>JAHRHZ010000013.1:46000189-46102312 GCA_024137785.1 Ginglymostoma cirratum
GAAGAAGGGTCTAGGCCTGAAACGTCAGCTTTCTTGCTCCTCTGATGTTGCTTGGCCTGCTGTGTTCATCCAGCTCTACACCTTGTTATCTCAGCTTTGCAAGTGATTATTTATGCTGTAGTGCTGATAATTTGATTCCCATCTCAGTGCATCACGTAGTAGGGTAAAATTTACTATTGACTCCTTTCTGTGTCATTTCCTCTGCTTTCAGATTGGGAGAAGTGTGTCAGTTTGATTGGTTCAATAAGTCAGTCATGCCATCATACGCCACAAATCTCTTTCAGTTAAAGTTGCTGAATCTCTTCACAGGTAAAGTACCTTTGTATTTTTCAGCATATTTCATATTTTACCAAATCAGCATAACAGTATTTGTAATTGAATTTCTAACTAACACCAACCAAGACAATTCTGCATTGGCTGTGCACGAGTCAGCCCTTTTATATTACTGTGCATTTACAGTCACAAAAAAGTGGATCAGAGGGTCTGCATACGTCAATAAATTGCCTGCACACTCTGACATTCAAGCTGGAATACTGTTCATAAATTATCTTAAAGGTACACATCAAGCGTTTGATTAAAGTGAAAGAGATTGATTGTCTGCAAAACCTACAATCTAGTTAATCCCAGAAAGAAAAAAAGTCAAACAGGACCATTAGAAACAGTAGTCCATCAGAAATTGAGACCCATCAGTGCTGATAAAACTTGGTGGGCTCTCAATAAATTTTTTTCCCACTTCTGGGAAGTAGGTAGGAGTCGCATTCTGGTTCACTGCTGCCAGTTAGGCAAAGCTGATGGTGATAGCTGTTCAGTAGGGTGGTAGTATCATCTTATGCTGCTAGATAGGTAGTAAACTTCTGCTTTAATTGAAGGTCGCATTGCAGACCTCTATAGTTTTAATGTAAATATTGTCCCAGTATGATTTTAAGCTTTATGTGCCTTTTAACACTGATGTGGATTTTATACTTTATTGGTGAATCAAACTCGATTTTTAATAGTATTGTGGTCATGAGCTTGAATATGACATGAGTTAAGCACAGGAATATATAACTCTCTTTTCAGATCTTATTCTGAAGATACCCATAAGAAACATTAAATTTGCATTGAATGTAAAACAAAGAATTAACCAAAAACATGATAAATCTGAGTCACAGAAGCAAAGTTGGCACCAGGCAACTGCTTCCAACTAACAATTTTTGTATATTTCATTGAATTGTTTCTGGCAGCCATTACCAGTCTAAACATAATATTATCAAAGGTGCAATTTTGGTCTTGATTTTAAGAGGTAATATATTCTTCATCCCTGCCTCCCTCCGACGGAAAAATCGGTCATGAGAAGTTGACTCCAACAATGGCTGCTTTGCAACAATATCACAGAGGAAGCAGTCTTAATTGATGCAGAGTCGGACTTCTGGTTTGTAAGAAGTCCCATTCTGGAGAGCTGCCAGCTGATCAGATTGGATGGCAGCATTGTAGTCCCAGTAGGCCAGCCTCAAGCAGTGGCCAAGATTTGTATTACAGTCGGTATCCCAGAAAGAACAGTCATGGAGCCCAATCAGAAGTAAGTCCAATATTTTGGATAGGCCTGGCTGGAAGACACAGGCGGTGATGGAGGGGAGGGTTATGGAGACCAGGTGGAGTGTTAAAGGATGGAAGAATCTGATTTTAGGAGTTTCCCAAATGGGCACAAGGTGCTTAAATCCTGCCCTGCTCGACAACAGCCCACACAGTGAAAGCCACTGTCTGCCTTGCCTGCGCTTTCCCCGACTGCAACTAAAATAGCAGCAGAGGTGGAATGACACTATTAATAGGAATTTTTTTATTCACTCATGGGATGTAGGCATCTCTGGCTAAGCCAGCAATTATTGTCCATTCCTAATTGCCCAGAAGGCAATTAAGAGTCAATCCCATTGCTGTGGGTCTGGAGTCACATGTAGGCCAGATCAAGTAAGGATCACAGATTTCCTTCTCTGAAGGGCATTAGTAAACCAGATGGGTTTTTCCCTAGCAATCAACAATGGCTTCATGATCATTATTAGACCCTTAATTCCAGATTATTTATTGAATTCAAATTCCTCCATCTGCCAGTGTGGGATTTGAACCCGGGTGCCCAGAACATTAGCTATATTTGTGGATTAATAGTCTAGTGATAATACCACTTGGCCATTGCCTTGGAATTAGAATAGTTAGGTGATTGAGTTTATACCAGTCAAAACAATGGGCCAAAGGGCCTTTTTCTGTAGCTGTCCAGGATCTATGACTCCAATTGGCAACTAAAGGGCATCAAAGGCCTAAGGGTAGGTGAACTGTCCGATACCTTCCTTACCCATTGTGAGGCTGGTCTGGGAAAGGCAGTAAGGTAGTGGGAAAGCCATCCACTTTATTTTACAAGTCTGCTGCCTTCATATGTGTCAGTCAGGGAAGGCATAAATTCAGCTTCTGAAAAAAATCTCTATATCTGGAAATACTTACTTGGAACTTTATCTGTTATTTCGATTTTTCTGTTCGTTGTCCTACATGAGTACTTGCTAGAAGACTCAGCAATATCAAATACGTGCGAAGGAAACTTAAATAGAGCTGTTGCTTCACCAAGATAAACTTTACTTTGTTTTACAGAAAAAGTGTACTTTATTAATGATATAATGTGTATGCAGAAGAACTGTCATCAGAATATTTCAGGACACCTAATTCATGCTCTGACTGAACTGTTTAATTTGACAACCGATGTCAAACAGGTTAGTTACTGGTCTGTAATTTTAACATTTTGCCTGATGTATTTGTTTATGCAGTTGACTCATTTATGTGTCCAACTGAATTTTCTACATAAGAATTTGTTTCTGGCTGGAAGTAATTTATTTTACCTTTATACCTCTATCTAATGCAAAGGTTTGTGCATCGGACCTAACAGATTCAGAGAAGTGACAGATTTGACATAAATTGCCATCAGAATCAAGTTTGAGTTTTTTTTGCCTGCAACTACTCAACTACTGTGGTGATTTGTCTCCACAGGCCAATTTCTGCAACTTTTCAGTTCAGTTTGTTGGAGCCATTCAACACATTACTTGAAACATAATGTCAGCAGTGTAAAGCTGAGATTGTGTTGTTTTCAGAAAGTTACGAGAGGTAGCTACTGTTTACAGTGAGCACAAAGAGTACAAATCTGCAATTTAGAAATGACGAAAGGGTCCGAATGACTGCAAATTTTCCATTCTTTGCTGTGGAAATGTAAGGAGATATGAACTAGCATTGGAGCTTGTTTCAGTCTTAGTGACAAAACTATGAAATAACTCAGGAATTATATAAAAATCTTGAATAAATAAGAGTTGTATCCCTACTATAAGTGCAGGAAAGAATGCTACAATCTGTTTTGTACGTTAGATCTCACTGAGAAACAGAGAAACCAGACAGAAGAAATGTTACAGGTTTTGAATACTTACTTTGAACCCCAAATTAGCATTACTTTGAATGATAAATGTTCTATGTCAGAGGTAGGTGGAGACAATTAATAAGTATGGTGTGATGCTAATACATCTAGCTGAATCCTGACAGTTTGGACAAATGAAAGATGGTCTTAGAGATAAGATTGTCTTAGGCATAAGGGATCTTGCTGTGAGAACACATCTGCTGAGAAAGGAGAACCATTCTCTCAAGAAAGCTGTTCAGATGTGCAAAAGCTCTGGAGGTTGTCAATCATTAACTGTAACACATTCATGGGAGAACAAATTATGATTTTCCATGCTGAATAAGAACAATATACAAAATACACAAAAGAAATAAAAATTTGTCCAGTATGGTAACAGCAGCATCTACCTGCAAAGAGCTGAATCACTTTGCATACATGTCTTTATCTAGAGAGAAACAAAGGAAGCCTGCAACATTAGAGGCTGGAGAAATGTCTTCCAATTAGTCTGACAAATAATTTTGCATAACACAAAGATTTACAACATGGTTTTTGACTATTAGAAGGATAATTGTGGAAAGAGATCATTAAGGGCAAGTTGTGAAGTACCAGATAAACAATGATGCTTTGTACAACTTCACAAGCTTCACACCTATGTGCAGTAACTGATGACAGTTTCCCAAAAATGAAGCCTTTGAAGACAAGGTTGAGGCTATGAGATGGAATGATTCATCTCCTATTTGGGCAAATTATTCTTAGATCCCAATGCAACAAGAAGTAGGCATTAAGCAAAATCATTTATTTCAGCTGAAGCAAAAGCACAAAGGAATAACACTTCCAGAGATGGAGCATCACCTCAAGAAAAGCCAGATCCCCAATGAGTATCCAACTACAGCATGATCTGAAGAGTACATATATATGTAGAGAGACTGATAAAAGTGAGACTGGCTAGAATGAACTGACAGTTTTGCTTAAGAATGAGAATTTTCTTTGTTGACCAAGAATATTGAGTAAATTGGATAAATTGTGGCTGCAAATGATAACGTATGCAATTTTTCCTATTGAAGGGGTTGTTTAGAGAATTCTAGTTGTGCGTAGTATAATAGCTGGCTTATCATAGCTGTGTAACCACTACCTCTGCTGTAACTTGTTTTTGCTTTAATTTGTGATTGCTGATGGTTATTCCAAAAATCTACACTTAGTGATTAAAATACATACACATCTTCCTAAAACCAACTAAATACTTATCCTGCCCATATAGAGTGGCTGATAGTGCAGGACACCCTCCCAACCCAAAAGGTTCTGGAGGGTAGCCTTCCATGTACACAAGATACCCAAACAGCTCCCCAATAACTCCCATTCAATGCCTGAGCCTCTATTGAATTGCCATGGGCTAATTAGCTCATTTGTAAGCTTTCTTGCTGCAATGAATTGCATAAGATCCTGCCCTTGGACTTTGTGTTAGTCTGGTCTATGACCTACTCTTTACCAACTGAATTGAACTTCTCATGTCTTGGGCAAAAAGCCACCACATAAAATCAAAATAAAACAAGCTTTGTCTTGTAAAAGGATATTACAAGAATTTTCAAGAAATAGTGGTGTAGGTTTAATGCAGTCTGTCGAGGCAGGAAACAGAATGGCTGGACCCAGTTAAGGGTAGAAGAAGCTTTGCCTCATTCTGCTTGGGACAGGAAATGTCCCACCATTAAGTTAGAGGCTGGAGGGACCCAAAGGAAGAATCATACCAGCTCATGTCTGGATTTCAATTAGGCTCCTTATTGAGCCAATAGTCTCTATGGCGCTGGAAAATGGCAACTTTGTGCACTTTTCATGGTGCCCCTGTACTTCTGCACTAGAGTACATGTCATGATGAAACCTAATTCTAATTCTAATTATCTCTCTACCCATTGAAATTTGGTGGTGGACCAAATGCAATTAAATGGAAGTTGGATGGCTTCCCCATGTCTCCTGAAGACTATTAAACAAACTTGTTGTGTCTTCCTGCAGCTTCCTAGGGGAGGTCCTGCTTTTAAAGGTATTTGGTACACAACCCAAGGAGGATCATGGCATTGGGAAGGGGAATAGTTGACGATAGCCACACAGCATATCATTGCCTCTGACCTTCTGGCCCCCACCACCACTCCATGATATCCCCTTCCTGAATCCTGCCATTCCACTTACCCTCACCTCATTACAGTGATTCCACAATGATGTCTGGTGAAGAGCCTAGTGCACCACCAGCAGCAGCCAGAGCTCCTGGTGATACTGCAGTGGAGGAGTCCTGGTCTCTGGTTGTCCAACTTCTCTTAAGGTCTGTGGCCGGCCAGTTAAGGCACTTAACACGGTCACTGTCTTCTTCCAGATGTGCTACATATTTCCTGTTGGTTCTCCAAGCATGGATTGGATTTGTATCAGTTTCTTTAAATTGGATATCTGAAAGTTAAATTTCTAGTCTGTATATAATCCCTAATTCGGAGAAAAATTATCGCTCATTTGTTACAGCTGGTCCCTATTAGTATCTAAAATGAATCAAAGATTAGCTTTATGCCTTTCTGTCACGTCCATAATTCCTGTCATTCTGTTGGCAGCACTCTCACCTTGAAGCAGAATGTTTTGGGGTTGGGTCTCACTAAATTTGATGACAACAATCAAGATGACCCATTAGTGTAGTACTGAGGAAACGTGGCACTGCAGGAGGTGCCATCAGTCTTCTTCAGACAGCTGAGGAAATTCGCATGTCCATGAGGATCCTCACCAACTTTGAAAGCATACTGTCTGGGTGCATAATGGTCTGGTATGGCAACTGCTCTGCCCAGAACCCTAAGGAACTACAGAAAGTGGTGTGTCCAGCCCAGACCATCACAGAAGCCAACCTTCCATCCATGGACTCTATTTACATGGCTCACTGTGGCAGAAAGGCTTCCAACATCATCAATGAACGATCACACCCCAGTAATGATCTCCTACAACCTCTTTCATCAGGCAGAAGATACAGAAACCTGAACACATGCACAAGCAGGTTTAGGAACAGTTTCTTCCTGGCCGTTATTAGACTGTTGAATGGACTCTCCAGCCTCAAATTATGATTGATCTTGCTAACGTTGATCTCGCCCAGCGCATGGTCTGTGCAATGTAACCTGTACCTCTCTCTAAGTCATTTTGATCTGTACATCCTTGCTTACTATGATCTGTCTGTACTGCTCGTAAACAAAGCTTTTCACTGTACTTTAGTACATGTGACAATCAATCAATCAATCAATCATTCGGATGAAATATTAACTAAGGCCAGGCTGTCCTCTCAGGTAGATGTGAATGATCCCATGACACTATTTCAAAGAAGAGGAGGGGAATTATCCTGGCACATCTGACGATACTTATCCTTCAATCAACATCACAAAAAAACAGACTATCTGGCCATTGCCATACTGAAAATAGGCTGCTTCATTTCCTACATTACAATAACCACGTTTCAAAAATACTACAAATTATATAAAGGACTATGAAGTGCTTTGGGACATCCTGTGGTGGTGTGTCAAAACATGGAAGTCAGCTAGTCTTTTTCTCGTATGCACCAAATATCTGTGTTATTAACTGTATTGTTTGGAGGTTCATTTGTTACTTTAGCAGAGCTTGAGACAACATCAAGATTGTTTTCTGTTAAACAATTAGCACTAATTTCTTGAATAATTACTGATGTTTTTGGTCTAGATTTTTGATGCAACATTCTTGACTCCAGTCCAGGGAAACTGTGAGACATTTCTTAACAACAGCATACAATTACAAATTGCAAATAGGCAGGCATCACAAGCAATTGAACATGCAGCAAGGAACTACCAATGCAGTTGTGAATTGACTCCATTGATGACAGAGCAACTATATGAAAGGTAACTTTCACATCTAACATCGTCTCTCGAATATTTACAATTTTGTTCAATCATAAAATGCATCATTATTCTTACTTCTAGGCCCAACTATCTGTAGCTGTTTCATCAATATCCTTGCCTCCATCATAAGGTCAGAGGTGGGGATATTGGCTGCTGATAACACAATATTCAGCAATTCCTGAAATACTGAAGCAGTCTGTGTCCAAAGGCAGGAAGACCTGGACAATATCCAGGCTTGAGCTGATAAATGGCGAGTAACACTTGCGCCCCATGAATGCCAGGCAATCCCCAACAAGAGAGAATCAAATATCACCCTTGATGGAGTTTGAGACGTTTGCACCTACAAGCCACATTCTGTGATACAGAGACATAAGCCTGTCTCTTAAAGGTACACTGCATGCTCACTGAGACATAACACAACACTTCCGGTCCTAGCCACATGATCCCAGCCTCTTAAGCTCCTGCTCTCATCCCCTGGCCCACTGCTTCTGGTTATCAGTGACTCCCAGCACTTATTAACCTGACTCGCTACCATCCAACCACATGTTGCTTCTGCCTCACATTTGTTACTAATAGGCTCACTTTTCCATGATTGGCTAACCCTGTGTGTGAATTTTTGCGTGTGATTTTCAGATTTTGGGGATCTATTCACCTGTCACGCCTGAGTATACGGCAGCACGGTGGCCCAATGGTTAGCACTGCTGCCTCACAGCACCAGGGACCCAGGGTTGATTCTACCTTTGGGCAACTGTCTGTGTGGAGTTTTCACAGTCTCCCCACGTCTGCATGGGTTTCTGCTGGGTGCTCCAGTTTCCTCTCACAGTCCAAAGATGTGCAGGTTGGGTGGATTTGCCATGCTAAGTTGCCCGGTCGTGTCCAGGGATGTGTAGGGATTGACATGGCATAGGTAGAATCTGGTGGAGCAGTTTCAGAAGATAAGATGTTCAATTTTAAAAAATCTGCAGCAGTGCAGTCTTTTGTTTCTCGTGAACATTCAAAGTTTGAAGAGGGTCACTTCGGATGGGCAGAGTTAGTGACGTGCTCAATGGACCACTTGAACAGACCCCCCCTAATAATCATGAGTCACCTGGATGCCTCAGTGTGTTTCCCTCTCCGTGGTCAATTTACAAAGATAGCAACATTGCTTCTGAATGCATAGGTTGCTTTCCAGCCAGATCTCAACAAGGCAGGGGGCTGGAATACATCATGTACTGGATGGTATAGCCTATTGACTGAGGCAGGAAGGGATACCAGCTTGGCTCCAAAAGTTCAGGAGCAGGGAGCATTCAAGCGTGAAAAGTGCATGTCCAAATTTAATGCAGGAAAAACAAGCATCATACCCGGAAGAGTCTAACTGAGGTCTATGACTTGAGGGTAACTGTTCGATCCTTAAGGATGATAGAAGAATGCAGAGGATAATGGATGGCAGGTCAAAGGTTAAAATGGTTTGGGACAACAATGTAGTGAGTTAGAACCTCACAGAACACTTAGTGGAACAATGTATCGCAGAACAATTTTTTGTGTTGACTGCAATTTAGTATTTTTAAAAATTTTGTTTTCTAGGTTTGAATTTTCTGCAATAACACTTTATCCAAATAGTACCTTTGCAACTCTACTTGAGAACATTGGAGCATTTAAAGGTAATATTTCCATAACCTTAATTTGAACAGTTACTTTGAAAGGATGAGTTTAGAAACTTTGTATTGAACAATGGCTTGGGCTTTGCACAGTAGCAGTAAGGCTAACAGAGATCACTGTTAGAATGCAGTGTTTGGTTGTTTAGAGAGAACCTCGTTGCCGTTTGTTCTCTAACAGACCCCACAAGAGCCTGTAGAGGGTGTGACATTTGATCAACTATGGGTTAGAGCAAGGTTAGGTTCAAAAGCCTTTCAAAACCTTGTCAATGAGGTGAATGGTAAGTGTTGTTCATTTGTGGCTGACTGGAAAATTCAGGCCAGAATGATTTGATTTTGTTGTGTAAAAGTGAATCCATGATAACATGCTTCAGGACAATGCTGTAACTGTGATGAAAAGCATTGGCTCAGTTGACAGGGGAGTATTCAAACATGTTGAAAGCCAATGGAAATTAATGATAGCAGTTTTACGATAATTATTTTGGGTGATTATTGAACTGTTTCATAATGTAATCATGGGCAATTTATGAATAAAGAATACTTTGGCAAAATGATTAGGTGGTTCATGAAAATATGCTCTTAATGCTTGAATATTAACATAGAAAATTATGTATATTTTTGTCCCAATGACTAAGTCTCTTTTTAACACTTTCATGGGATACTGGCATTGCTGGGAAGGCCAGAATTCGTTATCAAAGATGGAACAGCCACATACGAACTGCACCATCTATGAGTTCTCCTCTGAGTAACTCGCCATCTTGATTTGGAAAGTTATTGCCGTTCTTTCACTGTTTCTGGGTCAAAATCCTAGAACTCCCTCCCTTATAGCATTGTGGATCAAACTGTATCAAATGGTCTGCTAAGGTTCAAGAAGGCAGCTCACCACCTTCACAAGAGCATGTTAGGGCAGACAGTAAATACTGACCCAGCCAATGACATTCACATTCTGTTAACGAATAACTGAAATCTAGCTGACAATGTGAAACACTTGCCTGGTATATCCTTTCCGTAAAAATGCAGAACAAATTCAACCCAGCCGATTACTGCCCCATCAGTACACTGTCAATCATCAGTAAAGTATTGGAAAGTGTTAGTAATCATGCTGATGAATGGTACTGACCCAACAGTAACCTGCTCACAGACACTCAAATTGGATTTTGCCAGACACTGTTCAACCCCTAACATCATTACAGCTTTGGCCAAAACATGGACAAAAGGGCTAAATATAAGAGAAGAGATGAGAATAATTGCCTTTGACATCAGCTCACATTTAACAGAATGTGGAATCTAGAAAATCTAGCAAAACTGGAATCAATTGAGATCAGAAGGAAAATTCTCCGCATGTTGGAGTTGTACTTAACACAAAGGAAACTGATGTGTTTGTTGAAAATCAATCATCTCAGCCCCGGGACTTCTGTGCAGGAATTTCTCAGGGTAGTGTCCTACATCTAACTGATCTTCCACTGCTTAATCGATGACTTTCATAAGACCTAAGAAATCAGAACAGAAGTAGCTATTTGGCACCTCGTGCCTTCTCTGCCATTCATTAGGATCATGGCTGATCCAACATTCTTCATATCCACTTTCCTGCATTTGTGTCATAACCCTCAATTTCGTTTACTGATCAAGAATGTATCTATCTTAGCCTTAAATATGCACAAAGACTCTGCCTCACAGCTCTCTATGGCAAGGAGTTCCAAAGACTCTCATCCCTCATTGGCACCCCTTTATTCTGACACTATGCCCTGTGGTCCCAGACTCTCCCATGAGAGGAAACACCATCTTAGTATTTACCCTGTCAAGCTGCTTAAGAATCCTATATATTTCAATGAGATTACCTCTCATTCTTCTAAACTTACTAAGTATAGTCTTTGATCATAAGACAACACCTCCCTACCAGGAATCATCCTAGTGAACCTACCTTGTACTGCCTTTAATGAAATGATATCTTGCCTTAAATAAGCGGACCAATGATGGCATAATGTTTAGAGACATTTGTGATTCCTCAGGTTCTCATGCAAATGCTGCAAGGTATTGTCAGCATTCAAGCGAAGGCTCATTAATGTCAGATATGATTCATCTAACAAACAAAGACCATCTCCAACAAGTGAGAATGTAACCATCACCTCTTGACCTTCAATGGCATCACAATCCATGATTTCCCCACTATCATCATATTGGAGATTGCTATTAACCAAAAATTGAGCTAGGGCCACCAAAAATTACAGTGACTGCAAGAGTGGGACAGAGCCTAGGAATTTTTCAATGAGTAGCTCCCCTCTGAACACTCAAATCCTGCCCGCATCTACAAGGCACAAATCAGGAGTGTGATTGAATGCTCTCCTCTTACCTAGATCAGTGTAGCTCCAACAACACTCAAGAAGTTTGACACTGTCCAGGACCAAGCAGGGTGCTTGATTGGCATTCTATCACTTTCAACATTGACTTCTCTACCAAGTCACAGTGTGCATCATCTACAAATGCAATGCAACAGCTCGCTGATGCTCTTCTGACAGCATTTTCCCATGATCTGTATCATCTAGAAGGACAAAACGGCAGATACACAGGAACACCATAACCTGAGAGTTCCTTTCAGACCCAAATACTATCTTGACTGGAAACTATATTGCCGTTTGCCAACACTTCATCAATGCAGATTCGAGATGGGCAATAAATGCTGGCCTAGCCAGTGATGCCTGTATCTTGTGAATGAATAACAAATAAATATACCTTTAAATAGTTAACCATAATAGAAGAACACATACTTATAAATATTAAATCCCAGTTAACGAGTGGAAGTTTTTAATGCCTATACTTGGTATTTAAGAGATTAGAACGGTCATTTATATTGTGATTTCATTGAATTTATAGGGGTAGTTAAATGGCACAGTGCCTCTGAGCCAAAATCTCTGATGCAAATCCCAATTCAGAACTTGCTGGCCAAAGATAGCGCATTCATAAGGCCAAAGTGTATCAATCCGTTAATCCTTCCAGCAGAAGCCAATGGCAGATTGTAAGAGTGGGAGGGATTCCTGGTCTGCCGTGTGGTGATCCATGCAATGGGAAGACATAGAAGATTGATAGTTCGAGGCTATAAAATGCCTGACGAAATGTATGTTGCCATGGTAATTCATCTCTTTGGGCAATTGTCTGGTTTAGTTGGCTGGATGATCAGTGTAGATCACATTGAGGCTTACAGCATGTGGTGTGATCCCAATTCCAGCTGGAATGGATTAAGGACTTGTCTCCTTGCTGTACCCATTGTGAAGGTTGTGTCACTGTTTGTTAATCTTCCTTCGAGCAGGAATCTGAAGACCAATTGAACTTAGAATGAATGTGATTCTAGTTCCATCCCACAGCATCATTTTACTGTATGTCTATTATTTACATGACTTATGCAATATTTAATCTTGTATAAGGCTAATTCATTTTGCATTCGATTGATTTTAATAGGTTTACCATTTGAGAACTGTGTGCAAAACATCACAACTTTAAAAATGCAGTTGGAGCAAAGCAATGGCTTCTCATCTGAAGCCATTGATGTGTTAGTGAAGGCAAACCTGACTGTCTCGCAGGTAACTTTAAGAGTTGCTAGATTGGATTCATCTGCTTTTTTCAAACCTGAAGTAACTGGTTAAGGTAGTTTGGGCATCAGTTCCAACAAAATAAGAAGAAAATCCTTTCATCTTTCTAAATAATATATGCTGCAAAATTACATTGAATTAACCTATACACATAAAGCATGAATTACTCCACAAAGCACTAGTGCGTAAATATTACCTTAGTTTCTTCTCTGGAAAACTTTAAAAGTAGCATTGATGCCATTGTTCAAATAGTATGTAAGTGTTACTATCACAATGAGGAATTTCTGGTCCAATGCATGTAAAGTTTAACAAATCGCAAGAGTCATTTGAGATTTAGCAATTTGTACAAATCCTCATTATGTTTTATTTTCATATGGAAGCTCAGACAACCTGAATCAAATGTTTGAAGGTAGAGCTCAGCAATTTCAGACTGCTTTCTTGTATCATATTAGAACTTTGCAACATCAGTTGGATTTTATAAACGTGATGGGGTTTCACCCACAGGTTGGAAAACCTGTGTTTGCTTCATTTTAAATTGTGAGGCAATCCGGTACTTGTATAGTATTGGCTCTCCCATTTGATTAAGCCCCCAGTATCCTGCTTCCAATCGGAGTCTGGATACTTTCCAGTCCCAGCAATGGTACCAGTAGATGTGGTCGCTGCCTGTACCTCTGCCCTGTAGGTAGCATTAATGATGGATCCCAAATGGAGGAGAGTGTTGGCAGGATGGTGATCACAAAGAGGCGGTCATTAGTGACGGTGATGGAGAGGATTGAAAGCAAGGTTTAGATTTCAACAGGGTCCTTTTGAGTCCAGTGGCCCTTCTTCAGAACCCTTCAGTTCTGTTAACACAATATTCACTTCACAGATAACTCTGAGGTGTTTCTGTTTCAAACACAAACTTAGAGTGACACGCAGTTCACGAGGTAGTGACAATGAGCTTTTGAATAAAACATGATGAGAATCCAGATTGTTTTTTCGATAAAAGTAAAATAAGAATTCCTTTAAACTGTGCTAAAACTAGATCTTTCTGCTGACTCATTGCTAAAATTAACACTTTATCCCTACTGATTGCTAAGTTACCTGAAAAAAGGTAAAAAATCAACTGAGAATTTAGAATTTAGGCTCAATATTACCTTAAAATTACAGATTCAACTGTAGGTCTCAGATTAAATAATGAAAGACCCTGGTGATAGTTGACTGTCCAGGTTTTCATCAAGTTTTGAGAATGGAGATTATATTGTGCAAATCTGCAACATTTCCTGGTGCTTTTCAATTTGTGTTAACTAAAATATTTTAACAGTCCTTATGTTGCAAAGTGTATAATTCTAATTTCATGACACATTGAGAATGATAAAGGTGCTGTGTTGTTAACATAATTTTGTTTTGTATTTCTCAGTTATATTATCATTAATGTCAAATACAAGGCTGAAACATGTTTCTCTTTACAGTTAATTAGTGGCCTTATTATCACAGCAGACAGGTGTGATGAGGAGAGTCTGGCTCTAATGCTGTCAATTTCAGACAATGCAAACATTTCATCTCTGACTGCTGAACTGTGTGCTTTGACTCCTTTGCAAAGTTATAGTCTTATTTTGAAAATCAGCCAGCACATGGATTTTAGATGCTTCACTTATAAGGTAAAGCAAAAAACATTTCACATGAATATTTTCCTTTATGTTTTAGTGTTCTTTCAGTCACTCAGTCTCTACTCCACCACCTCTGCGCAGGAATCATGAGCTAGCTCAATTTCTTGTTGATTCTTTATACAGTAAAAAGCTTTGGACGCCTTTTCCCTGACTGGCCTGATAGAAGCAGGGGTTGGGGTTTGGCTGGGGGGACAGACGGAGCAAGGGAAGTTAGGAAGTCATTACCCAAATTGTTGCCCTGCAATGCACCTCATATCTTTTTGATTTGGAAGCCTACATTTCCCCCTCTAATTAATTTAAAGTTCTCTCTACATCTCTAGTTATTCGATTTTCCAGGACATACTGGTCCTAGCGCGTTTCAAATGAAGCCTTCTACCCTTGTACAGGAGGCAGTGCCTCATGTACTGAAGCCATTTCCACCCATAACAATTTTTAAGCCATGCATTTAACTCCTTGAATTTATTTGCACTTTGCCAATCTGCCCCTGGCTCAGGAGGTAAGGTACTAATCCTGAACTTATTGTCTTGCATGTTGACTCTTAACTGTTCAAATACTTTCAGCAGAACCTCATTCTAGTCCTATCAATGTTGTACCAAAATGGGCATCAATTGCATCCTTCCCGTTCCTCTTCACTCCAAGGGAGATGCCTTCAACCCTGGCAGAGGACAAGCAACACAGCCTTTGGATCTCCACCTCATGGTTGCAGAGAACAGTGTCTAAGCCTGTATCTATACTGTCCCCAATCATGACTATATTACTTTTGTGACCCATACTTGAATAGCTCCCTGTACCAAGGTGCTGTGATCAATTCACTCATCCTCCCTGCAATTCCCAGTCTAATTCATACAGTTTGCAAGAACCCTGTAACTTTTGGATAGTTGCAGGCTTCTCAAATGCTACTCCCTGGTTCCCCATAACTTCCCTACTTGCAGTCACACCCACCCATCCCTGATCTTAGGTTAAATTTGAATTACCTCATCTGAACGTTGTAACTACCTTCTGCAGCAAAGTGTCCAGGTAACTTTCTCTATCACTGATGTGGTGCAACATCTGCAATTCGGATTCCAGCTCCTCAAGTTAGATACCAAAGCTCCTTGAGCTACAAACACTTAGTTCGGGTGTGTTTGCCTTGGATCAGCTTGGTATGCAGCAGCTCCCTTTATTTTGGCAGTAACACATCATCCATTCTGCTGTCACGATCACATTTTATGTAATTTATTATTTAATTACTCTAGAATCCTTGCTCTTTACACTTATGTTTTTATTTTTTAAAAATTGTGGTTTCAATGTTATATTTTGCATGCTGTTTAATATATTTTATTACTTATATCTTATATAATATTTGTAATAGATCTATTCATGACTATAATAGGTTATGAGAGGGAACCCCAATTCTGCTGCGTATTGATTAAAATGTGTATGTCTGCATTTGTTAGTCTGCTGCATTATGTCACATGGAATATGAATGACTCAAATTATATCCTATGTGCCAGAGATAAAAGGTACTGCAGATGCTGGAGAATCTGAGATAACAAGGTGTGGGGCTGGATGAACACAGCAGGCCAAGCAGCATCATAAGAGCAGGAAAGCTTGATGTTTTGGGAAGGGTCTAGGCCTGAAACGTCAAGCTTTCCTGCTCCTATGATGCTGCATATCCTATGTGCCATTCTGTCTTTAGATACAGTATTGTGATCCAACTTTAATTACTGAAGAGTTTCAAAAGTGTGCTTCTGTAAAATACTTTCTTTTTTATCATTACCAGGCACTTCTACCAATGCTAGTACCTCCTAATGTTTATCAGATAATGGACAATATCCTGGAGGTGTTCTCCAGCCTCAGTTCTTTCACTACTAAATCATTAAAAGTCTTGGATTTGATCCCCAATCTTTTGCAGTCTGTGCGTGACTTGAATCTTCCGTCTATTTTTGAATTCAATGAGGTAGGAGAATTTTACCTTAGTTTTAAATTCAAGATTATTTTAGATTATTGAATATTTTGCTTTGTGGCCAGGCATCGTTTAATATCTTACAAATAAAATCTGTACTTCCTTTCTTGTGAATAATGAGAAGGATGACAGTCTGATGACTTATGTCATTCCGTTTCTTATATTCCAGTTACTGCAACACTTTTCTAAGTGGTGATGTTGCATTTTTGTTTAAAAATGTATACAGGTAATATGCAGGTTTTGGGCAATCAATTGAAGTTAAATTTGTGAAATATCTACTGTCCTCATTTTATTTCTAGTACTTGCGTAACTATGACATTAATGTTTTGATCTAGGAGTAATAAGCAGCTTCTATTACTAGGATAGATCTATTAACATTTAGACTGCTTACAGTTCTAGGGGAATTCGCATCTATTGAACTCATCAATTGTGGTTGTTTTTAGCTCATGCGCTGTGGAAACATAAAATAGGGACGACTTAAAAGACAAAGATAGCTTTAGAATGTATATGTGTAAAAGCCCAAAGCGTTGCAAAGCTTCAGGCACAAAGAAATACATTGTTTCTTCTGAGTCAGTGACTCAAACCTCTTTTTCTATCACTATTTTCTTTGTTCATTTGTCCATCATGTTACAAATACTTTATGCATTCAAATAAAGAGGCTTTTTTAACCACAATTGCTTTCCTGGATCCAGTTTAATGATGCACTCTTTGTCTTATACTGTCTGACCAATAATCTTTCACCTCTTTCTAGTTACACTGTGGTTCTCTACCCAGACTGCTACACATTTCTATTGCCTCACATAACTAGAAGATCATTATCCAATGGGAAGTTTGAAGAAAATTTATTTAAAGAGTGATGGTAATGTGGAACTTGCTACCACACCGAGTAATTGAAGCCAATGATATTGTTGCACTTATGATGAAGCTAGACAATCAAATGAGGGAGAAAAGATTAGAGGGTTATGATAATTTTATTTCAATCCATTCAAGGGATAAGACTTTGCTGGCTGGGCCAGCATTTATTGCCTTTCTCTGAATTGCCCTCGGAAAGGTGGTGTTAGCCCCCTTCTTGAACTGCTGCAGTCCTCAGGCAGGTCGATTCAGAATATCATTTGGGAGGATGTTCCAGGATTTTGATCCAATGACACTAAAGGAGCAATGAAATATTTCCAAGTTAGGATGGTGGGTGGCTTGAAGGGGAACTTGCAGGTGGTGGTGTTCCTTACATCTGCTATCCCTGTCTTTATAGATGACAGTGGTTGTGGGTTTGGAAGGTACTGTGTAAGGAGCCTTGGTGAAATTTTGCAGTTCATCTTGTAGATAGAATGCACTACTGCTCCCATGCACCAGCGGTGGAAAGAGTGAATGTTTGTTGATGTGATCTTAATCAGGTGGGCTGTTTTGTCTTGGATTGTGTCAAGCTTCTTGAGTGTTGGAGCTGCACTCAGCCATGCAACTGAGGAGCATTCCATCACACTCCTGATGTGTGCCTTGTAAATAGTGAATAGGCTTTGGGGAAGTGGGAGGTAAGTTATTCTCTGCTGGATTCCCAGCCTCTGATTTGATCATATCACCTCTGTGTATATATGGCGAGCCCAGTTCAGTTTCTGGTCAATGATAACCCCCACAATGTTAATAATGTAGAATTCAATGATGTTATGTCATTTAATGCCAAGGGGGCAAAGATTAGATTCTCTTTTATTGGAGACAGTGATTGCCTGGCACCTGTGTGACATGAATGTTACTTGTCAGCCCAAGTCGGAATATTATCCAGGTCTTGCTGCACTTAATCATAAACTGCTTTGGTATCTCAGGAGTGGCGAATTGTGAGTGAACAATCCCACTTCTGACCTTATGATAAAGGGAAGACGATTGATGAAACAATTAAAGATGGTTAGGCTTATATCAGTATTCTGAGGTATTTAGCGGTTCTTGTGATGCAGGAGACCTGGTTCAATTCCAACCTACTCCAAAGGTGTGTAATAACATCTCTGAACAGGTTGATTTCAAATAAAAGGTATCCTGAGAAACTAGAACTCTTGTGGCACAGTGGTAGTGTCCTACCTCCAAACTCAGAGGCCCAGTATCATGTCCTACCTGCTCCAGAGGTGTGAAAAACACCTCTGAGTAGGTTGACTGGAAAATTTCCACCTGAGGAGTTCTGAGTTCACTGGCTTGATTCTTGGGATGGCAGGTTGACGTATGAAATGAAGTTAAGGCAGTTAGGATTGTATTCATTGGAAGAATGATAGGGGATCTCATAGAAACCTATAAAATTCTAACATAACTCGGCAGGTTAGATGCAGGAAGGATGTTCCTGATGGTGGAAGAGTCCAGAACCAGAGATCACAGCTTGAGGATGAGGGGTAAATTTTTTAGGACTGAGATGAGGAGAAATTTCTTCACTCAGAGAACGATAAGCCTGTGGAATTCCTTACCAAGTAAATCGTTAAAGCCAGAACATTATGTTTGCAACAAAGAGATGTCTATAGCTCTTGTGGCTAAAGGGATCAAAGGATCTGGGGGAGAGAGCAGAATTAAGATTTTGAGATCACTGATCAGCCATGGTCATATTTAATGGCAGGCTTGAGGGGTCGAATGGCCTACTCCTGTCCCATCTTCTGTGTTTTTCACCTGCTCCAGAGGTGTGTCATAACATACCTGAACAGGTTGATGAAAATATCTATCCTGAGGAACTCCTGTATGATGCCCTGGAGCTGAGATGACTGACTTCCAAAAACCAGGACCATCTCCCTTTCTGCCAGGTACCGGCAGCAAAGAGTATTCCCCTGAATTCTCATTGATTCTATTTTTGCTTGAGCTCCTTGATGCCAAACACATTTAAATGAAGCTTTAATGTCAAAGGCAGCCATTTTCACCTCACCTTTTGAACTTGCTTTTTTTCATCTATGTTGGAACCAAGGCTGAAATGAGGTCAGGAGTTGATTGGTCCTAAGTGGAACCCAAACTGAGTATCAGTGAGCTGTTTATTGCTCACTAAGAGCCACTTGACAACAGTGTTGATGACCATGACCACTTCCATCAATTCACTAATGATAGAGAGTAGCCTAATGGGGCAGTAATTGGTCAGTTGGATTTATCGTATTATGTGCATGCATGAGAGACCTGGGCAATTTGCCACATTGCTGGTTAGATGCCAGTGTTGTAGCTGTACTAAAATAGCTTGGTTTAGGTTGTTGCACATTTTGGGGCACATGTCTTCAGAAATATTGCAGGAATGTTGTCAAGACCCCTAGCCTTTACAGTATTCAGTGCCTTCAGCATTATCTCGATGATACATGGACTGAATCATTTTGGCTGAAGAATGACATTTTTATGTTGGGGACTACTAGAGGAGGCTAAAGTGGATCATGGACTTGGTATATCTTGCTGAGAGCTGTTGCAAATACTTCAGATTTTGCCTTTTGCACTGGTTTGCTGGGATCCCCTCCTGTACGAGATGGGGATATTTGTAGACGCATCTCTGACAGTGAGTTGTTCAGTTGTTCAACACGATTCATGACTGGATGTGGCAGGACTGCAGAGTTTAGATCTGATTCGTTAGTTGTGAAATGGTTAGCTCCGTCTAATACCTTGTCTGGAACACATGCAGTGCTGTATTGTAGCTTCATCAGATTGACACCTTATTTTTAAGTATACCTGGAGCTGCTGCTGACATGCCCTCTTGCACTTTCCATTGTACTAGGGTTGACCTCTTGGCTTGATGGTAATGGTGGATCGGGGGATATGCTGAGCCATGAAATTGCAGATTGTCTATGAGCTTGATTCTGTTACTGCTGATGGCCTATAATACCTCATAGAAGTCTAATCTTAAGTTGTTAGATCTGCTTGAAGTCTGTTCCATTTAGCACAGTAATAGTGCCACACATCACGATGGAAGGTATCGTCAACGTGAGGACAGAACTTTATCTCCGCAAGGACTGTGCAGTGGTCGCTGTAACCGATGCTGTCACAGACAGATGCATTGGCAGCAGGCAGATTGGTGAGAATGAGGCCAAGTGTGTTTTTCCCTCTTTTTGGTTCCCTCATTACCTGCCGCAGACCCAGTCGAGCAGCTGTGTCCTTTAGGACCCTGCCAGCTTAATCAGTAGAGCTGCTGCCGGGCCACTGTTGCTGGTGGACTTTGAAATACCCCACCCAGAGTGTATTCTGAGCCCTTGCCACCCTCAGTGCTTCCTCCAGGTGATGTTCAACATGGAGGAGTATTAATTCATCAGCTGTGGGAGGATGGCACATGGTAATCAGCAGGAAGTTTCCTTGCCCATATTTAACCTGATGCCTTGAGAAATCCTGATTTCTGTAGTCATAAAATAATTTAAATAAAGAAAGACAGGAAGAGACTCAGGCATATCATTATTATCGACAGGAGCTTTTAGATGATACGGTCTGTTTCTATGTTGTTTGTCCAATTAAATTCTAGACTTTTCTCTTTAAATATCCAAATTCCTCCCACCCTTGTAGCTTAAATCTCTGTCCGCAGCCCTGCTTACTGGTTGCCAGGACACTGAACCCAACCCAGCTTACATGCAGCCCATCCTAATCAAACATTTCCTTCTTTCCCAGTACTGTTGTTACTGTCCTGTGAATCTAAACTGTTCTTTTCATATCACCTTTTAAACCATGCTTTTGATTCTCTAATCTGCTTGACCCAATACCTGTTGGCATGTGGCTCAGGTAATAATCCAGAAATTATTACTTTTAAGGTCTTTCACTTTCATTTTTACTTATAGTTTCAAGGTGTCTTTATAAATAAAGACATTCCCACTGATGTGGATTTTATCAAATTAAACTTTAAAATAAAAGGTTAAATGTCCAGTTTTGCAAGATCATGTCAATATAACACCCTTAAGTTACAAGTACCTGTGAAAAATAACTAACATTCTTGTCTTTATAAAGACCCATCATCTTAATGGCATGGCAGTTAAATATTTAATTTATTCAGGTACTGGGCATTACTGGGGATTCAGTCATGCACCTATACATAGAAAGAAAGACTGCACGGCCAGAAAGTCCAGTTTCAAGTGTCACTTGGCCCAGAGGTGTGTCACTGCATGCCTGAATACGTTGATTAAGCATATTATATAGGAACAAACACACACTGTAGTTATTATGTTACGAAAGTCATTCAGACAAATGCCACCATTTGTGTGCCCTTCTTGAAAATACTTAGCTGTGCAAAACTTACTATGTAGCTTTTCTCCCACTGCTAATCTAATCTTCCCTGATCAGTGATTTTAAAGAATGAAATAAAAGAAAATATACTTGCTGGAGTAGAAAATATGCCTTGTGCATGCAACTCATACTTTCATGTTTGCCATTTGTGAAAATAATTTATTATGTTTTAGAGGAACCTAATCTTTGCAAAAGGTGGGACTTTATGGTGTATGGGTGCAAGTAGATAAAACTTTGAACTGTATAAAGTTTAGATTACAGTTTTATCCTTCATTACATTGACATGAATACAACAATCTATGCCATGATTTCCTTTTATCTCTGGACGTTTAAAAACTGACTGATATTGTCTTTTATTTTTGTCTAGAATGTTCAAAGAAGGTCTTTGAGAATGTCTGCGAGTAGTTCTTTACAAACCCTCTCCAAAGCAATTTGTAGGACTCAGTCAACTAGCTTACTCGGTGGTGGAATGATGTTCTCAGAATTACCACAAATTGACACGCTCACTGAGGAAGACTTAATCAAATACAACGTTCCTACAAATACCAGTAAGAGAATCTCGGCTGAATGGAGGAGACAGCTTTGTTGTGTACTGGTGTCATTGCTTGTAACTGAAACACCCTTTTTCTAGTGATGTTTAAATATTTTATTTCAAAGAAATGAAAAACAAACTGGCGATAAAATTAATGTTTGGCAATTTGTGTAGAGCATGAATTGATTACACAATGAGCTAAAGTTTGCTTCCCCTCAGGTGGGTCAACGAGTGGTTGAAGGACACAAAATTGAGTTGAATTCCATAGTTACCTTTTCTGCCAACACTCACCTGCTCCCAACAATACTGCAGTTTTAAATATGAAAGACAAATTATTGGGTGTCACATCCATCTTTAGGCCAATTAAAGCCCTTAAGTAAACAATTCATGGCAGAGGAACCAGATTGAAATCTGCTAAGTTCCATTCCTCAGGCTATAGTTGGGAAAAAGATGGGGTATCTGTTTTAAAGGCTCCCTAGGTGCAGCAGAGAGGATCCCCTCCCTCTATAAGATCTACCCCACTACTGTGAACCCTGAACCCCACCACTGTGTCTCTCTTGCTAAAGCCTCCACTCTGGTCTTACAAAGAACTACATCCAACATAGCTCCACTAATGATCCCTATTGGCATCTGCTGCAGCATCAGCAGTGGCCACTGTTCCTAAGTGGTGCTGCTCGGGACCAGAAAGTTGCTGGTCATTAGTCAGCAGCTTTTAGGGGTGAGATATCTTCCCTTGATGGGAGCGGAAGTCTCACCATGAGATGATTAATACCCTGCCAAGTGTTAAGTGGCTGTGGGAGAGGTTGTTTAAGTGGGGTGGGGAGTCTGGGGATTACGGGCTCTCCATCAACATTTTCATCAAAGGATCAAAACCCGGGTGAGCCATAAAATACTTCCCAGTGAGATTTATCCATTGTAGATTTACCAAGATGATGCCAGGAATGGGGAGCTTTACATGGGAATTTCCGAATTGATGAAGGATTTTAATAGATCAAATTGAATAACACTATTTTGTCTGGTTGGGGAATCTATCTGAGTCAGTCTTCAAGGGTTCAACAATCACTGATGAGCTTAGCAGTGATATGTTCGATGGTTGAATAGCTTGCTGACTGTTGTTGTCTTGACTTATACATAAAATAACAGTCAGTGGTTGAAGTTACAGGTGGCACAAGGCACATACATTAGTGTGCTCCTGTAAGGCATAGGAGAAAGGATAACAGTAAAAGGAGGAGGTTTGGATATGATTACACTGGCCCTAATAACTATTAATGTGTTCAATCTGCTTATGAGAATGAAGATCGTGCTCCAAGAGATAACATGTTTTGTTGTCATTAACATTTCAAAGCGATATTGGATTTGCAGTTAATTTGTTGATTTAGATGTCCTTCTGGAATACCAAATGACCTAAACTTGGGCACCACACAAAATCCAAATTGATTAAAACTCATCTCTGTGGCTGCTGTCATAAATATAGCAAAGAATACCATTAAACTGACATATAGTCCCTGATATTTGCAGCAAAGCCAAACTTAATGGAGAGTTCAGCAAAACCAAGAACACAAGCGTTCTACTGCATTTAGTAACATGACACCATTAACATTTCAATCTTCCACTTTCCGCCCATTATACGTATAAGTAGAGCTGTGAGTCAGCTGTGAAAGTATATGGAGCAAGGTGCAGTTCATGATTTGTGCTTTCTGAATCAATTTAAAACTGAGAGGTGGAGGTGGAAAGAACAGAGATTTAGGAAGGGAGGGCACTGTAATACGGCTGAAAGAACAGCTGCTAGTAATAGAGTGAGACGTAGATAATGTGAAGTAATCCAGTATTTAAGGGATACAGTGTGGAGAGAACAGAGAACAATGATGACTTATTACATTGAAAAAAAGGAAACTTCATGAACAAACCTCATTGTATCTTTAAATGTCTGGAATCACTTCTCTCTAGCCATTTTTCTGAAGTAACCTTAGTAAAAGATTTACTTTACATAAATAGAGGACCCTTAATTTTGTTTTTATTTTGAGCTTTTGACTACATAGAGGTATCTTAATTATTACATTAGTAGTAGGATAAATGAAACAAAATGGAGGCAAAGCATTCTTCTCAATCTTTAAGGTTGGTCTGGCTAACTGAGAAAAAAAAAAATGGAAAAGCACAAAGCTGAAAGGTAACAGATAAGGACCAAGGCTCAAAATATGTAAATACAGATTTTAACCGTTTAACCTATATTGCCCATTTATTACTTTGGTTTCAATTAAAATCACATAACTGGTGTAGTGGACAGGAAAGAAGATTACCTCAGAGTACAATGGGACCTTGGTCAGATGGGGAAATGGGCTGAGGAGTGGCAGGTGGAGTTTAATTTAGATAATTGTGAGGTGGTACATTTTGGTAGGGCAAATCAGGGCAGGCCTTACACAGTTGGACTGAAGGCTATGCTTTCGTGGTCTACATCTTTATTACTCTATGACTTTAACCATGTTGCTGGCCGTGTAGCCAATTCTCATTTAAGATGAATACTGTTGTTTGATATGAGATATAAAAAAACTTGCTAATAGTTCTTCACTTTTGGCTGCACCAGCTCCCTTCTGCATGGACTTTTATCAGGATATTTTAAAAGCGCCAAATGGACCCTTGCTGTGGACCTTCCTGAAACCGCTGCTACTTGGTGAAATACTGTATGCTCCAAGCACAATTCCAATACAGAGACTAATGGACAAGGTGGGAGAGTTCAATACGTTGTAACTGATTGTTTATATAGTTACAATTTGCATTTCATATTTGGAGCTAGATTTTGAAATTGTGCAATAATGTGAAATGATGGATAGTAAACGAAAGAAAAAGCTTATCAAAAATAAAAATCAGGAAAAATGTAAAATGACTGTCCACTAAATAGCACACTATTGCCTGATTTACACCATCATACACACTGAAAGCCCACCCATCGGATTTTTCCTTCATAAACACGTTTGGACATATTGTTGCATAACTTCATGGCCATCCTATCTTCTGGCTCGAAGGTAGGGACACTAGCACTGGACTACAAGATCCTTCTACCTCTTGGGGTTTGCAAGCAACCAGTGCCCTTTATTAACTGAAAGTACTAATTGTTAATTTGCTTTCTACTCCCTTCTGTTTTGCTTAAGGATATTGGTAACACAATTTAAACATGTATGTAATTTAGCAAGATGACCACATTGATGAGAATGATTTTAACATGTCACAATGAAAAGAAAGCTTAGCTATTACACAAAATTCTTAAAATCAAGTAAATTTGTGATTGAAAAGCTAGTATTAGCACTGGCAACCAGGGGTGTAATTTTCCCCTCCTTAGGTGGCAAGATTATTAGATCAGTTAGCCCTGGAGAGATACCTGCAGCAAATAACTGTTGGATGAGAAAGTTCACTGGGGACCATTTCAACTCACCAGGAATTGAGTCCCTTAAGCCATTGATAAATGGCCACTTAAAGGCCTCAACTTGCTACCAGCTTGTTTATCTCCCTTCTTGGCAGGTTTCCCAAGTGGGCCTCCATATGCCTCAAACTGGGACCGATTGGGGCTGTAGAAAATCATCCTGTGACATAGCATCCAACCTCCTGAATCTCGTTTCCCTGTGATTTGCGTTCTGTGAGGCCCTAGAAAAGACTTATCTTTTTGACATTGGAGTCCCTTAAGATTAGGCCTCTGGCAGTGATATCTAGTACCTAGAAGCTATTGGTGTCTGGTCATCTGGCAACTTCTGATGAAGCAGGACTTCAATGTCAATGCTTGCAATTTATTGAGACACTTACTGGTCAGCTCTTAACATACTGATTGGAGCATGATTCAGTGAACTTTCTTGTTGATGGGGCAGTGAGCCAAACACTATTGGAAACACCTGCTCCCACACTTAGATTCATGGCTGAGGTTCTCTAGATTGCTATTTAAAATCGTATCAGAGATAATGGGTAATGCAGATGTTGGAGAATCCGAGATAACAAGGTGTGGAACTGGATGAACACAGCAGGCCAAGCAGCATCATAGGAGCAGGATGATGCTGCTTGGCCTGCTGTGTTCATCCAGCTCCACACCTTGTTATCTCTGCTATTTAAAATCCATCTGATTCACCATCTGTTCTTTAGGCAAAGAAATATACTGTCCTTATCCCATCTGATTTATGTGTGACTCCTGACCTACCCTAGTGTGGTTGACTTTTCTTTTTACCTCTAAACTTTTTTGAAAGTGGCACTGGCTACCTTGTGGATAATAGTGGTTTTCACAGATGAAGAACTGACTACGGTTTAACTTTATGCAGTGTATGTGTGCAGGATATGAGCAAGTGCGTATGGTGTTTATCAGCTTTGGAGAGTCTTAGTGTAGGGTATCTACCAACCATTTTATAATCTGCTCAAACTTCCTCTTCATTGGTATTCATGTGAGGGGACATCAAGGTATGAATAACAGGCAGCTGGTCTGCTGCCATCTGTTGTATGTTCCAGTCAAACTAAATGCCCCAGACTTTTCTCAATACACTCCAGTTTAACCTATTTATAATCTAGGAAACTGTCTCTTTTGATAACCATTGCTAGTGGTAATGTGAATGTTTTCATTGTGCTGGAATGTTCAGATTGGTTATGAATAGTAAAGAGATGAGATCTTCCCTAGTTTGTTTCAATTGCTTTTGGTAACCCAGTTGACGAGACTTCTGGGCTGAATACTAAATGGACACAATTTTGCAACACATCCTACCTTTGTGAGTCCGGAGGAGTACAGTGCTCATTCTGATCTCACAAATGTGATGAATAAAATTCCAAAAATCTCCTCATTAGGGTGAGGCTTCCAGTGGGCAGTTTACACTCTGTATTCAAGTAGAAGTGGAACTGATAAACAGTACACATGCTTCATCCATTTTTCTATGAAAGTTATTGTTCCGTGAAAGTTGCAGTTCAAAAACAAACATAAGACACTGTTTTGAATCCTAATAAACTCCTGCTTATTTTTTGTGGGTGTGCCAGGAATCCATTTAAAGATTGGAAAAATTGCTATGAAAGGTATCGGGATGCAATCAGATTTTCGGTTGCAAAATAAACAAGATAACTGTGAAAATCTCTCATTGTCTTCTGCCATTGCGGTGCAACAAAACTTCTCCAGAAATCCCTGGATCTTTAAGTAGATTCCATATTACAGCAGCTGAATGATATTGATGTATTGCTTACTACTTTGTTCTGTGTTTTATTCAGTCCAACAGCATATTCAGCACAGTTAATGACCTGAAGACATATTCTGAAGTCTGGTTGAAATCCTCAAGTGTTTTGCAGAAACAGGAAAACTTTAAGTCAAGTCAGCTTCAGGTATCTAAGAAATGAACATCACTTTGTTTGTGTCAAAGCAGAGTGAAAATGTTTGTTTTCATCTTACTGTTTGGATGAACAACACAATATTGTCTCCATACATTAGGTCTGCACTTGATGGCAACCTTTTAACTTACTGTGACTATTGATGTATTCAGTTTATCTTCAAGTTCTGAATATAAATTTAGTCTTCAACATAATCACAAAATATGATTGATATTTTGTTTATAAGAAAGCTCCTTCCGTTTATATAGAAGGACTCAGTTAGCTCACCCATAGACTCGAATGTATTACAGAATAAAGCCAAAAGTGCAGACTCAAATTCTGTACCAACTGTGATTGGTCATGGATGCCTGTCTCTACCCTACCCCACACTTACTGAGTGGTTGCCTTTGAACTATATCTAATTAATCGTCTCCCTAATGGGGAGAGATTCCTATGGTCCTCTGTGGACTTTGGTCTCTTAAACATTCATGCATAGTATACAATATGTGGATTTTAAAAAGAAGTTAGAAGCTGGTTGTGTGGGCTTGGGAGACCGGAGGTGGCAAATTGGAGGGAAGATCTCCAGAAAGATGAGGCCTGTGACAAGATTAGATCACCAGATGACAATAGTACCACCTTTGTCAGCAAAATCAGGATTAGACCTGAGAGAATGAAGTACAGCAAGTACAGAAGAAAACAGGTTTGATTGGGTTAGGGAGCAGCAAGATTAAGGCAGCTAGTGTCGCAGTGGCAGTTCTTGAAGAGATCAAGGCTGGAAGAGGCAAAAAGGAGGGGTTCCATGTGGAGTGGGAGTGATGGAGATGGCTGAAAGGGTCCAAGGAGCAGAGAGTGGAATTATGCCCGAAGAAATAGGCACGGAGGTGAAGGTGATGGATGAAGAGTTCAACATCACAACATCAGAATTACCAGCCAATTGTATCCTGCCCTGTCTAACCTGCATGTGGTTTCAGGTCCACAGTAACATTGGTTGCCTCTTAACTGCCCTCAGAAATGGCCTAGAAATCCACTAATTCAAAAGTAATTGAAGATGGGTTACAGGAAAACTCACATCCCACAAAAGAATATTCCTTCAAACTGTTTCTAATTTTACGGATGGCATGATGGAAGCATCAAGCAGTTGGTCCACATTTCAGCTTGTTGTGGATACTTACGGATTCCATCCCACCCTGCTATGACTTTGCTCATGGCAGATAGAGACACAGGCCGTGTGGGAAGCCTGGCAGCTTTATTGCTCATGTCAGGCAGGGGAAATGTGGGGAATTTCCATTGTGAATCCCCTGTCCCCATCGGAGGGACTTCCACAATGGTCACTTTTTTACTCTTCTCCACCCAGCCATTCAAACCTGCCTGGCACTCCTTCACCCCCATTGGGTCCCAGCAGTCTGATCCCAATAATAAGCTGAATCTATGTGAAGTTCATTTTCAGGACTGCTTCTGCTCTCAATATGACATTGGTGCAAATCTCACCAAAAACAATAAATGTTGATGTCAGCATTAATTTGCCAAATGTTGCTTTGAGGGGCAGGTTCGCCTCAGGCAGTTGGGACACCTGGCACTCTGTAAAATTTGGCCCCACATCTGACAAGGATCTGACTTTGTCTCCAAATTAAAGTTAAAAGGAATATTTTGGTGAAAAGTTATTTGACCTTTTTATTTTACTGGTTTCTGAAAGTGGAGTGCAGTGTCATGTTTGCACCAAATATATAATATATCATATTAATAATATGAGCATTGTTCTTTTAGATGTAAGTTTCTCGACATTTTTGATGGCTTTCCAAAAGTTCTGCGTCACTTACTTAATTCTATTCATTAGCCTTCACTTGCAAATATGTTTTGTTTAACAATGTGAAGGTTCAGGCCAAAGTAGAAAGTGATCTAGTGTCTGAGTCATTTGTATATTGTTTAGTGTTAATGCATTATTTAGAAGTTCTCCTCTACATTTATTCCAGTGTGCCGATTTTAATATATATTTTTGACATCTGTAATAACCAAGATTAATGTCAATGAAACTCTTGTTATTTCAGAAGGCATTGCAGAACAATTTTATACGCAGTTTCATTCAGTCTCAACTGGATATTGATCTTGATAAAGTTTTGGATAGTTTACAACAATATGGTACGGTTTTCATTTTGTAGATATTTCTGCTGTGCCCTCTTATTTAGCTTTGTTTTAATTGCAATAATGTGTTTAAATGAATTCCATGTGTATATACACTGTTATAGATTTTCTTCTTCAGTCACTTCAGGAGAAGGGAATGCTGATTTTTCTACTTTTACCCTTCTTTCATTTTTATAACCTCGAGCATTATCTGTTGATTTACTTTATAACTTGTACTTTCGATCCCTTCCTGTCATGTTTTGTTTATCTTTGCCATATTCACCACTTACTCTTGTCCATTTCCGCTGTACTTTGATTTATCACATATTCCTAAATTTTCTATTGCCCCAATTATCTAGATTAAAATTGTCTACGTGCCTAGTTATGTGGCTCACTAGAAATCTTTCCCTTATTATGTGGCTTGCCAGAACAATAGTCCAGCACAGTTCAGATATCAACCTTCCTAGTGATACAGCCTCACTTTCCCTTGTACTTCTGGTGCCCCACAAACCTCCCCAAAACTAATCTTTGACCCATGTATTGATTTGTCGAATCTTTTTGCCTGAAGTCAATTTTCGTGTGGCTCCGGTAATAACCCGGAGACAATTCCCTACGAGAGGTTCTGCTTCTTAATTTGGTGCTTAGCTCCTATACCAAGGTCATTGGTACCTACATGGACCACAATAACTGGATGTGTCCTCTCCCATTGTGAGGTTCCTTTCCAGTCCTGAGCAGATATCCCAAATCCTGATATCTTCCAAGCAATAGAGTCCTCTGGATTTTTTGCTGCAAAGTATGATGTCAATCCCCCTCATGATACTTCTGCTACAGTAACTACATTGCATCGTAGTCCCCATACTTATTATGGCTTCCTGTTCCACAGTGCTATGATCAATGTGTTCATCTACCCTGCAGCCACTCTCCCTTGTCCTTAACTACTGACAAACTCAGAAGACCATATCCTAAGGGACTATTTCCTGGTACAACATGTCCAGGTAGCTCCCACCCTTTGCTGATGTGCCTCAGTGTCTGCAGCTTGAACACTAGCTCAATGACTCTGAAGCTGTTCAAGCCACAACACTTACAACAGATGGATTTACCCTGGATCATCCAGTGCCTGATATATTGTGCAGCCATAATATCTCCTGTTCTGCCATCCTCATTGTGTTTTAATTCAATTCCTAATAATTTTACTGAATTGTTTATTTTGTTTTTATGTACTTTATTATTCTTATCACCAGCTCCTTTACTGTTATAAACTTTAGGTACAGAATGGACCTAGATTCTTTCCTTGTGGTAGTGAGAACCAATTCCTATGTATGAAAAAGATATAAGAAACAAAGGCACATATCTTCACCCTAATGCCCTTACTCACTCAATTTCCAGCACTTTTTTTGTTCCAAGTCACAATCACATTTAAATCTTTATCTACTGGCAGAGCCCCGAGCCAGGTGGTTTAACTTTGATTTCATTCAATGTGTGGAAAATTATAAGCTATTTATTGTACAGAAGTGATCACTTTAAACTGGTGATTGCGTGTTAGACTCATCCATGGTGTAAACATTTCTGAACTATTGAGTGTATTAATTGTTATAGATACTTATTCTATTCTAAAAGTGAATGTGGGGAAAGATTTGGATGCATATTGCAACATGTATAATCACATAATGTTATACTTTCCGTTATCAATAAATATTAGGTCCACTTACGTAACTTACCAATTGCATTTGAAGTAGACTTAGTAGATTTTTTATATTATAATTTATTTATGCAAAATTAGATTAATTTGACAATGTGTTATTTTTTCCATAATACTCAAGCTTCTGTGTCCTTTCTAAAGAATACTTGATGTATAGTCATTGTGCTTTATCCATAATTAATCAGTAAATTGCAGCCTTAAACAACTGAAGCTAGCTAAATTGGATTCTGTTTTCTCCTTGTCATTAAAATCTTCTGTTAAGCATGAAGAGATAATCATTGCGGTCAGGAATATGGATCTGAGTAGGCATAGCCATCTTCCCAACAAAATGATTGGCTATCTATCAAATGAATTATCAACTTCAGTACCTGTATGTCTTAGTTCAAGAATGTACCACATGGTGGGGTACAAAACCACAAAGATAAGAACGTCTGAGGCTTGATCTTCACTCTGGTAAGAGTTGATTAGAAAAGCAGCTCAGACAGTATTGTTAATTTGAATAGCTTTATGTTGGGGAGTCAGAAGGCAGCTACCACCTCAGTGTGATCGCTATTGTGAAAATCATATATGTTGATATAATCTGAAACCTAGATCAAGTTTAACAGTAGTTTCATATCCTTTGTGGCTAAACATCCTATGCGCAAACACTTGTAGGTTTCACAATTTGGAATGAGCAATTGAACCTGTACTGAGGGGCAATCCATAATAAGAATTTATATTTTCAATGTCAGGAGGAAGAAAGTCAAAAGACAAGAACAAAAATAATATTGATCTAATTAAATTAAAAATTGAAAACTTTACATTTTTCAGAAGAAACAATCTCTGAAGCAATGAACGATCCAGTAGTACAACAGATCACTGTCCTCTCACAGCTGATGGTGAATGTCTCATCCTGCATATTACTAGACCGCTTTAAACATCTAGAATCTAAGGAAGAACTGCAACAGAGAGTAAAAGAACTAATGGAAAAAAACACATTCCTAGCAAGTAAGTGCCTGCTACATCTATCATCCAAGAAAAAGACTGTGTCTTAAAATTTTAATTTTGCGCTGAAACCTAAGTTTATTTTTGGCTAAGTGCCAGTTGGATCAAATTTTTTGGAGGGTTTAAACCTGCAAGACCTAACAAGATTTCTCTTCACATCTTACCAAGCCTGCCTCATTATCTATGTTCTCTGAACAAAAGCATCTCTCTTGCCTGGTCTTACCACATGCCGTTCTTAGACCGAATCGCCACTCAGCAGATATCTACCAAAAGACTGGCATCCCTTTGCACTGCACTGTATTTAAATGGCCACTGTGCACCCAGAGAAGCATTGGCAATCTGCTGTTGCCCTCACTAAGAATATAATGGCATAGCAGCCCCCACACTACTCATGGCTCATGGCTGATACTCCCTCACAAATAAAACTCCTTTCTCTCACCCTTGTCACTGTTTGACTCTCAGTCCTCGTGGGATACCTGTCCTTAGCTACATTTAGCCTCTAGACCCTTTCTAAGTCACTTAGGCTCTGTCCTCAATGTGTACTGTAGACCCATAGTTTATCATTGCCCTGTGGGAGAATATCGCATACAGGCAAGCAATCGGAAAATTCCAGATATGAGCTCTTATTGACTGGCAGCAAAAATAAACACAAATGAACCAGTAGAGGCCGCAGTTGATTTCCACAATGCAAACAAAATGCTGGCATCAGGACTAATGACAGTCAATCATGGTCTGCTCCATCCAGCTGTCATCAACTGGAGGTAGGTATCAATCAGGTCTTGCTAGTGTTAAGGCACCTAATGTAACTGAGCTCTTTCAAACATAAACTCTAGCCTTCTCCTAGCCCACCTCTGGAAACCACATCTTCAGCAGCACTATGGTCTGCTCCACCATGGACCTGCTCACAACATGTGCACCAACTTGGTAAAAGTGTCACACTGGCTGAGTGACCAGTGCGCGATGTCAAAATGTTATGTTAGCTGTGCTCTGACCCCTTCCTGTTGCAGATTCATTTCAACGGTTCATTTTTTAATTGCATTCATTAAGGTTCATGGTCATACTTACATGACACATGACTCATGATGTTGATGTTCCCCTCCTCCTACAGCACCCTTGGAAGATTCACAAGTGATGAGATGCTTACGGACAGCACTCAATTCCTTTTTCAAGTCTTTGCTGCTACCTTCTGTATCACTGTGATGGCAATGTTAGATTTGCAAGCTTGATGCAATTCACTTTTGATGAACATCTGAACCCAAAGCACATTCATTCTTCATACATTGCAAATGGGCAAAGAAATAATCAGAAATCAAGCTCAGCTGGAGATCACAATATGCTTCATGTATTTGACATTCAATCACCTAGCATTATCCACAACATATGTGGATCTGCACTTTTATCACTCGAAGGGACCCTAACCCTGCCTACCTGAATATTGTCCAATTTTCCAGTTGTACTTTGCACCTAAAGAATGACATGCCATAGCAAGGAATACAGTTTGTGGTGGACATTGTTGGTACTGGACTTCACCTGGCAGTAGACCGGGGGAACATTAATTTCGGAACAAAAACAGAAGTTGCTGGAAAAGCTCAGCAGGTCTGACAGCTTCTGTGGAGAAAATATCAGAGTTAAGTTTTCGGGTCCAGTGACCCTTCGTCAGAACTGGGCTGGATGCTGTATAAAGCAGAGTCCATCACCTCATTACCAAACAAAATTATGATCTAAGAGTTGTAATAGGTGTATTAGTTCACTTGGTATTTGCTGTAGTTCCCCTTAGCCGCATTCCGGCATTAGTCTTTTCAAGCATTTTTAATTGAGACAGCTGGATATACTCACCATAGAAGGAATGCAGAAGAAGTTCACTGGGATGATACTAGGACTGCCCTTTGAAGAAAAATTGTTTTGACTGGGCCTGTGTTCACTGTTTAGGAAGATGAAAAGGGATCTGATTGAAATGTATAAAATTCAAACATGGGTGGACAGACTAGATGCAGGGAGCATGTTTTCAATGGTTGTGGACTAGGGAACACTGTCTCAGATGTGGAGTAAGACTTAAACAAAGAAAATTTCTTCAGTCAATTGCGAGTAAACCTATGTAATTCTCTACCACAGAAGGCTGTGGATGTCAAGTCACTACATATATCCAAGAAACAGACAGATAAAATTTTAGATATTATAGCCATCAAGTGTTAAAGGGGTAAAGTGGGAAGCCGGGATGAATATAGGCCAGGACATGTGAGAGGTCCTTGTTCCTGTTCCCCTTAATGGAGGGCTGTTGGAGTCTAGGATCTTTACAGACCAAAGTTGTACCAACACAGAGTTAGGCTTCACCATAAACTTGATATTTTATTGAATCCACCACCATCCCTAATGCAAATACCCTATAACAGTTTAGATAACACAAACATAAAATTGAAATTACTGGTCCCAAAGCAAATCCTTCTGTGATTAGCTGAAAAGGACAGCTGAAGCATTCTGCAGTTTGACTGCAACTCCCAGTTAACTGAACAAAGTCACACAACTTAGTCACACCTAATTAAAATGTGGGTAAATTTACAAAGATTTTGTCCAAAACCCTTACAAATCTTATTAATGTCACTATGATTTGGCTGAAATCCAACTTCTCCATCGGTCTTGATTGTCGGGCTGACTGGTCCTGATCCTTTACTGGACTTCAGTAAAGTCTCTGTCTGATGTTGTCCCCTTTTTGTGTTGACTCTAAACACAATATCACAAGTGCGCCTCCTGTTGTCATCCTGCTGAATTTCCCGTGTTTAGCAGCTATTAATTTTAAGCTTATTCAATGCAAGGAGATTCGAGGAAAATCTCTTCCACCCAGAGCATGATTGGGACCTGGAAAGCACTGCCTTGGAGGATGGTTGAGGCAGGAAACTCTCAAACTTAAAATGTATGTTGATGAGGACTCGAAGTGTCATAACATTCAAGGATATGGGCCCAGTGTGGGAAAGTGGAACTCGTGTACATAGTGTATTTTTTGATGGTACAGTCTCAATGGACTGAAGAACGTGTTCTGTACTATATGATTCTAGGCAGGATGGCAGTCATGCAGTTCTCATGATATTTCCGTAGCGGAAAGTATTACATGGTGAGAGATTCCTGGCTTCAAAGTTGATGGGAATGTAAATTCTTTTCTCCTCAACAGGAGTGAATGGTGCTGTGTGATGGCTGTGGTCTGACATTTGATGATTGGGGTGATCTCAATTTCTTAATTGACTAATACAATGGTGTTCTCCTGTTTATGATCCAGTTTCTCAACTGCATCAATTCTGTTGTAATAGTTGAATTAACCACTTTCTGTGTAGCCCGCCTCTGTATGTTTATGTGGAGGTGTGGCTTTTATTCACAGTACTTATGTCTGTTTTATCTGAGGTTTTTCACATCTCATAATGGAGGGAGATTCTGATCCTACCAGACATAAAATAACTCCCTGCACTTCTCCAAACAAACTGTGGGATTTTTTTTGTGTTCACGTGAGAGAGCCAATATTCGTTGAATGTTTCATTCAAAAGAAAAGATCTTCAGCATTGATTTTTATGCTTAGTCCTGGAGTGCGTCTTGAGCCCATAACCTTCTAACTCAGAACTGAGCATGCTGCCAAACTAAACCAAGGCTGACAGTTGTCACGCCTCATATGAATGTGAGGTGATACGTCAGTTCACTTTGCTTGACGAGAAATAGCAACTAATCTGAACAATTTTTGAAGTGCAAAGGTGATATCTACTGTACAAATGGTGATCCTGGCACTTTGGATATTTGACTGTTTTCTCAGCGGTTGCCTCATACAGGAAGAGTGATGAATTTGTTCCACCTTCCAACCAAAGTCTGCATAACCTGTCCGATCTAGCCGTGGATAAGCAATGAACCAATTTTGGCTGGCAGGATTAGAGGTGTGAAAGATAAACTGTTATCCACTTGAAAGGCCATCCCTGTATAGTCTGCAGGTGTCTCCTGTAAGATGGCAGTCATTTTTTGAAGCTGATGCAGGAAATAACCTTCTTGTGATATGTGTAGATTCAAGATTACCAAACTTGGATTTTGAAGTAGTTATGCTATGCATGCTTTTCCTATGGTGTCACAGCAGAGCAAGTACACATCATGATTTAAAAACCAGAGATTCAGCTCTGATGGATTAACTCCTTGGGGGTGAGGGGTGGGAGGTGGGTGTCAGTGGATACTATACAGCTAATAATTGAAGACTGGGATGGAATTCCTATCATCAGGGATTTCCCCCCAATATCTATATCTTGGGGGTTACTATTGACCAGATCTGAACTGAACCAACCAAATGAATGCTGTTAGTACAAGATCATGTCAGAAGTTGGGAATTCTGTGCTGAATAACTCATTGCTTGAGTCCCCAAAGCCTGTACACTATTTGCAAGGTATAGTCAGCAGTGTGGTGGAATACTTTCCATTTGACCAGGCAATTGCAGCTCTGACGATACTAAAAAAGCCCAACACCATCCAGGACAAAGCGATTTCCTTTTTTAGGATTCCATCCATCACCTTCCATGTTCACTCCCTTCATCACCAATGCCCAGTGACAGCAATATGCACCTGCTACAAGCTGCACTACAGGAGCTCAGTAAGGTTCCTCTGACAGGACCTTCTAAACCAGTGAACTCTACCACTTAGAAGGACAAGAGCAGCAGATGCATTGGGACATCAAACTTGCAAATTGTGGTCCACGCTAACAGCATCCTGACATGGAAATATATCAAAGATAGCAAGAACTGCAAATGCTGGAGTCAGAGACAAGATAGTATGGAGCTGGAGGAACACAGCAGGCCAGGCAGCATCAGAGGAGCAGGAAAGTTGATGTTTTGATCGGGACTGTTCCGAACCTAGCCAATAATGACCACATCCCATGAATAAATTTTAAAATGAGTTGACAGTCCCCAACCATCCTTGAAGTAGTTAAATGACTGAATGGCCTTTTTAGCTGGCTACACCCGCATCCTTTTTATCCTCCCCAAAAGCTTTCAGAACAAGTAACAGCTCCTCTTTGAAAAGCTCAATGGTGCTCTTCATTCAGACCATGAATGTTTTATAGCCTTCTCTCCCAAGATCATTGGGAGTGTTTTCCTGCAGTCTAGTAGGGGGGACACATGTGCAATGAGAACAGTCTTTGAGGCCATCTCTCAATATGGCAGCATTTAAGTACCCTTGGGACCCACTGAAGCAGTGCACTTCACAATACCAGGAAACGAACCATGTCAGACAGCCTTACTATGAAAAGCCACTGATATTGAAATCACAACCCCTTCAATAAATGACAGCACCTTTTTTGTGCCCATGTTTCAAGCTACATTGAATCATGCTATAGAAGCATGAAAGTTAATAGGAAAGATCTTCATTCAAGCACCGGGGAAAATTATTAAAATGTCTTTTCTGTAAGAGTACAAAATTAGTGTTGAAATATTTGTGTGCTGCTATATGTTTCTATAGGAAATGAAAATTGTCTACGTTATTGAGTGAGAACTGAGATCCACTGCATAGTTATGCAAGATGGAATCCACTGTACACTGATGAGGGGCATCTGTTATTATACTGTTACATTTTACTTCCATCATCAATTTTCTCCCTTTTTAATTAGCGTTTTAGATGGTTCCTAAAAGCTTTCCATTCCTTTGACCTACAACAGTTTTTTGGGGCATATTTTTAAAGTGAGTGAAGAAAGATTTAAAAAAGGCATGAGGGACAACCTTTTTACACAAAGAGAGGTTCATGTGGAGAAAGACCTTCCAGAGGAAGTGGTGGATGTGGGTACAGTTGCAACGTTTAAAAGACATTTAGATAAGTGCATGAATAAGAAATGTTCGGAGGGATATGGGCCAAGCACAGGCAGATCAGACTGTTTAGTTTGGGATTATGGTCGGCATGGACTGATTCGATCAAAGGGTCTGTTTCTGTGCTGTGTAACTCTATAACTAGCTTTTCTCACTTTAAATGCCTTAGTTTTGATTAGATATTCTCCCTGAGTGTGTTTGTTAATCATGGGTGCTTCATCCTTCTCTTAAAGTCCTTTTTGACGAGGATAAATTTTGCTAAGCATAATGAACTGTCTGTTTAAATATTTGCCACTGCCTGTCCATTGATCTTCCTCTGAGTCTATTATCCCAGGCTGCTTTACACAACTCTTTCTGCTTCCTCTGTAATTGCCTTCTTTTAAGTTGAGGCCATTGGTTTGAGACCTATTTGTTCTCCCTCAAGCTCAATTTGAAATTCTACTTTAGGGTATCCTAAGCTATGAGGCCTCTTAATCTTATGGAATTCTACATTTCTAGATTTATAATACCTTGTTCTCAGGTGTGTGTACAATGTAATAAACAGTCCCTGCTGCACTCTACCATCTATTGCACCTATATTGCTGCACACCACTGCACTGATGCTTCTCTTATTAACAACAGTATCCCTCCTCATTTTACCGATTTTTCTGGAACATAGAATATCCTTAAATATTGACTTTCCAGTCCCAGTCACTCTGCAACCTTGTGTCTGTAATAGCTGTTAAGTTATACACAGCTGTTTCCATTCATGCCTTTAGTTCACGTATATTGTTACAGCTCTGCAGGCAGTCAAATAAAGAGCCTTAAGCCTTGACTGTTTTTACCACTACGACTTATTTTAATTCTAATTTCTGCTGCATTCTTCTGATTATTCTTTCTTGCTCCTTCCTGTCGCACTCACCTGAAGCATGGTGACCTTCAGATTAAACCACCACAAGTCCTCTCTGTCTAAAGAGAGAGCAGCCTTATTGTCTGCTAAGATCATGGCAACTTTATCTTACCTTACTATATTGCACCCCTGCTCTTTTTTTTAACTTTTTTTAAAAAGCTCCCTTCAATTCGACACGTCCTGCTAATTAGTTTAGACGATCTCAAAACACACTGTTCCTATTAGGTTTTAAAGTTGATACTTGATTAATTTGCTATAACATACAGTATTTATAATATTTTCATAATTTTCATAATAAACTAAAACGCTGCATATTCTTGTAGCTTGAGTGTCCAAAGTCTTGCACTTTTCATCCACAAAGAACTCAATCTATCAAATTCTAACACTTGTAACAGAAAAATTCTTACATTAACTTCACATTATATAAAGAGCATGACAGGTGCATCTTTTTAACATTTTTATTTTTCATGTATAGTCAGATTGGTGGCTTTTTCTCGTGAGCTTTAGGACCGTGACATGGGGCCAAATTAATTTCCCAAGCCTACAATTGCTACGAATGAGAGTCACTCAGGAATTCCCCAGCAGGACATTTGTAAATTGGCTGCTTCTATACTTACCACCCGTTAAGGGCAGTTGGCAGGCTGTCAAAGCTGCAGGTTCGAACAGAGGATTAGCAGTTCTGTAACCTTGGCAGTTCCACAGAAGAGGACACTGGAATATAGGGAACATGAAGGCGCCCCAACATAGAAGAGCCCTTGCTGGCATCTTCATTAGTAGAAAAATAAACATGAACAAGTCCATCAGAATGTTGGGGAAACCCGGCCGCTGGATCATGCCTTTTGTGCAAGGTCCCATCAATGGGCTATAGAACCTTTAATCTGATGTTCCCTACAGTCTACCATCTGTTGAATAGGCAGACTCTGTGTGTGGTGAGAATGCTACGCTGGTAGCAGAATGCTGGCAAGGCTGCATTTAAATGGGCCTTTGAATCAGGCTACTTGACTGTCTGTCTCCGACCACCAGCTCACTCTTGGGCAAATTCCCTGGCTATAGGAATGCATAAAGGGGCTCTCCTTCTCCCCCTTTATTTTCTCTAGGTTTCTAGCTCTAAGCCTGTTATCACAGGACTAGGAAATTTCAACCCAAAATGTTTTTGCTATTTTAATCTCAGAATCAAAATTCTCTCGGCACAGAAGGAGGCTATTTGGCCTATCTTATCTGCATTGGCTGTTCAAATGAACTTCATTGTCTAATGCCAGTTTTCTGCTTTTTCATCATACCCTTACACATTGGATGGTTACTTGGATAGAAACAATGCTCTCATTAATGTCTCAATTGAACCCGCCTGCACCACAATTCCAGACAGTGCATCCCAGACCCAAACGACTTGTCTTGTGAAAAAGTTTTTTTCCCATATCATACTTGTTCCTTTTGCAATTCACTTTACATTTTTGGACTCCAGTTCTTGATCCTTTATATGGAAAGTTAGTGCAAAATTACGCAAACATATCACCATTTTACATTGTGCAGCCTGTATGGTCAGTCAAATGTATTTTGTAGAGCATAGACATCCATTGAAAGTGAACAGTCATGATTATTTGAAGTTTGTATTATTTTAGAACTGATTTTCATAAAGTGGGCGCAGAGGAGATTAATGAAGAAAGCTAGAAAAGAAAATACTTCTAGTTTTCTTTAATTGCACAATAGATGTTGTGAATCATTTGCAATAATATTTGGCTACTGAATTAATTAGTATCAACATTCTGGAATATTCAGCCAAATTTTGTGAATTCCCCAGCATTAAATAGGGCAATGACAGAGATGACACGTTGCATTTTCCAGATTCTTGAATGAAACATTTTTTTAAAAGTGCACCACTGATACTGAAAAGAATTAATCAGGATAGCATAGCAAAAGTGTGATCTTCAGCTTAAACAAATTGTCCCCTTATAACATTTCCATCCTTATCTTGGTGTCACATTTTCCATTAAGTATCTTGAGATTTTTTTTTGCACTGATAAAGCTGATTTATCAGTCTGTTCAATACCTATTGCTATTGTAGCTGAATGCAGTAAGATCAGCTATTTAACCCAGTTTGTAGTAATCTGCTGTTATTGTTCATACCCTTCTGTCATTTGTCAAACTCTAATGCCATAGAATTGAAAGCCCTGTCAATTTGATATATTATGCATTACCTTCGTACCTTTTGTGCTTTTAATTGTGACTGAGATGGAAAATCTCACTACTTTGAAGATTTTTTATCGCTGTCTATCACTGAAATGAAAATAATTTACTTATCATTGCCACTTTACATATGGATGTGGGAGCATTGAAACATCCTTGGTGCATTGTACCATGGGTATATAGCTGTGTGAGCATTCTCATAGAGACACATAGCAGGCTAAGCCTGGGAGGATCGATGCAAATAGGGATTGGCGATCCCAATTTAGACTCAGTTATGCAATTTGACTGAGGGTTTTGTAAATCGAGGAAGAGCAATACCTTTCCTCCTAGTCCCACAAGCAATAAATTTTTAAAATTGTTAGCACGTTCTAAGTGACATCCAAGTGTTTCTCTCCACCTGCTGCAATAAGCTCTTTCTCCTTGTATGTGAAAACTGCACTCAGGAGTGCAATAACTGATGTGCACATTTGAGAATTTTTACGTGAAGGTCAGGTTTCATTGGATGGAGTTCATTCAGTTACAGATAAACCCTGACGTCAAATCAATGATTGAAACACTGCTTCATTTTCAACTGTGTTCTGTGTACTTTTCAAGGGAGAATTAGTTAAAGATGGCAGTTAAAAATGATCAAAATGCTTATATTCCTAAGTACCTGAGCACTGAAAGGATTCATTATTCTGATATTGCAATTGTGTAAGTGCACATCACTCTGAGCAATAAGTATCCAGAATAATTTTTATCCAGATTAAAAAAAGTTAGTGTTGCCATGGCTGTTATGAAAAGAAATTTTGAGTTCTCTATAATACATATGAATTATTTTCCTATTTTTCTAGGTATATTGTTCGATGTTGATGATAACAACACCTCGAGAGTAAAACGATCGTTGTCTTCCTCACTTCCAAATAAGTTGAGCTACACTATTAGGACAGACATTCTGCACAGTATGCCGACTGATCAACTGGAAAATCCCAAATGGAAATCTCAGCCCCAAAATTTGCCAACAAGCAGTTTCTATTATAATCGTGTCTTTCTTCCATTGCAAGATATGATTGAGCGAGCGATCATTCAGTTTCATATTGGTCAAGATATCCCCAACCCTGCAATACAGATCCAAGCAATGCCATTTCCCTGCCACATCAGTGATCAGTAAGTTCATAGAACACAGAACATCTAGATTTCGATATGGAAAACTTTCAATACCATAAAAAAGGGTGTAACCTGGAATAACAGCAGAAAATGCTGGAGATACGTCTCATGCCTTGCAACATTTGTAGGGAGAAAAGTAAACGGCTGGCTGTTACAAGGTGCCATGTTTTCCACGGCTTCTTCGGCTTAAATATTGGTGTAGAGCATGTACGTTATAAAGCTAGCTATCCTGTGGTGATTTAACATTAATTGCTGAAGGTGAGTCTTTTACTCCTATCTTGGCAGGGCATCCACCTTTAAGAGGTGCCAGCCAGGTGGATTGGCCAGCAGCTCTGCAGTCTCAGGAGTTCCAGATTCACGTGTGGCCCACTGTCGGGACTACAGGCACAATGTCAAGCTAGTGGAGGCCAGATTTTGTTTAAATTTGGAGTATCGCTGAAACAAGTCTGGCAAGGGGGCTGGGGGCCTGGGTTTGAGAAGCTAAGCAGATGGAATTTAAGGGGGTTATGATTGTGTTGGGGGAGACAGTGCCCGTGATGGGCAGAGATGACTCATAGGTGAGAAGCCCCCTAACCTGCCTTGCAAAGTACCAGTCTCACAGTTAAAATCACAGGGCTACCCATTTGGTATGACCCTCCTCATGCCAAGGTTAAACTAAGAGTGAAGGCAGGCTGAGGCGCTTAAGCCAACTTTATTTAGCCACTTTAGTGTCTCAATAGGCTTAAAGACATGTAGCATGCCTAATGCCTCCACTTGGCACCTCCCATTATAATTGGAGGCAACTTGGAGTGGGCAAAAAGCCAGCCTTTACACCTGCGAGTGGAAATCCTCGTTAAGGTTTCAGGCTGTGACTTTTCGTCAGAGCCGTTTCTATTCAGTTCTGGTGAAAGGTCACAGATCTGAAAAATTAATCCATTTCTTTGGCCACAGATGCTACCTAACCTCTCAATATTTCTAACAATCTTTGATTTTGTTTTAGATTTCCAGCTCTTATGGTACTCTGCTTTTGTAAAAATGTAGTGTGACTGATTGAATCATTCAAAAATTACTGATTGTTAAAGTCATTTTGTTCTCTATCCATTCAGTTTCCTTCTTGCACAATGAAAATGTTGCAGTATAGTTTTAACTTGTGAAAAAGAAGAGATTTAAAACACAGCAAAGGATGATTCAAGAAACAAGAGAAAGGAGTGTTGATATTTTGGAGCATGGTTTCCATGGCTAACAAAAAACATAAATAGTTCCTACTTTTGGTTGGAATAGAGGGAGATTCGCCCTACACTTAACTGTGATACACATGCCCAGGAATGTTTAGTTTTTCTACCATATGCATGAAATGAGAAGTGTTGTATTTACATAACCTTTCAATTCTCAAAAATGAAAAATAACCATTCTTCATCATATGGTGGAAATTTGTTAGTCACTAGTAGTTGTACCCAAGTGTTGCATTGCGTGTAAAATAGTCCCCTTCAGTTTTACAGAAGAAGAAGAGCACTTTGGTTTTTCTTTTGTTCATGCAAATTCTGAAATGCTCCCAGACCATTGCTTTTGGGTTTATTTACAGCATTCTTGTATAGCTTACTGGATCATTTAATCATACTTACACAACCCTTCCTGACAGGTTTCTCAACAACACTGCCTTCTTTTTCCCATTATTAATGATGCTTGCGTGGATGATTTCAGTGGCTTCCATGGTGCGTAACCTTGTGTTTGAGAAAGAACTTCGACTGGAAGAGGTAATTAAAGACACAAGTAGTTCCTGGTATGAGATGTCCAGAAATGAATGAGGTGACCCAAAACTTCATGCACAAGTGAATGTGCTGATGGAGTTAAAAGAAATGTAGAGCATGCATGGAGATACTTCTCAGGAATGTCTTGGGGAAGGGCTGAAACTTGATTACTTTTGTGCCTGTTGTTATTGGGACAAATGCATATTGGGTGGAACATTTACTGGGCACAGTTTTGACTGCCTGATTCTGCAAATTCCCCCATCTGTAAGTAAGCCATCTTTCAAATCGACAAGAGGTGACTTTTGAAACAGGCGTTAGCCATATCAGCATGTGTATCCCATCAGGCAGCATTGGCTGACTGTTGACAACTGTCTTCCAGGGGATTTAGCTTGGCCATTCGTCATACTATTGTTCATGTTTTGTAGAATACTTTGTACTTTGTACTTTTTGCCTCGTCAGAAGAGGAAATTGGAAGCCTGTTACATGCCACTTAGTGGCCTAGTATGTAACCAAAATTTAATGCTTAAGTACTAGCTACTTAAGAGCCTCTTCACACTCCTGCAAGTGTTTTACTCTGGTATGCTGAAAGCTCAAAGGGTAGAATGGCCTACTCCTGCTCTTGTTTCTTCTGTTCACTATCCTTGGGTTATACTCTTTTTCCCCCAGCCTTCATTGCTGGCTGGATTGAGACTGGCTGCAGTCCCAAAAGTGGCCAGCAATCCCAGCAGCACTGCTGATACTGAGGAGCTACCATCCCCTTGAATGGCTAGCAGCTCTGCAAGATGATATTCTGCATCAGGGAAGTTGCATGAAAGTTACAAATTGTCTGTTTTAGCAATGTCAAAAAAGATTGTGTCTTTCAGGCTGGCAAAGGCAGGCTCATTTCTGACTTTCCAGTTAGTATGAGGCCACTCCTTCCCCATTAAATCCCAGTTTATGTTCCCATTTTACTACTTCTAAGCAAATATTAGGTTGAAATTAGAGAAGCCCCTATTACTTGCTATTTGCTATGTGTGAAACAATTTAAATATAACATAGCATAAATGTTTAGAGGTCTCTAAAAGTGTATTTTCTATCCTACAGTACACCAAGATGCTGGGAGTGAAGCCAATAGTTCATTTTATGGTCTGGTTTCTGGACACTTTCTTTATCCTGATTTTGAGCAGTGCCGTCATCACCATTATTTTGAAAGCCAGCGAAATACTTCCAAACAGTAATGGATTCATCATTTTCCTCTTCCTTTTGGATTTTGGGGTATCTGTCATTGCGCTGAGCTACCTGATTGCCACCTTCTTTAGCCATGCTAACACAGCAGCTCTCAGTGCCTGCCTGATCTACATCATTACATTCTTTCCCTATATGGTCCTTGTGGCTGTACAGAATCAACTCAGCTTCTCCAGCCAGATTCTGATTGTAAGTAGAACAAGCTTATTCTACAGTGCTATGTTTGTTTGGTACATTTTTGAAGCAATTGCTAGTGTGATTGAAAAAACTTAATATTCTGAGAGAAAATACTTCTGTGTTCTGCATTTAACAAAGTTAGAAATACAAAAAAGTCTTGGAAAAACAAGCTGGGTCTCCTTTGCCTAAAGCAAGGCAAATCATGAGAGATGTGACTGAATCATTAAAATTATAACATGATGGGCTAGGGCGGATAGTATTTGCTTTTATGATTGGAAGATCTAGAGTGAAGGGTTTTAGATTTAGAAGTTCAAGTTTTTTTTTGCATGATCTTGCTGATGATCAAGGTGGGGTGGGGGTTGGGGAGGGGTGAGGCCTGCAGCATCGGAAGCAGTCTTGATTCTCTTGGTTCAGAATATGTTTAAAATCTGTCATTGTGGGACTCCCCTTCTTCATTACCTTTACTGAATGGGGAGGCCACGGCAGACAGCCTGTTACACCGATATCCAAAAATGCCATTTGGGTCCTAAATTTATCACAGAACCTTGCTGTACATGTACCAATAAAGTTCATGATTGAGTCATGCAGGTACCTAAATCTCCTAAAAGGGGCTTAGTTCAAATGGGGTGGACAGGAATAGAGTAAGGAACTCTAAGAGGAATAGATAGTTTTCTGAGGCCGGACAGCGAACAGGCAAAATATTTTTGCCCAGTGGGTTTTCAGGCTATTGAGTGTACAGTCATAGTGGTTGAATAGGAACACATGTTATTATTTAAATAGGCTATCAGTGGAAACGATCGTAAAGGAATTTAGGAAAGCAGTTAAATGAAACAGTTATCAGCATTTTAAGATGAATGGCCTGGTTTCATTTTGTAATTCCAATATAATTCTGTGTAAGTATTCTGATACATTTACATTATTCATTTGGCATGCTGGCAGATTGGGCCATAGTAGCTTGAGGAACAGACAATAATTGTGGTTCCAGTGTTTAAGTGAGTCTTATTATTACTTTAAACTCTCACTAATACTTTTCCAAATCTAAATCGTATCTAGTGCCTCCTGTGTCCAACTGCATTCAGCCAGGGATCATATATTATCACACTTTTTGAAGGTAATGGAACAGGTAAGAAATTCATAAAATGTGAAATTCTGATGATGAAAACCATGGAAAATATAAAATGATAAACTGAGTTTTACTAATATTTTCAGCATATTGTCATTTAGAAAAGGCTGTTGCAGGGAAGAAACTGAATTCCGGGTGAAATATTTAATACAAATAAAGGCCAAATAAAGTAACATAGGTATTTACATTTGAAGGTAGTCACTTGATCTGACTGGCCAACATCTTTGTGATTGATATTTGTAGTTAGTGGATAGTTTTTGTCTCCTCTGTTCTTCCTTATCACTATCAGAATGTGGTCTTTAGGCACAATTCCCCTGCTCTTTGCATTTCTCTCAATGTTGCCTTGTTACCCATCCTTCTTTTTGAAAAACTCTAAAGAAATCCTTCTCTTTGAATTTGACTATTATCCCTTAAGGTTTCTTCTGCTTGCTGCACCAAGTTAATTTGTATGCCTGGGTAAGCAGTTATTCTGCATTGGGAGTGCTCCATGAATGTGAATTATTGCTGATGAGGGCAAAAGAAATGTTGAATGATCAGCGCAACTTCATTAACGCACCACCAGAAGATGAGCTGTTTGCTTACATCTTGAACACACTGTGTTTCCTTTGAGATGTTTAACAACTGTATTCTGAATATTAAAGTGATATTGAGGTAAACATTATGAACAGAGCTCACAAAAAATGAACATGTCAACATTTTGGGCAGTTTCACAGTCTTTGTAATTCTTCATCTTATCGAAGGAGTAAATTTGGATCTCTGAATTTCACACTTAAATAGTCATCTTTCTAAAACAGGTTTTTATCTAAAAATAAGCTTCAGCAAATGTCAGTAGCGCAATAATATTTTTGGCACTTGTAAGCCGAAGAAAAATTTGAAATTAAAAATTTGAAATTAAACAATGAACTACAGTTGCTGGAAATCTGAAACAGAAAAAAAAGAAATTGCTGGAGAAACTCTGCAGGTTTGGCAGCATCTGTGGAAAGAATATCGAACTATTATTTCAATTCCTACGTTTTCTCTCCATAGATGCTGCGAGACCTGCTGAATTTCTACAGCCATTTCTATTTTTGTTTCAAAAAGTTGAAATATCCTGGTATACGTGTAATGCTCATCTTGAAGTTTTTAAAATTTTATATAAATTGATTTCTATTAAACTATGATGGTAGTTTATCCATTACGAAAAATACTACTGTCTTTTTAGCACTGACTATTGAATTAGGAACAATGTAATCAAGAAATAAAAGACTTTCAAACAATATTGATTTTTAGCTGGGTCTTGGTTGTCTTCTGATACATATGGTCTGAAAAAGAAAACATGTTTATCAAAGAACATTGTCATTTGTTAAGGCCACCATAAGCTCCAATTAACTCAGCATGCATTGATTTCCTATGTGTATAAGGAAGTAGCAGTGGAAATTATGCACATCCAGTATCTGATATTCCTATCAACCTTTGAGGATGAGTGCTGGTTGTTTAGCAATGCATTTTCTCTCATTTGCAAGACAAAAGGTAAAGCTTCTATAGTCTTACCGAATCATGGAACTAGTCTCTCGTTAGAGAGAGACAACTGATGGTGGTTTAACCTGAGGCCCACTAATGTCTGTCATTAGTCAGGCATTGTCGGTGAAACTTGGAAGAATCCCCTAGATTTATTATGGATGCATGATGATAAAAGCAGAAATAAGTCTCAGCAATCCTTTCACATTCACTAATAAAATGATTTAAATTACATTGGATTGCTAGGTCCATATTTTTCCTTCACACATGGATATAGGAAAATGTCATGACTTGTGAGCGCTGAATATTGTTGTTAAAAAGTGAAGTCCTGTTGTACTGTCCTAATACAGTAGCTAGTAATATTTCATAAAGCTTCCACTATCATTGTATGTCTTTGGGAATATGTTGGTTTGTGTGTGTAGCAAAAACTTTCTTAATGTTAGTACGGTATTTACAGATTAAACAAAACGTGAAAATTGACAAACGGAATAATTTTTATTCCAAGTGACTGTAACACTGTGATTTATGCAGTAATGTTATATCCACTTACCTAGTTGTTGGGAAATATTTATAAATTATGTTGGGTAATATATTTCTCTGTGCATGATTTATCTGAATACCCTGAAGAATCTTGCAGGTCAGTGCATAGAAATGGAAATGTTGTTGCTGAAAAAGATTTGAAACAAGTGATTCTGGATTTGCGTTGATTTAGATTAAAATGGATTTGAGGTTGATTCATTGAACTCCTATTAACTATACCGATTCTAGATGCTGCTGTACTTACATCTTGTTTTATTTACCTTGGATTTTTTTTTTAGGAATCCAGTGGAATAACATGTATGATACCCCTGGAGATGGGGACAATGTGTCTTTTGCCTGGATTTGCTGGATGATGGTCATCGATTCAGTGATATACTTTGTACTAGGCTGGTATCTCCACAATGTCTTCCCTGGTATGCAAATCAATTTCTTTTATCCATGATGATTATTTTTTACTGAATTATCCTTTTAACATTTCTAATTGCCACTGTATAATTAGGGGAAGATATTTTAATTGAGGAATGTGCAATAGAATAAAAGAAGACAAGGGCTCCTTGTTATCTGTTAAGATGATCTGGACTCTTAATGAATTTTTAACTTGCAAGTTATTTTCTTTTAATAGCTGCAATGAGGAATATCTATTAAAACTCTGCAGGTAACTTCAAGTAAAGGCTATTGTACTATGCACGCATTAGTGTTTGCTAAATGTTATTTGTGGGTTGCAAACAACTGAGTGCAAAATGCATGCAGAATTGTAGAAATTATTAGACAGATCAAAGCCATATGTGCCACTGTGAGTTCTGCATTGAAACCTGCGACATTAGTTCAACTCTATTTTTCTCCCCATACATGTTTATACAATTTCTCAAATATTTATTGAGATCCCATTAAGAGAATGTATTCTGCAAGTAAATTTTATGAAATCACACATCTGGTGCACAGCTAGCTTTAACATTGTGTTGCAGAGAACGCAGAATTCTGCAGAATTTTCTGTTCATTAAAATTGATGGATAGAAAATCCTACAGGGCTCACTAACTTCCATGCTTGCATTCTTGACATGTCCTCCCAACTAGTGAGATTTAAAATTCATAAACAAACACTTCCATATTCTGTCCCAGTAACCAGTTGTAAAGCAGCTGGTTAGCAATTCCTGATTAAATGATTATGTATTTTGTGTAAAAATATTCTTCAATATCTTCCATCACACTTTTTAAAAATAATCTTGAATCTATTCTTCGTTGGTGAACATTACACCACTGACTATCTTCTGAAAAGTTGAGATAATTTGGCATTTCCAGAAAACTGTTTAGCTTCTGATCCTGGTAGCATTTCAAATCAGCTTTGTACCATTTTGATGAAACCAATATCCTTCCTAAAATGCCATGATCAGAACTGCATGTTATATTCAAACTAAAGCCCAACTAATGACTTCTACAGATATATTCATTTTCTTGTTTGTATAGATCATTTAATTCCTCTACTCTGTTAAAATATTCATTCTATAATATTCATTATTTCCCCATTTGTCCCAAAATGTACAATTTCACATTTGTCTGCAATGAGCTGCATTTTGTGCGATTGTTTCTATAACTTGAAAATAGAAGAGATGCTAGCATATATCTATGTCCACATCCCTCTAGTTTAAAGGCAGCTATTTTCTTTGATTCCCTCTAGCCATCTCTCAATTTCTGCAGTTGTATTCTCTTTATTATAATGTGCCTTAATTTGCTGCAGGCGTATGTGACAATGGTTTATGAAAATCCATGCATGTACCTTAAACACCTTGTATATTCTATGATACCATTAAAACAACTAATTCAATTATCATTAATTGGACAGTAAAACAAACATTTGTATCAGTTGTATACAATAAAATAATGGCTGACATATTCCAATATCCATGTAGTCATTGGAGCAGTACGCATTGGTGTTTGTCTCAGGATCATGTGGAATACCAGGCACAGCAGATCCATCCAAAAGGATCCATTAAAGGTGGAAATTCTGGAGAACTCTGCTTCTGTTTATTTAATACTTTCCCAGGAAAAGTTAGGCAATTAAAAACCTAATCTAACTCCTGAATAGTTATTGAACTGACCAACTGAAACACCGCAGTCCCCCATCAACCCACTCCCTCTGACTTCTACTACACCTCCCAAACTCCTTATACACCAAGACCCTGAGAGCCACTCTCCCTACACTGTCCCAAGTCAAGACAACTCCACCCCTTACCTCAAACCTGACCATGGCACCCTACCACTACCACTGTCTTGACTCCTGTTGGTCTTGACCCCTTCCCTCACCGTTTGCTGGTCTCAGCACATGCAACCTCGCTCTGTGCCAGCCCTGGAACCAACAGCTCGCTCTCTGACAGACCTGATACACCCACCAAACCTAACAACCACAACCCCCTTGTCCCCCCACCAGATTCAATATCCCCATCCTGCCAGACCCACTAGGCCTTCCACTTCCATAGTTGAAAGCTCCCTCTCATGCCGCTGAAGCTGTCACACTCTTCCCCATGGTGTTATATCTCCCTGGTTGGCATCTCTTTCAACAACATGCTTCCCTGCTAGACATGACATCTCTGGACCCCACTACATGACCTCAGACCCAAAATACATTCCCTGTGACCCCCAAATACCCTAAATCTCCATCAGTTATCTAGTACTCTAGCCATCTGGTACTTTGGCACTCTTCTCAACTGGCACCCTACCCACATGGCACATTAACCCTTAACCGACTGCCACCATAACTCCACACTTATCTTGCGTGCTTCCACTATCACAGGAGCTTTCTTACTGTCTGGAAACACTGCTGGACATTTTAAATCACAGAATACGGTACACACTGCTGTAAAAGAGGATGTGGTTTGACATTTCCTGACTATCTTGCACTACAAAGTAACTATTTGATTTCAGGTGTGTTCTGCATTTCTGGAGGAGGGGATATGAATTCCCTGCTACTGACATAGAACTCAGTCCTAATGGGAAAATGTAGGAGCAGCATGGCAATCTGACTGTGCTTCCCATTCCTTGAAATCTCTGAGGCAATAGTGACTCATTCTTATGTTCTTTTGTCTCTCCTCTCTGTTTCAAACAGATTTTCGTGAGTAAGATGCTATTTAAGGAATTGGCTATGAATGTATTTATGGATTTTTATCAGTATTTGTACACTAATCTATGAATTATTGGTACATTAATTTTCACTTTAACAATCAAATTTTAGGTAAATATGGATCGCGGAAGCCTTGGTATTTCCCCTTTACCAGTTTATATTGGAAAACCTTGTGTGATTGTGCCAAGCGCTTTGACAGAAAGATTGGAGAAGGTTATTGGGCCCAAAATCTTGATTGCTACAATCAACAAATGAATGTTAAAGGTAAGATTTGAACGTTTTGAGCACTTAATTTTTCTTTTGTTTTGACAATCGATTTAAAGATATGAAAAAGTTAGTTTTCTGTTTCACCTACCTCAATTCAAAATCCCCTTCAGCGCAACAATCCTTGAAAAATCTTTCATTTGTCCATATATGTTCCCTTGTGTGCTCACATTCCTTTGCCCACCAAGAAATGCTGGCCAGTCAGTGATGCCCACATCCCACAACTGAATAAGAAGAAAATGTTTTGCACCCTTCTTGTTTTTATTTTCATCCATGTTACCCAAAGTCAATGTCATTAGGAGGTGAGTTCGCAATCTGGCAACATAATTATTGGTAGTTTTCCTTTACAGGAATAGAGTGGTAAGTTGAACTGAAGTACTTGGGCAATGCTAAATTAATGATTTCCAAATGTAGTAGATAGATTTGTGTGGTAAGGGATCTTGAACTGTGGATTGTAAGCCAGCATCTGAAATCCAGGGCTAAAAATGTATTTTAGGATTCTGACCTGTCATTGTAACAATTTCAAACGAATAAATATGGTGAATGTTGACAGCAGCTATAAATTCTAAGGATCAGTGTACTGGCTACTAGTCATGTGTATTAAGTTTTATTTTCATTGGAATTATTACCAGTTTCTCTTTGAAATGAGACATTTACACACACTCAGGCCATCTGATTTCTAAACTAGATCAGATTCTGAAATTTGTTCCAGTTATATATTTCATTCTCAGTTTTCATGAGATGATATCAGAAAAATATTAAAAATAAGTTCAGGAGGTAATATTCTTCAAACCCAGCTCTGTCAGTAAGAATGCAATTACCATCAATAGTCATTAATGTATAATTACCATGCTGGCAGGTTTCTGGAAAAGGTTTCTGGTGTGAAACTACAACAGATATTTTATTTGTTCATTCTTTTCAATAGGAGACCCATTCAAATCTATGGATTTGTCTGGGAAACAAGTGACACCTCCCAATTTGAATATTGGAGTTGCTTTAAGGTCACTCACCAAAGAGTTTAAACACAGAGGAAAAGTGGCTGTTAAAGACTTAAACCTTGATTTCTACGAAGGAGAAATTACTGCATTATTAGGACCCAATGGAGCAGGCAAGACAACAACTATGTAAGTGATGCGTTGGAATGTGTTGATTGAACTCAGAATAAATGGCGATTAAAAAATGAATTCTGTCCTGTTTGAGCTTTGCATTTGACAATAAAGTTTCATCAGTCATCAAATTAACCCATTTATTCAATAAATGCTCATTTTTCATGCAATTCTGTAGTGTTACCTATGAAGTCTAGTGGATAACCAAATTCCGTCCTTTTCATTCCTGAGGTTGGTTGCAGTAGAATTTGAAACTTTAAAAAGACGTTCTTGACTATGTCTCAAGCTATATGAAGAAATAAGCCAGATATACGTCTTTACTTAACAGAAGTGAGGAGTTAATTTTATTGTAAACTGTGACGATATCGTGGCTTTAAGAGATGTATTTTGTCATTTTTTTTTAAATGAAGAAAAGTTGAAACAGAGGTGCTGGGCAGACTGCTGAAATCCAATGAAGTAAGCAACTTGTGAGGCCTTGGGTTTTTTAAAATTTGGGACAATAGAAGCAGCCTGAATGGGTAGGGTCAATCTTCCACAGAACCAGGATTTTTCATTTTAGCTTTCTGCAGTTGCTGGTTTCTTGAGGCTAGATGTGGAAGCTCTTATTCCTCTCTCTGTTACAGCTAAAAGCTGGGGTTCTGCTCCTGCTGTTAGAATTGCATGTGAGACAATCTATTCTATTGAATTTGCCTTTGCCAAAGGTGTATTTACGGCATGTTACTATATTGGAACAGTTAATTAGCAGTAGTTAATAATATACATTGTTTTGTTAAGCATTTTGACAATTATAGTTAAGCCAATTCTTTTCTTTTTTTATTTTTATTTTATCTGTATTTTAACTGTAGTGTAAAAATAACGTGTTTTGCTTAAAGTCAAAAAGTTTGACCAATTTAATTGCATCAGGAACAAGCCTTACCCTTACCTTTAAAGTAAGAAAATGTTAGGGTCTAGGCAATCTTATTAATATATTTGAGGGGGTTTGGTCTAGTCCTAAACTAAACTCCCCCAAGCAAAGTATGAAACCTGTTAAAAAGGTTAAGCCATCCTGAAGCCTGCAACACATATGTACATTTGTATGCAAAGCAGGTCAGGGAGATTGACCTGGAATAAAGTTGAAGTCCATAAATGAACGGAATTATAGATTCTGATGTTCCTTTGGTCATGGTGAAGTCTAGTAGAACTGTGGCTGATGTCAGCTGATTGTTGTTCGAGGGTAAATTGCAATGCTCCTTTTTTTTTGGAGAAAATGTATGATGCTTGCAATTCCTTTTATTTTAAAATTCTTTACTCTGTGAATTTAGTTGAACTTGTAACACAGGTGGGCTCCATGCTTAAAGATAAAATAGACAGATGTTACTAATCTACTCAGTGGGCGTTCTTGATGTTACAGCCCTTTGTACTAAAAACAATCACAGCTTTCATAAGTGTGAGTTCAGGCATATGATAGCTGGCTACTGGCATACTCTGAAATGATTCATGGAAAGAGTTTTGGTCTCCCATTGTCAAGGCTATCAAGATGCTATTAAAACAGTTAGGAGAATCCTCTGCACCCCATTTGGTAGGTTTCTTTTGTGCCCAATAGCTTCTACAAATTAGATTATTGTTGCTTATTGATCTTGTTTTTTCAGATAATTCAAACAATGGCAAGTGTGAAATTTTGCAGGAACACTGAACAGATATCTCTTCTCCTAATGCATATCAAAGGTTTAAAATACTTGGCTGCTCATTTTGCCAAGTGACCTCAGCAGCCATTTTAAAATTTAGTGCCCTGGCTCATTTAAAGGTGTTCTTTTTCAATTGTAAATCCTAGCTATTAAATCAGTAAATAGAATTAAAAATCAATAGCCCATATGTAACAATTTGGTGAGAATAGATAAAAATTTAGTTAATAATCCAGGTCTTTTATTTTCCAGTTAATTGTGTTCTGTTTCCCTTTGAATCAGTATACTTATTGATGTAGAGGAAGATTGGTTTATGAACCATGTTAGATTCTGAGCTGTAGATTTCTTGATATACTGGATGCAAAACTGTATAAAAGTTACCAGTAATGGATAAAAACAGTTACGTCAACAAAAAAATCCATTTAATTTACCGTGGGTAAAATTATTATTTAGATTGTCTATTAAATTAACTGAATTTTATACCAAGTTTGTGTTTACTGTGGAAATCCCAAGTGTTTTGCTGAAATGTATGCTTTCTTTGGACCATTTGGAAGGTCCAATTGCACATCCAAGAATTTCAATGGAAATATTTGTCACTTTTGATGTATTTAGAATGAATGTTGACTTGAGGGACAACATAAATACAATTTATTGGTGATATTAATCCAGGCTTAAAAAATCTAATGGCGTGGTGGCTCAGGAGTTAGCACTACTGTCTCACAGCACCAGAGACCCAGTTCCAGCCTGACTGTTTGTCTGGAGTTTGCACATTCTATCCAAGTCTGCATGCACTTCCTGTGGGTGCTCCATTTCCTCCCACAGTACAAGATGTGCAGGTTAGGTGGATTGGCCATGCTAAACTGTCTGTAGTGTCCAGGGATGTGCTGGGTAGGTTGATTAGCCATGGGAAATGCCACAGTTATGGGGATAGGGTATGGGGCTGGATTTGGACAGTATGCTGTTCAGAGGGTCAGTGCTGACCGGATGAGCCAAATGGCCTCTTTCTGCACTGTAGGGATTCTATGATTCTGCCAGAACTACATACTTAATGTTTGCCTGAATCATTGCGCTGTGTCTTTGCTTATTCTGGATTGTCTGAGGGACCTGGTAAGGGACAGAATCTGGCAAATGTTATCTGAAGATTAGCTGCAAGGTTGGCTGCTCAACATTGGCAATTCCTAATTACATGATATGTTCGGGACCAGTTATAATACAAATAGAGTGTGATATCTCAAATGAGATGACGAAAGCATCCAGGATGTTGGGGATTCGACTCTCTGTTGGCAAACTGATGCTGGATTTGTACAATGATAATTAGGTGCTCCAAGTACTGCAGATTCCAGCACTGGAGAATTAGGCAAAATCCTGCTGCAGCTATTGTGGTAGCAAGATGCAGATTTTAGGGGACAATAGTTTTTAAAGTAATTTGAGGAACTTAACTTTGGTATTAGTGAAAAAGCACCAATCTGGTTATGTGTGTTCAAAGTCAAGTGTATTTTTACTTTCGTGCATGGAAAGTTCCTTAAAGTTCTTCAAACCATCTAAAAACTGCATAAGTCTTAGGTTAAATAGAACATATGAATTTGTGGTGAAGAAGAATTGCACCACAAAAAAATATAAGTTACTGAGCTATTGACAAGTAGTTCATTGATGTGTTATGGTCTATTAACTTATATATGAAATCTACCCCAAAGTAATGTGTTGTGTTTTGTCTACAATATAGGTCAATGCTAACTGGCTTGCACCAGCCCAGCTCTGGGACCATTTATATTAGAGGGAGGAATATGAATCAAGAAATGTCAGTCATTAGAGAAGAGCTGGGAGTGTGTCTGCAACATGATGTGCTGTTTGAGAGATTAACAGTGCGTGAACATCTCTTGTTATATGGCATAATAAAAGCGCCACAATGGACGTACAGACAACTGTTGCAAGAAGTGAAAATGTAAGTCTGAATATGTTGCCTTGCCTGATGAACTAAATGAAAATATTTAAAAAGGGCTTTGCACAAGAGATTCCACAATGCTGTACTATTTTCTTTTAGAGTGTTTAGGCCAAATTGCAATTGAAATCCTGGAACTACCAGCGCTGTGGGTATACTTTCTCCACATGGATTATAGCAGTGAAGAAGGCAACTTGCTAAGATCTTCTGAATGAAACTTGGTGGGGTGGGGGGTGAGGCACAATAAACATTGGTCTTGCTAGTTTTGCCTAAGCTCCATGAATAATTAAAAAAAGAATCAATCAAACAAGGTGGAGGAATTTCATGCACAAATTACATGCAATGCAAATGGAGTTTCCATCTTATTTTGCACCAGTTTGATAAGTTTTGAAAGTTGCTCACACACAGCACTGCTATTCATTCAAACTTAATGAATCGAAGAAGAGTTTTGCAAATCTGTAATTAGTATTTGAGAAGGCTTAGTACAGAGACAAAAAAGCTCAGTTTAAAACTTTTACAGTATCTTAAAATAGAATAAGAATTGACTAGTGTGCGCAAAGATAATTAATAAATATGTCTTTTTCAGTTATTTACAATTAGGTAGCTTACAAGTAATGTACAAAATATGATTAACAATACTTTTTTTGGTGATAAACTCATTTTCAACTAAAGTTACACCAAGGTACCCCTCTTAAATAGTGATAAAAACAGATAAACAGAAAATGCTTTAAAAGTTTGCCGGTCATTAAAGTAGAAATGTCACATGGCCTGAATGGGATGCATCCTAGAATGTGGAGAGACATGAGGGGTGAAATTATAGATACTCTGACCATAGTTTTTGATCCATCTTTACAAGTGAAGTTGGTGCTAGAAGATTGAAGGATTACAAATGTTGCACTCCTGTTTAAAAAATGGTACAGGGACAAACCTGGCAGGGAAGCTTTTAGGGGAAGTTCTTACAAACTGAATTTATTGAAGTTAGTGTAGTAAATGGAAGTCAGGAATTAGAATTGAATCTCGTTTGACTAGTTTGCTTGAGTTCTTTAATTCAGCAATGGAGAGGGTTGATGAGGTGAATGTAGTGAAGGTTGTTAACACAGATTTTCAAAAAGCATTTGACACAATAATTTGCAACATTGAAGTTCATGGCGTTTAAAAGACAATGGCAGAATAGATATTTTTTCAAAAAAAGGCATGAACAGAAAAGACAAAATTGTGGTGAATGTTCCTTTTTTCATGTTGGATGGCTTGGCATTAGGATCACTGCTCCTTTTGACCCATATTAAAGGCCTGACTTGGGTATACAGAGCATCATTTCAAAGTCTGCTGTTGACACAAAACCAAGGTGTATACAAAATGACTTCAGGAAGACGTAAGGAAACTGGTGACATGAGCAATCTCATCTCATGTTGGTCGAGGTTGGATGCTGTTTTTCGAATATATGCTGGTTGAGTGGGGTCAGTTCCTTGCTGTTGCAAATGAAGGGATGTGCTGTTTGACATAGTCCACCAGTCTTTGGGGCATGCAATCTACATATCTGGCATTACACTGGCATTGAAATTCATCCACCATCTTCTTGGCTTAATACATTTTCCTGTTAGTGGCAAACACCACTTGTGTTACTCTATCATTGTGGAAGCTAGCTTTACCTGTTGATCAAACTTTGGAGGTACCTTTTCTGATGTAGACCAGACAGCTTTCAGGATGAAAAATGATGGCCTTGGCTAGGTCATGAGTGTTTTTTTGATATGCAGTGAGAAATACTCTGATCAAGATAGGCAATGTACAGGCAATATACATATGTGTTCAGATTCCTATAGTTCCATACACTATGAGATTGACCTTATTAACAACTTCATAAATAGGGTCCAAGTTGTTGTTCACGAAGTAAGCTTGATGCTAAAGTTTGTGCATCAAATCCATTCTGCAGGATCCACCAAGTTTAACACATACGTTACCTTTGAGTCTTGATAATCAATATTTCGTAGGTAAAATTATCATAATTATATTCCCATCCCTTCATGACCTCACTTTTGCCTACATTCATAACATTGTCTAGTCCTTCACAATTTGTCCAAATCTGCATTTTCCAATTAAAAAAATGAAAGAACTGGGAATGCTGGAGATCAGAAACAGAATTAACTCTGAGGAACGGTCATTAGACCTGAAATGTTAACCCTGATTTCTCTCCACAGATGCTGCCAGACCTGCTAAACTCTTCCAGCAAATTTCTGTTTTTGTTTCTGCATATCTCCAATTTTGACCTCATATGTTTCTTCATTCATTTTGGTAGACGCTGTTTGAGAATTGCAGATGTAAAGCTATCAAATTCTTTTGTTAAATGAATCATTTTCAATTGTTATCATATTTTTGAAGACTTTGCTTAGGACCCATTTCTTCTAAGATTTTTTCCACTTTCCTTTATCTGTTTTATCTCATGACCCTTCTGCAAAGTTTCTTGCAACATTTTTGACATTGAAGATTGTATTTAAAGTTGTTATTGACAGCTGTGCTTATCAGAAGTCAGCATATTTTCTATGATTTTCAGTTCATTTATGTTAATAAATGGCAAATTGAAAGATGTGCAGTAAACCTCTTCAGTTTTTTTAATATGCATGCATGTCACATGAAACTCTGCAGTAAGTCTGCTAAATCATAATTAATGTTAACTATTTTGCTATGATAAAACATACATTTGTTCTGACCTACTTTTTTGTGAATGTCACTATTTGATACTTGTCAAAAACCCAAAGTTTTGGTGCATGCAATATTTCATCTCTCACAAGTAAATGAAATAAAAATATTGGAATTCTCCCTTTTAAGTGGAACTTGAAATAAGCTTCTGTCTCCCAATATTGAGCAAATCTGTCATTTCAAATTGTGTACAATATCTGAAACAATCAGGTGCCAGCATTCATAGGTTCAATGTAATGAGGTTAATGAGGCAGCACAGTGGCGCAGCAGTTAGCGCTGCTGCCTCACAGTGCCAGGGACCAGGTTCAATTCCACTGTCAGGCGACGGCCTGTGTGGAGTTTGCACATTCTCCCTGTGTCTGCATGGGTTTTGTCCAGGCGTTCCAGTTTCCTCTCACAGTCCAAAGATGTGCAGGCTAAGTGGATTGGCCATGCTAAATTGCCCGTAGTGTTCAGGGATGTGTAGATTAGGTGGGTTATGGGGGGATGCTCTGATAGTCGGTGTAGACTTGTTGGGCCGAAGGGCCTGTTTCCACACTGTAGAGATTCTATGATTGAATTGCAGCTCTAGCCAAATTATCCTGCTATTGGTTTTATTGGCTATCGTATAGGCAAGCTTGTGAAAGATTTTACCTGAAACCCTGAATCAGGGGCCTTGAATCAGCAATATAATAATTTTAGTGATAAAGAAACGATACTCTTAAAAATAACAAACAGAAGTACTTCCCTCTTCTATTTGATAACATTGAATTCAGAACTTTCAGCGTGGACTCTTCAAAAGAGTCATTCAAAACACAAGTATGGGAATACCTTTGGAATTCTAAGAATGTCTGAACTCGGCAAGACCACACAAAACCAATGGATATTCTCAATGGCATTTGATTCTGAATTCCCTGAACCGTACTTTAACAATTTGTAAGCTGACTTAAGCCGTATAAATCCTTTGTTTCAGGGCCCTTGAAAATGTAGAAATTAGTCAGCACCAACACAAACAGGTTGGAGCTTTGTCTGGGGGAACAAAGAGAAAGCTGTCATTGGCAATTTCATTCATTGGAGGCTCCTCTACTATCATTTTGGATGAACCCACCAGTGGCGTCGATCCTTGTTCTCGGCGTAACATCTGGGATGTTATATTAAAATATAGAACAGGTAAGGAAAACAAATAAAGTTGACAATAACAATGAACTATCTGGTTAACTGACACTTTATTGTAGTCCCACCACACTGTGGCTGGTGCGTTTTGGAAGAAAGAGAGCTATGTCACTCAAGCCTCTTGAAAATTCTGGCTTGTCTTGGATTTATCAGTTTTTCACAAATGTACAGGATTACCAGAAAATGCCTTCATTATTTCTTGTTTCCTTTGAAATCCCAAAGGAATAGGCCCCTCTTTGCTGAGTACTGTTATCAGTGCCCTATGAAGTGAAACCCTCTTCCTTCCACAACACCCATTGAGCTACATGTTCTGGATCCCCATTCATGCCTGGCCCACAGTCATATCCTCCTGTTCTTAAACATTGGCCAAATGTGGAGTCGTACTTAAACTAAGGAATTTTACAATCTCCTAGAACAAAGTGTCCAGATAACTAACCTCCTCGCTGAGGCAATGTTTACAGCTCATGAGCTACTCATCTATCTCACTGTAATAATAACCAAAATGTGTCTGTATCTTTTTCTCATCTTACTAGGTCGAACAATTATTTTTACTACTCACCATTTGGATGAAGCAGACATCTTGAGTGACCGTATTGCCATCCTTGAAAGTGGCCAATTGAAATGCTATGGTTCTCCTGCCTACTTAAAGGAACAGTATGGGCAGGGTTACAGCCTCAATATCTTGAAAAAGGTTTGTACCTTTCAAGTAGTGATAAAGAGTTTCGATAACACTAAATGCTTTTAATGCTGCCAGTAGTGATTATTGTATGTTGAAATAAAAACAGAAAAAGCTAGAGAAACTTGACATGTCTGGCAGCATCTGTGGAGTGAGAAACAAAGTTAATGAGTTCAGTAGGATTATTCTTCAGAACTAAAGTTGAGTTTAATTAAGGCAGAACATGGCCGGGGAAGTTCTGAATTCCAGACTATAAGGCTTGTGTTTTAATTCAGGTCGAGAATTTAGTGAAGAAGTATGAGTGGAATTAAAATGATGATGGAATTTGAATGACATCACCAGGCTTTGGTGACCCTAACGTATGCATTTCAATAATCTGATGGCAACCTAGTAACAACACTGCTCCCACATCAGGCTTCCCCTTAAATATCTGTTCCAAATTGGTACTAAAATATCAGGCGCTGCAGTTGCATCATGGACTAACTCTCCAGTTAAATTGATGTATACTTTGAAGACCCTCAGTTGCAGGCACCAACTGTTTTTACTGAGATGTGTGAGCAGTGAATCAAATTTCCTACCAGCAAGGAGTAACCAACAAAATTCTGAAGATGTTTTCAATGTAAGGTTAGCAACCCAACATCAGGATGAATTCTGGGTTTGCATCGCACCATTTTTAAACTTAAATTGGCAAGGAATTGAGCTTGGCTCACAAATGGAGATGACAAATGCTTCCAGAAGGTGGGAGTGTCTGCTTGTCACCATTAACAAAGAAAGACAGCGGCCATGTTGAAGGTTGCCATTGCCTTACTAATTTGAGCAGCCAGGTCCTTGGAAGACATAAATTTTGGGCAGCTCTGTTGATGGCAGCAGTCCCTTATATTTCAACTCTAAGAAACTGCAAAGAAAATGACCAGGCTCCCATGACAAATCTGGCAGCTGTGTTCTGATGCACAGTCCGTTTGTTTGAATTCACCAGGAAAAAACAAACAGGCTCCAAACGCAAAAGAGCAAACCTGTTAATGAACTCCTTAATGACCATAGGTGGAGCAAGTCTTTCCCCATTTCCTTCCCCTCATCAACCTTTCAAAACTTCAAAGCTGGTCTTGAAGCATCAGGAGTAGGATATGAGCTCCGGGACCATTTCAAATTCTGTTCACACTTGATCCTGGCCCCATAAAATACCTTTTGAAAATGCCCACCTTAATTCAGTGAATAGCTGCCTACATTAACTAAGGGCAAAGACACGTGACCTTTCAGCTCCAGCAATAGGTTTCTGTAAAACTCAATGCAAATCATTCATAACTTTTCATGAGCTTTCCTTAACAGTTTCAAAGTATAAGTTAAATTTCTAGCTGACGTGTTCCACGTATAGAAGGATTTTACTAGTGATCATTGAAATTAATATAGTCATATTGGCTTACAAACTGATAGTACAATGTTTGGCCAACTAACCTATGTTGCTTGTATTTTGACAGCCTACTGTAGTAGGAACTGATGAGTCATGTGACGTTGGCCTTGTAACCTCCCTGGTGAAACAGCACGTTCCCCTGGCTTTTCTGAAGCAAGATGCCTTTGGTGAGCTGACATATAGCATTCCAACAATGGACGACAAGACTGCTTATGAAAGGTTGCTTCAAGATCTGGACAAAGAAATGAAAAATTTACACCTGAGCAGCTACAGTATCTCTGATACCACACTAGAGGAGGTAGGTTTCAAGATAAGTCCAATATTTTTCTTGCTTCAGATGTAAATGTACTTGCACATACCGATTGATCTTAGATTCTTAGATGTTTACAGCGCGAAAGGAGGTTATTCAGTCCATCATGTCCATGTCGGTCAATAAATATCTAACCGCAATAATCACATTTTCCCCTTTTTGGCCCATAGTCCAGGAGGCCAAGTCAAAACAAGTGAATATCTAAATACTGCTTACATGTTACAAGAGTTTCTGGCTCAATTACTGCCCTTTGAGGCAATGAGTTCCAAACCCCACCATCCTCTGCTTGAAAAGGATACTCCTTAACTCTCCTTTTAGTCATCTATCTCTTACCATGAAATCCATGACCCCTGGTTATAAACCCCTCTACTAAGGAAAAAGTGCCTTCTGATCTGGCCTATCTATGCCCCTCATAATTTTATACAGATCTGTCAGGTCCCCTCTCAGACTGTACTCACCAAGAAAAACAACTCCAGCCAACTGAATCTTTCATCTTGGACCAACACCACCACCACCCCACCCCCCCGCCAAATCCAGGCAACGTGCAGGTAAATCTCTTCTGAATCCTGTCTAGTGCAAACACACCCTTTCTACAATGTGATGACAAAAATGTACTCATGTAGTGTATGGTTTGTCTGGTTAGCATGCAAAACTGTACTTTTCACTGTTCTCGGTAAATCTGACAATAATAAATCAAATCAAAGCTACACGTAGCACTCCAGCTTGGGCCTAACCAACATTTTATGCAGTTCTAACCTCCCAGCTCTTGTATTCCGTATCTAAGATAATAAAGGCAAGTATCTGATATGTCTTCTTAACCACCTTATCTATCTGCTCTGTTATCTTCAGAAATCTGTGGATTCCAACTGTACCATTCACTCTGTAATCTCCTGTCTTGTCCCCTTCTCTTGTTCTTTACATATTTTAAAAAGCTGATTTGGATTTTCCTTTTTTCTATCTACTAATGCTTTACCATGCACTTTCTTTGCTTTCCAAATCTCCTTGTTAAGACCAAGATGCCCTTCCAACCCCTGGTCCTTTTTTGTACTTGCCTAGTGAATCTGCTATATTGATGTCTTCGTAGCTGCCATAAGCTTCATTCTTTTTCTTAGCCCTAATCTTTATGCCTCTTGACATTTAGTGTTCTTCAGTCTTGGGCCTACCCTTTGTCTTTACAGATCCTACTTAGGTATTATAATTTTTTTTTTATTTGCTCCAAACTCTGGTTACTTACTCCTTGAATACCTCTCCCTGATCTGACAGTTTTATCTGCAAGTAGCTGCTCCCTGTCCATTTGAGCCAAATTGTATCTTATCTTAGGAAAATAACCTTTCTCCAGCTTAAAACATGTATTCCTGATGTGTCCTTATTGTTTTTCGCAACTACCCTGAATCTAACTGAGTTATGATCGCTATAACCTGAATGCGACCCTATTCAAATCCCTCGTCTCATTTCCAAATACTACATCTAGAACTGCACCCTCCCTTGTTGGATTTTCTATGTACTGACAACAAGTGTTCTCCTGGATATAGTTTAAGAATTTTCTTTCTTCCTTACCTTGTACACTGAAACTATTCTATTTAAAATTTGGGTAGTTAAAATCCCCCACTTTTACTGCAATGTTATTGTTACGCTTTTCTGAAATTTAATTGCATATTTGATCCTGTACCTCTCCTTAACTGTTTGGGTACCTTTAGTGTAAACCCAACAGCATGCTTGGTCCATTTGTGTAGGGTAATTCTACCTATATGGCCTCATTTGATATCTTTACAGCCAGATCTTGTACTTACTTTTCAGAAGAGACAGATTGGTACTTTCCACAAGTTCTCTGCTCATGCCACTCTTTTCAGAACTGGACCTCCCTCTCAGATATCTGTTTGTCTTTCAGGGAGTCAATACAATCTTACACAAGAATGTGGATGAATTCAGGAACTAAGCAATGTATCAGATTCCTTACTTCATTGTGTTCATGTAATGGTGTATCACCAACCAAATGTGAGATGAACAATTTCACATTAAGCAATTGTTTTTGTTACATGTAAATTTGATAAATGCATGTCCAAAGTTGTGTAGATTTTGTGGAAAGTCTATTAAGCAATATCAAATTAATGTGATTAAGACTTAGATCAATTTTCATGTTCTCTCTTTTTTTCTCTATTTCCTGTTTTATCAGGTGTTTCTGAAGTTGCTTCAGAGTGAGCAAAGCCCAGAGCCACATGGAAACCAGGATACAGAGTCTCTGAATTCTGAGAGCATCGAATCAACTCACAGTGACAGTGAGTATCTAAATCAAACTGGTATTATACAGGAGTACTATTTTTCATAATTCTTTTCTACTTTTAAATGTTTAGTATCATTGTTTTGAAATATCACTATGCTTCAAGAGCGTAAGAGGGTTCATTTTCAACTGCCTCTTTCAATTTGAAGTCTGGGCAGACAGAGTGAGAGCCAGGGCATTGGAAGGTTGAAGCATTTTCACAGTTGGGTTTCATCAGCATTCCATGAGAGGTACTCTCATCTTAATGCTGCTCCTGACCTTACAAAAGCAACTCAAAAATATTTTCCTTAAATGTTTAGAATGGCCTTAAGTGTGCACAGTGCACACTTCATGTAATAGTGTGTCAAAATTGCAATGTGGTGTAGGGCTGCAAATAGGAACTGTCTCTGCCTGTTTCCAGTTAGTGGAAACACATAGGCTAACTCTTGAAATGATCCTACTTAGGTATTATAGTTTTTTTTTGTCACACCACAGTCACATTCCCACTCAACAGGGCAATGTAAAATGGACTCTCACGCTTGGAGGTCCAGTCACAGTCAGTAGGCCTTCTAGCAACTGGCTTTGAGCAGCATTAATGCAGATACAGATCAACTTTTTTTACAATCAGAGCAAAGTATGTAGCATATGAAAATGACAATACATTAAAATAACAAGTCTAATGGTGATTTTATAAGCGGTTTACTGTAGCTACAAATTCCAACGCTGTTTTTGTGCAAGTTACACGATCACTACTATTGATAGGTTGGACAAACCAATCTAGTTCTCTTTTTCCAGTGCTGGTTCTGAGATCACCTCCTTCCATTTATTATTTTTAATATTGTTAAGTTTTAATTGGACTCATTCCTGGGATGAAAGGGTCTCATGAAGAAAGTTGAGCAGCTTGGGCCTGTATCCATTGGAGTGCTGATGAATGAGAAATGATCTTTTTGGAACATAGTAGATTCTGAGCAGACTTGATAGGATGGATACCCAGAGGATTCTTTTTCTTATGGTGGAGACTTAAACCACAGGATATAGGTTAAGTATATGAGGTCTGCCTTTTATGATATAAATGAGGAGAATTATTTTCTCTTCAAGTGTCATTAGGGTATGGAATTCTCTTCACTCCCCAAAGGTATTAGAGGGTGGGTCTTTAAATTAACTCAAGGTAGAGTTCTATGGATCTTTAGACAAGGGGTGGTTGAGACTTACAGTGGGTAGACAGGAAAGTGGAGCTGAGACCTGAACCCAAGCAGCCATGATCTTTTTGAATTGTGGAACAGGCTAGAAGGGGCAAATTGCCCACTTCAGCCCTCAAGTCATGGAGCTTAGGTCTGTGCCTGAATTGGCACAGTAGGTAGTACATTCTGTAGACTTGTAATGCTCCATGTTAAAAATCATTCTCCTATTTTGTTCTAAATTTTTTGCATTTAATTTAATGACTACTTCCACTAATTTCTGTGCCCTTCAGAACTAGAGATACCATCATATTTCAAATTCTCTTTACTTTCCCCTTTACTGTTTCTGCCTGAAATTCAGTGTCCCTTGTTTTAAGAAGATCTTCTGCATGTGAGAGGTGCTACTGAAATGTAAGGTGCCGTTAAATATTTAGCTAGATGGATGAATGACAGTAGGTTGGGCAATGTGTTAGATAAAATCTGTCCACACTGCAGGAATGAAAGGTCCGTCTATCCTTTGCTCCGCTGTCTGGTCGACATGGTTCCATTGCTCAAATTTATCTCTAACCGAGCATGAATTGGCATTATTCTGACAGTTTCGCTGAAGTTGAAATTGCAGTTAAGGCTTATGAATCAGAATAGCCTGCAGCTACTGTTCTAGATGGGTAGAGAATGGTCAGTATTAAAAATGGTAAAATCTCACACAGAACCCACAGGAATTTTCAAGTCATATCTTGTATTATTTCTCTGAGATTCTGTTGCCTTATCTTTATATAATCTTTATCTTAATCTTTACAAGTCAGGTGACAACTAATGAACAAAGTCAGGGATAGGGACTGCTGACATTTTTCTTCTGCGGCCGTACTGGGAAACCCCTATATCAGTGGAGGTTGGCTTGCCATGTGAAGCAATTTTGAAATGAAAAGTCATCTATCAATGTCCCTACTCATGTGTGAGTGGACCATTGGTGGGCACCAGTGGAGGATGCTGATCAATGATTGGAACCATAGGAAAGTGTCCTAAAGGAAAGAAAGGAATGAGAATTACTCTCAGTTGTCTAAACGTTCTGATGTATTTTTGGCATGGAAGTCAAGGGAAGCCTGTTGTCACTAAGTATTCAGCACTTCCTGCTTTTGTGGTAAAGTTGTGATAGAGAAGGCATGAAGCCTCCTTTCTCCTGATCCTCAGTGTTAATGTCACATTGGCTAAACTAATCTCCTCGTACGCTTGACACTCTCCAATCCACCCAGGGAAACAATCACTTAGGAAGTACATTGAGGCAGCAATGCAGGAAGAAATCATGAGGAACTTACTGAAAGAGCTTAAAAACCTGGAGGATGTTTGTAAGAGAAAATTGTGTAAGGAAAGAAGAGTCATATTAGAGTCAAATGTCAATTCTGTTTCTCTTCTCGTATGTGTCAGAGCTGTTGAGATTTTCTAGCATCTTTGATTTCATTTCATATTTCCAGAATCCACAGTATTTTGCATACAATTTATTGTTTAGTACAATTTCCTGATGAAATTAATAGCATTCTTTAAACTGGAACTTAATTTCTTTAAAATATATTTTGTCCACCCACCTGGTGGCTTGAAAAATCAAGGGATTCAATGCAATGTAATGACTGAGAAAATAAAAAGCATAAAAGTAAAACTGCGTTGAACGTGTTTGTGTTGATTAAAATGTTTTTATTCTTACACAAGGTGCGGCCCTTGCTGGACTCCAGCGAGAAACTGGATGGCGACTCATCCTTAAACAGATGGCAGCTCTGATGATTAAACGCTTTCACCATACAAGAAGGGATTGGAAGGGGGCCATTGCCAACATCGTGCTTCCTGTTCTCTTTGTCATTCTAGCAATGGCTCTGTTCAGTGTCAAACCTTTAACTGCTGAATACCCCACCCTCAAGTTATCTCCAGACATATATCAGGATTCAGATGTCACATTCTTCAGGTGAGTTGTCCTGATCATGGCCCTCAACACAGGGAATGGTGGAATAAATGAGTGAAATGATCAATTGCACTCTTGATAAATCAGAAAAATCCACCTACCTTTTATGATAATTTCAGTTTCTCTGCCAGTAACCACATATGAGTAGAGTTTTCCAGTTAGGAGAGGTCAGCTTTGAAACTGTTCTATCGGAATATAATACCTCTGATTAACCTTTATTTAGAAATTTCAATCTTGGGATGTGGGAGCTGCTTGCTAAGCCAGTATTTGTTGTCCAGCCCACATTGCCTTCTTGAACTGCTACAGTCCTAGGGTGCAGGTATACTCACAGTACTATCAGGAAGAAATTTTGAGCCAGTGACAGTGAAGGAACGTCGATTCAGTTTCAAGTCAGGATGGTATGTGGCTTGGAGAGAAACTTACAGATGATGTTGCAACACATCTGCTGCCCTGGCTTTCAAGATGTTAGTGGTTGTGTGGTTGGACGGTACAGTTGAAGGAACCTTAAGAAGTTACTGTGATGCATACTGCAGGTGGTACACAGTGCTGTCACTGATGTGGTGAATGGTGTACATGGTGGATGGGGTGCTAATCAAGGTTGATTTGTACTGTATAGTATTGAGCTTCTTATGTCTTAATGACACTGCATCCATTTGGGCAAACCAGGAGTGTTCCATCCCACTTCTGACTTGTGCCTTGTCTGTGGGGGATAAACTTTGAGGAGACAGGAGGTGAGTTACTCATCACAGAACTCCTAGCCTGTGACCTGTTCGTGTAGCCACTGTAATTATATAGTTGGTCAAGTTCGGTTTCTATTCAATGGTGACCTCCCTCACAGGATGTTGATAATGGGGGATTTAATGATGGTAATACCATTGAATGTCAAGGGGTGTTGATTATATTCTCTTGTTTGAATAGACATTGCCTGGCAAATACATGGTGTGAATGTTACTTGCTACTTGCCAGCTCAAAGCTGGATGTTGTCAGGTCTTGCGACATGTGGACAAGGACTGATTCAATATCTGAGGAGTCACGAATAGTACTGAACATGATGTAATCATTGGCCAACATGCCCATTTTTTTTCTATTCATTTGTGGGATGTGGGCGTCGCTGGCTGGCCTGCATTTCTTGCCCATTCCTGGTTGCCCTTGAGAAGGTGATGGTGAGCTGCCTTCTTGAACCGCTGCATTCCTCCTGTTGTGGGTTGACCCACAATTCTATTAGGAAAGAATTTCTGACCTCATGATGCAAGGAGGGTCATTGATGAAGTATTTGAAAATGGTTACACCCAGAACATTAAGCTGAGGAACTTCTGCAAAAATGTTTTGGAGCTGAGATCTCTGATCTCCAATGACCACAGCCTATGGGTTTGATATGACTCCAAATGGATTGTTTTCCCTTAATTCCAATTGATTCCAGTTTTGCAAGGAAAATGCTACTTTGATGTCAGGGGCTTTCACACATATCTCGCCTCTGGAGTTCTTGTTCCTATATTTGGACCAAGGCTGTAAAAAGATCAGGACCTGAATATTCCTACCAGAAAACAAACTAAACATCAGAAAACAAGGTATTACTGAGTTAGTACCACTTGATAATACTTTTGGTGAACCCTTCTATCGCTTTGGTGATGATTGAGAGTAGGCTGATGGGGTGGTAATTGGTTGGATGAATTCATCTTCCTTTTGGTGCACAGAACACGTCGAGACATTTTTCTACAGTCCGGGTAGATGCCAATTTAGTTGATGTTCTGGAATAGCTTGGCTAGGACCATGGCTTATATTTTCAACACAAACCTTCAGTATTATTTCTGGAATACTGTCCAGATCCATGGCCTTTGCAATGTCCAGTGCCCCCAGCCATTTCTTGATATAATATGCAGCAAATCAAATTGGTTGAAGACTCGCATCTCAGATGTTGAGGACCTCAAGAGGTGAACAAGATGGATCATCCACACACTTTTGGCTGAAGATATAGAAGATCATAAATAAGACATTTTATTGTAATTTATTGCATTTAGATTGATGAAGCTCTCTCTGGATTGACAGTGGTATTGATTTAATTTATGTACATATAATTTTGAAAGTGGTAGGATGTATAGAAATAGGAACTAATAAAATACATTAAATCTTGAGCTTAACAATAGAGACATATAATATAAAAGAAGGGAAATTATGCTGAGATTACACAGAGGTCTGGTTAGATGGCAAATAAAGTATTGAGTCTAGTTGGGGTCTTTCTGCCCCATGGTAAGGAATGGTCTCAGTGGCTGCCTGTTTCTTCCTGAGGCCTGACATGCTGAGGGAAGCCTACTTAGCTCTTTCGCTGTGGCATCCTGAGGCATTGGTGTCACTAGCAAAGGGCCTGAGGTCATTTCCTTCAGTGTTATGCTCACAATGCTGAACTGCACCCCTCAGGAAGTTTGGAGCAGAGCCCACCTTCACTTGGCTGGTCACTGTGAAGCCATTTTGCAGGCCTCCGACCTATAATTCAATTCAAACATTCCCTCTGGTAGGAAGTCCTGCCTGAAATGACCGCTGGCCAAATAAATGCCACTTTATTGTTGAAGCTGAGCTACCAGGAGAGGTAGTCATTACTGTGTGACGAGAATGAAGCTTCAAGGAACAGATACCATGGACCCAGACTGCAAGTTACTTCTGGGGTTTTGCTGAGGCTAGGCTGACAGACCTGAGAACGAAGGTTTGGATTATCAGGGTTGGAAAGGGATGGAATGGGGAAATTTTGGATGGGGAATTACTTTGGGTAGGCTCTGATGCACACCAGGCCCTGAAAAGGAAGCACATTTAATGGTAAGGTCCTGGGGACTGTTACCGAGCAAAGAGACCTTGAGGTCTAGGTTTCTTGTTCCTTAAAAGTGGTTCTCTTGCCTTTATTGGTCAGTGTATTGAGAATAAGAGTTGGGATGTCATGTTGCCACTGTACAGGACATTGGTTATGCCATTTTTGGAATACTGTGTTCAATTCTTGTCTCCCTGCTATAGGAAACTTGAAAGTGTTCAAAAAAGATTTACAAGAGTGTTGGGTTGAAAGGTTTGAGCTTTAAGGAGAGGTCAAATACATTGAGGCTATTTTCTTTGGAGCATCGGAGGCTGAGGGGTGACCTTATAGAGGTCTACAAAATCATGACAGACATAGATAGAGTGAATAGCCAAGGTCTTTTCCTCAGGGTAGAGGAGTCCAGAACTAGAGGACAAAGGTTTAAGGTGAGAGGGGAAAGATTTAAAAGGGTCCTAAGGGGCAACTTTTTCACACAGAGGGTGGTGCCTGTATGCAACGAGCTGCCAGAGGTAGTGGTGGAGGCTGGTACAATTACAACATTTAAGAGGCATCTGGATGGGTATATGAATAGGAAGGATTTAGAGGAATATGGGCCACATGCTGGCAAATGGGACTAGATTAATTTAGGATATCTGGTTGGTATGGATAAGTTGGACTGAAGTGTCTGTTTCTGTGCTGTACATCCTTATGACCATTTGACCATATGACTCTACGACACAAGTGCCCCTTTTTGCTTGGCTACCAGTCTGGCAGATTTCCTTCCCTAAAGGACATTAGTGAACCGGATGCATTTTTATAACAATCTCTGAGAGTTGTCACAATCACCTTCAGATATTTTTTTCTAAAATTTATTCAGAGATATTATTACACCCCTCTGGAGCAAGTAGAACTTGCCCCTTCGTTCAGAGGTAGGGACCCTACCACTGTACCACAAGAGCCCTCTCAATTATCTTCACTATAACTAGCTCTATATTCCAAAAGTATTAATTGAATTTGATGTACCAGCTAACATGGTGGGAGTGGAGCTCACATCTCCAGAACATTGACGTGGAGCTCATCCAGTGATGTTACTACTACACCACCATCTTCCCTCTTATGTTGACAGCCATACTCCCAAAACTGAGTCAGAAGCTGGAGGGTCCTGCTGAATGGAGATTCAGCCTCCCACTTAGAATTCCAGTGGAATTGCAGGAATTCAGTAGGTATGCATGCTCGTCATCTCCTGACCTGCCTTCATCCCATGTCCTTCTTTGGCCCTGTCACCATCACCCTCTATCATGTTATTAATGGAAGCCCTTCCATTGCAAAGGACCAAATAATTAATGGCTGGTAGAAAGTTAGTAGCAAAGTAAGGAGTCCTCATGTAGGACCTGTCAAGCTGTTAATCAGCCTATGAATCTTCCAATCCATTTTATTCTCCAAGGAAAGAATATGAAGATATGAAAACACAAGCCAAAAGGTGCATTGGCAGCAAGAAACAACAGTTGCAATGACCTGAAGCATAATTTCAGTTTCAAGCTCCACCTTCTGGTCTGATTTATACTAGCAAACCTGCACAAAAGATTTAATTGTGTCATGAGTGTAATTTTGGTCCTGAACTGATCAATATCAAGCTAGATTTGTGAACATTTTATAATTTCTGCATCAAAACCATCATTTAAATTCAATTGATCTAATTTATAAGTTTATTTTTACATAATGGCTGTTTAAGGACTATTAATATATTTAATGACTGTTTATTTGAACATAATTATTCCTCCAAGTGAATGCTATCATTCAACATACATTCTAAGTGAATCAACTGGATTATAATTTCATCCATAAATGTAGTTAAAATTATTTGTCTTATTACCATGTTATTTATCATGTTTCCTCATAGAGAGCTTCATTTAATTATTTATATTGTCCTGATAGTATTATTCTATGAAGTATTGTGTTAAGTATCAACTAGAATACTGGTCTGTTATTACTCATTGATGATTAGAATTATTACTTTCAAGAGGCAGCGGTTTCTGTGAACATTTTGCTAACCGATGCTAATTTTCCTGAAATAAGTGACGTAATTTTGCTTTATTAATGCTACCTTTGGGAAGTGATGTCAAATCTCCATTTCTAACAGTTCTACAATTACAAACACTCAGGAAAATTAGCAGAGAGCGGATAAGCAAGAAGTTGCATACAAAACAAACACACAGACACACACGCACACAAACACTAAAAGCAATCACAGATGGACATATTTAACTAAAAAAGGAAACACAGATGGTTACAGCTCCCGTGGTTAACAATGACAAAATTCCTGCTCATGACCACAACTGCTAATCTTGCCACAAATTGCCTGAGTTGTACATCAAGTTATAACAGGGGTGGATGTGTCCGAAAAGCCTCCAAAGACTGGCTTTTGGAGGTGCCTCCATCTGCCCCTTTGGGTAGAATTGATGATAGGTCACAGTCTGAAACTTTATTTCTCTCTCCATAAAGGCTGCCAACCTTGCTGAGTATCGACAGTGGTTTCTGCTTTTTACTTGTTGGAGAGTGTTGCTGTAGCTTTGCAGAAATGTCAGAGGAGGAAGGTATCACACAAAGCATGGGATTGTCTGGGCCTGAGGCTGTGGGCCTGGAGGCAGGAAGTGAACATGTTTCTGTGAGATAGTGAAGGACCAGAACCCTGCCACCTTCTGGCCTTTGTCTACATTCAATTCTGGTGGGAAGGCCCAAGCTCCACCTTCTTGTGCCACATCAGTCGTAATTGTAACGAGATCAGGCAGGTGGGCCTCATAGAATATGAGCTCCTTGCTTGGGCTATTAAACTGGTCCACGTAGGGAGCCCTGGCTGACAGATAAGAGCAGCAGTTTCAGATATAAGGGCAGGTAGTGGTAATGGCATTAGGCTAGTAATACAAAACACCAAGCCAATGTTCTGGGGACAAGTACTAGACAGTGGTAAACAGTAAAAGTTAAAATTAAAATAAAATTGAAGAAATTCCAGAGACTGGAGTTAAAGGAATGCAGTGGTAGGTAGAATCCCTATCAGGATTGATATGGTTTAAGGGGTGGCACAATGGCTAGTAGTTAGCACTGCTGCTAAATTGCCCACAGTGTCCAGGGATATGCAGGCTAGGCAAATTATCCATGGGAAACGCAAAGTTTTAGGGTAGGGGGTGGGTGTGAGTGGGATGCTCTTCAGAGGTTCAGTGTGGACTCAATTAGCTGATTGGCCTGCTTCTACACTGTAGGGATTCTTTTCTGTGACACTGTTCACTCTAAGAGCTGGCTCTGAGGGAGTGATCAGTGTCAGGGACTCCCTACGTGTAAATACTGGCCTCTGTGGAGTTATTTGAACCTAAAATTAGGGTCCTTCATTGAGCAATTAACTTAAGGGCTTCAATCCAACAGGGCTGCACTTATCTCAGTTGGGATGTAAAAGGTTACCCTCGTGGGCAGGTTGTCAGTATGAGGTTCGGGAGGCGTCCCTTCAATCTGCAAAAGATGGAAGCAATCAAGGGACAGGACATGGGTCAGCGAGGAAGATGCGATGATATAACCCCATGCCCTGGCCTTGCTTCTGACCACATGGCTCACCTCTGCCCATCATCTCCACCTTGTGAGATTCTCCTAAACAAAACACTCTGCCAGTGGGTGATCCTTCGTCCAGGAAGTCCATGAGTATTGTTCTGGTGACAATCATGGCCTATACTATGGATCTGCTCATTTCTGGGAATGCCACTCACTGATTGGCTGACAGCTCTTGGTGGCCCTTACTTCTTGGTCTGGTATCCTGATTCCAGCAGAAAGCCCATTTCCAGCCAATTAACTGTGTGATTTCTGGAAGATCCAGTGGCCTTTCACATCTTTGTAGACTGTGAGTTTTGCTCCTGTTTTCAGATTTACTCTGTAACAGGAAGATTCTGCCCTAAATCTGCAACTGGCATGGGAGCAGCCTTTGTGGCACCACAGAGAGATGGAAGAGCAACTGAGGCAGGGGCAAATTATGCTCATAGTGCTCTGCAAAGTTGGAGCCACACTCTTCCAAATTCCTTAACAAAGACTGGTTAGCATGACAGCCGGTGCACGCAGCATTTTAGTGTGCGTGTCCATCAGTTTTTCATTTCCTATCCTGTGTGTTTCCCATCAAAGTCCTCATCTGAATCCTCTGTACCAGAACTCCTCTGCTGTCTCTGGCAATCAAATCATTCTTTACAACTGGCCTTGCTACAGCCTATCTAGGCCTGTAATGACTCACCACTTGGTTACCTTAACTCTATTCTAGCCTCTGAACTATAGAACATAGAACATAGAACAGTACGGCACAGTACAGGCCCTTTGGCCCACGATGTTGTGCTGACCTATTATCCTACTAAGATCAAACTACCCTGCATCCCCTACATTTTAATAGAACATAGAGCAGTACATGTTTAGTGGCGCTTTCTGGGCTGCTGCCTGTAAGTGTTACTTAAAGTACTAGTGCCTTTAGGTCAACCATCTTCCCTCTTTAATCTGCTGGCTGGAGAGGCAATAGTGCTTGGGTATCAGAAAGCAGGACCTCAGAACATGAAGGATGGTTATAGGTGGAGTGAAGTGGATTGGGATCTTAAGATCCATAGTTATACCTTCAGTAGATTCATGCAAAATAGCAGGTTGAGCTGAGAGCTATCAAGACACAAATCATGAATATGTTGTTAGCCTTAATGGTCTTGGTGCCTTGGATGGCTCAGGCTCTAAGGTTTTTGCCTCTGATGCTGACAGGAATCTTATCAATAGGGCTCAGGAGATGGATGTGTCCTTTTCTCCACTGAATTCTGCTATGCACCCTTCTATTATGTATTATCATTTCCTTTCAAAAAAAAGGACAAATTGTTGATGATTATATCACACTGTGGTGATGTTTCTGCCATACCGAATAGTTAAATGAGTTGGAAAGAGATTGATCAATGCTTTGTGAGTGGGCAGATGAGACCAATTGTTAAGCATGATGCTTGAGTGTCAGGGAGTATATTGGGCAAGTGATGGGTATGGGATACATTCTCAAGCAGAAGAGATTCGTGGTGTGATTAGTAAGAGATACCATGTTAAGACAACCTTGACACCCAAACAAGGTCATTTAGCCTCCTTTGAACAGGTATTGGAACCCAGGGTCCAAACAACAGGTATTGATGTACATAGCTACCTCCTCCCTAACCATTCTGACAGTTGAATCCTGTAGGATTTTCTGACACTCCTCCCCAGGAAACTATGTAACCCCCTGCCCAGCTCCATCACTACTGCCTCCAATGCCCAACCTGAATCCCTGAACCCTCACACTGCCTTAGTGTTTAATTCTCCATCATTTTAAGTTACACCGTTCTTCAATGCAGCCTCACTTTAAATGTAACAGTCTGCCTTTAAGAAGAGCGAGCCTGTTATCCTGCATGGTATCTGCCTGACAACATTGTTCTTCAACCTGCTGAAAACTGGTTCAGTTAGCAAGTTGGAGAAGAAGGAAGCAGCAAGAGACCCGCTTGGCCACTCACTGTTTCATACAGATGCACCAAACCTCAGTGCTGTCCTCTTGGTTTAGAATAGGCAGAGGAAGCTCACAAATTGCAATTTGTTTCTTTAATGTGGGATGTAAGCATGGCTGGTAAGAAAGCATTTCTTGCCAATTCCTAGTTCCTGTTGAGTTGATTAGGTCTCTAAAGGGCAGCTAAGAATCACCCACATTGTTGTTGGTCTAAAGTTACATGTGAGCCAGGCCTCTAGTAACGACTGCAGATTTCCTTCCCTCTAAGACTTTCGTAATCCAAATGGGCTTTTTACAACAATTGACAATGGTTACATAGTTGCTGTTACACAATACTTAAAATTCCAGGTTTTTATTACATTTTAGTTTCAGTAAGTACTTTTACATGGAATTCAAACTCCTATCCCAGATTATTAGCATGGAGCTTTGGATTACCTGTCCTGTGACATTATTATTATCTCACTGACTCCCATCCAAAACGTAGGGCATGTGTGTTTAGCCCAATACGCCTCAGTCAAGTTTCTCAATCTGTTTGAAGAGACCCATTGTCACATGCCCAATTAACACAGGTACCAGAATTTATGTTGCTCTGCAAAGGTTCACCAGAAACAAATATGAGCTGGTCTGAGCATAATGAACAGTGAGCACTGATCTTTTGTCATTGACTACAAAATCCAGGCCATCATAACTATCCAAATACTTTAATTCCAATTATTTAGTTAATGTTACAGCCAATGTTTTCAATGTATTAATTTTTACCAGTGATGAGGCATCAGTAGTAGCAGTTATGATAACAACAGTAATTATGTTATCTTAGTTTTCTGATTTAACAATGAAATGCACCTTCTCTTTTTGGAGTAATTTTATACAAATCAGTATGGCAGAATGCAGGCTGGTTCTTTTTTCCTAGAATTGTCTGATTAGGTTGCAGTTTGTTATTCCACTTTCATACTTTTCCTGTGGCTAACTCTGATTTTTTACTCTGTACAGCTCTGGTAACAATGATTTTATAAACTTGACCTCCACGTTGCTGAAGTTTTTGAAAATAAATGAATCCTGTGTTGGCCAAGCCTCCAATCTGTAAGTAAATGATACGCGTTTCATTCTTCTCATTAATGCTATGCTCATTCAGGATATTAGTGCTGAGGAATGGAATGACTTTCACTTGGGGCAACAAAACATAAAAGGTATAGTTTAAATCACCCGAAATGAGTGAATTTGGATTGGGTGGAATGAGAAAACTTTAACAATCACAAACTATCAAGCTGCAAAAGCAAGTGATCCATCCTTTGTGCTTTGATTAACACAGTCCAAAGCCATACAGACTGGTTAATTCAGTCAGGATGTGTTACTACTTGACCAAAGTCCAGATTGTAGAATACCCAAAGTTGCTTCTGGGTTGTCATTGTTGCACATGATTGTAGCAGAATCACAGATTACTCATACTCCAGTCAAACCTCAGGGAGGCACCATGAACACAACATATCAATAAATGTTTTTGAACTCCTTTTCTTGACTGTGGAATTCTCAGTTTAATATCTCACCTGAAATGCAGTACTTCCAATTGTGTAACACTCCTTGACTACAACACTAAAGTGTCATTTTCAATTGTGTGATCAAATTGTTAGAATGAAGTTTTAACCCATTAGCCTCTGAGTTTGAGATATGACTGCTACTGTTGAGCTGAGATCCAAACGAATGATGTGGAGAATCAGAACTGTTAGATATCGGTCCTTGCTAATGACCTATTGTTGGATACACGATTTAATAAGTAAATTATGCAGACAAATCACAAAATTGATTTATATACTGCAAATCACTATTTTCACCGGGAAAATGTCATATTTTTTCTTAGGGACAGTTCTTCATGTGGGTGGAATGGAAATTCAGAACCACAGAATTTTGTGGGGCACTGTAATTGTGATAATGGCAATCAGGTAAGAATCATGGGCGGTGACATCTCCATTGTTTCTGGGCCCACTGGTCATGTTATGCAACAAATTTAAATTATTGAATTTAGATAAGTTTATCTATTTGTATATATTGGCAAGGATTAAAGGATCAAGATATCTGCACCCTATTCATTTTCATGCTCTTTCCAAATGTTTCTGGAAATCATTTGAACAGCTAAATCTTTCACTTCGTATTCTCTGACTCAAAGGATGGTGAGTGGCAGTCCATCTGTTGTTTTTACGATTTAGCCTTGGTAATTTGAAGTCAAGAACCTTCCCTCCACACAAAGACAGCTGCAAACAACAGAAGCTGTAAGTGGATTACTATTTTTGATAACGTTAATTTTCTGACTGTGCCACAGCTTCAAAGGGAAATGCTCTCTTTTTTATGAAACAATGACCTGTCTTTCTCTGCTTGGATTCAATAAAATGCTACCACAACACAAGGCACCCGCATGTATAAAAGAACAGCACCAGTAACCTGAGGATCAGTTATTTGCTTCCTTTAAAAGATAGAGCTGTTTTTATTTAGTTTAGGAAACCGTCAAAATTACAGGTTTCAAATAAAACTTCAGTCACAATCAATGGTTACCTACCTGGAATTAAGTATTCAGAATCACTTAAAATGCAATGCACAGTGTTATGTAACTGATATTGTATGAAACCCCACTGCCCCAAAGTATAGTTCTGAATTACTGAGGAAATGTTAGACACTGTACAAATGTAACACCAAGTCAGGCTGATAAAATCTAAAATAGCTGTGAAATTTGAGAGGAAAAAAAACAAAAATTGAATAAGATCCCTTTCTAAATTCCGGAACCTAAGCAGTTAATTTAAAGGAACTAACCAGATTTGTGTATGTATGATTACATTTTGCTCTGTCCCCCCACACCTGCTTGTTACTGGTAGAGGAAATAAGCTGGGAATGGAAAATAAGAGTTAACTTATTCACAAAACAATCAACAAAAGATAACCAGTATTGACTTACCATATGGAAAAGGAGGATTTAAATAAGGACTTCTCTGGGATACAGGCCATGGTGTTTGCGTCCAGTGCAAACCCCTCTCCCAGGCCCTGTTCCCATGAGCTGCATTACTTGTTACAGTGCTAATCTGTGGAGATGTTTTGAACATTTCAAACTTGAAATGTTATCACGTCCATTATGAAAACCAATGGAATGCAAAAGAAACAAAATAAATTCAAAACATTATACGTAACAGATTGAGAAATGAAGGAAATTAATGGCAGGCTTGCAGACTGACAAGGAGGTCTTGTGATGCAGTGGTAGCATCTTTACCTTTGGGTCTTTAGTTTCTAGTTCATTTCCACCTCAGGACTTAATGGCCATGGAAGGTATGTTATGTCAAAGCTAAACAGGTTGATTATCAATCTGTCAATCCTTTGCTTTACCTATGACAGGCAATAGGAGATTTCTTTAGTCAACTGGAACCTTTTGGTAACTGCGGTGTAAACCCACATTATATTATAAATGTACTTGTGTATATTCTTGTCATGTGCAAGTGTGAACCTAGATCCAAGGGTCTCCTGTACATTGGTAAACCAAATCCACCAACAGAAATTTATATAGTGCTTTTAACAGAATTAAGTACAGTAACCTAAAGTGGTTCACAAGAGTATTAAATATTAATATATGAAACCCAAGCCACAAGTTATAGATGCTCAGACTTTTGCAGTCATAATGACAATGAAACCATCAGAAATCAAAATCTTTACTCCTTTGAAATGGACAACAGTTTCTGGATTACGTGCTCAGAATAATTTGAAAGTCTAGAAGTTGCTGTCAATACCTTTATGCTTCTCCAGAGGATGCACAACCCAGGCAGCCCCTAGAGTGCAACCATTAGAAGTCAATCTGCAAAAACCTTTGAGAAAGATCTTGCTGAACGAAGAGTAACTAGATTTTTAACAGCATACCAATCTGATAATTAATTTTAAAACAGATATGTAAATGAAGCACAATGTAATTCAGAACAAATCTAATTGTTGGTTCAGTTTAGGCTCAGTGTAGGTTTACAGAAGACCTGCTTAAAATTACTGTACTGGTTACTGCGAGTGTGATCGGATATGCCACTCATTGCAATTATGCTAAAATGTAATTAATTGTAGCGGTTAAAGAGTCAACTTGAATTAAAGCTTTCTGCTGCTTTCTGCTCTAGTGTGGTTTTACAACAGAAGTGATAGCTTTACTTCTGTTTTCTTAGACACATCACTACCAAGTTTGTGACATGCATAAGATAACTTACATATTTAAAGCAGCTTATGTATCAGTAGAAAGGAGAGTCATTGTAGCATTGTAATTTTGCAAGGACTCATCTTCAGCAAGAACAAGTTAGAGAGTTGGAAATTTAACAGTTAATTTTAGTCATCCATAAAATGCTCATTTCAATTTGAAGTGCTTATTTTTTCATTAGAATTTCATGGGATTATATCCAGTAAAATCATATTTAAAAAACTAATTACCTTGCTTAGGTTTAGCCTCGTTGCCAAGGTTAGAGCAACTGTCTTTATACTGATAAATCATATCATCTGATGCATAAACTAGACTGATCAGATGCAACTTAAAGCTAAAGCTCAACTCTAGATTTAATGTAAAAGGACATTGATAAATTATTTCATAAAATTATTTATAAGCTGTCACATGCCCACACTGGGAGCCAATAAAGTTTACCTAAAGATAATTGATCCCTGTTGAGTTTAACTCTACTGTCTGGATCAGGGTTTTCCTTGGGGCATCAGCAGGAGTCTCCACAGGCACAGGCTTTATTGAGGCCTTTTAACAATAAAATGAGTGGAGTTCCCAAACTAGCCTTTGAAGTCACCAAGATATGACCTCTTCAAGTGGGGTTTGGGGAGGGACATGCAAGGGAGATTACCCCATATCTTCCCCTACTCTGGAAAATGGCAGAACCAAAAGCAGGAGGTGGAAACCAAGTGCAACTTGATTCCAGGCCTCTTCCTTGCTCTTATCCAAAATTTTACAGGTTTTCTGCCTTAAGAAACATAAAGAGGTAAAGTAAACCATTTGGTCTTTTGAACCTTCTCTCATTCAGTTAGCTCAGAGCTGATCTACTATCCTCAAATCCACTTTTCTGCACTATTCCCAAACCCCTTAATTCCCTTAGTATCTAAAAACCTATTAGCTTCTACCTTGAATGGGGACTGAGAATGCACAGCTCCGAGGCAAGGATTCCAAAACTCTCAACCTTTTGAGTGGAGTTATTTCTCTTGACTTTGATCCTAAGTGGATGACTCCTTTTCCTGAAATTGTGACCCCTTCTCCAGATGCACAGAATCACAGAAAGAGGCCGGTCACCCCATCATATCTGCATCAACTGTTTGAGTATTTTGACTTAATACAAAACTTCTATCTCTTCCCCATAACTCTGCACATTTGTATGATTATTTAAATAAAAATGATGCCCTTGTGAATTATATAGTTGAACTTTTTTAAGAGCAAGTTACTGCAGATGCTGGAATCTGAACTGAAAACAAAAAAAAACTGGAGATCACAACGGGTCAGGCAGCATCCATGGAGAGAAAGCAAGCTAACGTTTTGATCTGGATGACTTTTCACCAGAGCTAAATTGAAACTCTGAAGATTCATGTAGGCTTGAAACAGTTGAACCTTTCTCTGCCAAACTTCTAGGCAGTGCATTCCAAACCCAGACCACTACTGTGTGAAAAAGCTTTTTCTCATCTCGTTTTTGCATCATTTGCAAAACACTTCAAAACTGTGCCTTCTCATTCTTCATTCTTTTGTGAACAGGGACAGTTTTACCCCATCGACTCTGTCCCGATCCTTCATGATTTTGAAAATGTCTATCAAATCTGCCTTCAACTTTCTCCTTTGTATGGAAAGCAATTCCAGCTTCTCTGGTCTAAGCTTATGACCGAAACTTCTCATCCCTGGAACCATTCTCATAAACCTCTTTTGCACTGTCTCAAATGTGTTGATAACCTTCCTAAAAGCAAGGTGCCCGGGATTGTACACAACACTTCAACTGAAATCTAACTAATGTCCAATATAAGATTAGCATAATCTCCTTGCTCTTGTACTCTCTGCCCCTATTAATGAAGGCTAGAACACTATGTTTTATTAGCAGCTCTCTGCCAACCCTGCCAGTTTTAAAGGTTTATGCACATTTACACCCACTTGATTCAATCTCCCATGTTCTTATCCATTCACTGACCTTTCTGAAGCCTCTATGCAGTCTCCTCAATGCCTACCTTCTCACCTAACTTTGTATTTCCAGCCAATTTAAATGCATTGCACTTAGTTCGTTTATCTACGTTATCAACAGGAATTGAAAATAGGTGAGGCACAAATATTGCTCCTTGCAGCAACCTGCCGACACTGCCGACACAAAAATGTGATCAATAATGTCTTATTTATTCCTAATTCTTGTTTTCTGTCAATAAACATCTTCAATCTACAACAATATATTAACCCTAATTTCACAAATCACAATTTTGTGTAGTCACCTTTTGCATGATATACTATACAGCAAAATGATCTTTGAAAATCCAAATTGGTCTAATTGGAATTTTGAGGTCTCTATGTTGAAATCAGAACTCATTGCAATTGACAACTCATCATTCATTCATTGGATCTTAAAGTTTCTTATCCTTCCCAGTTTTCACCAGCCTACAATCTTTAAGATATTGAAATCAAATGTCATTTTAATTGATCAACATCCCTTATCTTGTTGAATGTTTCCTCAACCTTGTGGTATTTTACACTTCAGCCTTTACCTTTTACTTGGAAGTGTCTCCGTAAAACTGATGCAACTATCTGGTTGTATTTATCTTACAGCAATGCCCAGCATCAAATAACACGACACCCTACTACAGAAATAGTGACGGACAACTGCTATACAACCTCACAGGTTACAATCTGCAAGACTACTTAATATCAACAGAAAACATATTTGGACAAAAAAGGTAAAGTACATGTACTGAATCAGTGTTATGAAGAATAGTTTTTAAAGATGTTGGGCTCAATCTTACTTTTTTTTGGCTAAGTCTGAGTTGCGTCAAGATTTTTGGAGTGTTTTTGTCTCAAGACCTCATGAATTTTGTTATTGTATCTTGCCAAACTCACCTCTTTATATATTTATCCCATCCCTACAGCATCCCTCATGTTTGATTTTTGCCTCGTCTTACCATGCACCCTTCCCACATGCAACATTTGAACCCATGCCTGTTGAGCATCTAGACAAGCACTGTAAGCCCAGAACTACCTGACATTTACCCCAGAAAGGGCAAACAGGGAAAAATCAAACTCCACTCAGTGGACAAGGTTTGAGAAGTCTTGCTGGGAGAGGCGGTGCCAATTAGAGCATTCTTCCTCCCCCAGACCAGCAATAGTGGCCATGACACTAGACCATGTCAGCCTGGTCCAATATTGCTACCCTGGTTTACCTCAGACATCAAGAGGAATGCCCAGCACTGTAGGTATAATGTCTTTTTCCACTCTGCCAAGAGGAGTGCCATCATTGTCTCTCCGATACCTCATGCTTGCTGTGTCTGTGCTGTTGTACCCACCTCCAATCAAGGGTCACGCTCTTCCAGTCCACTGTTGCCTGCAACATCTTCCCTAATTGCTTTCACTCTCCTAAAACCCCAACACCACTAGCCTTGCATGTCTCACCTTACCACACGCACTGTCACTCCGGGACACCTCTCCACCCACGCTGAGAGTAATTGCAATGCCACCTACATCAACACCGGCATAATCTACCCCGTCTCTCATTCCAGGATGGAAACAGAGCATAATAGGCCAGATAAGCTCAAGACAGGTGGTGTTCTGCCTGTCATTTGGCTCCTCACTTTTTATGTTGTGAGGAGCCTGACTCTGACCACCTTGACTGGGATCAGGACTGGTATCAAAGACTGCCTTTCACTTACTATCCAGGAACCCCCTGAATGAAGGCTATGCCCCTGGATGCAAATGAGGCCTGCTGACAACCATGACAAGCTTTCTGGTTTTATGTCTGCTAAACAGTATGGCCAAACTGCTGTAATATGTAACAAACTAAGGTAACGCTGGAGAAACTCAACAGGTCTGCCAGCATCTGTGGAGATAGAAACAGAGTTAAAGTTTTTAGTCCAATATGACTTCTTCAGACAGATTTTGCCAGACCTGCTGGGTTTCTCCAGTATGTGTAACATTTTGCTTTCAGCAGTAATATGAATCTGGTATCTCTGGCTGAGAAGGCAAAATACAAAGAGGCAGGTAAGGCGATGCAGGGCAGGGATACTGTGAGCATCATATTAGCTGTTGAGTGCGTTATCTTGCAATAACCTGCTGCTTTTTAAGATAGATTTTCTGCTCTTTAAGATTTTTGAGGCATTAAGAGCTGTGGACTGTTTTCGAAATGAGGAAAGGCTTCTGAAATCTGTAGCATAAAGGGACTTATGAGTCCTCGTTCAGCATTCTCTTAAGGTTAACGTGCAGAGTCAGTTGCCAGTTAAGAAGGCAGTTGCAATGTTAACATTCATTTTCAGAGGGCCAGAACACAAAAGTAGAGTCAAACTACTGAGGCTGTATAAACTCTGGTCAGATCACATTTGGAATATTCTGAGCAGTTTTGGCACATATCTAAGGAAGGATGTGGTATCTTTGGAGGGGGTCCAGAGGAGATTTGCAGGAATGATCCCAGGGGTAAAAGTCGTGGAGGATCAATTGAGAAATCTGAGCCTATACTCGATTGAGTTTAGAAGGATAAGGGAGGATAGTAGGAGAGACTAGCACCTGAGGGAACAGTCTCAAAGTGAACGGACGACCCTATAGAACTGAGATGAGGAGGAATTTATTCAGCCAGAAGGTGGTGAACTCATTGCTACAGAAGGTTGTGGAGGCCAAGTCATTGAGTGTATTAGACAGGTTCTTGATTGCTAAGGGAATCAATAGTTACGGGGAGAAGGCAGGAGAATGAGTATGATAAGCAAATTAACCATTCTCCAAATGGTGGAGCAGACCCGATGAGCCAAATGGCCTAATTCTACTCCTATATCTTATGGTCTAAATTTCTGAAATTGATGCTATGAATTGATGTAATTGATTGATTGATGCCAAAGAAGTAGTAAACTGAGGCTTTTTTCCAGGAATGTATTTTAAAGTCATAGAATCATACAGCGTGGGAACAGACCCTTCAGCCCAACTCATCCATGCTGACTTAACTGAACAAGTCCTATTTTCCTGTATTTGGGTCATATCCCTCTAAATCTTTCCTATCCATGTACTTGTCCATATGTCTTTTAAATGTGATTGTACTCACCTCTACCACTTCCTCTGGCAGCTCGTTCCATACATGCACAATCATCTGTGTGAAAAAGTTGCTCATCGGGTCTCTTTTAAATTTTTCACCTTTCACCTTAAACCTATTTCCTCTAGTTTGGACTCCCCTTCCCGGGGGAAAAGTCCTCGGCTATTCATCTTATCTATGCTCTTCATGATTTTATGAACTACTATAAGGTCACCCTCAGCCTTCTACACTCCAGGGAAAAAAAGAGTCCCAGCCTATCCAATCTCTCCTCATCACTCAAACCCTCCAGTCCCGCTTACATCTTTGTAAATCCTTTCTGCATCCTTTCCAGTTTAATAGCATCCTTTTGAAAGCCTCGACTTGGTCAATTTCAGAATCATGCTGAAGATCTGCAAATGGTTTATTGGTTTATACATAGTGCATACTAGGATAGTGGATATGGAGGAGGCATGAAAAAAGCATGAAGGACATAAGGAACATGAAAAATATTGGATGCACATTAGAAATAGGAGTATGTGGAGGGCTACCCAATTCTGTGAAATACACTACCTGACGACTGTTTCTGCCCTATTGTGGGCTGTATTCCTCCTGGAATAAGAATGATGGGGGGAGAATGGTAGATATAAGGCAGCATGGGAAATGTATTGGATCAATGAGATATTGAGTGCAAGTCTTGAAGGGCTGTGCCCCGATACATGAATGTGGGCATTCCAGCCAACAGGCCCCTCCATCTCTCTATCTCCATTGCCAGCTCTGAAGGTGGTGGGCCCAATCGCATCTTTTCCCTGCTTTCCCTGAATGAAAATATGGTGGACGGGAGCCTCCTGAATGGAAACAAGTCTGTGGAGTCAGGAACATTTCTCCTGACCAACCCTAATTCCTGATCTTTGTCTCTTTCCTGAAAATATGACCCTACATCATAAAATTAAACATTGCCCATGTTATTGACAATTTAGATGTGGGTCCATTCCACTTCCTTTGTGAATTGATATGTGAGTCAGTGTGCACTGTTCTTCCTGGAATTTAGGCCCATGTAAGATGACTCATTCAGTCTGCTGAATTGATGGGGCTTCTTTGGAGATGAACATTCAAGTTGGGATGTGTTATTGTGTCAAGCCTAAGGTGACCATACTTATCGTCTGGAATTTTGAGATATGTGGAGAAGTAAAAGAAAAACGAGGCATTTCACAATGCAGGCAAGCCTTGACTGAAGATAGAGTTGGAAGGTCATGATGTACAGGACTTTGGTGAGGCCTATTCTGGAATATTGTGCCCAGTTACAAGTGCTGAAAAATGGGATTAGAATAGTTAGATGGTTGTTTTTGACTGGTGCAGACTTGAATAACTGAAGGACTGTTTTTCTGAGCTGTGGACCTCAATGACTGTAAGCACTGCTGTTCATTTAAATGTGGAACTTTTGATTGCTACCCAATATCTTCCAATCACCCTTTCTCAACACTTGTATTATTAACAGATTAGGAGGATGGTCAATTGGACAAGAACTGCCTGATGATCTTAAGGAAAACAATTTCACTGAGCTGGGACTTAATTCTTTAACGAAGGTAAGAACTATTTACAATAAAAAGCTTTTATTACAAGCATATTAAGATTATGTATGTTAATTATTTTTGGATGAATGATAAAATGGGGTCAGTGAAATAGTGCAGGGAGGCACAATGCTGAATTCACACCTTAAGAATATTATTCTCAATGTTCCTTTCTAGGAACAGGTTAATCAGTTGTGTACTATGTACTTGTAGGAACGTCATGTCACTGTAATAAAGCAAGAAAACACAGCAATCAATTTATACAGAACATGAGATAATAACCAGATGATCTGTTACTTTATGATTTATTTGTCGAAGTATGAGGATTAAACATAGCACCAGGGAAAATATTTTTTTTCTTTTCACATCGACCTTAGAGGGAAAACAAATGTTCATTTTTGTGTTTATTGTGGAAGATGGCACTTCCAGCTCTGCAGTACTCTCTCAGTGCTGAAGTGGTGCATCAGCCTAAATTTTTTGCTTAAGATCTTTGGTGGGCTTTAGTGGGTGGCAAGTTCAGTGGTTAGCACTACTGCTTCACAGAACCTGGGACCCAGATTCAATTCCACCCTCAGGCGACTATCTGTGTGGAGTTTGCGCATCCTCCCCGTGTCTGCATGGTTTCTTCCCACAGCCCAGAAATGTGCAGGTTAGGTAGTTTGGCCATACTAAATTGCCTGTAGTGTCCAGTGATGTGTAGATTAAGTGGATTAGCCATGGGAAATGCAGGATTACAGGGAAAGAGTCGGGTGTCTGGGTCTGGGTCTGGGTCTGGTTCTGGTTGGGATTCTCTTTGGAGGTCCGGTGTGGATACTGGGGAGAATGCCTGGTTTCAGACTGTAGAGATTCTATGATCCAGGAGAAGGACTCATACGTACACCAATCATCTGACTCAGAATGAGTGTGTTATCATGGAACCATAGTTGACATGGTAGAGTGGTATACGGGCAGATAAGTTGAGTTTGATGTCACAAAGAAAGGAAACTAAGTCACCTTTCTCTCTTGAACACATGCTGCAGACACTTTGCACCAGCAGTGCAGGGAATAAACGTTTAAAAAGGTGAATGGGGAATGTAAATATTGCTGGAGTTGCACCCATCCAAGCCAAGTGGGGAATATTACATCACACCCCTGACTTGTGCCTTGTAGGTGGTGGATAGCCTTTGGGGAGTCAGGGCTTGAGTTGCTCATCACAAACTTCTCAACCTCTGTCCTACCCTTTTACCTACACCACATCTGTGGCTGGTCTAACTACCTTTCTTGTCAATGGATGTTGTTGATGGGATATTCAAAGATGGTGATGCAATTGAATGTTAAGGGGAAACAGTTAGATTCTCACTTGTCGAGATGATCATTCACTGACACTTGCGAGGTATGAATGTTTGCTACTTATCATCATAAACTGGAATGTTGTCCAGGCCATACTGCATATGGACAGGGACCGTTTCGGAATCAGAGGAGATATAAATGGTATTTAACACCATGTAATTGCTAATAAAGATTTTCTCTTCTCATCATCTCAGTGATATTGTGGGACTGAGATGATTGACCTGGAACTACCACAACCAATTTCCTTTGAGCCAGGCATGATTCCAACTAATTAAGCACTGCTACCTGATTCCCACTGACTTGAATTTTGCTATGATGCCCTGACACCGCATTCAGACAAAATGTTGCTTTTATGCCAAGGGAACAGGTTGTTGAACAACATAAGCAGCTTGATATCACTGTTTATGTCACCTTGCATTACATTGCTGATTATTTTAAATGGTTAATGAGGCGGTAATTGTTTGGATTGGATTTCCCATGTTTTTGGTGGATGGGACATATAAATAATCTTTTACATTTTGTCTGATAAGTTCCTGTCCTGTGTCTGTCTTCATACAACTTGACCGAGGTCCTACCTAGTTCTAAAGAGCCATACCTCGGCATTTTACCGTCTCTGTAGGGACCAAATACTTTTCAACAAGACGTTTGAATTTCCATCAACCAACTTCTTAAAGACATTTACTGGAACGAGCCCATAGCACTTCTTAGGTACACAGTTTTAAGCAGCCGTTCTTAATTAACCTGATTTTTTTTTTTAATTGGCAAACCAAAATTAACTAATTAAACTTGAGCCAGGAAGATAAGTTGGTAACATTGTGAGCCTGGATCTTCATGGAGGAATCGGTATTCTGATCCATTTCTGGCGGTGATGCTGCGTTTTTGAAAAGCTCCCTCACATGTTTGTTTTGAAGTTCGGTACTATTATTGACTCCCACTGGGTTAAACAGTTTATGGGTGAATATCGATGAGGATTTTGTCATTTGCCCACTATTTGCGTAGCTTTAATGGATCATTGCCAAAATTACACTGTGCAAGTAGGGAAACCCCCACAAGAATTTGTCTCCTTTTGATTTGCCTTTTTGCATGCCATTGTAAAATATCAAGAACATTTGAACGTACAAGCATATGAATTTGGAGCAAGAGTTGACATTTTGCCTCTCAAGACTACACTGTCTTTCCATAAGATCATGGTTGTTCTTATGATAGACTTAAATCCGCCTTGCCTACTCTTGATACCCTTGCAAGTCAATAAATATTTCCATCTGCCTTGAAAATATTCAATGACCCTTCCTCCACTACTGTCTAGGAAAGAGAATTGCAAAGACTCACAACCCCGTGGCAAAAATAATTTCTCCTAGTCTTGGTCTTAAATGGGAGGCCACTTACTTTAAACTGTGATGCTTGTTCAAGTCTATCCCACATATGGAAACACCCTTTCAGCCTCTAGCTTGTCAGGGGCCCTCAAAATTTTGTATGTTTCAATATGATCCCCTCTATTTCTTCTAAACCCCAATGGATAAAGGCCAAACCTCTAAAGATAACAGCTTCATCCCAAGAATCAGTCAAGTAAACCATCTGTGCTCCGCTTCTAATACATGCAATAGAGCTTACTAAATCTGAATCTTCCACAGCTCAGCAATTACCTCTCATCTCTCCCAACATCGCTGTCAGAGAAACAAAGCCAAAAATTGCAATTTTCAATTTAAGTGAACTATCTTGGGTATTTTGTAAATTGAAAATTGGCTTCTCTTTTGATAATTTCTGGCTCCTTTTGGGTTTCTTGACTCACTGCTTAGTTTCCTAATCTCAGTTACTATTCCAGGCATCACTGATCAGAACTTTTTACTCTCATGTTCAGACGCAGTTTTTCTGACCATCAGTTCCTGAGGGAAAATTCATCTTTCACCTACTATCACTTTATCAATTTTTGTATCTAGTGAGATTGACATAGAAAATTATTTCTGGACTCGTCATAAGGAACATATGACTGAACTCTGAAACTTTGTGAGATAAATAATATCAGCTCCTGAAGCCTTGTTGTGAGAAATGTGTTTTTGTTAAGCTCTTGCAAGCGTGGAGATGAAGTAGGGTGATTTATTGGCCTAGAAAGGGACTTCCAGATGATGTGGAACTAAGTGTGGTGAAGGATTGATCAGAGGACCTGAGAACACTGTAGGGCATTTAAAGTTGTAGGGGATGACAGAGATAGTTTCACCCACCCTATATGAAGATTTATCAATGATGCTCAGCCAGCTGAATAGTGCTTTTCTTTTGCATATTATCTACTAACCATGTTGCCTGAAAGTTTGAAATGCAGATTCATCAGCCAGCTGCCAACTATGAGCTTCAGAGAACAGAGTTGGTTGTTATCAATGACTATAATGATCTTGAGAATAGTAATATCTTATGGGACATCCCTTGTGCCCATTGAAGTGATTCCCCAGAAGATTATAGCCATTTTTCTACCTTTTAACATTCTCACTGCAGTCTCAGAAGCATGGACCCCCATTTCCCTCAGTCCCCTCACTGAAGTCACAGTCACCCAGGTCCTGCAATTACCATGATCTTACCTGAAGCTGGGCTGTCATAACCTCCTTTGATTTTGGAATTGCCTGAAGTCCTAGCAGTGGCCATTTCTCAAACCTGATATTGCTGGGTAAATGTGAACTTGCCTTCAGCAAGATGTTGTATCTGATGCAGCAATGCTTGTATTTTTTTCCTGTGAAACAAGAATGTGGGCATTAATATCATGATATTGAAGAACATATCAGATATAGAACATAGAACTGTACAGCAAAGGAACGGGCCATTCGGCCCATGATGTTGTGCCGAACATGACGCCAAATGAAACTAATCCTTTCTACCTGCCCTTAGTCTATATCCCTCCATTCCTTGCATATTCATATCCTTATCTAAAAGTTCTTTAAATGTCCTTATCGTATCTGCCTCCACCATTACCCCTGGCAGTGTGTTCTAGATTCCTACCACTGTTTAAAAAAACTTGTCCCTCACATCTCCTTTGAACTTTTCCCCCTCTCACCTTAAATGCATGCCCCCTAGTATTAGACATTTCAACTCTGGGAAAAAAGATTCTGACCGCCAACCCTATCTATGCATCTCATAATTTTATAGACTTCAATCAAGTCTCCCCTCAGCCTCTGCTGCTCAAGTGAAAACAACCTGAGGTTTTCTAGCCTCCCCTTAAAACTCATACCCGCCAATCCAGGCAGCACCCTGTTAAACCTCTTCTGCATCCTCCCCAAAGCCTCCACATCCTTCCTGTAATGTGGCATCCAGAATTGAACACAATTGAGCAATTATATATTGCAGCTAATTGTTAACATTAAGCTATTAGATTACAACAGAGGAGCACGATTCCAGAAGATAGCCATGATTCAAATAATCAGAGGTAAGATGGAATATGAGATAAATATACCCTCAGGCCACATGATATGATGCAATAATGACATGAGCATGTCTCTTAAAAATAAATTCACATACTGACTGGTAGACATTGTACAATACTGGGGTTATTCAGATTGGCTGGTAGCTCTCTATGTCAGGACTTCCTCCCCATATGGCGGCAGAAATCTCATTCTGAGCCAGTTTATGCCCTGCTAAATGGTAAGTAGTTGCAGGGTAGCTGCAGGCCCCCTGACCAGCATTATATTCAGGCGCAGGGGGTGAAGCAGGAGATCAAGGAGGGAATCATGGCACCTGTTAAATCTGGCCGATAATGCATGTGACAGAATGACTATGTTCACTCCATTTCCATCAATGGTGAAGAACAGAAGGAAATTACAGCACATGAACCAAGCTCTTCACAGGATTATTACGATCATAAAACTGGCATATTGCACCTATCTTTAGATTTTCAAATCATTGATTAGACACACTGCATCTGTGAGATGAGGGAAATTAAAGGCCATATGGTGTGTGGCCAGTTGATGGTAAAATTATTTCTAATTTTGTTTATTAAGCATTTGTTAACCATTTGTTTCTGTTTATAAATAATAGGTCTGAGTATGTGAAAAACATTATTATTATTATTATTATTAATATTTATGTCTACTCATAGGTGTGGTACAATCAAATGAGCTATCACTCAGCACCAGTCTACCTGAACCAACTCAATAACCTCATTCTCTGGGCCAACCTACCACCGGGCACTGACTGGACACAATATGGTATGATAAAGAAAAGCAAGCCTGAAGAGATAATGTTGGCACAATGTACACCTAATCACATGAGTCTTCAATGGCACTATCAACGATTGCTGTAATTTAGTAGCTTACTTGTTGGAGCATGACACATAAGTCCCTTTCCCACAGAAAATAATGTGCAAAGTACCACCTCTTTTTAAAAAAACTGGCTGCCAAGCTAAGGCTTAGGTGATTCAAAGCTTGACCAAAGAGGTGAGCTTTCAGGAAGGTTTTAAAGGGTAGGGCAGGGTGATGGAACAGCAGACGAACATAGGAAAAATATTCAAGAACATGGGGCCTAGACAGCTTAGGTCTAGCCAGCAATGGTTAAGTGAAGGGAGGAGAGCAAGTTTCCTCTATGCTTCATGACTGTAACTCAAAGATTCCTAGGCAGACTACATGCATGTGGACATGTGAAAAAAATTAAGAATTTCCCCACACTTAAATAAATCAGGATGTGCTACAAACAACAATTAAAGGGAATGTTGCACATGGTTCAAAGTCAGAGAGATGAACTGATTTCAGAAAGTTGTAAATACTAGGATGAGAATTTGAAACATTGTGGAATTGTAGGATAGAGAGCCAATGAAACTCTGAAAGAACAGCAGTGATGAATGAATGAATAGTATGAGTTAGGATATGAACAACGAAAGGTTTGATGAACTACTTCCCAAAGGATGAGAATAGTTTATCAATATGATTCAGTAAATCCACATTCCCAGGGTGTGGAAGTTGTGCTTGCAGGAAGTGAGGATTGAAGATAAACTGGCAGTACTTTTGGTTTTGCAAAGTCATAGAATGATGCCTTAAGCGACATCCTTTTTTTGTTCATTGGTAAATATTCCATTCCTTAGCTACTTTTTTTATCCAGATAAGAACATATCTAATTAATTTGACCATGATAATTGTTTCTCAATAAGTAATCATTAATGAGTGACACAGTGGATTCTTTTTAAAGCCTATGTCTTGAGGTGAACTTTTTTCGTGCAAATTGTCAACTTTGGGTCGTCTTGAGTAGACAACTTAAGGAAGTGTGGGGCAGAGACCTTCTCTTGGCCAGGGTATCTTGATCACTCTTTCAATTGCTGCTGGAATTATGCATATGTCAATGAGTTCAATGTCAGCAGTGGCCTTTATTTAACTGAAGGGCTTATCGGAATTACCAGCGTTCACTTGGCAGTGAAAGCTGACATTTATAATCGTTCTTTGGAGAAGGTACTAAAAGAATACCTTTGAAGTGGCATCCCAGAAAGGAACTAATATCTTAAGCAGAAGAAGGGTGAGAAGAAAATCAAGGAAAAATTAATTACTTTCTTTTGTTTTTAAGAATATGTAATGCTCTTATTTTGTCCATTTCATTTCTTTTTGTTTAGTTTCAATGTGCTGTTTGGTTAAGAGCCAAAGATTGATCTAATTCACTCCTCCAATATTTCTGCTTTGAAACATATCCAGGAGCATTTCTGAGCAGCCTTAAAAAAATCTTGCTCAATAGAAGTGCTTGACCAGAATTAAACCTTCAACTGATCACTTGAGTACTAACTTTGTTTAAGATGCTGTTGTTTCAATTTGTTAATTCAACTTCAGATCAGAATGTTTTAATTTTTCATGTCTGCCTCATTCATATCTTTTACATACATATACTCTTCATTATTAGGAATTACACTGTACAGTCATCCTTATAGAGGATCCCTTCCAGATGATGATAAAATGTAAGTTGTTTTACATACTTTACAATGCAATCTGTAGGTAAATATCATATAAACGGAAATTTTGTTCAGTATATTTAAGTAATTCATTAGTCATGGAGTATTTATATTTAATGAGCTGCAATGAATTGCTGATAGTTTCGGCATGTATCACAAGTGCCTGTGTGAAACCTGCAAATGGGAGTCTTTACTAATGCTGATAGTATCACCGTAAGTCTTTTCAAAGCTATCTGTTAATTATGTTCAAACTCCCCATATCTATTGACCATATCGGCCTCATCATCTGCAAGAGAAAAAACAAAGCCAATCAATTGTTTCTTCATAAATGAGACCTTTCATGCCAGGCAACATAGTCATGAATCTTCTCTGCACCCTCTCCAGTGCAATCATGTCCTTCCAATAGTGTGGTGACCAGAACTGCACACAGTATTTGATCTGCAGCCGAACCAAGTTTTTAAAGTTGTAACAAGACTTCCTTACTCCTGTACTCTATGGCCTGATTAATGAGGGGCAGCCATCCCATATGTCTTCTTCAGTACCCTGTCTGTCTATGCTGACATCTTTCAGGATCTGTGGACTTGTACACCAAGGTCCCTTTGTTTCTCAGTACTTCCTAGGGACCTACCATTCATTGTGTATACCCTTCCCTTATTAAACCTCACAAAATGCATCACTTCACACTTACCTAAGATTAAATTCCATCTGCCATTGTCCAGCCCAAGTTACCAGCTGATCAATATCCGACTGTAGCCTGACACCATCCTCCTCACTCTTAACAACACGATCAATTTTCATGTCATCTGCAGAATTACTAATTATGTCTAGTATATTCACATCTAAATCATCAATGCACATAACAAACGCTAAGGGTCCCAGCACCAACCCCTGTGGTACGTCTCTGGTCACAGGCTTCCGATCACAAAAGCAACTCAGCACCATCACTCTTTGTCTCCAATTTGTAAACCAATTTTGGATCCACTTTGCCAAATTGCTTTGGATTCCATGGGCTCTTACCTTTTGGACTAGCCTGCCATCTGGGACCTTGTCAAAGGTATAACTGAAGTCCATGGAAACCACATTAACTGCACTACCCTCATCAATATATCTAGTCACCTTTTCAAAAGACTCAGAATGCCAGAGGGTGGTGATGGAGGGTTGCTTTTCAGACTTGAGGCCTGTGACCAGCAGTTTGCCACAAGGCTCGGTGCTGAGTCTACTGTTTTTTGTCGTTTATATAGATGATTTGGATGTGAACATGGGACATATGGTTAGTAAATTTGCAGATGACGCCAAAATTGGAGGTGTAGTGGACAGTAAAGAAGGTTACCTCAGAGTACAACGGGATCTTGATCAGATGGGCCAATAGGCCAAGGAGTGGCATATGGAGTTTAATTTAGATAAAAGGTGAGGTGCTGCACTTTGGGAAAGCAAATCAGGGCAGGACTTATACACTTAATGGTAAGGTCCTGGGGAGTGTTGCTGAACAAAGAGACCTTGGAATGCAGGTTCATAGTTCCTTGAAAGTGGAGTCACAGGTAGACAGAGTAGTGAAGAAGGCATTTGGTACGCTTGCCCTTACTGGTCGGTGCATTGAGTATAGGAGTTGGGAGGTCATGTTGCTGCTTAGCAGGACATTGGTTAGGCCACTATTGTACTTTTTCTTTATTGTACTTTTTCTTTATTGCACTCTCAATAACCCTTAACATCCAGGGTTCCCTGGACCTCACACTTTGAGGAACCTGCTGGCCTTGAATTCTCACTGCACAAATTCTAAAAGACCCCCATTTTCTGAACGTAGACTTACCTGCAACTAGCTGCTCCCAGTCTATGTTTGTCACATCCTGTCTAATGATATCGAAATTGGCCTTCCCCCAGTTTAGACATTAATTTCTGCACTGTTCTTATCCCTTTCCACAAGGACTTTGAAACTTGCAGAGTTACAGTCATTATCCCCTAAATGCTTGCCCACTGAAACTTCAACCACTTGACTGGTTTCATCCCCTAGGATTAGGCCTAACACTGCCCCCCCCCATCTCTTGTAGGACTATTTATGTACTGGCACAAAAAGCTGTCCTGGATGCACTTTAAAAATTCCACCCCATCTAATCCTTTCAGACTACGAAGATCCCACTTATTGTTGGGAAAATTGAAGTCCCCTACAACCACAACTCTGTTTCTCTCACACCTTCCTGTGATTTGCCTACACATTTGCTTCCTCTATCTCCCTGTGACTGTTGAGAAGCCTGTAATATAATTCCAGCAAGGTAATCGTCCCCTTTTTATTTCTAAGTTGTACCCAGGTGGGCTTATTTGAAGACCTTTCTAGGACTGCAGTGATGATTTTCTTTATCAATGATGCAATGCTCCCACCTCTCTTACCATCCTGCCTGAAAATTTTATATCCTGGAATGCTGAGCTGCCTGTCCTGCCCTGCTTTCAATGATATCTCAGTGATTACAACAATATCATTCCCAGTGCTCTAAATTCATCCGCTTTCGCTCCTTCCATTAAAATAGATACAAGTTAGCTTTCTAGACCTCCCGACTGGACTGCCCTAACATTCCTTCTATATCTGATTGGACCTTCCTCCTGATTTTGCACCTGCTCTGTGTCCCATCCCGCTGCTAAATCAGTTTCAAACCTCATCAAAAGTACGAACAAACTCCCAGCAAGAATAGTACGGTGTAGAGCTGGATGAACACAGCAGGCCAAGCAGCATCAGAGGAGCAGGAAGGCTGACGTTTTGGGCCTAGACCCGTCTTCAGAAATGGGGGAGGGGTAGGGGGTTCTGAAATAAATAGGGAGAGAGGGTGAGGTGGATAGAAGATGGATAGAGGAGAAGATAGGTGGAGAGGAGACAGACAGTTCAAAGAAGCGGGAATGGAGCCAGTAAAGGTGAGTGTAGGTGGGGAGGTAGAGAGGAGATAGGTCAGCCCAGGGAGGACAGACAGGTCAAGGGGGCGGGATGAGATTAGTAGGTAGGAGCTGGGGGTGGGGCTTGAGGTGGGAGAAGGGGATAGGTGGGAGAAAGGACAGGTTAGGGAGGCAGGGATGAGCTGGGCTGGTTTTGGGATGCGGTAGGGGGAGGGGAGATTTTGAAGCTTGTGAAATGACCACGCCCTGAAGCAAACCAGGTACTACAGCCACATCAACTTTCTTCGTACCTGCCTACGGAATCAGATCATCCCCAATGGACTACAGTCCATATTCAGGCCTTCCCAATTTGGCCCCAATCATGACAATGTCTATATTCAGAACATTGAGATCCTTCAGAAGCGTTCCTCCGTGCGACTTCTGAAACACACACTCGCAGCAATGCACCGGCATCTCCTGGCACTACAATCAAGCCTACCCCAGCTCAGAGCCTCCCTCTCCCAGAACTGCAAAGGACCTCTCCTGTTTTTTATTCATCATAGGATCCACAACCTGAACTCACAATTCTACTCAGCTTTATTGGACACAAAAAACCGTAAGTACAGTAAACTTACTGGTGCCTACCACCCAAAACGGGCTTCCTCCACCTCCCAAATCCCCAACCCTACCCAGGACCTTCCCACAATGTGCCCACCGCCACTGGCCATGTGGCCACTGTCGGAGAACCCACAGATGACATCACATCCTCCACTGCCGGGTACACCACTTCTGGGACAGCGAACGCCATCGACACCGCTGCCGATGCCGCCACCTCCATTTCCGAGGCCAACACCATAGGCACTAAGGACGCACCTACTGTCACCACTGCTGCCGCCCCCTACCCCTCTCCGCCCACCACCGACCCTGACACAACTCCGCTCACCACCAATGCTGATGCAACTCCGCCCACCACCAATGCAACTCTGCCCACCACCGCCGACACAACTCCGCCCACAGCCGATGCAACTCCACACACAGCCGACGCCGACGTCATTCCACCCACCGCCTCCACAGCCAGCAGCTCCAGAGGAGACAGCAGCACCCAGCCCTGCCAGGTCTTCACCATCCCCCCAGACCTCCCCCTTACTGAGGACGAACGGTCAGTCCTCAGTAAAGGGCTCACCTTTGTCCCCTCCACACACACATCAACGAATACTGCTCATACTTGGATATTGAGCAGTTTTTCCGCCGCCGCCGCCTCCGCCTCCGCACTTACTTTTTCAACCGTGAGCCTAACCCTCCTTCCACTGACCCCTTCTCCTGCCTCCAACACACCCCCTCCTCCTGGACACCACCCCAAGGCCTCCTACCCTCCCTCGACCTCTTCATCTCCAACTGTCATCGAGACATCAATCGCCTCAACCTCTCCACCCCTCTCGCCCACTCTAACCACTCCCCTGCAGAATGTGCAGCCCTCCACTCACTCCACTCCAATCCCAACCTCACCACGGACAAGGGAGGCGCAGTTGTAGTGTGGCGCACTGACCTCTACATCGCCGAGGCCAGGCACCAACTCTCCGACACCTCCTCTTACCGCCCCCTTGATCATGACCCAACCCCTGACCATCAAACCATTATCTCCCAAACCATCCACAACCTCATCAACTCAGGTGACCTCCCACCCACAGCCTCAAACCTTATTGTTCCCCAACCCCACACCGCTCACTTCGATCTCCTTCCCAAAATCCACAAACCTGACTGCCCTGGTCGACCCATAGTCTCCACCTGCTCCTGTCCCACTGAACTCATCTCCACCTATCTGGACTCCATTTTCTCCCCCTTGGTCCGGGAGCTCCCTACATACGTCCGAGACACCACCCACGCCCTCCACCTCCTCCAGAACTTCCAATTCCCCAGTCCCCAACACCTCATCTTTACCATGGACATCCAGTCCCTATACACCTGCATTCCCCATACAGATGGCCTAAAAGCCCTCCGCTTCGTCCTGTCCTGCAGGCCCGACCAGTCATCCTCCACTGACACCCTCATCCGCTTAGCCGAACTCGTCCTCCCCCTCAATAACTTCTCTTTCATTTCCTCCCACATCCTACAGACAAAGGGGGTGGCCATGGGTACCCGCATGGGCCCAAGCTATGCCTGCCTCTTTGTAGGTCACGTGGAACAATCCCTCTTCCGTACCTACATTGGCCCTAAACCCCACCTCTTCCTCCGTTACATTGATGACTGTATCAGCGCCGCCTCGTGCTCCCACGAGGAGCTCAAACAGTTCATCTACTTCACCAACATCTTCCACCCCAACCTTAAGCTGACTTGGACCATCTCCAATACCTCTCTGTCCTTCCTGGACCTCTCTGTCTCCATCTCCGGCAGCCACCTAGAAACCGATATCCATTTCAAGACCACCGCCTCCCATCCACGTTCCTGCAAAAATGCCATCCCCTATTTCCAAATCCTTTGCCTCTGCCGCATCTGCTCCCAGGATGAGGCATTCCACTCCCGTACATCTCAGATGTCCTTGTTTTTCAAGGACGGCAACTTCCCCCCCTCTCAGTGGTCGAGAACGCCCTCGACTATGTCTCCCGCATTTCCCGCAACTCATCCCTCACACCCCATCCCTGCAATAACGACCCAAACAGAATCCCCCTCGTCCTCACATACCACCCCACCAACCTCCAGGTCCAAAGCATCATCCTCCGACACTTTCGCCATCTGCAACCCGACCCCACCACCAAAGACATTTTTCCCTCCCGACCCTTATCTGCTTTCCAGAGGGACCACTCTCTCCGTGACTTCCTTGTCCGCTCCACACTCACCTCCAGACCCACCACACCTGGCCTGCTGTGTTCATCCAGCTCTACACCTTGCTATCTCAGATTCTCCAACATCTGCAGTTCCTACTATCTCCTCCCAGTGAGGATGTCGGACTCATTCTGGTTCAGGTGCAACCTGCCCAGCTCGTACAAGTCCCACTGACCCCAGAAGCTGTCCCAATGATCAAGAAAACTAGAGCCCTCCGTCCTACACTATCCTTTGCCATGCGCTCATCTGATTCATCTTCCATTACTCAGTAACGTGTGGCATAGGAAGTAATTGAGATTACAACCTTAGTAGTCTTCTTGTGCCTAAGTCTTCTACGACCTAACTCTCTCAATTCCTGCTGCAGGACCTCATTTTTTTTTAGCCCATGTTTGTACCATCATGTACCATGACTGCCGGCTATTCACCCTCCCCTTCCAGAATGCCCTGCAATCTTCTGAGACATCCCCAACCCTGGCATCAGGAAGGCAACATACCATTCAAGAGTCTCATTTGCTGCCACAGGACTGTCTGTCAGTTCCCCTTACAATTGAATCCCCATCATTAAAGTTTGCCCAGTCTTTTTCCACCCCTGCTGTGCAGCAGAGCCCACTGTGGTGCTGCAAAATTGGTTTTCTTAAACAAAAAAGTAGTAGTGGAAATATCAATGGGACCAGAAGTTGGTTGATCCCCTGAATATGATTGTCTGCATCTTCAGGTTTTAAAAGAGCTTCAGAGCTAGAGGATTCATTGATTTCGACCATTTGAAGTTCTTCAGATTCTCGAGCAGACCTGATTATATGGAAGGTTATAAACCTATCTTTGCGACACAAGAAAGAAGAGAGAAAAATGGGGAACTATATGCCAATTAGTTTGGCATGAATAGTGTGATGTTGCTAGATTCTAATACTGGGGACATAAACAGTACAGTCAGAAATCAAGAGACAATTAGGCAGAGTCAGCATGGATTTCTGGAAGGGAAATCACAACAAATGGAGTTTTGAGATTATGTCTAAGAGGCTGGACAAGGGGCAACAGTGGAATTAGTGCATGTGGATTTTGAACAAAAATCCCATTCAAGAGGCTGTTGTTCAAAACTTTACAAATTTTAGGACACAAGGCAGATTATATAACCATAAATTGGCATAGGATAGAAAAGGAATAAACAGGTCATTTTTGGCTTGACAATATGTAAGTAGTATGGTATCATAAGGGTCAGTTTTTGGGTCTGACCTTGGGCTTTACTGATTCACAATGTGTATCAGTAACTTAGAACTGAGGACCACCTGAGAGCTCTTGTGGCACAGTGGTAGTGACCTTACCTCTGAGTCAGAAGGGATTATATTTATTGATAATTTATCAATGTTAAATAAATTGACATTGATAAAGCTAGTTTAAGATAGTATTGTATATAATATATGATTTGTTTTCATACTTTTTTTCCTCAAGCATGGAGAACCTTCGACAGTGTGGAGTAGCATTCTGTATTCTGCTGGGGTTTTCTGTTCTAACAGCAAGTATTGGTGGATACATTGTACAAGATAGAGTTACTGGGCAGAAGAGATTACAACACATCTCTGGTCTGGGCTACAGAGTATACTGGATTACAAACTTCCTGTATGACATGGTATGGACATATGAAACTTTTCTTGAACTGTACTAAAGGTCGCTTTCTTTTCTTCACAGTTTTAATTTATCCTTTACTCAGAAATCTGAAAAAATGCCTTTTAGACTCATTTGCAATTCACAACAGTAATGCTTTGTGCTTAATTAGCAAGAAATGCACCCATTGTAAGATGAAATAAACAGTGTCCTGAGATGTTATGTTTACTGTGCTATGTTTACTGTGTGAGAGCATCAGATTGACAGGTCTTTGATATTGAAATTCATCAGTATGCCTGCCTGTCACACATGCCCTGATAAAGGCTGGCAATAAAAATCAACAGTACAATGGAGCTGATAATAAATTTTACACACTTTCACCCTGCTACAATTGGATAGTCTGGCTGGATAAAACAAATTTAGCTAATCTGCATAGTTTTCCATCACTTAGGATCAGTTCTTACCAAAGACTGGGAATACCATGGATTGTGGATGAGGTTGTAGACTTGCTCGCTGAGCCAGTATAACAAGCATGGGGCTGGATGAACACAGCAGGTCAAGCAGCATCAT
>JAHRHZ010000013.1:46112312-46147161 GCA_024137785.1 Ginglymostoma cirratum
TGATGCTGCTTGGCCTGCTGTGTTCATCCAGCTCCACACCTTGTTATCTCGGATTCTCCAGCATCTGCAGTACCTATTATCTCTTATCTTTGAACGGTAATTGTTGTTGATACATAATCACAAGAAACTGGATTTATATTGTTTCCTCTGTGTTCACCTGTGTTTTTCTATCTTTCAGATTTGCCACAATGCCCTGGATGTATCTTCTGTCAAGGTTTTTCTCCAGCTCAGATGTAGCTTTTATCACATATGTGGCAATTAACTTAGTGCTGGGTCTCTGCACAATCCTTGCAGTCTATCTTCCTCGTTTTCTGGCTTTATTATCCAACCAAGAGGTAAGTAAGCAACCCCAAAATAATTTTAAAGTGTACTTTTGGAAAAATTGTGTTTGATTAAAATGATTTCTGAAAATTCTTACAAAGAACCAAAGTAAGGAATTATTTGAATCTCAACTTGAAAGAAAATTCTGGGATTGTGGGAAATACTCTTTTTGAATTCAGACTGTCTTGAACTTTTTGTAAGGTGCTTAAAACTTAAAAAAAAACTAATGTCAGCAACCTTAGAGATAAGAAAGCACTGAATTAAATATGACATTTTGTTCATTAGATCTGCTTCTTCCTCAGGCCATTCACCCTGTCATAACAATCTTATTCTATTGTTGACTTTCTCCTATGCATTTAATTTTTTACAACAAATTATGTATATAGATTACCGCAAAAATAATCTGTCTTAAATTTCCACTGCTTTTTTTGTGGGGGTTAAGATGAATATCTTTCAACTCTTCTGGAATAACAACCTGAGTTTTACTGTTACAGCTTTTATTTGTTAAATTTGTATTTGTTAAATCAGTCTAGTTTAGAACAGAGCGTACCTTCAAAAGAAATAGTATCACAAAGAATTTAAATTCCAAGGGCATAAAGATAAGAGGCTCTGTGCTGCAATGGATAGCACATTGGACTTCTAGTCTGAGGCTCTTGAAGGCATTCAAAGGCTGTGCGTTCAAGTGCCACCAGAGATGGATTTTAAGCTGCATTCCTGGGGTTGCGGGGCTATTTTAACTGGCTGGGTCTGTGGTACAATGGAGAGCATGTTGGATTCTAAAGTGTTGTGATTCAAAAGTTATGGTTTCAAGTTCGGCTTGAATTGAGTTTTAAGGGTGGTGAGTGGCTCAGTGGTTAGCACTGCTGCCTCACAGCACCCAGGGACCCAGGTTTGATTCAACCCTCGGGCGACTGTCTGTGCGGAGTTTACACATTCTCCCTGTGTCTGTGTGGATTTCCTCTGGGTGCTCTGGTTTCCTCCCACAGTCCAAAGATGTGCAGGCTAGGTGGATTGGCCATGCTAAATTGCCTGCAGTGTTCAGGGATGTTTAGGTTAGGTGGGTTAGACATGGGAAAATGCAGGGTTAGGGGAATGAGTCTGGGTGGGATGCTCTTTGGAGGGGCAGTGTAGATTTGTTGGGCCGAATGGCCTGTTTCCACACTGTAGGGATTCTATGATTGTATTTCACAAAAGTAAGTAATTCATACAAAATGTATTGAAATGGAGAAGGTGACTACAGTTCAAGTAAATTTGGGACTGAGATAACTAATAAATGTGCTATTAATATACACATCAGTTCTAGAATTAAAATGTTTATGTTTATTTCACTTTTCTTCAGCAACTGTTGAGAGTTTACAGTGTACTTCGCTGGGTCTTCATCATTTTCCCACAATTTTGCCTGTCCTTTGGGCTGATAGAACTATCCTACAATCAGTTGAAATTTGATCTCACCAAGGATTTTGGAGTTGATTCCTACGTGAGTCCATTTGAGATGGAATTCCTGGGCTGGGTCTTCGTTGCAATTACCCTTGAGGGATGTTTACTTTTGTTAATTCGTCTCCTATTCCAAGGCAATTTGCTATATAAACTCTGGTAAGTTGATTTTTTTGGTCCATTCAGTATTTTTAGCAAGGCAATTAGGAATAAAAAAGAAACCACAAATGCAAGCATTATGGAAAAGGAAGCACAGAAATAAACTTGACATTTAGTTCGTCAAACCCTGTCATTCCTCAGAACACTTACCTTAACAAACTGAGCCTTTTTGATTGTGGAATTTCTCTGCCTTTAATCTTTGATAACAATTTGTTTTTAAATTCAAATCAGGTTGATTCATCCAGCCTTAAATTGTTTCATACTTTACAAAAAAAATGCATTTTCCCTTTCCAACTTTACAATAATTGACCTGTTGGGGTAGGAACGTGTAAAATTGCATTGTCCAATCAATATATAAAATTGATCGAGGACTCTCATTTTTGAGTTAGGCAAGCAACAAGTGCTCGTCCTAATAATGATTGGCGGCACACATTAACAAGGCGTTGAATATCATGTTTTCCTGAAGGTATTTAAAGACTGCCTACAGCTCCTAAAGACAGCCAAGGTTAGTGAGCCATGAAAAAAGTGATCAGTTCTGTGAAATCTGTCTGTGACCAACATTAAAGGAACCTCTTGTGACATCATTGACAGTTTCACTGAGAGCTCGGACAGTTTTGCTAGGAACAATAACTGCTGCTTTCAGTGCTCCAAGTTCAAGTATTTCCTCAATCTTTCCATCTATGAAGTAAAGCATTTGCAGATAGTGACCTTTAAGATTTAAGGTGATTATGGATAAGGACAAAGGTGGACTGGAAGTAAAGGTTCGGAATTGGGGGAAGGCCAATTTTAACAAGATAAGACAGAATCTAGCTAAAGTGGACTGGAAACAGCTACTTGCAGAAAAATCCACATCAGAGCAGTGGGGGACAATTCATAAGGGTAATAGTGAGAGTTCAGCACCAACACGTCCCTTTAAAGGTGAAGGGTGGGACCAAAAAGTCCAGAGAACGCTTGATGTCAAGGGATGAGCACAATGGTAAGGTGTGAGGGGAAAGGTTTAAAAGAGACCCAAGGAGCAACTTTTTCATGCAGAGGGCGGTGAGTGTATGGAATGAGCTGCCAGGGGAAGTGGGGGAGGCTGGTACAATTACGACATTTAAAAGGCATCTGGATGGGTATATGAATATGAATAGGAAGGGTCTAGAGGGATATGGGCCAAATGCTGGCAAATGGGACTAGATTAATTTAGGATATCTGGTTGGCGGGGGCGAACGAGACCAAAGGGTCTGTTTCCATGCTGTACATCTCTATGATGCTATGATTCTAATAGAAATGGAAGCTTATGGTAGATACCACATATTCAAATCAGCAGGTATCCCAAATGAGTATATAAAAAATGCAGACAGTGGATAGCTTAAAAAAGAAATTAGGAGAGCAAAGTGGGAGACCTAAAAAACACAGTGGCAAGTAACATTTAGAAAAATCCAAAAGCATTTTATAAGTACAATAGGGACAAGAAAATAGCCAAGGAAAAGGTAGGGCCCATTAGGCTCTGAAGTAGCAATCTATGTGTGGAGCCAGAAGACATAGTTGAGATTTTAATTGAATACTTTGCACCTGTATTTACAATAGAGAAGGGCAATATAGGTGTAAAAATCAGGGAAGGGGTCTGTGATATATTTGAATAAAATAGCATTGATAGGGATGAGGTAATAGCAGTTTTAGCAGGCTTAAAATTGGATAAATATCCAGGCCCAGATGACATTTACCCAAGGCTGCTGTGAGAGGCAGTGATGAGATTGCAGGGGTTTGGAAATTAATTTTGACATCCTCTATGACCACAGGAGAGGTGCCAGAGGACTGGAGGATGGCTAATGTGGTACTCTTATTCAAGAAGAGTGATAGGGATAAACCAGGTATCCACAGGCCGATGAGTCTAACGTCAGAAGTAGAGAAACTATCAGAAAAAATTCTGAGGGATGGAATTGATCTCCACTTAGAGAGACAAGGATGAATCAAGGATAGTCAACATAATTTCATAAGGGGAGATCACGTTGAATAAATTTGATTGCATTTTTTGAGGAGGTGACTGACTGTGTAGATAAGGGTAATGCAGTTAATGTAGACTACATGGACTTCAGTAAGGGTTTTGATAAAGTCTTGTATGACAGAATGGTTAAGAAGCTAAAAGCACATGAGATACAGGGCAATTTGATAAGTTGGATGCAAAATGACAAGAAGTAGAGGGTGATGGTGGAAAGTTGGTTTTGTGACTGGAAGCCTGTGTCCACTGGTGCTACATGCGGTTTGGTTTTATGTCCCTTGCTGTTTGTTGTGTACATTAATGATCAGTCAGTTTGCAGATGACGTGAAAATTGGTGGTACGGTAAATAACAAGGAGGAAAGCCTTAGAATACAGGAATCTATGGGTAGGCTGGTCAAATGGGCTGAACAGTGTTAAATGTAATTTATTCCTAAAGAGTGGGAATTGATGCATGTTTGGAGGACTGACAAAGCAAGGGAGTACACATTGAACCCTACGATCTACAGAGGATCAGTGGGACCTTATTGTGCATGTCCAAAGATCCTTGGAGACAGCGCAATGGGTAGATAAAGTGATTAAGAAGGCTTGAGGGATACTTAGGGTATCATAGAATCCCTACAGTGTGTAAACAGGGCATTCAGCCCAATAAGTCCACGCCATCCCTCTGAAGAGTATCCCACCCAGACCCATCCCCATTCCCCTACCCATTCCCTGTACCCCTGCATTTCCCATGTCTAATCTATCTAATTTACACACCCCGGAATGCTATGGGCAATTTAGCATGGCTAATCCACCTAATCTGCACATCTTTAGACTGTGGGAGGAAACCGGTGCACCCAGAGGAAACCCACGCAGACACAGGGAAAATATACAAACGCCACACAGACAGCCATCTGAGGGTGGAATTGAATCTGGGTCCCTGGCGCTGTGAGGCAGCAGTGCTAACCACTGAGGCATCATGCCGCCCCCAAATACTTACCTTTATTAGATAAGGCATTGAATACAAGAGCAGAGAGATTATGATAGAACTGTATATAATGTTAGTTAGGCCACAGCTGGAGTCCAGCGTAAGTTCTGGTCACCACACTGTTGGAAGGATTTTACCTGGGTTGGAAAGATTCAGCTATGAAGAGATACTAGATTTGTTTTTCTTAGAACAGAGAAGGATAAGGGCTGATCTGATTGAGGTGTACAAAGTTCTGAGGGACAAACAGAGTAGACAGGGGAAACCTTTCCCCTTAGCAGAGGGGGTCAATAACTAGTAGGCACAATTTTAATGTAAGGTATAGGAGGTTTAGAGAGGTTTTTATGAAAAATGTTAACTTCCAGAGAGTGGTGAGCATCTGAAACTTACTGCTTGAAAGGGTGGTAGATGTGGGAAACACTTAAAAACTATTTAGATAAGCATTTGAATCATTGTCGCAGAAAAGGCTACAGACCAAGTGTTGGAAACGGGATTAGAATAGATGGATGTTTGATGACTGACATGAACATGATGGGCTGAAGGGCCTCTTTCCATGATATAAAAATGGTATGACCTGCTGTCTTGTCAGCTTGTGATCTTTGTTGGTTTCACACAGCTAGTTGGCTCAGATTGCTGTCATCAATGCTGTGATACAACAATCTGCTCTGACTCAGAGTGCTCAGTGTTGCCTCTCAATGCAATCACAAATACTCTGAAAGATCAGCTGCCTTCCACATCACAGGCCACAAAAATGGGAGAATCATCCTGTAAAAGTGCTCAAATACAAAAAAAAACTGAAGCCAAACACCCATTGTGCTTGGATGATTTCAAATAAATGTTATGAGGAAAAAAAGTTGAACCTACAATATACACAACAGACACAAAATAAATTATTTTTTGGAGGTGGAGGAACACAGCAGGCCAGGCAGCATCAGAGGAGCTGGAAAGCTGACGTTTCGGGTCGGACACTTTCTGAAGAAGGGTCCCGAACTGAAACGTCAACTTTCCTGTTCCTCTGATGCTGCCTGGCCTGCTGTGTTCATCCAGCTCCACACCTTGTTATCTCTGACTCCAGCATTGGCAGTTCTTACTATCTCTTGTTTTTTGGAGGGCTTTTTTTGAGAATTTCTCAAGGGCTGCTTTTTGATTCTCACGAAATTCTTTACTGCTGCAATCATGTAAACCATTAACTTCTGTCTTGGTGATGTGTTGTGTGTTTGGATTTAAAAAGAAGCAGAATTGGAAGAATTCAGAAATATCCTCAATAATTATGAACCCACCATTAAACTTCATGTCATAACACACAAGGGATTTGTTTTTAGATTCTACAGTGGCTAAATTGGCTTAAAACAAACATAATTTAACAACCAAGATTTTTTCAAATTAACTGATGCACACTTCTACAAACAAAAATGCATTACTCTAAATGCACTTCTAAACAATTGAAGTCACAGCGAATGCATTTACATTGCATATTTACAAAGTTGGAATATGTTAACCAGATAGCTACTACCATTTTTATTGAATCACAGATTTGAGTCTCAGATTTAAATTTATCAACTGACACATAATATTCATTATAGGAGCATCCATTATATTTTTTTTGACCCATCAAGTAGCTCCTGACTAAAGGCACCCTGGAGATTCACATTCATTTGCAAGTATCATTCCCTCAGTGACTTTCAAGTTTTCCAGTGTTCCTTTATTGACAGGTTTGAACCTGTTCTCTCTCCTTTGCAGCCTCCCTCACCTGCCCCATCCAGCCCCTGTCCCTCTGTCTCGTTCTTTCAGCCAATTTTCTATCATGTGCCAACTATCCCTTTTATTCCATGCGATTAAACTTTGCTCACAAGTCTGTCGTGTGGTACTTCACCAAGTACCTTTTTCAACCATACCTCCCTCCTCTATCCTCTTTGTTACCCCATCAAAAACTCAGACGAGTTCTTTAAACACAATTTTTTCATTAGAAAATCCATGCTGGTTTTCCTTCATAGACTTGCTTCTGCCTGAGTGATTGTTATTTCGTCCCAAGTTGTCTTTTCTTAAAGCTTCCCCACCACTGAGGTTAAACTGACTGGCATACAGTTGCTGAGCTTGACCTTCCACATATTTTTGAGCAAGAGTGTAATATTTACTGTTCAGAGCTGTTCTAAGTTCAAAATAACTGTGTACATTTAGATTGGGTTTCATGATGTACAAAATACAAGATGTTTTGGCAATTTCAGCAACAAGGATTCCCTGCATGGTACAGCCAGTTACAACGAAGATGAAGATGTGAAGAAAGAACGTGAACGAGTTCTGAATGGAGAAGCAAGCAGTGACGTTTTACAGATATGCAACTTAAAGAAATGTTACCAGACGCTAAACAAGAAAGTTAATGCTGTGAAAGGAGTCACAGTGGGGGTGCCTCCGGGAGAGGTAAAAATAAATTTTAAATTGTTTGGTTCCATCAACATGGTTAAAAACCTACAGCAGCGGCAAGAAAAAATGACTGGGAAACCAGAATATCTTTTATTCTAGATTGTTGTAATGGTGGGGAGTGGGGATTGTGGCTCCATTTGCCCTAATATATGGGGGAACTTGGGAGAGGGATGTGGTTTAAGTGAATGATCGCCCCTGTCTCTGATCCCAACATTTTGTCACTAATGGACTCCATGAAGACTTGGCCTCTAGTAATGATCTCTTAAATCTTGATTCGGCCAGCCTCAATTGGCAGCAATTTTTTTTGGTAAGGCAGGACTTCAACACTGAAGCCTGCAATTCACTTATCAGCTCGCCAGTCAATTCTTTACAAATTGGTCAGAGATCAGTCCAATGAGCTTTTGCATTAACAAATGCAGGGAGTCAGTAACCACTGAACACGCCAGCCCCCAAACTTAGACTGCTAATTGGAAAATCTAAGCTTAAATGTGCACAATGACCACCTGTACCCTAACTTGTGATACTATAAATTGTCTTTTCATCTAGATGTCTGACTTTCTATTTGATTCTTAAAGATACTTTGAGAAATTGAGCTATTAGAGGTCCATACATACAGAGAATATCTTCCAACTTCTCGTGGAATACAGTACCAAGCACTTTCTTACTACTTCTGTATCTCTCTTAAATTCCCTCTTCTTGACCTGTTGTTTCATGATTGCAAAAGGAATTACTTTCCTGTAGTTTTCCACTCAGAAATACACTTCAAGTTGAGTAAAGGAGAAACCGTAACTGGTTGCCACAAGGTATTATTTCCTAGCCTAATGCGGAAGACAAGTGATCTGCATCCCGGATATAGTTCCACAAAAGATGAATATAATTTAACCATAATTAGTTTAGTAGAAATGTACTTACGAATCTTCTTTGCTTTTGCACTATGTACATCAATACTTCTCAGTTTTAAACCTTGTAATTTCTCTTTCTTTTTGTGTAGTGTTTTGGACTCCTCGGTGTGAATGGGGCTGGGAAAACTACCACATTCAAAATGCTGACAGGAGACATAAGACCATCTTCAGGCCATGCAATTATCAAGACTGCTGCAGGGTAATTAAATAGCCTGTCAGTTTTTCATTCTCTGGTCCTGGCATCTTCATGCCTTAAAATTAGATGACTATTGTTCATGTTGATTCACTAAAGCTGTTCTGTTACAGATGATCTACGTAACTTAAGCTTTCACTCATGATTGAATTTATGAATGCAACACTGAAACCAAGAGACACATTTTTGTTTGCACTTTTCAAATAATGATCTTTTTCTCACTTTATCCTTTATAGATTAGTTTTCGATCACCATTTTTGAAGCATTCTATTGTTCCTCCATTCACCTGCTTTAATAAGAATACAGCTAATACCTGATAGGTTGGTGCAGTACATTAGCACATTGACATGCCCAGTCTTTACTATTCATGCAATTATCACAAAAATCTTGTCACCAAGGTACTTCAATGCTTTCCTCCTTCAGCATCTGTACTCAGTGATTTCTTATTGCTTATGATTTTAATTTCCATTTTAACTCATGATATTCACTTTAGTCTGAGCCAACTGTCTACTTATTCGCCCTTGTTCAACCCTCCGTGTAAACTCCCTAACTCATGTTCATAATTACCCCTTGGTCTTGCCATTATAGCAGTCATGAGTAAGGCCAATACTAATTACTTACTTGTATATTTTTATATCGATAGCCCCTTCCATGTCCAAACCCTACCTCAATTTCATCTTTGATTTCACTGTCCCAACCAAATATTCTCTACCACTCCTGTTATAGCTCCCATCTCTGCACTCTTGAGTACAAGGCATGCAGACTTGAACTGACTTGATGGACAACAGATTTTTGCATTCACTCCCAGAATTGGCTGGACCACATACAGCACTATTGAATCTTGCTGTAGTCTGCTAAAACTGTGGTATTCCATGATCATCTGGAATGAAAAGAATACCTCTAGTGTCTATATTAACTGCAATCTATCTTGTTAAATCCTTTTCTCCTCCCTCCTCCAAACTCACCTCCAACAATAAGTTTTAAAACCTCATGAATTTCTTTGTTAATATATTGAGATTATCTGATCAAGTTATTCTCCTCTGCTTCCCTCTCTTCCCCAAACTAACTAGACTAAATCTCTTTTAAAGCTCCTCTTTGCATGAACTTGCATCTTTCTAAAATTTGCCTCCTATTTCCTATCATAACATCTCTAAGTTAACCTGCATATAAGACCTATTTGTTAGTCCCTTAAACCTTTTTCCTCAACTTTCTTTCCTGGTCCAGGGCCAAAGAGAGAAATGATGGGTCCTGGTATTTCTCCTGTTTCAATGCCCCTTTTTGCCCAAAGCACTCCTGCCTTTTCAAATTAACACTCACCTTCATATCCCTTGAGTGCCCGGAATTGGGAATCATTGTAACCGTGAAGTTTTAATTAAGTTTTCATTAATTAGGCTTTAATTAATTAGAAGAATGTGTTGGTTTCCTCTGTGTACAATGTATTCAGTGTGGGCATGTTTGCTGCTTTAAAACCAGGTCTGAACAAGACATCATAAACTCGCATATTGATGGGTCTCTGATTGGATATTGTCCCCAATATGATGCCCTGGATGGTCTCTTGACCGGCTGGGAACACCTATACTACTATTCCAGAATTCGTGGAATACCTGAGGAGATAATCAAGAAAGTGAGTTATAATAAATCCTTCAATATTCGTAGAAATCATGACCACTTAGTCTGTTTTGGCTTTTTTAATGCAAGTATTATCGGTGGAGCTGTGTGAACTGACAGTTTTAAGGATGTTCATTCCTTTCATTATGATACCATGACAATGCTAAAAGTAAGCATTAGAATATCCTTATATTTCCACTTTACCAGTTGGATTGAATCTGCTGAATTAAATTTGCTATCATGAATACCTGGGGCTACTGATTGAAGTTGCAATAAATGAATAGGGATTATGTCCATATCCACTGACTGTATTTACATTTATTCATGTAAAGGAAGGTGGAGAATGTACCTAGAGCTAGATTGTTGAACAACTGACAAGACAATTTCGAAGGAGTGAGGAACAAGCCAAAACATTTGTTTCATGACAGCAGTCATTTTACTTTTAGCCATGAATCATACTCTTCCCTGGTGAAACCTATTTTCACATATCATGGAATCTTCTGATCATTCTTACCATTGCATTCCCTGCATCTATTTTGTTAACTTCTGGAATACCATAGCCTACACTGATGATGTCTTTACTCCCATAAGCTTCCCCTGTACTTATTCTTACGCTGGACACTAAGTACATTAAACTATTTAATTTTTAAAATTTATTCATGTGATATGGATAGCAGTCACTGGGCCAGCATTTGTTGCTAACCTTAATTATATTAAGAGTCAACCACATTGCTGTGGGTCTGAAGTCACGTGTAGGCCACAGCAGGTAAGCATGGCAGATTTCCTTCCCTAATGGGCATTAGTGAATCAGGTATCTTTTTAAATATATGACAATTGACAGTGGTTATGTAGTCACCATTAGACTAGATTTTTATTAGATTCAAATTTCACCATCCTGCTATGGTGGGATTGGAACATGTCCTCAGGACATTAGCCTGGGATTCTGGATTTCTAGCCCAGAGACCTTACCACTACACCACCACTTCCCACAGTGATTTTAGTGGATGGTGCCAAACCCACTGCTCTTCAAGTATATCTATATATATGTATGCATTTGTGTGTACATAATATTACATGTTTTAAAGTTTGTGCGCCAAGAATTACAATTGACTCAACCACGCAAAAAATCCAACAATCTCATTGAAAATCATAGTTACCCCTCCAGTGGTCAGTCTGGCATGGTCACCTTGGAATAATTATTGACCAAGATCTTCCATCAAGATATATATAAATTTAGAAATTAAGATTCCATTAGAGCATTAATCTGATGCAAAGAATACATAAAACATTTTTTGCTGACCTACTTATGAAATGCTTTAAGAGGCTATCAGAAGATGTGAACTAATTGAAACATAGGGCTCCTTTCAGATCCATTGCTATAGTTAAGAGCTGGATGATTTGTGCTAAAAAAAAGCTTATGTCACCAAATTAAATTTTGCAACGTTTGGGAGCTGATGAAACTTGCATACTAAGTTTCTATCAATGTTTAACAACTGCCTTTATTTTATGCTATAGCTTGTGAGAAATCTTTTTCAATAAATGTCCAGCACATTTATCATAGAAATGTGGGCACTTACCAGCTTGGTGCTGTGTTATTTATTCTTTGTACAAAGTAAAATGAGAGAATTATAGCCAGATAATCCTCAAACAGGTTGCAGTATGATGCTATCGTCAAACTGCTTAAGTGTCTGCATTTCATGAACCTTACATGTGTGAAACTATTTAAAGTGCTTGTGCTTCATGCAGATGACATTTCTTGACAGCTCTGCACTGTTTTTCAGCAAACTGAAATCTAACCAGCATTTTACTGTTGATGCAAATTAATATCCCAAAGCAGTAAAAGTAAATTAATTCAGTAAAAACTTTACCTGCAGGGAAACCAGAAAAACCCCATGGAGATTGTTTAGACACACAGGACTCAGTTTTATCTCCTGGGTGGGATGTGCTCGTAATGAGATAGGCAGGCCACCTGCCCACCAAAAGGACCATAAAGTTAGTAGGAAGAGCCTGTCCAACCATTAAATCCCACAGCAAAAGGCTAAAGCTAGAGACCCTGATACAAGGTAGTGGCCTTCCAACAGGGATGCCCCAGTTAGCAGGTTCATGAGTAAGTAATCATTGACTGGAGAAATGCTGCTCCACTTGGTCTACAAGGAAACATTACCAATATTTTTTCTAAAAATTGAATTTGCTGGGCTTTTCAGACGCTGGCTGCTCTTCCCATCAGATTTTTAACCATCGTTAGGACCTAATGTCCCTATTGCCTGCAACTTAAAATAGCAGGAAGTCAGATCACAGTGCGGCAGGAGTGTGGAAGACTGCCACTCTATTTCAACTATCTTCTTGCCTTTTTTTTTTCCAAAAGTAGTGGAACCAGTTGAGGCCTGATTAAGAACTTGGCTTTGCCTGATTGACATCTCCTACTAAATGGGCATAGAGTCATAGAGATACATTGCATGGAAACAGACCCTTCGGTCCAACTCATCCATGCTGACCAGATATCCTATATAAATCTATTTCCAATTAGCAGCATTTGGCACATATCCCTCTAAACCCTTCCTATTCATATACGCATCCAGATGCCTTTTAAATGTTGTAATCGTACCCACCTCCTCATGCAGCTCACTCCATACAGGCACCGCCTGTTGCATGAAAAAGTTACCTCTTAGATCCCTTTTATATCTTTCCCCTCTCACTTTAAACCTATGCTCTCTAGTTTTGGACTCCCCAGCCCTGGGTGAGACCTTGTCTATTTACCTTATCCATGCCCCTCATGATTTTATAAACCTCTATAACGTCGCCCCTCAGCCTCCGACGCTCCAAGGGAAAATAGCCCCAGCCTATTCAGCCTCTCCATATAGCTCAAACCCTCCCACCTTGGCAACATCCTCATAAATCTTTTCTGAATCCTTTCTAGTTTCAAAACATCTTTCCTGTAGGAGAGAGACCAGAATCGCATGCAGTACTCTAAAACTGGTCTAATCAATGTCCTGTACAGCTGTAACATGATCTCCTAACTCCTATACTCATTACACTGACCAATAAAGGCAGGCATACCAAACGCCTTCTTCACTACCATGTCTACCTGCGACTCCACTTTCACGTAACTATGAACCTGCACTCCAAGGTCTCTTTGTTCAGCAACAGTCCCCAGGACCTTACAAGTCTATACGTCCTGCCCTGATTTGCGTTTCCAAAATGCAGCACTTCACATTTATCTAAATTAAACGCCATCTGCCACTCCTTGGCCCATCTGATCAAGATCCTGTTGTACTGTGAAGTAACCTTCTTTGCTGCCCACCACACCTCCTATTTTGGTGTCGTCTACAAACTTACTAACCATATCTCCCTGTGTTCATATGCAAATCATTTATATCAATGACTAAAAGCAGCGAACCCAGCACAGATCCTTGTGGCAAACCATTGGTCACAGGCCTCCAGTCTGAAAAGCAACCCTGCACCACCACCCTCTGTCTTCCAGCTTTGAGCCAGTTCTGTATCCAAATAGCTAGTTCTTCCTGTATTCTGTGTAAAGGATTCTGGGTAACCTAAGATGGAGGATGGGAAAAATTTGTTGCTGTAAGAGATCTGCTTTTTTTTGAGGCATTTTCAGGGTTGGACCTGATTTCCTTGCAATGTAGGAGCAGTAATCACTGTTTTATAATCTGTTGCATTCTTTTTGAAACATTGTGGAAAAAGTGATCAAAACAACGACACTTTAAAAAAGGAAGAAGGCAGACAGATGCACTGGTGACAGAGTGGGAAGTAAATCAACGAGAAAGAAACCTACACTGCTGTCTGTCTGACTCAGCAGTGAACTTTCACAGCTACTGCCTCTGCTGTTTCATTTCAAGTACCTCTGGCACAAAGAGAAGTACGCATTTTATACAGCAGAGGCTTCTTACCGAATCACATTGATGTATTATCTTTCCTGACCTTTCTAACAGAACATCAACCATGTTGCATGTTATCTCTTCCCTTACACGGATCAGTGTTTTGCTGCATTTGTCAAAAAATTGGCATTGGTCTTCATAAATACTTAAGGAGTAAACAACATGGTCATGGAAAGGAAAGATTTGTTGTGTAGCAAAATAGCAACATTTTTCGATTGCTTCTGTATGATCACACCGTGGATTAAATCTTGATCCAAGTTGTTAATGTAAAATGCTTTTCACTTTTTCTAAGCCGATTTTAACCATACCTGACTTTTGGACATAAGTAGCAATAGAGGATAAAGATTTCTGGAAATTATTTTTAATTCAATTTGCAAAAGTTTCATGTTATTTATAACACCTTCATTTTGCATTGGGAATGAAATTGGATGATTAAAAATATTGCAATATTTGGACTCTAAAAGGCAATTATAATTTGGCCATATATGGGTGAAACCTGAGCTCCTCACAGCCCATTGATCTAAACCAATCTGTTGAAGCTCTTATTGCCAATAAAGCTGGGACGTTTCTTTGTGATGGTTTATTGTTAGTATCAGCATGAATTACTGATACGCACCTGCAAAGTTTTGTTTCATTTACAGAATGCAACCGGGTTGAAACTTGTCAAACTAGTAGTGTTTATGTGGGCCTTATCTTTCAGTCTATTAACATATGTGATCTGTGACGTCGTAAATAAATATATTTGTCCTCACTATGACAGTCATGAAGTTCATTAACACAAGGTTTTCTTTTTTTCTGATCATTGCAGCATATTCACGACCTTGCTCATCGCTTGTACCTGACCTCCCATGTCGATAAATTAGTGAAAACGTACAGTGGTGGTACAAAGAGAAAACTGTCAACAATCTTGGCATTGATTGGTAGACCTCAAGTCCTTTTACTGGTGAGATCTGTGATTTAAAATTTTCTGCGTATTGATAAGCAGTTAATAGATCATTTTATTTAATTAGTCTTACATTTTTCAGCAATATGTTATGCAGAAAAGAGTTTTCTGCGTTAATCTTTCAACATTACCACTTTCAGTATGCATTGTCTTCTTTAACAAATTGCATGCATGAACATAACATTATGCAAAATAACGACATTATGAAAAAGACCATGAGAAAATATAAGGGCCATTTAAAACTTGAGTTGAATATTGCAGTGTTTCAATTGCCAGGAACTCATATTATGGAACACATAGGTTATTTGTTGGCAATGGCCTATTGGTCAATTTAGGCATGACGTAGTTAGGAAACTGATTCTTAAAGTGTGGTCCACGGGCTGGTCCAGAATACAGGTCATGTGAACATACAAATTGGAAACAGAAGTAGACCATTTGGCCATGACATTCAATCATAAATGACTGAGCTCTTTTATTTTCCATGTTCCATGTTCGATGTTCTCATCAATCCCTGATAAACTTTAATTTGCCTAACAAGAATATATATACACATCCCTCTTAAAAATATTTAATGATCCTTCCTCCACTGCTTCCTGAGGCAACATGTTCCGAAGTTACACAGTCCTCTGAAAGATCTAAATTCCCCTCACCTGTGTTCTGAAGGGTGCTTCCTAATTTTAAGACTTTGTCCCCTAGTTCTGAATTCACCCACAAGAGGAAGCAATTTTTTTGTTGCATCAACCTTATCAAAATAATTCAGGATCTTTTAAACTTCAATCAAATCACCCATTGCTGTTCTGAACTCTGACGTGTAGTAGGGGCGGGAGTGTGATTGGGTCAGGGTGTAGTCGGGTGGGAGGTTGAAACGTTCATTTTAGAGGCATCATGACAGATACACGAATTGGCAAGTAGAGGGATACGGACCGCGTAGAGGCAAATGGTTTTTAGTTTAGAAAGGTGTCATGTGTCAGCACAGGCTTGGTGGGCTGAAAGGCCTGTTCCTTGCTGTACTGTTCTTTGTTCTTTGAAGTTGTGCAGCCAGTTCGGATGAGCAGTTAGGTCTAGAGTGGGTTGTTGGGGTGGGTAGACGGATCAGAGGCATTTAGTTGGGTGTTAGATTAGGTCATTTAGGTAGTCAGTTGGGTCAGGGTGTGTGGTCAGACTTGAAGATTGACTAGTTGGGTCGAGTAATCCGACTAGGGCAGGGATTAGGTAGTCAGATTAACTGGATTTAATTGGGGTTGGATGGTGAATTCAGGAGGGAGGGTAGTCAATTTGAAGGATGTGAGTAGTTGGGTTGGCTCAGGTGATGAGTCATCAGGTCAGAGAGGGTTGAGGTATGGACAGGGGAGTGAATGTGTGACGGATGGTGGACTGGGTTGTTAATCACTGAGTTACACCTGAGATCAAACAGTGTAACTAATCTACTGTTAATAACAAGGTAAGTGTCACTTATCAAGCCCAAGCCACCAACACTGCAAGAGTCAACCACTGAGGGTCTGGAACAATAAAAGTCTGCCCAATGGAAGTGTAAATTTGCTAAGCAATTGCAGTGCATTTTCAGGACCTCCTTAGGGTTCCTACTCAGGCAGATCTTATTTTCACTGGACACCACTTTCAAACCAACATGGTACAGCGCATTTGGAGGTCTACTGCTTTAATGTTGCAACATAAATCTAGTTATAATATAATATGTGCAATAAGGGAACCACATCGATAAAGAAAAGATCTGCTCTATGTTTCTATAAAAGCTTGGTAAAACTAATCTTGATATTAACCAATGAAAAGCTGGGTAAGAATGATGATGGAGCTTAAATGTTTCAACTGTTGGTCTATGATCAAAGCAAACACTTGTTCTGAGAATAATGTTTTGATGGTTCTTTATATTTAGGACGAGCCGAGTTCAGGAATGGATCCTGAGAGCAAGCGCTATCTCTGGAAGACAGTCATAAATGAAGTGGAAGCTGGGTGTGCTGCAGTTCTGACTTCACACAGGTCTATCAACAAAACATTTTGCATATGTGGTAGTTGCAGCAACTGTAAAACAGCTACAGTATTTTGTTTATTTATGAAGGCAGGCTTTCCAAGCCAGAGACATGGTGCTGGGCTATCTGAAGTATTACAGAAAGAATGCTTTTCACCCATGGCTTAGGTGACTTTTAGGGCACAATTTAATTGAACCTGCGAGCGATCAGTGTAAATATCATCCAGCTTGCCTCTAGCTTCACAGTTTTCTATTTTTATTTCTTTAGATTTCCTGAATTCATATATTCCATGAGAACAATTTGGTTTGCCCCCACAGTCCAAAAATGTGCAGGTTAGGTGGATTGGCCATGGTAAATGTGGGGTTGCGGGGATAGGGTGGGTGTAAAGTCTGGGTGGGATTGTCTTTGGAGGGTTGTTGCAGACTCAATGGGCCAAATGGTTTCTATCTGCACTGCAGGGATTCTATGATAATTAGTTTCAGTCTATACATACATCAATATCTTAACTATTTGATGTAACAAAGACAGTATTGAATAAAGTTGATTCGTGTTACCACTTTAAATAATCAGAAAATTTTCCATGAATGACGAGAGCATATACTAAGCGGCTTCTCTCAAAGACCAGCACCTTAAGTATGAAGAAAGGACTTATTTGAACTACCTCACTAATAACCAGTAATGAGGATGTCCCATTGATACTGACAGCTAAAAATAAGAATATGACTGTTACGATGAGAGGAAACTATCGATATTGTCGACTGTATTTTCGGCACCGTTTGTACATTGTGATTATGCATCAGACATTTACAAAAAATGGATTTGTGGCTTTTAAATACAACTTGAGTTTACATAAGGTATGATATAATGTGCAAGGACTCAACAATTCTGTCCTTACAGCTGGAACAAAAGTAGTTATTCTAATTCTCTTTCGTCAGTTGTTAGTTCTGTAATGACTTGCATTATGTAAAATAGTGGGTGATTGAATAATTTTGAATGGACTCCTGTTGCACCTTCAATACCTTTGAATAGAATGGCCAGAAATTACGTTAATGTCTGCCACAGCATAACACTGATCAAAGTAATAAAATTAATGAGTTTTGCCTTGCAAGATGCTGCCAGACCTGCTAAGTTTCTCCAGCACTTCCCATTTTGCTTTCAGATCTCTAGCATCTGCAGATCTGTGCTTTTGTTTCATTGATAAAAATAGAAAGGCAGGTCTTAGGGTAATCAGAGGCCTGTAATTGTAGTATCTGTCATTTACCCTGTTGCTATTGAGAATCACAACATTTGTAGTTGAGTCACAATGTACTGATCGCTTCAGCAGTGAACCATCACAGGTCTAAACTCCCCTCTGGGCTGATTACTCTGATTCTTTCTTTCCTCTTAGATGCTTAATGGTTGTGTTACTCACAGATGCAACAGTTGCTATTTCCCATTGTCCTTAATTACTATCACTATCGTTGCATCATCTTTTGTGTCCTAGGGCCAACCATCTTTAGCTGTTTCATCAATGACTTTTCTCCATTATAAGATCAGAAGTGGGAATGTTCATTGATGATTGCAGTGTTCAGCATCAGTCACCATTCCTGAGATACTGATATAGCCCATGTCCAAAAGCAGCAAGACCTGGACAATATCCAGACTTGGACTGAAAAGTGGCAAGTAACATTTGGGCCACACAAATACCAAGAAATAACCAGCTCCAACAAGAGAAAATCTAACCATGCCCTCGACATTCAATCATATAACCATCACTGAATTCCCTACTATAAGCATCCTGGAGTTACCATTGACCAGAAACTCATCCAGGCTTGCCACATAAACACAGTGGTCCCTTGATATTTAACTACTAAAACTCTAAAACTTCCACTATCAATTAGAAGTTACTATTGACCAGAAACTAAATTGGACTCACCATATAAATACTATAACTACAAGAGCAGGTCAGAGGCTGGGCACACTGTAGTAAGTAACTCACCTCTTGGCTCTCCAAAGCCTGTTGCCATCTACAAAGCATGAGTCAGGAATATGATGGAATACTCCCCACTTACCTGAGTGAGGGGAACTCTGAAAACACTCAAGAAGTTTGAAAACATCCCAGAAAAAGCAGCCTGTTTGATTGGCACCACATTACAAAGAAATCACTCCCTCTGCCGCTAATGCTCAGTAGCAACAGTTTGTAATATCATCAAGAGGTACTGCAGAAATTCATCAAGACTTTTTAGACAGAACCTTCAAAACCCATGACTAGTTCCATTTGGAACGCCAAGAACATTGTACATTATGTCATATGTTATGTAAAATCAAATTGCATTTAAAAGGAAAATGGGAGCATTGCCATCTGCAAGTTCCTTTTCCAGCCACATATCATCCTGACTTGGAAGTATTTCACCGTTTCTTCACTGTCACTGAGTCAAAATCTTGGAACAACTTCCCTAACAGTGTTGTGAGTGTAAATATACCCATGGACTGTAGCAGTTCAAGAAAACAACTCACCACCACCATAAGGGCAACGAGGCATAGGCCATAAATGTTGGATAGCCAGAGAAGTCTGCATTCCTTGAATGAATAAACTGCCTTGCTCAAATAAAGATGACTATTCATATATATGATACAGTTTACTCAGTAGGTCAAAAATGGTCACCTTTGGTCTTCATCATTTGTGTTGATTGCATTGACATTTTTTATGCTAATTTTTTTCATTTTATTTTGTTTCAGCATGGAGGAATGTGAAGCCTTGTGTACAAGACTTGCCATTATGGTAAATGGTAAATTAAAATGTGTTGGCTCTCCCAAGGACATAAAAAACAGGTATGTTTTACAGCCAAGGGAACGCATCAATCCTAAACTGCTTTCAAGTGTGCTACATCTATTTATCCTTTATTCATGCCATGATATCTCAAGATTTAGCTATACCAGTGCACTCCTGGCTAATCTCCAAACTGCATGAACTTAAGCACATCCAAAAATTTGTTGCTTTTGCCTTTATGGCCCATTGGCCTAATGGACAAAGTTTAGGTTGATTTTTACATTGAATGAGAGCTATCAGCTCTGTTGATCAACTGGGCATCAGAAAGATCAGTTGTTTCAGCTGAAGCAGCAGCAGTACTGTACAGTTCCAACTTGTCACAGTTATTCCTCCACCTTACTAATCTTTCTCCATGGCAATCTGGAAGAAGACATTAAGTATGCTCCACTTTCTCCAAATGCTGATTTAAAAGAGCCCTCAATTGGGAGAATCAAATGATGCACTCCTTTCCTGGCTTTCTAGCACTTCAATAATTTCAAAATTTTTTTTGCTCCCCTAAGCCATTCCTGTACTTGGCACTGTTCTAAATGCAGTACAGCAATAACAAATGCAGTGCTAAGAAATTGATGCAAAGACATTTCTTATTATTTGGGGGTTTGTGGTAGCTACATTTTCATTCATCTACTCAATGTAAGAACTCATGGCAATCAGTTTGGTTTACCAACATCCCCTTCAGAAATCTCCAGTAGAGCTTTGTAGTCCTGCACCAAAACAGCATTGGTGGTCCCCTTTCGGAGGATATGGTACCTAAATTTTAGCTAGCCTCATCAACTCAGGAGATCATGATGATCATTTTGGTGTATCATACTCCACATCAGAAAGTTCCAGTAGGGTTCTATAAAAACAACACACACACACAAACACACACACACACGCAAACACACACACACACAAACACACACATACACAAGTGCACACACACTTTATAATAGTTATGCACTATAGTCTATGCACCCACACTTACGGTGGCTCCTGGTTAAGACATGCTTTAATTTTAACAATGTCACTGTTAGTTTTAAATCCCACCATAGCCTTGCCATTTCTTGTCCCTGTAACTTCCTGCACCTCTGCAGCCTATCAAGCTATCTATGCTCATCTAATTCTGGCTGTTCAGCATCCCACTCAGCCAACATGATATTTGTCATTGATCCAAAAAACAAAGTCCACATGGTGCACAACAAACAGCCAACAATTTAAACGCCACACATAAAAGTAACAAAAAAACATGCAATTGACAGGGAGATACTACACAAACACTACAATGGTAGCCCAGATAAGAATAGCATTCTAGCACAGAATGTTTTCCAGATATCTTTAAGGGTAGCCATGTTATGAAACTAACCAGACAGATGGCTACATTAGACCTTGTATTGTGTAATTAGATGGGATAAGTTAATGATCTCAAAGTGAAGATACCTCTAGGTAGCAGCAACCACAATATAATTATATTTTATGTCCAGTTGAAAGTGAGAAGAGTGGGTCTAAGTAACTAGCTGATCTAATGGAAGTGAGCTAGGATATGAGACTGGAAGATAAATCACTAGATAAACTGTGACAGATATTGAAGGAATATTTCAAAATACTCAGGTTAAGTATAGTCTTACATGAGGGAATTTCCAAGGTGAGGAGTACCATTTGCAGTTAACAAAATATGTTCAAGAGTGCATCAAATTTAATGAAAAAGCATATTTCACAAATGTGCATGTCAAATCAGATGATTGGTCAGGATATAAGGACCTGTCGAGAATGACTTAAAAGTTAATCAGGAAAAAGAAATTAGACTGAGGGGAAGCTAGATAGAAATGTAAAATTGGATAGTAAGAGCTTCTCCAGGAATTGGTAAAGTGAATGTTGGTCCTCTAGAAAGTGAGAATAGGGCGTCAGTAGTAAGCAGTAAGGAAATGGCAGATGAAATATTGAAATATTGTTCTTCTGTCTTCACTATGGGGGATATAAAAAACATCTTAGAAAATAACTATAAGTTAGAAGGCAGGAGGAGGAGAAGAGCTTGATGAAATTGCATCAGCAGGGAAACATTACTGAGCAAACTGATATGGCTACACACTGACAAGCCCCTGAGCACTAATTAACTTCCTCACAGGGTCTTAAAATAGGTTACTAAAAAGGTAGCAAATGCATTGGTGTTGTTTCCAAAGTTCGCTAGATTCAGGAAACATTCTATCATATTGGAAGTAACCGGGATACTTCTCCACCCCATCCCCCCCTTCCAAAAAGGGAGGGAGGCAGAAAATAGGAAACTTTGTTCAGGAAAGGAATCATGGTGAAGGAATTAGAATCGATCAATAAGGAGTTTCTCGCTATGCACTTAGAAATCCTTAAGGTTATTAGGAAGAGCCAGTATGGTTTTTGGAATGGGAAATCACGTTTAACCAATTTATTGGAGCTCTTTTGAAGGAGTAATATGCACAGTGGCTAAAGTGGAGGATTGATGTAATGTGCTTGGATTTCCAGAAGACATTTGGCAAGGTGCCACATAAAAGTAGGAACTCATGATATTGGAGGCAACACACTACCATAAGAAGAAGATTAGCTGGCAAAAAAACCCACAAGTGGGTCTTTTGCTGATTTGGCAGGAAGTGACAAGTGAAATCTTGCAGGGGCTTCAATAATGTGCAATTTATATCAATGACTTAGATGAGGGGAGCAAAGTTATAAAAGTAAGCAGCAAAATATGTTGTGAAGATGATATAACAATGTTTCAGAGCGATATAATATGTTGAGTGCTTGATCATAAAGTGTAATGTGAAAAAATGTGAAATCATTCACTTTGGTGAGAAAAATGAAAAATAACTGTCTATTACTTAAATGGAATATTTTTAAGGCGGCATTAGCAAGATATTTGTTAGTTAATGGAACCGAACTTATCAGGAATTCATGAGAATGTGGAATTGAAAACAAAAGAATTAGCCATGATCGTATTGGATGGCAGAGCAGTTTTGAGGGCCCACATGGTCTACTCCTGCTCCTAACTTTTATCTTCATTGTCAGTGTAAACTGGGAGCACATTTCTTTCCAATTGATGAAACTACAGTGGCCATATTCAGACGGAAGAAAGTCATGTGCTTTACTCCTTGAAGCTGTCAACTCTTCCTCATACTTTTTTCCTCAGCCACTAATGGTATGTCTGTAGAGGATGTGTGATCCTGCTTATATAGCTCTGAAAATTTTACTTTACAAAATCTGATATCCAAAACTTTTAAAGAGTATATTGGCATTAGAACAACTTTAACCAGTTCACCGTAGATATTTAAACGTGATGGCGCTCATCACAACAGTGATCTTCATCAATTAGCCAAGTTCATTCAGTCAAAAAAGAGCATACCCCACACCCCTCACTCATTGGATAAATATTTCTGCTCACCCAGTGTCTCTCAGCTTATTAACAATGAAGGAAATTCTGAGATCAACATTTACGTAGGTTTGCTTACCTGCCATATACAAAAGAATTCATGAAGAAAAGAAGGTAGAAGTTACTGTAAGTGGTGCAGGAATGTATTTATATTTCAGTGTAAAGTGCCGCTTGCAATGATCCAGGAAACTGGGCCATATTAAATGTAAACTCTTCTTTCTTGGTTTATATTGACTGATCCAGTAAAATGATGCACATTTATAAATGATTTTATATTTATACCTTACCTTCAGTTTATTATAACTCGTTGCTTTCTTTATCTTTAGGTTTGGTGAGATCTATTCAGTTAAAGTAGGCCTTAGCCGAAAATTAGCTGACTCAATGCAGCTCACAGACCTGTTGGAGGTGCACTTCCCAGGCACAATCTTAAAGGTATTTTCTATAACATGAAAACTGACAACCATGCTCTATTAGAAAGTGAACTTAGAAAATTGTATAAGTTCAAAGGAAAGACTTAAACTATGTGAGAAAGTTCTTTCCAATGCATTTTCCTCCAACTCTTTAGGTGGTGGGAAGGGAAACTCCACCGTCCTAAAAATGCTGGCAATGGCTTTGTACAAATGAAGCAGTAATTACTCTATGTTCCAACTCCCTTGAAATAATAGTTGGATACAGTTCCATTAACCTTTTTGATTACTATCTGTACCTGTGCCCCAACATTTAGTAATCTATGCAGTTTCGACTCTCACGATGTATACAATCATTGATTTGGCTTTCAGTGATCCAAAGAATATGAGCTCAGGTGTCCCACACTAAATCCCATCAGGCCTGGTTTTTGCCCAGTCACTTAATCAAAGTCTATTTGTAACTAAAAACCAAAAGAACTGCGGGTGCTGTAAATCTCTATTTGTAACTATCTTATCCAATATACATAATGTACTATGCTTCAAGTACTTAGTATCATGTGCACGTTTGAATATCATCTACTTAATTAATACTATTACTTAGAAGCTGAGACCAAATACATATTCCCTGTTAGTACTCCATGTTACCTCCAAATAGAGGATTTTCTCCTTTACTGTACTATCCACTCCAACCACCAGGCTGTAAGATTAATTCCAATTCTTTTGCCTACGATCTCTGAGATGGAGTCTTAACAAATATTCTGAGGTTATTACAAACAATATCTGGAGCTTCCACCGTGCTAGTGACCTCATCCAAAAAAAGTGTAATCAGACATTAAGCATCATTCATGAGTGCACCTTTAGATCATCTCATACTTGTCCTAACTTGCAGTCTTTTCAAACAGAATTTTTGGTTCAATAACTTGATTTTGTTGTTGGGAAATGTCAGGAAAGGGACCCTGAAGGAGATTTTGGACCAGGTGATCAGTTACATGACCACTTACCTTCGGCAGCCAAATCCAATTAAGGATGTTGGGTAGGCTGCAGAGGCTGGAAGGCCAGTAGAAGGCTATGCAGCACTTAAAGATCGGCAGGCCTGCTGTTAGGTTTTGTAGCTGATGAAGTATCTCAAGGGCATGAGGACATCTCTATTCCCATCACTGGCTACAGATGGTACATAAAGGAAAGCCAGAAGGGTTTGAATCATTGAAGAGAATGGGGAAAACCCACCAGAGTGATGGGTATTGACACAGTTATGGCCACATATTTGTGTGGTACCTTCCCATTCAATGAAGCCTCTGGTGCCCATGAAAACCCAGCCCAGTGCTCGGACCCTGCCAATGTTTCACTGATGACCTATTGGCATAATAGGTCCCCTGGATGCTTAGTAAAAAATCTAGATGGCATCAGGAAAGTGGCCCTAATTAAGTTTTCAAAGGGCCATGGATGTTACGAGTACTGCTCTAATACCGTCTCAAAGCAGAATTCTATAGAAGCAGGAATGTGTCATGAAGCCCACTTGATATCATTTCCCTCCTTCCTGGAGGCATCCAGACCAGTCACCTATTTCTGAGAAATTCCAACACTTCACTGATACTTGATGTTAACATGAGTATTTTGTGAATTTTTTTTTTAAATGTGAAAAATTATTCTCTTCTTGTCTCCCTTCATGAATATTGGAACGACAGTTGGAATCTTAACAGGTCCTAAATTTACAGAACTCTAGAAAAAGTGTGGAAAGATGTGCCAACCATTTCTCCACCTACATTTTTCAATGTTCTGTGGTGAAAATCATCAGCTCCTGAGGATATGTTTACTTTAAGACCTCTTATACAAAGGAAAAAGGAGAGAAAATAAAATATAAAGTTTCTAAATTAAATCTGTGGTGATTAATGGGAGAGCTGAGGGCTTTTCTCCTTCTGGTGAATAAAGGACTTGATTTGCAATCTGCAATTCAACTGAATACAATGTTGTCAAGTAAGATTTAATCTATGCACTTCACCTTCACTACATTCTTTTATCCTAGGAACAACATCAATATTCTCTGGAGTATGAGGTACCACAGAGACAAGGAGATTTAGCAAAGATGTTCCAGTTTCTTGAGAACAACAAAGCAGAACTCAATATCAAACACTATTCCATTAGCCAAGCGACTCTAGATCAGGTATTGTACAAATATTTACCATGCAGACAATAAATGCTATCTGCTACCAGTTCAAATATCATTTCCTCAGGACTGCCTAATACCTGTGCATTTGTAATTCAATCCAATAAAATTCCAGCTGGGAATGGTGTTCACAAAACAAACAAAACTGAGCAGGATGAGACCCTTTTCCTCTTTTTCTTAGATTCCTTTACTGTCATATTATTCTATGCTCTTTCTTCTTGTTTGGCTTACGGATAGCCAGTTTCCTTTGACGCTGAGGAATGTCTAAGTCTGGTCAATAAACTGTGCTGATATTGGTACATGAAACTGAAGGGTGTGAAGTATCTGATACTACTGTAAGAGGATTTGTCAAGGAACAACAGAATTAATTACACATCTGACTGTCAAAATTCCATGTTATTTCCTGCTGTTGTCTGAATCTACTATCGCAGCACGCAAGGTTTTAACAGCTGCTTGTAGGGCTAATCTGCAAATCATTTCTCAATCAAACTAACAACTCACTACAGAACTGGCATCAATGTTATCGTGTTGTTATCATGATACAGTAAGAATCCATCCACAAGATTATTCTCTGCACTTGGCTCATGCACCTTAAGACTTACCTCTGGTGTAGTATTTATACCAGATACTTCTGTGTAATTAATTTAATGGAATTTAGTGGGCGTGTAGAACTTCTGGAGCACATTAGATCTAAGTTGGTTAAACCTCAATTATTTTTATTTTGACCTTACAACACTGCCTGCCTTATCTGTTTGACTATCTAATTGGGACTGCTTTCGATGAAGGGACATTGTGATGGTTGTGCAGGTAAAAAGCTGGGAATCCATTTGAAGATCAAAATATAAATTGTGCTTACAACTCTAATAAATTCCATAAAGTACATTTTCTGATTGAACTGTCTTTCACTGAGTCTTGTCCACTGGAAGAGCCTTTTTAGACAATCTCAAATCCATACATAGAATGATAGAAACATAGAAATTAGGTGTAGAAATAGGCCATTCAGCCCTTTGAGTCTGCACCAACATTCAATATAATCATAGCTGATCATGCAATTTCAGTATCCCACTCCTGGTTTCTCTCCATATCCGCTGTTCCCTTTAGCCACATGGGCCACATCCAGCTCCCTCTTGAGTACAACTAACAAACTGAACCCAATAGCTTTCTGTGGTAGAGAATTCCACGGGTTCACAATTCTCTGAGTGAAGAAATTCTTCCTCCTCTCAGTTCTGAATGACTATTCTTAGACTGTGACCCCTAGTTCTGGACTTTTCCAACATTGGGAACATTCTTCCTGCATCTAGCCTGTCAGGGTTTTATGTTTCTGAGATCTTTCCGCATCCTTCTAAATTCCAGTGAGTGTAAGCCTAGTGATCCAATTTTTCGTCATATGTCAGTTCTGCCATTTCAGGAATCAGTCTGGTGAACCTTCGCTGATGTTCCTCAATAGGAAGAATGTCCTTCTTCAGGCTAAGACACCAAAACTGCACACAGTACTCAAGGTGTGGCCTCACCAAGGCCCTGTATAACTGCAGCAAGACATCCCTACTCCAATACTCAAATCCTCTTGCTATGCAGGCCAGCATGCAATTAGCTTTCCTTACCGCCTGCTGTAGCTGCATGCCAATCACCAGCTGCTATTCCACCGTGATACCCACATCTCGTTGCACCTTTTCCAAAACTGCCATTATTCAGATAATAAGCTGCCTTCCTGTTTTTGCCACCAAAGTGGGTAACCTCACATTTATCCACATCATATTGCATTTTCCAAGTATTTGCCCACTCAACTGTCTGTCCAAGTCACCCAGCAGCCTCTTGGCATCGTCCTCATAGCATACACTGCCACCCAGCTTAGTGTCGTTTGCAAATTTAGAGATATTGCATTCATCCAAATCATTAATGTATATTGTAAACAGCTGGGGTCCCAGCACTGAACCCTGCAGCACCCCACTCGTCACTCCCTGTCACTCTGAAAAGGACCCATTTATTTCAACTCTTTGCTTCTTGTCTGCCAACCAGTTCTCTATCTACATCAACACTTTACCTCCAACACCATGAGCTTTAATTTTGCTTACTAATCCCTTGTGTGGGACCTTGTCCAAAGCCTTTTGAAAGCCCAGATGCACAACATCCACTGATCTACCCTTGTCCACTCCACGAGTCACATCCTCAAAAAATCCCAGAAGATTTGTCAAACATGATTTCCCTTTAGTGAATCCATGCTAACTTGCATCAATTCTGTCACTGCTTTCCAAATGCTCAGTTATTACATCCTTAATAATTGACTCCAGCATTTTCCCCACCTCTGTTGTCAGGCTGACTGACCTGTAATTCCCTGTTTTCTCTCTCCCTTTTTTAAAAGTGGGGCTACATTAGCTACTCTCGAGTCCATTGAAACTCTTCTGGAGTCTACAGAATGCTGGAAAATGATTATCAATGCATCTGCTGTTTCTAGGGCCACTTCCTTAAGTACTCTGGGATGCGAAGCATCAGGCCCTGGACACTTACCTGGTTTTAATCACATCAATTTCCTCTATACCATTTCCTGATTAATAAGGATTTCCTTCAGTTCCTCCTACATGCTTGATCCTCGGTCCCCTACCATTTCCAGAAGATTATCTGTGTCCTCCTCAGTGAAGACAGATCCAAAGTATTTGTTCAACTGGTCTGCCATTTTTTTGTTGTCCATTATGAATTTATCTGATTCTAATTGTAAGAGACCTAAATCTGTCTTCACCAGTCATTTTCTGTGCACACATCTATAGAAGTTTTTGCAGTCAGCTTTTATGTTTTCCACAAGCTTACTCATGTATTCCATTTTCCCCTTCTGAATCAAACCCTTTGTCCTCTTCTGCTGAATTTTAAATTTCACAAAGTCCTCAGGTTTGCTGCTTTTTCTGGCTAATTTATACGCCTCCTCTTTGGTTTAACACTATCCCTGATTTCCTTTGCTAGCCATGGTTGAGCCACCTTCCCTGTTTCACTCTTACGCCAGACAAGGATGTATAATTGTTGAAATTCATCCATGTGTTCTTTAGATGTCTGCCATTACCTATCCACCTTCAACCCCTTTAGCATCGTTGGTCAGCCATACAGGGCAGGACTCTCTATCTTTTGAAATTCAATAACTGCAGCAGGTTTGGAGATATTCCTGTTAACTGTGCCAGCTGGCTTTCAGCTCATGAACTGCAATATGGAAAATAGTACTAACATCGTGACATAGGGCTGGATTTTATAGGGAGCTCGGTCCCCAGTTTCCCAGCAAAATAGTCTGTAGTGAGCCCATCCCCCATAATCATGCTGCTGCTGAGCAGTTTGGTGCTGGGATCAGCGTTAATTATTTTTGTGAGACTTCCACACCATCTAAGGAGGAAGTCCCACTTTAGACAGCTGAAAGCCAATCCAAAAGCCAGCAGCACAGGCAGGAACAATGGCTGTAGCTGGGATTACACCATTCCTAATCGAGAGAAGCCTGGAGGCAGGCTGACAGACCTGGATTAGGGATGTACGGAGCTAAATTTGACCAGACAGCAGAGAAAGGGGGTAAGATCACCTTGAAGAGGGAGCTTGCAACAGGCAAAGCTGAAGCTGTCATGCTTGCCATATGGCTATGGGTAAAATAGCAGGAGGCACAGGATAAGACCCTTAATCGCCAATTAATTGTCTGCAGTCAGCCCAAGGGCAGGTCAACCATCTAACCACTCCACCAGTACCTTGGAAAATCTGAGACAAATAGGCAGCAGAATGGCCACACCCTGGATTTTCCATGTCAGCATGCATTCAAACCCATTAGTGATAGAATGTAAAATTCAATGCGTAAACTTTTCAGTTCCTAAGTCCCGCTGATAACTAACATTCTCAAACTTTCATCCTTGTCTTTTTTACATTGCTGCGCTTTGCTTTCTCTCTCCTTGCAAGTCTTTAGGAAGTGTAACTTAGGCATTTTTCACATAGAGGACTAAATAATACAGGTTAAAACCATCCCTCTGACCCTCACACCAAACCCAGTAAGAAAACGTTCCCTGCCCCACTTGCAGCCTTCCATTGCAGGTTCTGCTACAGATAGTGGTGAACCCTGTCAGTACTGCTCTCAGAAATTCAGGTGGCAAGCTACACCCAGTCCAACCCATCAGGTGAGACAGGGGTCTTCTTGAAAGGCAAGCTGGTAGTTGCTAGCCAATGGGATGGGGGTGGTGTGACAGAATGAGAGAATGAGAGTCCTACCTGGTACATAGGAAGATGGTTGTGTTTGTGAGAGGTCAGTCATCTCTGCTGCAGGACATCTCTGCAGGAGATACTCAGGTGAGTGGCTTAGGCCAAACCATCTTCATCAATGACCTTATGTTCGCTATAAGGTTAGAAGCGGGGACGTTCATTAAAGATTGCCTAATGTTCAGCTCCATTCAAACACCTCAGATACTGCAGCAAAACCTGGAAAATATCAAGGCGTGGCCTGACAAGTGGCAAGTGACATTCATGCCACACAAATGCCAGACAATACCAAAATCTCCAACAGGAGACAATCTAACCACTGGTCTTTGACCTTCAATGTTATTTCCATCATTGACTCCCCCACTATCAATATCCTAGGGTTACCATTGACCAGAAACTGAACTGGGCACATCACAGAAACACATTAGCTACAAGAGCAGGTCAGAGGCTAGGTATACTGCAGCGAGTAGCTCATCTCCGGAGTCCCTGTCCACCATTTACAAGACACAAGTCAGGAGTGTGATCAAATAGGCCCCACTGACCTGGATAAATGAAGTGGGAACAACAAGAAGCTTGACAGCATCCAGGACAAAGCAGCTAACTTGATTGGGAGCACATTCACAAGCATCCACTCCTTCCAACACGGATCCTCAATAGCAACAGTGTGTACTATCCACAAGGTACACTGCAGAAATTCGTCGTAGGTCTGAGACATCTCCTTCCAAACCCATACCTCCTCCATTTAGAAGGACAAGGGCATCAGATACCTGGGAACACCAACACTGCAAGCTCCCCTCCAAGCCAATCACCATCCTGACTTGGAAATGCATCAGTATCACTGAAAATTTTGGTGTTCCCTCCCTGGGCATTGTGTTACAACCTCCAGCATGTCGACTGCAGTTGTTCAAGAAGGCAGCACACCAGCAACTTTCAATGGCAACGAGGCATAGGCAATAAATACTGGCCAGCCAGCCCACATCTCATGAATTGAATAAAAAAAAATCCATTGCAAGTGGGTTTCACTGGCTGGATCAGTCAGCATTTATTGTCCATCCCTGGTTGCTCTTGGGAAGGTGGTGGGGAGATGCCTTCTTGAACTGCTGAAGTTGTTATGCTCCAGGTAAACCCACAATGTTGTTAAAACAGGAAGCTGTGAAGAAGGGAGACCTGGAGGCGGTAATTAATGCAGGAACCCCTCTAATCAGTTAGGGGTCTTTTAAGGAGGTTGATCCTTTTTGCACAGGAACAGGCCCAAGATTAAGCACGTGATGTGGGTCTTTTCTGTCCTCGGTTAAATCCACCAGTGGCAGGCTACCTGCTGGAATTCATTTGCACTCCACCTTCAAACCTGCCAGCAGCCAAGTTTATAACCCAGGCTAGAACGAATGAAGTTCCATGCAATTAGAGAAACTCGCTAAATTTTAGTGTAGCTTTTGATGCAAAAATCATTTTAAATCTTCTCTCAATGAGCACTTCTGTGTATCCATTAATTCACTATGTAGCTTCCATGCGCACTGTTGTTTATATGGTAAAAATAATTCATAATTTATTTGAGATATAATAAGGTTTCTCTTTGTTCAACAGGTGTTTATTAACTTTGCGCGTCAGCTAGACGAAACTCCAGATCAAACAGCTGCAGAAAACAGCAGAACAAACCCATCTGTATAGCTCTTAAATTGTCACAAAAGCAGAACTATTTAAGGAAGCACATAACATATTGTCCTAATGAAGAAATACAGGCTCAACCATTTTAAAAGAAAAATTACGTGGTCTGAATCTCAGGTTTGGAAGAGAATTATGTACCTCAGACATGTATTTTGTTAGAAACACATTAGAAAGATTTTTTTTTTAACAGAACACTAGAAATGTGTTAATAGATTTTGAAGGAACACCCTTTTTTTGCATTTTGCATTGTTCACTTATTTCCTATTACAATGAAATGAAACCAAATTTGAAGCACTTTTGTTTTTAAATGGAAATACTGGATTTATTAAAGTTATCGTGTATTGACTTTTATTGTAAATTCCCCAATCGTATCCCTTAAAATGTTACATTCTAATTGAATGCTGTAATTGATATATTAGAAATCTACTGTTCCAAAGTTTGGGATAATCACAGTAGAGAAAGGAATGATACTCAGAACAATGAAATATCTGAGAAATAGATCTTTAAAGTACAAGATTTGATGACTTAAATGTTTGTTAAATTATGGATTTTAAAATTAATTATTTTTCTGTAAGATCCATTGCAATTCTTATTAAACTGAAGAAAGAATCAATTTTAACACTTCTTAATTTTAATTGATCAGCATACAGATAATTAAACAAATGATTGTTGTAAATGTTATTCATTGATATTTTCCTCTGATGAAACTTCAATTTCATGTAGCTTGTTTCTCGTTATGTGTAATACGAATTGGAAGTTAATGTAGTCAGGATTTCAAAAAGGCAAGCATGATGCAAACTATCTTATTTAAAATAGTGTAGGTAAAATGATCAATTTTTCTCAACTTTCATTCATTACATTGATCATTTTCAGGTACTTTAAAGGTAAAACTAAATTATGATGTTTGTCAAATTAATGTTCTGTGTGATAAAGTTGACCATTTCCCATTCTGAAGATATTGCAGATCGAACATACAAGGAAATGCATTACAAGTAGGAATAGCCTATTTGGCCCCTCAAGCCTGTTCCACCATTTGATAAGGCTATAGCTGATCTGATTGTGGCAACAACACTACTTCCCCACCTATCCTCTATACTACTATATTTTAGAATCTACCTACCTCTGCCTTCAAGATATTCAATGATCCTGCCATCAACACTCTCTGGGGACGAGGCTTCCACAAACTAACAACACTCATAGAGGAAAACAATTCTTCTCATCTCCATCATAAATGGAAGGCCTCTTATTCTTAAAGTCTGTTCCGTAGTTCCAAAGGTACATCAATTCCTTGTTCACTCCCTGACCTGAAATGCAATCCTTTTTACCATTTCAGTCCATAATCAAAATAAAGAAATGAAAAAGGATATGAACTTAACGCATTCTTAAATAAAGAGACTGAAACCATCCACAGTCCTCTAGATGCGATCCTCTACAACTATAACAGAACTGCATTAATTTTATATTCCATTCCCATTGCACGAATCGACAGTTTATTTGCATTCCTAATAATCTGCTGTACTGTCTTCTACTTTTTTTATGAATCAGATTCTAGGACACCAAGATCCCTCCTGGAGTTTGGTAATCTGTTTCCATTTGAATAATATGCTGTTTTTATATTGGTCTTGCCAAAGTGTAAAAGCTCATGATTTTTCACATTATGTTCCAACTGCAAAATGTTTGCCAACTCAATTTGACTGTCTATGTCCTGCGCAGACTTCTCATGTCCCCATCACAACTTACTTTTCTACTTGTCTTTGTATCAACAGCAAATTCAGTAACTATATATTTGGTCCCTTTATCCAAATCATTGAAATATCTGGCAGTTGCACTAAATAGGACTTTTGATAAAGCACTTGTATTACTTGGTTCAATATTTTGATATATTGCTGTACTTGCATTAATATTAAACTAAGCTCAGTTTGTCACAGTACTTTTACATAGAGAGCTTGAGTACATCAAGTTACATAACATCGAATGTTCATGAAAAATCTTGATACAACAGAGGCATTTTACAGTATAATTGCAATATGGTAATTTAATATAAAAGATTAAACCAATCAAACTAATCTAATTTTTTTTTGCAAATGAATATTTTAAAATCATACAGTTGAACATAAATTGTCTGCCAGTTCCGTAGTACTCCTAACTTTTGAAAATTATACAATAGCAGTAGATCATTTAGAACCTAATTTGAAATCACCCACTTTTAGTACTAAACAAATGCTCACTTATTAGTGCCAATCCACTCCAATTAAAATGTAACATTTTTTCAGTGGATTAATTGAGAGGTTGGCAAGTCGTCACAATAGCTGAGATCCAACCTGTCTAGCATGGAAGAGAAGATTTAGATGCAAGCAGAGGAAGTTATATGCACAAGATACCTCCTTATCAATTTTAAGATATGTCCAGATGGTTGAAGCACTCCCGCAAATTTGATTCTTCATCCCACCCCACCAAAATATTAAACGTGCACAATATTTTTGGATTAACCTAAACAAATACATATAAGTAACTTATCAGATTCTGTCAAACATATTAAGTATTTATTTCAAAACGGTTGTAGGAAGACAGATTCAACTTTGTAATTTTTTTTCTGAGCTTCAAGAGCAATAGTTTTGATTTTAAAAAAAAATTACATATGTCCGAAAAATATTTCACAATTATTCATTGATTCCTTCTGCAGAACTTACTGGTCCTGTACTGGGTCTTAAACAAAACTTAAACAAAAATTAGGATTGTCAACTGCTGTGGGTACTGTGGAATATTTGGATAACTGAGGAACTCCTTTATGGGTAGCAAAGTGGGTAGAAGACCCTTGTACCACTCCAAACCACAATTTCCATCATTGTGCTCCTCTGAGCCCACAAATATCTGCTCCAGTTTTCAAACTCAAGGATCACAATAAATTCAAAGCTTATATTTCCTGAGAATACGTGACAGACTCTGTAAATACATTTTCTTTATTTTCCTTAGACATGTTGATCTCAATTCATGTGTAAGACCTAGTTGGTTATATTTTTTCTACTTTGCTCATCTGTTGTTAATTAATCTCTGAATTCTAATCATTCCATGTAATAAATTGTTTCTCTATTTTTGCAATTTGTCCTTTAGCTGATTTGTGTGTGTGTGTGTGTGTGTGTGTGTTTAAATTTAACAGAATTACTTGACTAATATTGGAATGAAACAATTTGTGATGTATTGTCACTCTTCTGTTTTGAACAGTTTACTAGACTTCAGTCAGAAGAAAGGAACACACAAACGTATCGTTTGCTGCAACCTAACAAGGTTTTATTCTGTAGATGTGTATTCTAAAAGCAGAAGACAAGTCTGAACAAGCCCATTAACCTGGACGAGGACTCCAGTGTGACCTGCCTGTGGGCATACAACTTATATTTTAATGTAGAGGTGTGGAGCTGGA
>JAHRHZ010000013.1:46147561-46172089 GCA_024137785.1 Ginglymostoma cirratum
TGTGGAGCTGGAAGAACACAGCAGGCCAGGCAGCATCAGAGGAGCAGAAAAGCTGATGTTTCGGGTCTGGACCCTTATGCAGAAAATTAATTCAGAAATTTCTGAGGAAGGGTCCAGACCCGAAACATCAGCTTTCCTGCTCCTCTGATGCTGCCTGGAATGCTGTGTTCATCCAGCTCCACACCTTGTTATCTCACACTCCAGCATCGGCAGTTCTTACTGTCTCACGTCTTAATGTTATGCTAGGACAGTGGCTCTTATCTCAATTATAACACATAGTAGTTACAACAAAGGAATCTCAACAGGCTTTGAATGACATAGGCTGTCGGAAGATGAGTAGTAGAATCAGGCAAGATGTTCAGTGAGAGTCATCCCACTGATGACAGCATAGAGTCCAAGAGCTATAGAGCATGGTAACAGACCTTATGGTCCAACTCGTTCATGCTGACCGTGTTCCCAAACTAAACTAGTCACACTTGTCTGCATTTGGCCCATATCCTTCTAAACCTTTCCTGTTCATGTACCTTCTAAATGTCTTTTAAATGCTGCCACTGTATCTGCATCTACCACTTCCTCTGGCAGCTCATTCCATATACAAACCATGTTCTATGTGAAAAAGTTGTTCCTCAGGGCCCCTTAAATCTTTCTCAGCCACCTTATCGAAACAGCTCTTGCAATTGATTGTCACAATGGCTCAGTGGTTACCATTGCTGACTTAAAGTGTGAGGGTCCTGGGTTCAATTCTAGCCTCAGGTGACTGCTTGTCTGGGTGGAGTTTACACATTCTCCCACGTTGCAAAGATGTGCAGGTTAGTTGGATTAGCCTCACTAAATTGTGCAGGCTGGATAGATTAGACATGGGAAATGCAGGGATAGGGTAGAGGAGGTGGATCTAGGTGAAATGCTATTTGGAGTGGTGATGTGAACTGAATGGCCTGCTTCCACACTACAGGAATTTCAATGATTCACCTTATAAATGCACCTCATGATTTTATAAACTTCTATGAGGTCACCCCTCAAATTCTTATGGTCCAGTGAAAAAAGTCACAGCCTATCCAACGTATCCTTATGACTCAAACCTTCCAGTCCCAGCAACAGCCTGGTAAATGTTTGAATCCTCTCCAATTCAGTAATATCCTTCCTATAAGAGAGCAGCCAGAACTGTACACAGTAATCCAAAAATGGCCTTGCAAATGTCCTGTACAACGTCAACATGATATCCCAATTCATATACTCAATGGTATGAGCAATGAAGGCAAGCATGCTAATCACCTTCTTAATGACCCTGTTTTGATTCAACTTTCAAAGAATGAAGTACCTTAACTCCTGGGTCTCTCTGTTCCACAGCATTACCCAGGGCCCTACCATTAACTGTATAGGTCCTGCCCTTGTTTGCTTTTACCAAAATGCAATACCTTACAGATATCCAAATTAAACTCCATCTGACACTTCTCAGCCCATTGGCCCAATTGATCAGGATTCCTTTGTAATCTTGGATAACCTTCTTCACTGATGAATATACCGCCAATTTTGGTGTCATCCACAAACTCACAGACCACGCTTTCTATATTCTCAACCAAATCATTTATATAAATTACAAACAAAAATGGACCAAGTACCCATCCCTAAAGGACAGCACTGGCCACAGGCCTCCAATAAGAAAACCAACCCTCACCATCACCTTCTGTCTCCTACCGTCAAGCCATCTGGTCACATCTGTTCAATCTTCTCAAGTAGCATGGTGAGCTTCTAGCTGGGCAGCAGTGAGATCCTGGTTGACACTCATTATTGCTTGTTAATAATTTGTTAACAGCCTAACTTGCCATAGGTGGTGATCTTACAAAATTCATCATGAAAATTAGCCATTAGGAAACCTCAACTTAGAAATGAGAGTGTGTTTTTGGCAAGTTCAACTCACCATCTCCTCTTAACGACCTCTATCTTGCCCATGGTCAAAACTTCAGGCTGGGACACAGTCCATAAACATTAGCCACAGATGTCTTTCCACCACGGGTATTGGCACTCCACTTTCAGGAATCCATTGCCATCATTCTGGCATCCCCCATTTCACTGGAAGTGGGGTCTGCAAGTGCAGACTTGTCTAGCAGGACTCACTGACAACCAGCAGCGTACAGCTGCATAAGCTTCAGTCACCTCACAGGAACCAGCATTCAGTCCATGCTTTGGATCAGGCTATCTGCCAGGCTCCCTTGCTCTCTCAGTATGCATTCACATTGTGCCCACTGGCCTGCCCACAGCATACATGCCTTACCTGCCCTGTTGTGTTTTGCAGTGTGAAGTTGTACAATCACACAACTGCGCAGTGGCCAAGCGGTGCAATAGTCTTCAGTCAAGGGTGTGTGCATCTTATTTTACATCGAAGTCTTTGAGGAGTATTCTGTCGCAAAGTCCATTGGGGTGCTTGTTAGAGGGCCAAACATGGTTAGTCAGGGGCAACCTCAGAAACCAGTCCCGAACTTCTTCCAAGGCCAGATATCTAGTTGGGGTGGCATTGGACAGGGGGGCCATACCTCTATGCTGCAGGGAGCTGATCATGGTTGGTCATACAGTCCTAGATTATTACAACATGGAAAGATGCCTTTTGGCCCATCAAGTCAACACCAGAAGTCAAGCACCTATCTACTCTCATTCTAATGTCCAGTGCCTGGTCCAGAACTTTATGCTTTGATGTTTCAAGTGTTCATCTAAATACTTCTTAAATGTCGTAATGATTCCACCTCTACTTTTTCTCCATTGGGGCCAGTCCAGAGGGCTGGTATAGTACCTTCAGGGATATGTGCGTCCACAAGCCCGGGAACTGGGCAGTGCTGGCAGGTCAGGTCTGTCAAAGGGGTTAACCACTGTAATTCCATTACTTCCCTTTGCAGAAACAAAGGGGAAAGAGGGGTTTGGGTTAGGAGGGAAGGCCAATGTGGCAGAGGGTCAGAGAAGGGGTCTAGGATAAGGGGTAAGTAGGTAGGTGGGCATGTATGCACAAGTACATGGTTTGGTTGATGACCTGGGGGAGGACAAAGCCTGTGAATTTGATGGAATGGGCACCTTGGAAGGAGAGGGTGATATTAGGGCTCTAGGTGTCACATTAAGACTGAAGCTGTAAACTATTAGGTGACGACTGCTTGAAGTAGTTTCAATTGTGAGAAACATGCCATTACACAATGTTGAAGAGAATGGCAATGGAGGAGCTCACAAAGAATGGGATAAGTGAGCTGACATGAGGGTTAGGGTTGTATCTACAATCTGTCACTGTGTGTCAACATTGGCCTCAAACACACGATATGTTGGCTCCACAGACATGCAAGGTACCTACTCCTTAGCTATTCTGCAGCACTGACTCTCTCTATCTGTTACACCTCATAGACACCATCCGAGAAAGACATGTCCATCTACGTAGCCAACTGACCAGGAAGGAACGTTGACAAGGTACAGGAGTGAGCCATTGCTGTCGCCGCATTGCCCTTCGGCTCAGACTTCAGAACTTTTCTCAACCTCATTGGTTTCTCATTGTTATGACAGGCTCAAGCATGGGAACTTTATTGCTGTCCTGAGTGCATCATTTCACCATTCAATTTCTTATTGAGAGTAGGTTCACTGCTTTTTATTGGTTTCTGTTTCACGTCACCCATATTAGGATTGTCGAACAGTCCAGATACTTGTGCAACCTGACCTCAGGCCTCTCTGATTTCTAGAGTGTGGTATCAGTGAGTGAGTGTTTATGTGATATAATGGCACCATAATACCTCCTGGATTCTTTCAGCTTCAATCCTCCATCTGTGATATACTGGTTTCTCACTACAGGTGGTATTATCATCCCTTTTGAATCCTGTTTTTTTTCACCTTCCAGCTCCCCAGTCATGGTGGCCCCAGTTACCATTTCCATAGATCTTCCTGTTCTTTCCCTGAGTCCAGAACCCTCAAACTCCCCATGACCACCCTAGTCCTGACACCACCTCTTATCCATTGAACTGCTTCTTCAACCTGCTGAGTACATTCACTTCTCTCACATTAGTAGTTGTTATGGGGTCTTTAACTTTCCAAATATTGACTGGAAACACTGTAGTTCAAGTACTTTAGATGGGTCAGTTTTTGTCCAGTGTGTGCAGGAGGGTTTCCTGACACAGTATGTAGATAGGCCAACAATAGGCGATGCCACATTGGATTTGGTACTGGGTTGGAGGTAGGTGAGCACTTTGGTGATAGTGACCACAATTCGGTCACATTTACTTTAGCGATGGAACAGGATAGGTATATACCGCAGGGCAAGAGTTATAGCTGGGGGAAAGGCAATTATGAGGCGATTAGGCAAGACTTAGGATGCATAGGATGGGGAAGGAAACTGCAAGGGCTGGGCACAATTGGAATGTGGAGCTTGTTCAAGGAACAGCTACTGCGTGTCCTTGATAAGCATGTACCTGTCAGGCAGGGAGGAAGCGGTCGAGCGAGGGAACCGTGGTTTACTAAAGAAGTTGAATCTCTTGTCAAGAGGAAGAAGGAGGCTTATGTAAAGATGAAGTGCAAAGGCTCAGTTAGGGCGCTTGAGAGTTACAAGTTAGCCAGGAAGGACCTAAAGAGAGAGCTAAGAATAGCCAGGAGGGGACATGAGAAGTCTTTGGCAGGTAGGATCAAGGAAAATCCTAAAGCTTTCTATAGGCACGTCAGGAATAAAAGAATGACTAGAGTAAGATTAGGGCCAGTCAAGGACAGTAGTGGGAAGTTGTGCGTGGAGTCCGAAGAGATAGGAGAGGTGCTAAATGAATATTTTTCATCAGCATTCACACATGGAAAAGACAATGTTGTCGAGGAGAATACTGAGATACAGGCTATTAGACTAGACGGGATTGAGGTTCATAAGGAGGAGGTGTTAGCAATCCTAGGAAATCTGAGAATAGATAAGTCCCCTGGGCCAGATGGGATCTATCCTATGATTCTCTGGGAAGCTAGGGAGAAGATTGCAGAGCCTTTGGCTTTGATCTTTTTGTCGTCATTGTCTACAGGAATAGTGCCAGAAGACTGGAGGGGAGCAAATGTTGTCCCCTTGTTCAAGAAGGGGAGTAGAGACAACGCTGGTAATTATAGACCAGTGAGCCTTACTTCGGTTGTGGGTAAAGTGTTGGAAAGGATTATAAGAGATAGGATTTATAATCATCTAGAAAGGAATAATTTGATTAGGGATAGTCAACACAGTTTTGTCGTGCCTCACAAACCTTATTGAGTTCTTTGAGAAGGTGACTAAACAGGTGGATGAGGGTAAAGCGGTTGATGTGGTGTATATAGATTTCAGTAAAACATTTGATAAGGTTCCCCATGGTAGGCTATTGCAGAAAATTCGGAGGCATGGGATTGAGGGTGATTTAGCAGTTTGGATTGGAAATTGACTAGCTGTAAGAAGACATAAGGTGGTGGTTGATGGGAAATGTTCATCCTGGAGTTCAGTTACTAGCGGTGTACTGCAAGGATCTGTTTTGGGGCCACTGCTGTTTGTCATTTTTATAAATGACCTGGATGAGGGCGTAGAAGGATGGATTAGTAAATTTACGGATGACACTAAAGTCGGTGGAGTTGTGGATAGTGCGGAAGGATGTTGCAGGTTACAGAGGGACATAGATAAGCTGCAGAGCTGGGCTGAGAGGTGGCAAATGGAGTTTAATGCGGAAAAGTGTGAGGTGATTCACTTTGGAAGGAGTAACAGGAATACAGAGTACTGGGCTAATGGTAAGATTCTTGGTAGTGTGGACGAGCAGAGAGATCTTGGTGTCCATGTGCATAGATCCCTGAAAATTGCCACCCAGGTTGATAGGGTTGTTAAGAAGGCGTGCGGTGTGTTAGGTTTTATTGGTAGAGGGATTGAGTTTCGGAGCCGTGAGGTCATGTTGCAGCTGTACAAAACTCTGGTGCGGCCGCACTTGGAGTATTGCGTGCAGTTCTGGTCACCGCATTATAAGAAGGATGTGGAAGCATTGGAAAGGGTGCAGAGGAGATTTACCAGGATGTTGCCTGGTATGGAGGGAAGGTCTTCTGAGGAAAGGCTGAGGGACTTGAGGCTGTTTTCGTTAGAGAGAAGAAGGTTAAAGAGGTGAGTGAATAGAGACATACAAGATGATCAGAGGATTAGATAGGGTGGACAGTGAGAGCCTTTTTCCTCGGATGGTGAAGGCTAGCACAAGGGGACATAGCTTTAAAGTGGGGGGTGTTAGATATAGGACAGATGTTAGAGGTAGATTCTTTACTCAGAGAGTAGTCCGGGCATGGAATGCCTTGCCTGCAGCAGTTGTGGACTCGCCAACTTTAAGGGCATTTAAATGGTCGTTGGATAAACATATGGATGATAATGGAATAGTGTAGGTTAGATGGGCTTCAGATTGGTTTCACAGGTCGGCACAACATCGAGGGCCTATGTTCTATGTTCTAGTATGCAACTCCAACTCCTCTGCCACTATCCACACACCTTCCCAGTTTGTCAATGTTCATTCCCTAAGAATCTTCCACTTCCTAAGTGACACGGCCATTAATTCCACTCCTAACTTGATAGCACTATTTAGGTGCATTATTGAAGTTTACATTCCAAACATCCTGTCTGCCCTGGATAACATTCCTGCTTTGACTCAGTCTCTCTACCTGCCTTGACCGTGCACTTTGTCCCAGAGAGACTACCTGCCTTAGATGGCAAACCCCCAGAAAGTGCCCAGACGAGTTCTCAAATCACTATGCAATGTGTATCCCGCAGTGATGGCTTGTGATGCGATCATTGGTCTCCTGTGGGAATTGCACCCCATTGCCAGCCAGGAGAAATAATGTAACAGTTGCCTGGGGGTTAAGTGACTTTTAATTGTTAGATAACAAGATGTAAAGCTGGATGAACACAATAGGCCAAGCAGCATCACAGGAGCAGGAAAGCTGACGTTTCGGTTCTGGACCTTTCTTCTGGACCCTTTTTCTGAAGAAGGGTCCAGACCCGAAACGTCAGCTTTCCTGCTCGTCTGATGCTGCCTGGCCTGCTGTGTTCATCCAGCTCTACACCTTGTTATCTCAGATTCTCCAGCATCTGCAGTTCCTACTGTCTCTGACTTTTAATTCTTGTTTTTTTCTGGCTATTTATGTTCTCCTTTAGTGTTGGAGTATCCAACATCCATTTAAAATCTTTTTTTATTGACAGAATAATTGATAATTAGGAATTGCCTTTGAGCAATTATAGGAAAGAATCTTTGACCTACTAAGACTATCATGTGGGGTTAACAAACAACTAAACAACCAAACAAACCAAATATCAACAGCCAACTCAGATATGCAGGTCACTGCTTCCTCTTAACAGTGTGGATGTCTTGTAAGCTGCCTGTGTGCTTCCTCTGATGGCCACAATCAATGAGCACCTTCAGAGTCTGATTAGGAGCTGTGTTGCATGATGTGATCACTTTAATCTTCCGGGAAGGTGTCAGCACCTACCAGAACTAGTTTTGGAGACAGTTGATAATCGTTTATGAGGAAGACTTAATCCTTCAGATTGTATTGTGGTGACCTCTAAGGAATCCATTTAGTATGTTGCAGTTCTTCAAAACATTACACTTTGAATACATCAAGTGTAAGGGAGATATGTAAATATAGAAACAAGCCAAATCATAAAACAGGAGTAGCCTCTTGGATAACAAGGTGTGGAGCTGGATGAACACATCAGGCCAAGCAGCATCAGAGCCTCTTGGGCCTGTTCTATCACTGCATGTGATCATGACTGATCTGTGACCTAAATGCATAAACATATCTCTTTCCCTATATCATAAAAAACCTTTAGATTATAAAAATCTATCAATCTTAAATATAAATTTACAATCAAACGCATCATAAATGTTTTTGCAGAAGAACTTGTATGCCACTCAATTTTACACCACTCTTTATGTGGAGAGAACTATCCAAATTTCAATCTTGAAAGTGATTACGGTTCAAACTTTTAGGCTCTGCTCCTAATCTTTGACTCCCTGAACATCAGAAATTGTTTCTTGCTATTTGATTTCTACGTTTCCCTTCCTATCTTGAAAATCCCAAGCTAATCACTTTTGGACCATTTAAGTTCCAGACAGCGCTGCTGTCTCACAGTGCCAGGGGCTTAGGTTCGATTCCACCCTTAGGCGACTGCCTGTGTGGAGTTTGCACATTCTCTCCGCGTCTGCATGGGTTTCCTCCGGGTGCTCTGGTTTCCTCCCACAGTCCAAAGATGCGCAGGCTTGGTGGATTGGCCATGCTAAATTGCCCATAGTGTTCAGGGATGAATAGATTAGGTGGGTGATAGAGGGATGGGTCTGGTTGGGATGCTCTGAGGTTCGGTGTGGGCTTGTTGGGCCGAAGGGCCTGTTTCCACACTGTAGGGATTCAAAGCAAGAAATAAACCATACTTTGTGTATTCTCTCCTCATAACTTTTAGATCTAGTATATCAGAGATTTATTCCTTCCAAGGCCAATGTATCCTTCCTAAAGTATGGACTAATCAGGTCTTTGTAGAGTTGAAACATGATTTCTACCTCATTGATTCTAGTCCTGTAGATATAAAGACCAACATTCCATTAATATTTCTGATTATTTTCTCTACTTGTTTGTAGCATTTTATTGAAATATGTTCCTGAACTCCAGATCTCTTTGAATTTCCATTGATTTTAGGGTTTTTTGCCAATTAAGAAGTGCCTTTTTTTTCCTTTCCCAGATCTAAAGTGTAGGACTTCACATTTCCGTACATTGAAGTCTATTTCCCGCAATTATAGTGGCTTATAAAATCATGAGGAGCATGGATAGCATGAATAACCAGGGTATTTTTCCTAGGGTAGGGGAGTACAAAACTTAGAAGGCATAAGATTAAGGCAAGTGAGTAAGATTTAAAAGGGGCTTTAAGAGCAACTTTTTCACACAGAGGGTGGTATGTGTATGGAATGAGCTGCCAAAGGAGGTGATGGAGGTGGGTACAATTACGACATTTAAAAGGCATCTGGACAGTACATGAATAGGAAGGATTTAGAGGGATATATACCAAATTGACAAGTGGAACTTGAACAGTTTAGGATATCTAGTCAGTGCAGATGAGTTAGACTGAAGGGTCTATTTCTGTGCTGTACAACAGTATAATTTTGCGTATTCATTTAACAGATTAATCTTTGTAACTCCTGACTTTAATTCACACTGGTAACAATATCACTTATCTTTATGGCATCCACTTGTTTGGATCTGTGGCTTTCATCTAAATCAATAGTAAATATGATGAATAGTTGGAGCACTAATATAGATTATTGTGAGACACCACTAATCATATCCTGCACAATAGTGTGCCGACCCATTGTCAATACTATCTCCTGTCATGCAGCCAATTTCCTAGCTAGATCAATAACTTGCCTTCAATTCAGTAGGCTACAATCTTCCAAACAGTTTCTTATCAAGATATTTGGAAGTTTGTATAACTAGCGTCAAGAGAGACCCAAATAAAAGCAAAATACTGTAGATGCTGGGAATCTGAAACAAACACAGAAAATGCTGGAGAAACATAATGGGTCTGGCAGCATCTGTGGAAAGAGAAATAGAATTAACATTTCAAGTCCATTATGATTCTTCTTCAGAATTGGAACAAGTTCCATAATTAGGGTAACTGCAATCTTCTTCCACACTTCTTTTAAAGAGCTTGATTTTTTTTTTGATTGATTTTATTACTGTAGCATCTACTGAGATATAGTGAAAAGTATTGTATTGCATGTTAACCAGACAAATTGTACCTTACATAAGTTCATTAGGACAATAGAACGGAATGCAGAATACAGTGTTACGGCTACAGAGAAGATGCAGAGAAAGGTCAACTCTAATGTGAGAGGTCTGGTCACAAGCCTGATAACAGTGGGGAAGAAACTGTTCTTAAATCTGTTGGCCAGAGTTTTCAAACTTTTGTATCTTCTGCCCAATGGAAGAGGGTGGAAGAGAGTATAAACAGGGTTGGAGGGGTTTTTGATTATGTTGGCTGCCTTCTTGAGGCAGTGGGAAGTAAATGGAGGAATGGAAAGTCAATGGAAGGAAGGCTGTTTTTTGTGATGGACTGGACTGCATTCAAAACTCACTGTAATTGCTTGCGGTCTTGGTCAGAGCAGTTGCCATACTAAGCTGTGATACATCCAGAAAGGATACTTTCCATGGTGCACCTATAAAAAGTTGTAAGAGTCATTGTGGACATGTCAAATTTCCTTAGCGTTCTGAGGAAGTAAAGGCATTAGTGTGCTTTCTTGTCTGTAGTGTTGACATAGATGGACCATGATAAGTCATTGGTGATATTTACTCCCAGGAACTTGAAGCTCTTGACCACTTCCACTTCAGCACCATTGATACAGACAGAGACATGTTCTCCACTCCACTTCCTGACGCCAATGACCAGCTCCTTCATTTTGCTGACATTGAGGGAGAGATTGTTGCCTTTACACCATGCCACTAAGTTGCCCATCTCTTTCCTGTACTTTGCAGCATTGTTGTTTCAGACCCTATCCACTAAGGTGATGTCATCAGCAAATGGACTTAGAACTGAATTTGACCATACAGCTTCAAGTATATAAGGAGTCTAGTAAGGGGCTGAGTACAATGACTTACAGGGCACCTGTGTTGAGGATTATTGTGGAGGATGTGTTGTCACCCATCCTTACTGTTTGTGATCTGTGGGTCAGGAAGTTGATTATCCAGTTACAGAGCGGGAGTAGAGTCCTAGGTCTCGGAGATTGGAGATAAAACCATCTTGCATGGAAATCATCTGTGCCTGGGAATTTGTCATCGTTTAATGCCTTTTTCTCATTGTCAATTTGTTAATGTTCTTTCCTTTCCATCATTTAATATTAATTTCTTTGAAATTTCTGACATGCTGACGTTGTCACTTACTGAAGGATTTTGGCAAATGTCAGTCTGGGGCCACCTACAGGTTTCATCTCACTGCCACTAGTATTCCACATTTTTTAAAACTACTTTTTAAAACTACTTTTTAAAAAAAGAGTCTTTACTGGAGATTTGAGATTTGGACTTCATTTTGTGGAGTGGATAAAATATGTAGAGAGGTGGCAAAAGGGCCTCTCACTGGGAGTACCTCTACACATGGTACATGTGCTGAAGAGAAAAGAGACAGAAGAGGAAGCACAGAAAAAAGCCATTATATACGCAACATTAGTGTTAGTGCTGTCCCAATTGTTGTTCCCTTTCCCCCACTATGACTTAAGCTGCTGTCTATCTGGTAAAATATAAGTTAGCTGGCTGCAATAATTTTCACAGGGTCAGTATTGGGGTGCCACAGGTGCTGCTATCCTTTTCTCCCATACCCTTCAATTGCATTTCCAATGGAAAATTGTGATGCTTGCAAGAACTTCTGGGATTAGGTTTTCTATGAAAGATTTGTTTTCAGCAGCTGGATTATTTTGGGCAATGATATTCTCCTCACGGTGGAATCTTGTCACCTTTTGTTCTACTATTCAGTTAAAAAAAAAACTGTCCATGAATCAATTCTGTACTACACAGCCATGAAATTGAGACTCTTGAGCCTCCAATTCTCAATCTAAAATACAAGTCAAAGAACTGAGTAGAAAATGAGGTTAGAGACAATGGAACATTCACTTATTTGAGAGGTGGTTGAAGAGAGTTGCATACGGAATGAAAGATCAAACATCGGAGGAATTTTTGTGTTGTTCAAGAGATAATTAGATAGAAGTTACTAGAGCTATCTATTAGAGGATGAGCCAAATCATTAAAACAACCTCTGTGGTGGTGATAATGTTAACAATGACCATGATCAAGGGAGATGTGAAGTTCAAGGTCATCCATTAGTCCTTGTTTAAATTTTGTGCCCTGTGTTTTCACTGATATAGACCCTTAATTTCCTGCTTTAACTTTCTCTGCACCAACTAAGACACAACAACTCAGGAAGGTAGATATTGTCAGTGATAATGAGTCATGAGGTGATTCAGACTACCCTAATGATCTGGAAGCAGTCTAGAGTGGGTGAGGTTGTGTTGCCTTTGCAATGGAAGCCCAGGAGAATCCTGCCTATTTCTTTAGAGTTATGGAACCCAGATCTCACAGGCAGCTGAGGAGTGGAGACAAACTTAAAGGATGGAGTGAGATGGTGAGCCTGAGAGTGCCTCTGCATGAAGCTGTCACCACTCAAGGAAAGCAGCAACATGCCAGGCATCCATCAAAGCATTATTTCAGTGGCACTCAGCTAGTGGCATCATGAAGATGAGGCAGGGATTCACACTCTCACAATCACAGTCTCTCCATGACTTCTTCCTTACAAAATTATAGGTTGCTGACATAGATGCTCATAATAAGGCGTTGACTAGCTCACTCGGCTGGATGTCTAGTCTGCAATGCAGTGATACCAACAGCATGAGTTCAATCCCTGCACTGGCTAATGTTACCATAATGGTTTCATCTTCTCAACCTCATCCATGATGTGGTGGCCCTCAGCTTAAACAGCTCCCAGTAGTCTCACTCTGCTGAGAGACCAGCCTTCTGGAGCTGTAGTATCTTCATCTGTTTGTGATATCACTGTCAGAAATAGCAACTGCAAAGCTGCCTTCTTTGATAGAATCAAGCTGGCATAAAAATCTTTCTTTGAATTCATCCATGGAATTTGACATTGCTGGGCCACAGTTATTGCCCATCCCGAACAGAACTGAGGAAGGTGGTGGTGAGCTGCTTTCCAGTCCACGCTGTTAGGGAGGTAATTTTGACCCAGGATTTTCAGCCAACAACACTGAAGGAATGTTGATATATTTCCTGGTGAGGTTGATTTTTTTTTGAAAGAAACATTCAGGTAATGGTATTCTCATGCATATGCTGCCCCCATTTCTCTTGAGGTCACAGGTTTGGAAGGTACTTTCTAATGAATTGTGGTAAGTTGTTGCTTTGCATTTTGCAGGTGGTACACTTTGGTGCCTCTCTGCATTAATGATGAACGTTGAAACTATTAGATGAGAAGCCAATCAAGTGGAGTCCTCTGTCCTGGATGGTGTCATGTTTGTTGAGTGATGTTGCAACCGTACCAAGCCAGGGAAGTGAAGAACATTCCATTGCACTCCTGAATTGTGCCTTGTGAAGGGTGGACAGGTTTTCAGGAATTGAGGTGAGTTCATCGCTACAGAATTCCCAGCTTCTGACCTGTTCTTGTAGTCACAGTGTTTATATGGCTGGTCGTGTTCAATGTTTTGTCAACAGTAAACACCAGGATGTCAGTAGTATCAGGATCAGCATTGAGGAATAGAATCATAGAGTAATACAGCACAGAAACAAGCCCTTTGGCCCAACTCATCCATGCTAACCAAGTTTCCTAAACTGAACTAGTCCCATTTGCCTGCATTTGGTTCATATCCCTCCAAACCTTTCCTATGCAGGTGCCTGTCCAAATGTTTTTAAACGCTGTAATTTTAACCACATCTACCACTTCCTCTGGTAGCTTGTTCCAAGCGCACACCACCCTCTATGTGAAAAAGTTGCCCCTCAGGTGCCTTTTAAATCTTTCCCCTCTCAGCTTAAACCTATGCCCTCTAATTCTGGACTCGCCTACCCAGACGAAAAGAACTTGGCTACTCACCTTATTTGTGCCCCTCATGGTTTTGTAAATCTCTACAAGGTGACCCGTCAGCCTCCAGGGAAAGAAGGCCCAGCCTATCCAGTCTCTCCTTATCACTAAAACCTTCTAGTCTCAGTAACATCCTTGCAAATCTTTTTGGCACCCTTTCCAATTTAATAACATCCTTCATATAGCAGGGCGATCAGAATTGTATGTAGTATGCCAAATGTGGAATGTTATTGAATATCAAGAAGCGATGGTTAGATTCTTCTGTTTTTAGAAATGATCATTGCCTGTCACTTACATAGTACCAATGTTATCTTTATGATGGCAGTATGCCTTTAAGAGATGAGTTCTGTCCTGTTGCTCTTGTAGAGGGGTGTTGCCTCAGTGGTGCTGAAATATCTCCTTCAGACAGGCAGTTGGTAAACAACTTTGCATTTTCTCTGGGTTTTTTTTAATATGACAAAAGAATCATGAGTGGGCAGGGTCAGGCTCACACAGACTGATCATTTGCTTCCAGTTAGTTGAATAGGTATTTGCTGGCTGCTGGAGCTGAAAGTTCGAGTTCTCCGCTGCTAGAGTAGAGTCTTAGACAGAGAGGCTTGTGCTTAAAATTCAAAAGGGCAGATTGTCCTTTTCAGTGTTTCTTTCTACTACACTGAAGAGAGACAACAAGTGACAATAATAACCATGTTGCTGAATTGCGTTTGCCAAGGACGAGTTAATGGAATGTTGCCTATAATGGAACAGTTGATGTTTAGTTGTTAAATAGTATGTTATCTTGTTAATTATTTCAATAGAGTAAAGATATACCGATTTTTCTTTTTGTTGTATTTTAACCGTGTTGTAAGAATAAAGTGTGTTTTGATTAAAGTGTAATGGTGGACCAATCAAATTGCAAATGAAAAACAGCACTTTACACCTGCTGTTTCAAAAAAGTAATATAAGTTAGGGTCTGGGCTATCTCAACAATATACCTTGGGGGAATCTGGTCTGTTACCTGACATTTTCTAGTTATCAGTCCGAGCTTGGATTTTGTCCAGTCTTTGCCATATTTGGACATGGACTGCTCCGGTATTTGAAAAGTCACGAATGGTGCTGTACATTATGCAATCATCTCCAAACATCCTCACTCCTGATCTCATGATGGAGGGAAGGTCATTGATGAAGCAGCTGAAGATGGTTTAATCAGTGATGCCACTCTGAGGAACTCCTGCAAAAATGTCCTGGAGCTGAGATGACTGACTTCCAATAATCAGAACCACCTTCCTATGTACCCAGTATGACTCCAACCAGCAGAGAGCTTGCCCCTTATACACATTGACTCCATTTTTCACAAGGCTCTTTGATGCCACACTCAGTCAAATGCAGCTTTGATATCAAGGGTTGTCATGTTCATCTCCCTCATTGGAATTGAAGTTTTTTGTCCATGTTTGAGCCAAGGCTATAATGAGGTTAAGAGCTGAGTGGTCTTGGAAGAACCCAAACTGGGCATCACTGAGCAGGTTATTGCTGAGCAGGTGCTGCTTCATAGCATGTTTAATGACACCTTCCATCAATTTAATGATGATCGAGAGTGGACTGATGGGGCGCTAATTGGCCGGGTTGGATTTATCTTGCTTTTGTGTTCAGGATGTATCTGGACAATTTTCCACATTGTTGGGTAGATGCCAGTGTTGTAACTGTAGTGGAATAGCTTGGCTAGGGAAGTGGCAAGTTTTGGAGCACAAGTCTTCAATACTATTGCTGGAATACTGTCAGGCTCCATAGCCTTTGCAGCGTCCAATGCTTTCAGCTATTTCTTGATATCTCAAGGTGTGATCAAATTGGCTGAAGACTGGCAATTATGATTTTTAGAAATCTGTTTATGGAATACAGGCATTGCTGATAGACGTTAGCATTTATTACCCACCCCTAAATGCCCAGAGACCAGATAAGCATCAATTATATTATTATGGGTCTGGAGTCATGTGTAGGCAAGACCAGTTAGGAATGACAGTTTTCCTTCTGGAAAGACAGTGAATGATGATGATGATGATGATGACGTTAATGATACTGTGAACCTCCAGAAGAAGCTGAGATAGATCATCCACTTGGCACTTCTGGCTGCAGATTGCTGGAGTTACTTCAACCTTATCTCTTGCATGGACATGCTGGACTCCCACATCATTGAGGATGTGAATATTTATGTGGCCTCCTCTTCCTGTTAGTTATTTCACTGCCCACCTCAAATCATGACCGGAGGCAGGACTGCAGATCTTAGATCTGATCTGTTTGTCGTGGGATCACTTAGCTCTGTCTACCGTTTGCTGTTAGTGCTGTTTAACATGCAATTAGTATTATGTTGTAGTATCGCCATTTTGACACCTCACTTTTTAGGTATGCCTGGTGCTGCTCCTGGAATGCCCTCCTGAGCTCTTCATTGAACCAGGACTGATCCTCTGTCATGGTGGTAATTGTAGAATGGGGGACATATGGGTCATGAGATTACAGAATATGAATGAAATTCCAATCTTCCACTGCTGATGGTTCACAGCATCTTATAGAGGCCCAGTCTTGAGCTTCTGGATCTGTTTGGAATCTGTGCCACTCAGTGTGGTAATAGTGCCACACAATACGAAGAAGGGTATCGTCGACATGAAGTGAGGGAAGTGAGGTGCAAATTCATCTGCACAGGATTGCAAGATGATCACCTCTACCAATATAGCCATGAACAAATGCATCGGTTACAGGTGGCTTATTGAATATTAGTTCAATTAGATTTTTTTCTCTTAATTGTCCTTTCTCATTCTTTGCCACAAGTTGAGTTTAGCAGCTATGTCTTGGTTGTTACTGAACTACTCTAGATAATGGGCATTGACATGTCCCAGCCAGAGTACATTTAGTGCCCTGATCACCCTCATTGGGAATTCAGCATTGAGGAGTACTGATTTATGCGCTGACGGCCAGTAGGTAGAAGCGCCAACATGAAACTCAATGTCTCTTTTCTAAATGTTGATGTTTTTATTGACATGCTGTCAGTTTCTCTGAACAATAACTGACAGGTGTTTTGATCCCTAACTCTTAATCCTGCTGTAAAACTGCTCACACACCAATGTCGCTGGCATCAAGAGCCACTTTGAATGACTTCTCATAATCCAGTGTGGATAAAGCTGGTGCTCTATCAGTCAATGGAACTTCCCTTTTAGCAAGTTGATTTTTTTGGCAAATTATGTGTGTCCAATTCATTCAATGCAGTCCTTCAAATTTCAAATAGAGTATAAATCTGCTTTTGTTACTGCATTAACTATTCTCGATATGGAATCAGTGTGACCTAGCCAGTTTTGAAACCATCACAGTTTGTGAGCTCCAGCTACTATGACTCAGTTGTTTCAGCTTCGGTGTTGGAAAACGTCCTGGAAAGGATAGACCAGGACTATTTAGGTTTCACCAGGGTCAGAGCTTGATGGTGGTGTGGGGATTGGAATCTTCAAGGACATTGGAGATCTTATGAATGCTGCATCCCTAGCAGGAGCTCTGGATGTGGCTGTCAGTAGTGAATACTTTGAATATCAAAGTAATTCTTTGTTTCAGCATCTGCAGTCCTCCAGTGAAGTTCGTGTGTGTTTGAAAGCAATAACCGAAAATGGAAACATTGTGATGAAAGAATTGAGGAAGGGGAGGGTGCCAAGTAGCAAAAGGTTCAAGGCCTCACCATTAGCAGCTTTCACATTATGCCAGACAGAAGGTTGATGGTGAAGGCATGGGTGAGTCAGGGGTTGCAGGTATCAATATATTATCACCCTCAATGTTCACCCCAATGACATCCTAATGATACAGGCTCAGTTGATGCTGAGAGCCATTCTGTCTGGAGGGTGCAAGAGGTGTGGGCATTCCTGTGCCGCTCTGTTTCTACCCTTCCCCATCAGTTGTGTTGCACCTATTTCTGCAAGAGAGAGGTTGCTTCATTGGTTGCATTGCATTGTGTTTGGATGGTGTACCAGCCATAGCTAAGTAGATATCAAGAGTGAGAAGTAAGCATTGGCTTGAGAGGCTTTGTTGAGCAGTGGCTCGTCAAAAAGTACAGGTAAGCTCAGGTAAACTCCTTTTAACTTTCCTTTTTAGTCCTACAGCATTTGAAGTGGTGGTTAGGGCAGTTGCATGCTCCTCCTGCAGGAGGTGAGAGCCCAGGAAGACTTCCATCGTCCCTGATCACTACACCTGTGGGAAGTGCACCCAGCTGCAGCTCCTGGCAGACCACGTTAGGGAACTAGAGCTGGATGCACTCAGGAACATCCGATATACTGAATGCATCATAGATAAGAGTTTCAGTGAGGTGGTCACACCAAAGGTGCAGGCAGATTGTAGCTGGGTCACTAACAGGAAAGACAAGGGACATAGGCAGAGAGTGCGGGAATCCCCTATGGTCACTCCCCTCGAAAACAACTATACCGTTTGGATACTGTTGGGGGGGATGACCGATCAGGGCAAAGCACCAGTAGCCAGGTCAGTGGCCCTACAACTGGCTCTGGGGTACAGCAAGAAATGGTAAAGGTAAACAGAACCTTAGTGATAGGAGACTTGATAGTTAGGGGGATGGACAGGAGATTCTATGGCTGCAGACAGGATCCAGGATGGATTCCCAGGTGCAAAACATTCTCAAAGTGGGAGGGTGAGCAGCCAGAAGGTATTGTGCACGTTGGCACAAATGACACAGATATAAATAGGGATGAGGTCCCACAGAGGGATTATAGAAAGCTACGAAAAAAGTTAAAAACCAGGACCTCGATGGTGGTAATCTCCAGATTACTTCCAGTGGCACGTGTTAATGAAGTTAGGAACAGAAGGAGAAGACAGATAAATACATGTCTAAAGAATTGGTGCATGGGGCAGGGATTCAGATTTCTGGATCATTGCGGTCTTTTCTGGGGCAGAGGTGACCTGTTCAAGAGGGATGAGTTGCACCTGAACTGAAGGGGGAACCAACATCCTGGCGTGCAGTTTTGCTAGAGCTGCAAGGGAGGGTTTAAACTAGATTGGCAGGAATTGGAATCCTCAACAGCTGGGAGGAAAGTGTGAGGCTGGAAGGAGATACAGTAATTAGAAAAAGCAAGTTGAAGAGACAGGTCAGGCTGGAACAGGACTGGAAGTAAGGAATGCCTGTTGGATTAAATTACATCTATTTCAATGCAAGAGGGCTGAAAGGTAAGGCTGTTGAACTAAGGGCGTGAATAGGCACATGGGACTGGGATATTATAGCCATTACAGAAACATGGCTAAGGGAAGGACAGGATTGGCAGCTAAGTGTGCCACGGTACAGGTGTTTTAGGTGAGACAGTGGTGGAGGAAAGAGGGGAGGAGGCGTTGCAATTTTGATTAAGGGGAGTATTACAGCAGTAGTCAGAGTTGAAATAACTGAGGGATCATCCAGTGAGGCTTTGTAAGTCGAGCTAAGAAATAAGAAAGGGAAGATTACGTTATTGGGTTTGTGCTATAGGCCTCTGAAGAGACGATGGGAATTAGAGGAACAAATATGTAGAGTGATTGTGGAGGCTTGCAGGAGGAATGGGGTTGCCATAGTGGGGGATTTTAATTTACCTGACATTGACTGGGACTGCCATAGTGTTAAGCTTAGATGGGTTGGAATTTGTTAACTGTGTTCAGGAAAGTTTCCTTGAGCAGTATGTAGAGGGTCCTACTCGGGATGAGGCAAAACTCAACCTACTCTTGTGAAATAGAGCAGGGCAAGGCAGGTGACTGAGGTGACAGTGGGAAGCACTTTGGGACCAGTAAGCATAGTTCTATTAATTTTACCATAGTTATGGTGAAGGACAAAACTGGTCCACAGATTCAAGTTCTGAACTGGGGCAAGGCGAATTTTGATGGAATTAGACAGGAGCTTGTAGGGGCTGATTGGAGTCGTTTTTTTTGCAGACAAAGGGACCTCTGGCAAGTGGAAGGTCTTTAAAAGTGTGATAGCTAGTGTCCAAGGTCTGTATGTTCCTGTGATGGTGAAGGGCAGGAGTAGGGAACACTAGATCACAAAATATATTGAAGCTCTGACCAGAAAAAAGGAGTCATGGCTCGGGAACAGGCAGCTGGGATCAAGGGAATCCCTGGAGGTATATTGGGGATACCAGAGTTTACTGAAGAGGGAAATGAGGAGGGTGAAAAGGAGGCACAAGATAGCTTTGGTTGAGAAGATTAGGGTGAATCCAAAGAGATTCTTCAAGTATATTAAAAGAAAAAGAATAACTAGAGAGAGAATAGGACCCCTCAAGGATGGAAGTTGACATGTATCTGTGGAACCATAGGAGATGAACGAGGTCCTCTATGAATATTTCTCCGCTGTGTTTACCATGGAGAAAGACATAAAGACTTGGGAACTTGGGGGAGTTAGTGGTGATATCTTGGGGACAGTCCATATCACAATGGAGGATGTGTTGGAAGTATTAGAATGTATGAAGACGGATAAATCTCCTGGTCCTGATCAGGTATATTCAAGAACCCTGCAAGAGGCTAGGGAAGAAATTGTGGGGGCCCTGGCTGAGATATTTGTATCATTGTTAGCCACGGGTGAGGTCCCAGAAGACTGGAGGGTAGAGAATGTTGTGCCCTTATTTAAGAAGGACTGCAAAGAAAAACCTGGGAATTATAGACCAGTAAGCCTAACATCTGCAGTAGGTAAGTTACTTGAAAAGATTCTGAGGGATTAGATATACATGCATTTAGAAAGACAGGGTTTGATTAGGAGTAGTCAGCATGATTTTGTGTGTGGGAGAGCATGCCTCATAAATTTGTTAGAGTTCTTTGATGAAGTGACCAGAAAGATTGATGAGGGCAGGATGGTAGATGTAGTCTACGTGTATTTCAGTAAGGCATTTGATGAGGTTCCACATGCTCTGGAAGCTTAGATCACACAGAATCTAGGGAGAGTTGGCAAATTGGATACACAATTGGCTTGATGGTAGAAAGCAGAGAGTAATAGCCGAAGGATGCTTGTCTGACTGGAGGCCTGTGACTCGTAGTGTGCCTCAGGTGTTGGTGCTGGGCCCATCACTGTTTGTTATCTACATAAATGATTTGGATGAGAACGTACAAGGCATAATTAGTTATTTTGCAGATAACACTAAAATAGGCGGTATCGTGGACAGTGAGGAAGATTATCAGAAATTGCAGCAGGATCTTGACCAGCTGGGGAAGTGGGCTGAAAATGTCAAATGGAGTTTAATAAAGATAAGTGTGAGTGTTAGATTTTGGAAAGTCAAATCAAGGTAGGAGTTTCATGGTGAATGGTAAGGCCTTAAGGACTATAATAGAACAGAAGGACCTTGAAGTTCAAGTGCACAGTTCTCTGAAAGTAGAGTCACAGGTTGACAGGACAGTGACTAGTCTTCATCAGTCAGGGCATTGAGTATAGAAGTTGGGAAGTTATGTTGCAGTTGTACAGGACGTTGGTGAGGCCGCACTTGAGGTATTGTGTTCAGTTTTGGTCACCTTGCTATAGGAAGGACGTTATTAAACTTGAAAGAGTGCAGAAGAAATTTACAAGGATGTTGCCAGAACTCAGGGGACTGAGTTATAGGGAAAGGTTGGACAGGCTCGGACCTTTTTCTTTCAAGCATATGAGACTGAGGAGGGATCTTATAGAAGTGTGTAAGATCATGAGAGGCATTGATAGGGTGAATGCACTCAATCTTTTTCCCAGGGTTGGGGAGTCGAGGACTAGAGGGCATCAGTTTAAGGTAAGAGAGGAAAGAATACAAGGGAACCTAAGGGGCAACTTTTTTAACCTGTGGAATGAACTGCCAGCAGAGGTGGTTGAGGCGGGTACATTAACAACATTTAAGAGGCATTTGGATGAATACATGAAAAGGAAAGGTTAAAAGGATATATGCAGGGAAATGGCGTTAGCGTGGATAGACATTTTGCTTGACATGGACCCATTTGGGCCAAATGGCCTGTTTCTGTGCTGTAGGACTCAATGACTCTATGACTCTAATAGGCAGTGAGAGGCTGGCAGTATTAACATTGCTGTGTGAGTGACTGGTGCAAAAGCTGATGTTAGGTGTTAGTCTGAAGTGTCAGGGACTGGTGCTTGGCTTGTTATGGCAGTGTGAAGATTTGAGAGGTTGGTGGTCTGGTGGGTGGGAGATGTTCTCCTTCAAGCTGTTTGATTTGATCTCAATCACCCATGTAAAGTCATTGGAATTCACAATATACTGCTATCAGGTTCTTATGTCCAGACTTCATGACTTGACCTCTCTGATCATCTACTCCCATTTCCTTCAGATGATGGTCCTTGAAGGCCTCTTGACTCATGTTGAACCATAGTGTTTCTCTCTCTCTCTCTCTCCCTCCCCTGCCTACCCCGATCACCCCAGTGCCACAAATTCATCCTGGAATTCTCTCCCTGCCTTGATTTCTATTAATTAATTTTTACCAATATTATTCGGCACAAATGTCCTTCAATAGGAGCAGCCTGTCATTAAGAAGACCAGACAAGTTACATCATGTGGTATCTGGATGGGATTGCTTATTCCTCCTGTTGAATACAGAGGCTGTCAGCTGTGCAAATTTGCTCAGTGACCATTCAGGTAAGGTGTATATACCACATTTAAATCCCAGCCACTTCAATTGGAACTGCCAACAGGTTGCATTTTGCAACCTCCACACGCAAATAAGGCACTCAAATTACTTGTCCATTATCCAGCCATTGTTATCGTTATTTTGGAAACTTTGTACTGCAATAGTGTTAGGTTCTACTGCTTGCTGTTGTATTGGTCCATGAATTCTCACTCCAACTACACTTCAAAACTTGAAAACATTTTCGGATGCCATATGAGATGCTACAAAAATGCAAAATATGTGTCAATAACCACTTAACAAATGGTGGCTGTGACAATCACTGGAGGTTGTCTGTCCTGGGTATTTGCCTGCTACCAGGACATACCTGCCCCCCTATTCTACCAGTTTTACTTATCATTAGAGGTTGCCTGTCCTAAGGTTTTACTTGCAGCTGTGGTCTATTTGCTCTGAGATAATCTAGTCTTGCCTATTGTTGGAGACTGTCTGCTTCACATGCTGTCAGTCACGTTTACCACTGAAGTGCGGCTGCTTCAAGTTTTTGCTTACATTTGGACGCTGTTTGCACCATATTTGCCATTTCTTCATCATGATCAATCAGCCTTCACCTGAAAGTGTCTGTTGCAGGCTCTTTTGTTGACCTCATTCTTCCTCTGCTGCTTTTTCCTCCTATTTTGCTGTAATGCTGCCCAGTTCCGTCATTCCACGCTAGAATCTGACATGGTTGGCAGTGGTTTCAATGCTGGATGCTGTGTGGTGCTGTTATCATTGCTCCATGGAGAATTTCTTTTGGTTTTACCATTGCCACCATGTTGCAAGGGTGCTGAGAGGTGTGCCTGGATTGATCTTTGTGATCAGAATGTATTGAACAATATAAATTCTGCCTGGAACAGGCAGAGGTATCTGTGTGACTCAGCTTGAGCAAGCCCTTCCACACTTTTGTGACCTGGTGTCACTCTCTGTGATATCAACAGCTTATTGATGCTGTTCTATATTGCTCAGTCTACCTTTTTGTTCCTTGTTATAAAATTTCAATATTGCGATCCTTTATTTTTAATTAGATTTTTCATTTTCAGGAACATGTTTCATTGGATCCTTCTGACAATTACAAAATAGATTGAGGCTTTTTTTCAGAAATTCCATAAATATTTAACCTATGTCATCTAAAACACAACTTACCATTAGAGACATACTGCCATGTTTCAACAATATTTTTTGATACCATGCAATAAAAGTGGAAAAGGGAACAGTAAACTTTCATCTATTTTACCGCACCCATATCAGTATAATATTAAGGTGCTGAATTTCTATTGAAATGAATGCATAGTATATGAAAGCCCCATGTAAATTCTAGCAGAAGATATGTCTTGGCAAAATATCTTCGAAATGCAGAAGGCATATATTTGCATACCGCCTGCGGCTGTGAATATTTGATCAGGAGAAGAGGGTTGGCTAATCAGAAGACAGCTATTTCATATTGCAACAATACACTCAGACCATTAGCAAACTCTGTTCACAAAGATTGCAGTTGCTTTACTTTTCAGATATAGGTGCAGGTGATCTGGTCCATTCATATTCAATTCAACATGTATTCGATGAAAATGCAATAAAAATTGAAATCAAAGTATATCATAAGTCAACACACTGAAGAAAAAGACTCATAGTTATGGCTTCAATTTCAAGACTATGAAAGAGGAAACTCATTTCTATAATGCAGTTGACAGTAAAAGGAAACAGAAATTAAAATTTACCGTATTTATGTTGAGCATCAAAATTAAGTGTCCACACTAGATATGTGACTCAGTGCTGAATAAAGTTGCATAGGCAGTCGTGTTGGAGAAAATTAGAAGGAAACAGGGAAACTTAGTGTGTTCTTGTGATTTGTTTCTTCAAAACAATATTTTTCTCTATTACATTACAGAGGCACAAAACAATCAGAACAAATGTCAGCATTTCTCCTGCACTTTACACAGAATGTAATGTTTTACCTTACTGCATGAATGTTTGCCAAATTGCTTATGACTGGCTCAATATATACTTTTTTTTTCATTCACACGATGTTGATTTTTTTTGTATTTCCCAAGGGTTGTATGCAAGCTTACATTTAAATAAGGATTAAGGTTTATGGTCCTGATTGGTGGAGCAGCTGATGTGAGTATAGCAACATAAATCTATGAGGAAAGTCAAGAGGACAGGATCATTGAATTTTACTGAAATCCTTTCTTCTGGCTGTCAGTACCATTCTGGAATGTCCGTATAATGCTTTGTTTGTTCCAAGTAAGTACCAGAAAGACTATGCCAAACACTTACCATGTTTTTGATAGAAAAGACTATGCATGCGGCGGGGTTATAGGAGGTGGGGGGGAGGAATTGGCTCTGTGATG
>JAHRHZ010000013.1:46172489-46186461 GCA_024137785.1 Ginglymostoma cirratum
TTGGCTCTGTGATGTTACAGCTTCAGTTCCCCTTATGAAACTACCCTCTATAATCTATATGTGTCATATTAAATACTACATCTGTTCACATCTGGTTACTATACTGCAAAACAAAATGTTTACAATTTCCTTTGCACTAATTTAAAGCTATACGGATACATTTCTGCAGGGTTTTAAGCCTTATCCTGTGTAATTTTGGAAATGTCACAGAGAAACACCAAAAACAAATCATCATTAAAGGTTTGGCTGATGAACAGTTTCAAACTTTCATGAAAAATCATCTGTGTCTCCAGCCCTACTATGAGTGGAGCTCCAGTAGAAGCTGGTGATAGTGATGGGGAGTTCTGAGCAAGGAGAGCTGATCTGTTCTCCAGGTCTGCCACCAGTAAATAGCAATGGTGAGGGAAGGCAACTGGAGCAATTGAACAGGCTCTTGTTGGAAAAGAAAGAGTGATTTTGGTGCTGAGCAGGCTGATGGGAAGAGAGAGCAGACAGACAAAGGGATTTCTCAGCCCAATGTAATCCATGTAGGCATTGCTCACTCATCGCTTAAATAGTATTTTGCTTATCATTAATTTCCCTTCCTGTTAGTAATAACCTGACGCCAGTGAAATAATGAATCCTTACATCATGACATTTGGGCTGTCCAGTTCTGAGGAAGGGTCTCTGGACCCGAAATGTTAACTCTGTTTTCTCCTTCACAGATGCTGCCAGACCTGCTGAGCTTTTCCAGCAACTTTGTTTTTGTTCCTGATTTACAGCATCCGCAGTTCTTTCGGTTTTTATTTTGTCCAAATGTCATGTTACATTAACAATGAAATTCATTGATAATGCCATTGTTCTGAAAAATAAAATCTTCAAGTATGCTACTGAATATTTTCAACAGTTTCTTATTACTATTTCAATTTGTTTATCCCGTTTCCCTATTTCTCCCTGTAATGCTTTCATATGACAGAGTTCCAGGCGAGACACTCCTTACCTATGGTAGGGAATGCCGATCCCTCTAGGACAGCAGCTATGCTGAGACAAGAGTCAACTCAATCTCTAAGCAATCAGGGAAAGAATCACTATTCAAATTCATGATTCATAAATTTATACAGTGTAGAAAAGGCTCTTCAGCCCATCCCGAGTCTGCGCCGATATGACTACCTCTAAAGGTGCACTAACCCCAATTTCCTGTATTTGTCCCATATCCTTGAACGTTATGATATTTGAAGTGTTCATCCAAATACCTTTTACAGCTTGTAAGGCTTCTAGCCTCCACTACCTTCCCAGACAGTGCATTCTAGATTTCCACCACCCCCTGAGTGAATAAGTTTTTTCCCAAATCTCCTCTGAATCTCTTGCCCCTTAACCTGAAACAATGTACTCTTGTGACTGACCCCTCAACCAAGAGTAACAGCTGCTTCCTATTCACCCTGTCCTTACCCCACATAATCCTATACACCTCAACATTGTCCCCTCTTAGTCTTCTCTGCTCTAAACAAAGGAATCCAAGCCTATTTAGCCTTTCCTTATAGCTCAATTTCTCCATTCCGGACAGCGTCCTGGTGAACGTCCCCTCTATTCCCTCTTGTGCTAACACATCCTTCCTGTAGTAAGGTGACCAGAAATGCACACTGTACTCCAGTTGTGGCCGAATCAATGCTCAATACAACTCCAATGCTACCTCTTTGCTCTAATACTCTATGCCACGACTGATGAAAGCAAATGTCCCACATGATTTCTTAACTATCCTATTCACGTGCTCTGCCAACTTCAGGTATCTGTGAATAACTACCCCAAGATCCCTCTATCCCTCTAAGCTACTCAATGTCCTGCTTTTAATCAAATATTCCCCCATCTTGTTTCTTTGTCTGAAGTGCATCATCTCACACTTTATCAGGGTTAAGTACCATCTGCCACTGGTCTGTCCACCTGATTAAGCCATCTATATCTTCCTGTGAACCATCTCCTTGACTATTAACTACTCTACCAATCTCGGTGTTGTCTGCAAATTTGCTCAATAGTCGCCCCACATTTTCATCGATATCATTTATGTAAATAACAAACAACAAGGGTCACAAGACTGATCCTTATGGTAAACAACTGGACATTGGTGGCCAGTCATTTGAATACCCTTCTACCATTATACTTTGTGCCCTATTACTAGGCCAGTTTGTAATCCAGCTCACAAAGTTTCCCTCAATTCCATGTGCTGTAACCTTCTCAATCAATGTCCCATGTGGGACCTTGTGAGAAGCTTTGCTAAAATCCATATAAACTACATCAACTAAACTTCCCTCATCCATACACTTAATCACATTCACAAACATTCTCATAAATTTGTCAGATGCAACATCCATCTGAGAAAGCCATGCTGATGATCCCTAATTAACCAAAGCCTTTCCAAGTGGGTATAAATTCGCCCCTTCAGAATTCCTCCAATAGATTTCATACTACTAACTTGATTCTCACTGGTCTGTAATTTCCTGGTTCATTTTTATCACCCTTCTCAAAAAATGACACTACATTAACCATCCACCAGTCCTCTGGCACTTCTCCTGTGGTCAGAAAAGAATTAAAAAATTATGTCAGAACCCCTGCAATTTCCTGCCCACTTCCCACAACAGCCTGGGATCAATGTATCCAGGCCAGGGGATATGTCTGTTTCTAAGCCTGATAGAGCCTCCAATACCTCCCCAATTCCTATGTCAAACTATGCAAGATCCTCACAATTCCTTTTCTTGAATTTCATACCTACGTTCTCCTTTGCAAAAGTGAAGACCAAGGAGTGATATTCATTTAACACCCTTCCAATATCCTATGGTTTCACACGCAGGTTTTCCCCTTGGCCACTTATGGGCCCTACTTCTTTCCTGGTTAATCTTTTCCCTTTATATATTTATAAAATATCTTAAGATTCTCCCTAATCCTATTCACATGTCATTGTTCACACACCTTTTTGCTCTTCTAATTGCTTTCTTAAGTGCCCTCCTGTACTTCCTGTATTCCTCTAGGGCTGCAGCTGAATTGCTCCCTTTGGCCTTGCTAAAATCCCTTCTCTTCTTTCTCATCCGCTCCTGAAATATCCCAGACATCCAGGGTTCTCTGAACTTATTGATCCTACACTTCCCTCTAAAGAGTGCCTGTTGGACCTTTACTCTCCCCAGCTCCTTTTTGAATGCCCCCCAGTTGCTCTGTTGTAGAATTACACACAAGGAGCTGTACGCAGTCAACCATAGCTAGATCCTGCTTTATTTTAATAAAATCTGCCTTCCTCCAATCGAAAGGCAACTTTTGCAAGCCGTCTTTCTCCTTAGTCGGAACAAATTTGAACCATACCATGTTCTGGTTGCTATCAGTTAAATGCTTCCCCGCTGTCACATCGAACACTTGTCCAGCTTCTTTCCCCAGAACCAGATCCAGCACTGCTCCATCCCTTTTTGGGCATTTTACATATTGATATTGAGTTAAGGAAAAATTGTAGGAATAATAGAATTGGATTTGAAATTTGAAATTGGATTTGAAATGAGCAAATGAACTTTGTTAATTGCGAGATAGTATGTTTTCAGAACAGAAAATAAAGATACCATATACTTCTTGGAAAACAGGTGTTTTTAAATGTCAGCCAGGAACAGAATGATAAGACTAAGAAGCAGGATTAAGCCAATCAGCTCCTGTCATTCAACGACATTATGGTTGACCTGGCTGTGGTCTTGAACCCATTTTACTGTTGACATCCATAGTCCTTGACCCCCTTATTCATCAAAAATCTGTTCAATCTGTTCAATTCTTCCTTCAATAGATTCCACAATTTGACCTCCTCTACTTTATGGGGAGGGAATTCAACAGACTAGCAATCCTTCTACACAAGAGGAATGTCCTCCTAGAATCTATGCATTCCTCTCAATATGTTGCTTACTTCAATAAGATCATTCTTATTCTTCTGAGCTCCAATGGATGCATCCTCAACATTTCCTTATAAAATAATCTCTAATTTCTGGAATAGGCTGCATGAATTATCTCTGAACTGATTATAACACAATTATGCCTTTGCAAAACAAGGAGACCGAAACTGTATACAGTATTCCAGATGTGTTCTCATTAAGGCTTTATACAACATCATTAAATCTTTAAAACTTTCCAAATTTTATATTCCACTGCCATTGCAATAAATGCTATAAATCTTCTATTTAACTTGCTGCACTTGCACACTAAGTTTTTGTGGTATGTGTACCAACACACCCAAATTCCTCTGTATGTCAGAAAACTATGATGTCACTTCATTTAAATAGTATCAGAGATAATAGGTACTGCAGATGCTGGAGAATCCGAAATAACAAGGTGTGGAGCTGGATGAACACAGCAGGCCAAGCAGCACCATAGGAGCAGGAATACTGCTTTTTCCAGTCTTCCTGCCAAATTGGATGAGTTTACATTTTCCCATAATATAAATTACAGCTTCCAGTTTTTTTGCCTATTCACACAAACCATCCAAATCCCTTTACATTCTCTTTACCTTCTCCGCACACTTTGGTTCCCTAACTATTCTGGTGTCAATGGCAAATTTACTTGCCAAACGTTCATCTCCTACATGCACATCATTGGTATGGATTGTAAATAGTTCGGGCCCCAATATTGATCCCTATAACACTACAGTAGATACTGCTTGCCAAACTGAAAAGAATCCCAATTTTCTCTTTCCTGTTTGTTCGACAATCCTTTATTCGTATTGATATGCTTCCTCCCATTTCTGTGAATTTTTATCTTGTGTAGAAAACTTTGAAGGGACACTTTAATGGAATTTTTCTTTGGAAATCCAAGTACATCATATCTACCAATTCCCCTTAATCCGTTTTGCACGTTACTTCTTCGGAAAAAAGTATTATATTAATCAGAAAAATTACTGGAAATTATGATATGATATTTTGATAATTAGAAAAATAATGATTTACTTAGATCATATCAACATGGCTTCATGAAAGTGATATCGTTGTTGAAAAACTTGTTACAGTTGTTTTGAGGGTATTACTAATCAAGTGGGTAAGGGGAAACTAGTGGATATGGTGTATTTGGATTGCCCAAAGACTTTCACTAAGGTCCCATATTGGAAGTAAATGAGCAAAATTAGATCACGTGGATTGGGGGAATATACTGACATGTATTGAAGATTAATTTAGATAAAGTAAATAGAGACTAGGGTAAATCAATCATTCTCAGATTATTTGAGATAAAAGGTACTGCCGATGCTGGAGAATCCGAGATAACAAGACATGGGGCTCGATGAACACAGCAGGCCAAGCAGCATCATAGGAGCAGGAAAACTTGACGTTTCGGGCCTAGACCCTTCATCAGAAACGATGGGTCTAGGCCTGAAAGGTCAAGTTTTCCTGCTCCTATGATGCTGCTTGGCCTGGTGTATTCTCAGATTATTGGTAGGACCAGTGCTTAGGCTCCATTTTATTAACGATTTATATCAATGATTGAATATGGGAACCAAATGTAATATTTTCTAGTTTGTGCTTGACGCAGACCGAGGTGAAAATGCATGTTTTGTTTATATTACAAAGGAGCTCCAAGTAGACATTGACGTTTCGGGCCTAAACCCAATGTCAACGTCAAGTTTTCCTGCTCCTATGATGCTGCTTGGCCTGCTGTGTTCATCCAGCCCCATGCTTGTTATCTCGGATTCTCCAGCATCTGCAGTACCTTTTATCTCCAAGTAGACATTGACTGGTTGAGTGCAGGAGCAAGAACATTGAGGAATTATAATGGGTGTTCAACATATTAATTCCTTTAAGGAGAGATTGAAAAGGTTGCGTCTGTATTCTCTAGAGTTTAGAAGATGACAGGGGATCTCATGGAAACCGACAACATTCTTAGCAGATAGCCATGATTGATGCAGAAAGGATATTTTCCTTGGCTGTGTGTATAGAAGCAAAGGATGCAGCTTGAGAATAAGTGGCGTAACATTTAGGAATGAGATGAGGAGAAATTTCTCGACTCAGAGGGTAGTGTATATTTCGAATTCTATATCTCAGAAGGTTCAATTATTGAGTATGTTCAAGGCAGAGATCAATATATTTCTAGTTACAATTGATATCAAGGGATACCTGGTCTCTGATATCTCTCTCTCTCTCTACACCCTCTCTGCAGCTGCAACACTGTATTCTGCGCTCAGTTCTTCTACCCTGATGCACTTTGTATGGTACGATCTGCCTGTAGAGAACACAAAACAACACTATTCCCTGTATCTCGGTATATGTGACAACAATAAATCAACCAATTTGGGGATCTGTGGGAAAGTGGCATTGAGGTAGAATAACCAGCCACAGTATAGAATAATGGAGCAAGCCTGGGGGTGTTGAATAGCCTACTCCTGCTCTTTCTTTCTTACATTTCTTATGCAACATAGGGTTTGAATTTGTACTGGAGAAATTCAGAGTAAGTTTTATTTATTCATTCACAGGTTGTGTCAATGGGCAGACCAGCATTATTGCCCATGCCTAATTGCTCAGAGGGTAGTTAAAAATCAATCTCAGTGCCGGGATATGGAGTGACATTTAGGCCAGATGAGGTAAAGATGGCAGATTTCCTTCCCTACAAGACATAGTGAACTACATTGTTTTTTACCACAATCAACAGTGGTTATAGTGTCATGATAAGGTTAACTTTCTATTTTTATTGAATTGAAATTTCACCATCTGCAATGATCAGATTCAAATCCATGCCCCCAGAATATTAACCTGATGTTTTGGATTACTAGTCCAGTGACATTACCACTACACCGCCACATTCCCATTGGGGGAAAACCAACTTCAATGAGACAAAAGTGGATCTAGATGGCATTGGAAAGTGAGCATGGGGAATATTGTTTCCATTAGTGGAAAGCTCATAAACCAGAGTGCACAGACTAATGATAACTTGCAAAAGAAGCAATGGCGACATGAGGACAAACTTTTTCACGCAGTGAGTAGTGGAGGCAAGGTCACATTTAGCTTTCCAAAATGGATTAGATCATTATCTGAAAAGGAGAAAATTGCAGTCTATGGAGAAGATGTACAGCAGTGGAACTAGGTGAATTTCTGCTTCAGCGAGTCAAAGCAAAACATAAGAGGCTGAATTGCCTCTATCTGTGTTGTAACTGTTTATAGGTATGGTGTCTAAATCACGATAGTAGATTTTTTGATTAAGATAACAATTAAAAAAGTAAAGAAAACACTAGCCTTTATTTCCAAAGGGATAGAATTAAAAAGCTAAGAAGTTATGCTAAATGTATATCGATGCTGGGTGAGAGGACACTCGGAATACTGTGCACAATTCTGTTCTTCACATTATAATAAAGATACAGAAACATTGCCAAGAGTGCAAAATAAGATGTATAAGGATGATAGCAGACTGAAAGGTGATGTCTAACAGGCTTGTGCTCTTTTCTATGGGCAAGAGAAGACTGAGGGGTGACCTGATAAAAGTTTAGGCTTATGGAAGTTTTCGATTGGTTGGATGTAGAGAAGATAGCTATTTGTGGAGAAAAACAAAAATGGTGCCTATTAAGATTAGATGTTTTTTAGTTCTTTCATGGAATATTGAATTGATGGCATCTATTGCCCACCCCGATTGCCCTTGAGAATCCAATTAAGAATTAACTTCTTAAAACACTGAAACTTATGTGGTATATGTACAGCCACACTGCTCTTAACGAGGAAGATTCCAGATTTTAACCCAAGGACCATGAGGGATTTACTTCCAAAGCAGGATGGCAGGTTGTGGTGTTTCCGTGCACCCGCTGACATTGTTCTTCTCGGAGGCAGAGCTCACAGGTCTGGAAAGTGCTGTCAAAGGAGCCTTGGTGAATTGCTGCAATGCACCTAAGAGGTCCACACTGTTGCCATTGGTGTTGAAGGGAGTGGATATTGAAAATGTTAAGTTGGCTGACTTTCAAGCCAGCCCCATTGTCCCGGAAGGTATTGAACTTCTTGAGTGTTGTTGAAGCTGTATTCATATTTGTGGAGCCTCCTCTGCCAGTGAGCTTTTTAATTGTGCACTACCATTCACGGCTAGTTGTGGCAAGACTGCAGAGCTTAAATCTGATCCATTGGTTGTGGATCACTTAGATGTGCCTATGACATACCAATTTTGTTGCTTGCCTTGCAAGTAGTCCTGTGTTGTAGCTTCACTACATCAACATCTCATTTTACGTATACCTACAGCTGCTCCCTGCATCTCCTCCTGCACTCTTTGTTGGACCATAGTTGATCCCCTGGCTTGGTGATGATGATAGAGGGGGACTTGCCAGGACATAAGATTACAGAGTGAGGTTAAATGTAATTCTGCTGCTGATGTCCCTGACGACCTGGTGTGTGCCCAGTCTGAATTTGTTAAATCTAATCAAAATTTAGCCTATACAACATGGCGGTACTGCTACACAACACGACGGGGGCTATCTTCAATCTTCATTGTGAAAGCAGGACTTCAAATCCATAACAACTGTGCAATTATCAGACCTACCCATACAGTCATTGGCAGATGCATCTTTTGAAGATAGATTAGTGAGGATGAGACCAAGTAATATTTTCCTTCTTATTGGTTCCCTCAGTATCTGCCACAGACCCAGTCGAGCCAGTTCAGTCAACAATGGTGTTACCAGCCATTCTTGGTGATGGATAATGAAGCCAGAGTGTATTCTGTGATGTTGCTACCTTCTGTATCTCCAGGTGGTGCTCAATTTTGAGCTGAACTGGGCGTGATAGGTAGTCATCAAAAGGATATTTCCTTGACCACATTTGTCCTGATGACAAGAGACGTTATGGCTCTTGAGTCAATGTTGGGGACTTTTTGAGTAAGTCCCTCCCACTGTAAACCACTGTGCCTTTGGTGCCCCATGGCATACCTAGGGTGTTATGGGTCTGGCAGCATCAGTGGAGAGAAAGTAGAGTTAAGGTTTTGGGTCCAGTCACCCTCCTTCAGAACTGAGTCCTAAATGGCACTGAAGACGGTATAATCACAAGTGAGAGTGCTAATTTCGAACTTATGATAGAAGGAAGGTGAGGCAGCTGAAGATGGTTCAGCCAAGGACTCTGCCCTCAGTAACTCTTGCAGCAAGATCACCACTTTCCTTTAGCCAGGGGAAAGGTTTACCCATGGCTTCCATAGACGTCACTTTTTCTAGGACTCCTCGATGCCACATTTAATCAAGCAGTCACTATCATTTTATATCCATAATTCAGTTCTTTAGTCCATTTTTGGATCGAGACTGTAATAAGGTGAGGAACCAAGTGATCCTAACAAAAACCAGATGGAGCATCAGTGAGCAGATTATTCCTTGTAAAATTGCATGCACTGTCGCGGCACTTTCCATGATACTGCAGAAGATTTTGATCAGACAGATCTGGTGGTGATTGTTGCTGGATTGGATATGTCTTGTTCTGAGGATAGGAATTAATAGGAAAATTTCTCACATTTCAGGGAGATGGCAGTGTTCTAACTACTGGAGCAACTTAGTGAGAGGTATGGATAATTCATGATGACAAGTCTTCAACACAAGTCTTTAACACTACAGCTGGATTTTATCAGAACCAAGAGCATTTGCTGAATGAGTCCAATGCACTCAGTTATTTCTTGATCTGACATGAATTAGTTAATGGCTGGAATCTGAAGTGGGGGTAGCTCAGTAGGAGGCCGAGAGTAGATATCCACTTGGCACTTCTGGCTGAAGCTGGTTGCAAATGTTTTAACCTTGTCTTTACCTGCAACGTGCTGCTATCTGCCATCATTGAAAGTAAAAATGCTTGTGCAGTCTCTTTGTCTAGTTTATTGTCTAATTGTTCAGCACTGCCATGACTGAAAGTAACAGGGCTGTATTCCTTTGATCAAATCCGTTTGTATGGGATTGCTCAGCTCTGCCTGTAGCATGCTGTTTTTCAGGAAGGAACAAATCTTAAAGGAGCCTATAATCTGAAGATTTATTTTGTTTTAAGTCTCAAGCTATAATCAGAACTATGTTAGATCCAGTCTTTCTAACTCAGAGGCATTTCAGCTATAATGATCCTACTGCTTCCCAGATAATGCTAACAAACTGACTGGATATTGAGCCTGTCAATAAGGCTACGTTGTTTCAACAACTAGCATTGTGAGCTAGCTCAGCCTCTGGGGGGACATATATATAGTAACACATGAATGTCTTAATTAAAATCAAATCTATTGTGCATTTGATCTGCACAATGATCTATTCAATGAATACACAAAATCTTGTGAAACTGAAGTAAGGCAATTTCATTTTATGAACTCATCACTTCCCTTCTCTTTTTATTGAGCGATAGCTCGCTGCCTGCTCAAGTGCATCGTTGGGAACATCTGTCAACACTGGTCTAATCACTTTCCAATCTACTCTGACAATAGTCTCCATGACACTAATTGTAGGAGTGCAATAAAAGAGGGAAGATAACAGAGCCCTGTGCGGTGCTGACACCTGTTAAGAGAATAATGCTTTTTGGGCAATATTGTTGAATTAGAATTTGAACAATCCATCATTTTGCTTTAGTGATATGTTAGAAAGAAGCACAAAGAGCAATAGGAAAAGACAGAATGCCACAAAGTCATGGTACTGAAACAGAGGGCTGAATGGTCTTGTTCTGCAACATAACAACTGTGTGAAAAAAGTAATAACAGGTAATTTCAGGATTTTTTTTCTATCAGATGTAACAATGTGTGCGGATTTTTCTTTTAGATTCAAGTCGAGTTTGGATGCTTTGGTGTGATTGTGCACACAAACTGGTTATTAAATTGGCAAACCACCATGCATCGCCCTTCATGCTGTCTCTTGTTTATCTTTTCAATATTCAGAGAAGGGATAAGCAGTGGGTGTCAGAGAGGTGGAAACTGAAATAGCGTAAACTGCCACATTCTCTTTCCTTTCATATCATGCTCATATTCGCTTTGCTTCACCGACATCACTACAACAACACCAGCCCCGATATCTTCCTCTCACCTCCGGTCTCAATCTTTCCCTGCCCCAGTCTTGATCTCTTCACCCCCTGCCAGTTCCAGTTCTCCACCTTCCCCAGTCTCGCTCGTCCCCCCTCACAGTCCTGATACTTCCTACTCCCCAGTCCCTATTCTCCCCCCTCCCCAGTCCCCATCCTCCCACCTCCCCAGTCCCGATCTCTTCTTCCCTTCCAATCCCAATTCATCTCCCCACCAACAGTCACAACCTCTTCCACCCTCCCAGTCTCAATTCTTCCCCACTTCCAGTCATGATTCTTCGTCAACCCCACCCCCATGATGCATAGATCCAGAATTGTTGTCAATGTAGAATAATGATTAGCCCTGACTGAATGTGCAGTCATAAACGTATCTAGACACTGGGTGGGGGAGGTGGCAGTGAAAGTGGGTAAAATAACAAATTGCAGGACAAGGTTCATGGTGGGAAGTTGTTGAACTCAATATTGAGTCCAAAGACTGTGACATGCTTAAATGGAGAATGAGATGTTGTTTTTCCAAGCTTGCTCTGAGCTTCACTGGAATTGTGCCGCAGGTCCAGAGCTGTAGTGCGATCATGAAAGCAGGACAATGTTTTAAAATGGCAAGTTATGGAAGCTGAGGGGCATGCCTGTGGACTGAGTGGTGCTGTTCTGCAATATGGCAACATTCTATATTTGGTCTCCACCGTGTACAAGAGAACACATTTTGAGCAGCAGATACGTGAAGCTAAATTGAAACAAGTCTAAATAAACTAAATTGAAAGTAAATTGATGTTTCACCTGGAAGGAATGTTTGGGGACTTTAAAAGTGAGGAATGAGGAAAGAAAGGTGCAATTGTTGCACCTTCTGAGATTACATGGTAAGATGCTATGGTAGGGTGAAGAGGTGTTAAGAATGATCGAGGAATGGGTGCCTCACTTGCAGGGAACTGTCTCTATGGAATTATATCAGAGAAGGTAATGGGAAGATGTGTTTGGTAGTGGCAGAAATGGTTGAGGAGATCCTTTGAAGGCTGAAGGGGTGTGTAGTAAGACCAAGGAGAATCTTTCTTGGTCCTGGGAAGCCTTGAGAGGAGTAAGGGTGCAAGTGTGGGAAATAAGTCAAGCAGGTCAAGGTCAGAAATGCTTAACTGAGTGAAAAGAAAGACAAGTCAGAAACACTCTTGTGGAAGATAGCATAAAGCAGGCATAGACAATAACAGCATAAGATATCAGTGCAGAATTAAGACATTCAGCCCATTGAGTCTGCTCCACCTTTTGATTATGGCTGAGATGTTTCTCAACCCCATTCTCCTGGCTTCTCCCGGTAAACCTTGACCCCGTCAGCAATCAAGAACCTATCTATCTCTGAGTTAAAAACGCTCAATGACTTGGCTTCCACAGCTTTCTGCAGGAACGAGTCCCACAGATTCACCACGTTCTGGCTGAAGGAATTCCTCCACATCTCAGTTCTAAACTCCTTCATTCTGAGGCTGTGCCCTCAGGCCCTAGTCCCTTCTACTAGTGGTAACATCTTCTTCACATCCAGTCCATCCAGATCTCTCAACGAGATTCCCCCGATCGATCTAAAGTCTATAGAGTACAGGCCCAGAGTCCTCAACTGCTGGTCATATGACAAGACTTTCATCCCTAGGATCATTCTTGTAAATCTCCTCTGGATTCCCTCCAATACCAGCACATTCTCCCTTACAAACAGGATCCAAATCTGCTTACAATATTCCAAATGTAGTCTGACTAGAACCTTGTACAGCATCAGCAGTACATTCTTGTTCTTGTATTCTATCCCTCTTAAAATGAATGTTAACATTGCATTTGCCTTCCTAGCTGCCAAATAAACCCAGAAGTTAACATTAAGAGAACCCTAATGAAGAATCTAGGAAATTTGAATTGAATCCTTTCAAGAGTCAGGGTGTGAGGAAGTACAGTCAAGGTAGCTCTGGATGTTGGTGAGTATGCAATGAATATTAGTAGCCTATCCTGGAAATAGAAACAGGGAAATGAATGAAGAGACGGATGGAGTCAGAGATGGACCAGGTGAAGGTGAAAGAAGGATAGAAACTGGAAGATTTAAAATTGAAGATTTTTTTTTTCCTATTCTGGATGAGAGCAAGAAATGGAGACAAGGGCATTGATATACCAGAGAAAGAATTGTGGGAGGAGGCAGAGTAAGACTGGAACAAGGAATGTTTCACAAACCCCACCAAGAGATAGACAGAACTGGGATCCTTGCAGGTACTCACAACCACACCTTTCTGAGTTGAGTTATAGGAGAAATTACTCAAAATAAAAACAAGTTCTGCCAGGTGAAGGGGAGTGATGGTGGACAGGGGCTGTTTGGTCTATTAGTGACATTTTATATTCACAAACTGAAGCGATGTTGGTGAGGTTTAATTGACTAAGATTTCATGGTAAATCCCCTGCTGACATTATCAATTTTAACTAATGCTGCGACACACCAAGCACTTACAAAATCAAGTAGACCCAACCTGGAACTAACCAGGAAGTAATTGATAACAACCTCAGAATGCACTGGAGAAACTCAGAGGGTCTGGCAGCATCTGTGGAGAGAGAAACAGAATTAATGCTTTGAGTCCAGTATGACTCTTCTTCAGAACTGCTTCCTTGTAAGGTTAACTCTTTAAATATGTATTCACTTTTGCTTTCAAAGCTGCTATGAATTCTGCTTCCACAATGGTTTGATGATGATCTCTAATCAATTCTCCCCTCTTATTGACTGGTGGAACTATCGGTTGCCTGATTAACTTTATCGAAAACCTTAAATAATTTTCCATAGCTCAATTAAGTGCATTGTTAATCATCTTTGTTGTACATAAAAGATCTTCAATGTCTCTTGTCTCATCTCATAAATATTGCTTCTACCCCTCTTGTATCATTTCTGTACCCAGTTGGGATGCTGGGTTACATTTTACCAGAAATCAGTTAATGTCAATTTTGGATAACAAGGTGTGGGGCTGGATGAACACAGCAGGCCAAGCAGCATCATAGGAGCA
>JAHRHZ010000013.1:46186861-46205724 GCA_024137785.1 Ginglymostoma cirratum
GCCCGAAACGTCAAGCTTTCCTGCTCCTATGATGCTGCTTGGCCTGCTGTGTTCATCCAGCCCCACACCTTGTTATCTCGGATTCTCCAGCATCTGCAGTACCTTTTATCTCTAATGTCAATTTTGTCAAGTTTCATGGAGTATCTCTCTCCTTGAGGCTCCGCAAACCTTCTCACAGACTGTTTTCCAAAACTGGCCTCATTATCAATGGACAATTCCATTCGTGGAAACTATTTGTTGTATCTGCCCTCTCGCCACAAGGGGGAGTACTTTCCTCTGCTGGGATTCCCAGGCCAGTCCTCTGTGTGATCAAGTGTTTTGAGCCAGGAGTTGCCCCTCCCTGTGCTCTTAGTGGAAGGAGAGGCAAAAACTTGAGTTGCTCGAGAGAAGCCCACCTCCCCTTGACTTTTGGTGGGCAGACTCCCAGGGCTGACCATGGTCCACCTTCCAGACTAATCTAGATGGAGAGTCCTGACTGATGTTTGACCAGAATCCTGACTGATCTTTGTGTGGCTCCCTGTTTGACATGCAATGCCTGGATTTATTGTCCTGGTCCCACAGGGCTAACAATGGCACACTCAGACTACTGAGGCACTGACCGTGACCGGCCTAAGTAGCTGACTGACAATGCCCAAGTCTCTAGAGTGATATCGGAGACTGTCTTTGACTTATTCTGGCAGGAACCCCTGGCTGATGGCTGCCTCCCTTGCCCTGAATGAGGACTGCTCTCCTTAGACCTGGACACATGGTTATTTGTTTGAAACACATGCAGCGTGTTTGCTGCAGAAGCTGCTGGTATATTGTGCAGGTGTGAGATTAATATAGCACGATGTCATACAGCAGCAGGCCCACTCTCATAATTGAGTCTAGGCTAAAGATCATCGCAAGACAGAAGTATTGTGGGCCTTTAAGCTCTGGTTGAGGGGTTAAGTACAAAAAGGCAAGTAAAGACATGGCAGAGATACTGTGAGCTTCGAAATGGGTACAAAGTAAGTAAGCACTAAGAAAGCAAGTGAGGAGCTGTGAGTTGCAACATAGTCCATTCCATGAGGTGGATGCCTATCCCCATCCCTGTAAAGTATCCTGGCAGCGGCATTCCAATCAAAGGTGCTGGTGCATTTCAAAGTGCAGTATTGAAATGGAGAATTGTACTGTAAGAGGATCAGAGATATGCCATGACGCTGTAGTGAGGCTGGCATGTGCCCACTGTCAATGTCCCTGGATGGAGGGAGTGCATGCAGCCGCTGGCCATGGAATGGGCCCTGAAATGTTGGTGGCTGCTTTCCAAGATGGAGGGCTGCAGGAGCAAGCAGTGAGCTGGAGGTAACTGGTCTGACTCTTATGTCAGGAATGTTGGGGTGGGAAAGTGGAAACATGTATATTCATGAGGTGAAATTAACAAAGAATGACATTCTAATTCATGCAAATAGATACAAGTAGGCTTCTCATCACACCCTAGCAAAATTCTCATCTCACTGTTCAATACTGGTTTGGAGAATCAGATATTACGTTTCCAACATTGAGAATTTCTTTATTGCTGATCTCATGTTATTTTATCAACGTTCTTGCCAATGCTAACGTCATTCAGGGGCTGGGAAGATTTTGAGTCCTAAATATAATTGATATTGCAAGTTTTAAGTTTCCTTTGACACTTATTTGCATAATCACAGATGTAAAATGAACCTAATCAATGTGCAGTAATGTAAAATATAATGCAATGGTGTAGTGGTAACGTTCTGGGGAGCTAATGGCAGATGGTAAAATTTGAATTCAGTCAAAATCTGCAATTAGCAGTTTAATAATGACCTTCAAACAACTGTTTTAAAACCCATCTGTTTCACTAATATCCATTAGGGAGAGAGATTTGCTATTCCTACATGGTCTGGCCTATGTGCAACCAGCATTCACTCAATTTTTTTTTCTGTTGCTTGGACCTCTGAAATCATAGATGGCAGCAGCTTTTAGAAATGTAGCACAATATGTTGGCATGCTAATTAACCTACACACGGGCAGCACCATGGCTCAGTGGTTATTAGTTCCAGAGACCCAGGTTCAATTCCACCCTTTGGTGACTGTATGGAGTTTGCACGTTCTCCCTCTGTCTGGGTGGATTTCTGCTGGTTGCTCCGGTTTCTTTCCACTGTCGAAAAATGTGTAGGGCCATGCTAAATTGCCCATAGTGTCCAGGGATGTGCAGGCTAAGTGGATTAGCCATGGGAAATGCAGGGTTATGTGGATAGGGTGGGGGAGTGGGTCTTGGTCGCATGCTCTTTGCAGGTTGGGTATAGACTCAATGGACAGAATGTCCTCTTTTTGCACTGTAGGGATTCTATGATTCTAAATACCTCTCATAAGTTGTGCAGCCTCACAGCTTAGAATGAACTCTGCATGTAATTCTAGACCCAATGTAATGTGGTTGACTAAAAACTGCCCTCTGAAATGGCCATGCAGTTGTATAATTGTGAGAATGTCTTAATAAAGGAATGAAACTGGATGGACCAGCTGGCATTGACCTAGACACCAGTAACTTCACAGCAACCTCAGTCCTGTTGACTCTGCAAAGTCTACCTTATCAATGTCTGGGTGCTTGTAATTGAGAGAGCTGTCTCACAGATTAGTAAAGCAAATTTTAAGATTAGCTGTCATATTTTTACCTGGAACAAAAACAGAAGTTGTTGGAAAAGCTCAGTAGGTCTGGCAGCATCTGTGAAGAAAAAAAAATCAGAGCTGATGTTACAGGTCAGGTGACCCTTCCTCAGAATTGTTTTGCCTGGAATATTGCATTTCAGACTTTGAACAGAATAAAAGAAGTGAATATCTGTCAAAACTTACCTGACCTACAAAGAAATAAAGGAGAGAAGTCATTTTTTAATATCAGCAAAGGTGAATGGGATCATGCAAACTCAGCCCATTAACTAAATTACTTGAGCATATAGAAAGGGATGCATCATCATGAGGTATACATTCCTTCCAGCAATCTTGGAGAAAGAATGGAAAAATGGTTATAACGGGATTGAAATGGTATCATGCAAGTCTGAAATTAATGCATTTCAAAATTCTGAATGAGATAATTAAGATGGATCATCCAGTCATAAATTACCATTCATGCAACCATAAAGGCGTAAGAAATAGAAGCAGGAGAAGACCACTCGAGCCTTTCAATAACTTGCATATGAATAAGAAGCAGGAATAAGCTGTTCAGTGCTTCAAACCTGTCCTGCCATTTAATAAGATCATGTTTGAACTGATTGCAACCTCAAATCTAGATTGCCTCCCATTCCTGAAAATCTTTCATGCTTTTGTTTAACAAGAATATATTCACTTCTGCCTTAAACATTTTCAAGGAGTTTGCTTCCACCATCTTTTCAAGAAGATGGTTCCAAAGGGTAGCCAGAGGAAGTTGTAGAAGGTGGTTCTCAATTACAACATTTAAAAGACATTTGGACAGGCACATAAGTAGGAAAGGGTTAGGGGAATATCAAGCAAACACAGGCAAATGAGACTAGTTCAGTTTGGGATACCTGGTCAGCATGGACGAATTGGACCAAAAGGTCTGTTTTTATTGTTTGATTCTATAACAGCCTGACATAGTCTTCCGTCTTCCTTATGGAATCATAAGTCACAGACATGTTCTAGACAAAACTGTCACTGTCCCTATTGGAGTGACAGGACATACCCAGCAGAGTTGGCGGCACAGTAACATACAAGTTGTCCTGGCAGATGTCAACACTGATTTCAGACTCCATGCATCAGGTCAAAAATGGAAGAAGAATCCAGCTGCTTATTACTATGGATTTCAATGTCCACCATCAAAAGTGGTTCAGCAGCACCACAACTGATCAAGCTGGTCAAGTCCTTGACAGGGTCTGTAGCTTCTGGTGGGGGAGCCAACAAGAAGGAAAACATATTTGACATTATCCTCACTACTATGCCTGCCTCATATATATCTGCCCATGACAGTATTGGTAAGAGTGACCATCGCACAGTCATTGTAGAGGTGAAGTCCCACCTTCACATTGAGAATAACCTCCATCGGGCTGTGTGACGCTATCAATATGCAAAATAGGATAGACTTTGAACAGTTCTAGCAATCAAGACTAGGCATTTGTGAGGCATGGCGAACAAACTGTAGCAACAGAATTCTAGTCAAACATAATCTGCAACGTCAGGGGCCTACATATCCCTATCCTCAGCAATGGGTGAGCCCAGCACATCAATATAAAAGATAAGGCTGAATCATTTGCAACAATTGCATGGCAGCTGTTTAGGTGATGATACCCAAAGTGAGACAGGAAATCACACAGTGTACAAACATAACAAAACAGCAGCAAATTGTGTTGAAGTGTGTAAACGTGGAAAAAAATGTAAAATTATTGACGCTTTATTTAAAAGCACATAGTACTTGTAATACAATAAATAAATTAAATGCGCAAACAGGGGTTAATGAATGTGATCGTATAGGCAAGTTTAATAAATGATGTCAGAGTAAAAGAGCCCCTAAGAAATAATAACCATGACATTGTGAAATTCAACATTTAGTTTAAGAGAGAGAACATTGGGTCAGAATCAACTGTGTAAACTATTATGGAGACGTGGTGCAAAAAGGTTCAGTGCTGGGAACTAAATACTCAGGGGTTTGTGACTCTTTGAAAGTTTAGGACTACAGGAAGGAAAGGATAATGAGTTAGCCTGGTTAGTATGAGGTGGAATAATTACATTCTCAAGAAACGATCTTGGATTGGAAGATTTAAGTTCCGTATGAGAAGAATTAAGAAATGACAAAGAGAAGAAAACACTGGTGGGAGTGGTCTATGGGCTCTCTAACAGCATCTTTCCTGTGGGCCAAAGAACAAATCATGAAATAATGAAAACAGGTGGTAAAGGCACATAATCATGGGTGATTGTAATCTTCATTTAGGTTAGGAAAGTCAAATTGGCAGAAATTGCCACAAGGAAGAATTCATAGAATATATTTGGGGCAGGTTCTCAGAAATATAAGGTATGGATTTGACCCAGGATCAGGTTATTTTTGATCTGGAATTGTGTAATGAGGCAAGTTTAATAAATGATGTCAGAGTAAAAAAGCCCCTAAGAAACAATGACCATAACATAGTGAAATTCAGCATTTAGTTTGAAAGTGAGACATTGGGTCAGAAACAACTGTGTTAAACTTAAATAGGTTAATTACAAAGAAATGAGGATAGAGTTAGCTGGAATGGACTGGGAAAGGGGTTTAACAGAATAGAAAGTGTTGAACAATAGCAGTGAATCATGAGTCGCAGGTAAAGTAAATCATCATGTGAAATAATGATTCTAGGAAGGTAATAAATCAACTCTGGTTAATCACAGAAATTACAGAAAGTATCAAATTCAATAGAAACATACAGCATGGCAAAGATTAGTGCAATTCAATGGGTTGCAAGGAGTACTGAAAAATTGATAAAGAGAGAGAGAGTAAATTTTGAGGAAAACTAGTAAATAATATTTAAATAGTTATAAGTTCTTCTTTAAATATATAAGAAGGAGTGCAGAGAGAGAGACTAAAGTGATCATAGGTGCCTAGGAGATTGAAACTGGTAAAAGAGTTGAATAAATACTTTGCATCAGTCTTCATACTTAAAGACATTAATAGCACACTAACATCCTAAATAATCAAAGGGACAAAAGCAGGTGAGGGCTTAAGTACAATAGCAGAGAAAAAAATCCTAGGTAAACTAATAGGGCTCAAGGCCAATAAGTCCTTTAGACCTGATAGGTTGCATCCTAAGATGTTGAAAGAAATAACTGCAAAGATTGTGGATGCCCTGCTAATAATCTTTTAAAAAAAACTCCTAACACCCTGCAGAAGTCCAAGAGAATTTGAAAACTGCCAACTTTATTCAGCAAGAACGGAGACAAAAATAGGTAGGTGTTCACCTGTTTGCTTAACATCTATCGTAGGGAAAATGTTAGAACCTATTATAAAGAATGTAACCGCAGAGTATACAGTGAATAACCATGCTGAGTCAGCATGGCTTCAAGAAAAGAAAATCATGCTTGAAAAATTTATTAGAATTCATGGAGGAGATGCTAAGAAAGATAAATAAAGGAGGACCAGTAGACGTAATAAAACAGTATGGTGTTGGAGCAATATATTAGTATGGATAGAGGGTGGCTTACTAATAAAAGAACAGAGAATTGAGTTGGGGCATGTTTTCAGGGTGTCAACCAGGAACATGTGGGGTTTCATAAGGATTAGTGCTGGTGCCACGTCTGTGGATGAGGAAAATGAAAGTACCATAGCCAAGTTTCCAAATGACACAAAAATAGATGAGAAAGCAAATGATGAAGATGACACAGAATGTGCAGTGGGATACAGACAGGTTAAGTGAATGAGCAGAAACTTGCCAGATGGAACATAATATGGGAAAATGTAAGATTATGCATTTTAACAGGAAGGACAGAGAGGCTGAATATTACTTAAATGGAAAAAAGGGCTGCAGAAAGTTGAAACATTGACAGATTTAAGGGTCCTCATGCATAAATCCTCAAAAAGCTAGCATCCAAGTTAAGAAAGTAATAGGGAAGGCAGATGGAATGTTGGCCTTTATTTCAAGGGGAACAAAGTGTAAAAATAGGTAAGTTTTACTAAAACTGTGCAAGGCACTATATAGACTACACCTAGAAAACTGTATCAGAGATAAAAGGTACTGCAGATACAGTTTTGGGCCACTTATCTAAGAAAAGATACGCTGGCACTGGGGGCAGTCCAGAGAAGGTTCATCAGATTGATCTGGGCGTGGAGGGATTTAATTAGCTGGAGAGGTTGAATCAGTTGGATCTGTACTTATTGGACTTTAGAAGAATGAGAGGCAATATTATTGAAAGAAATACAATTCTTAAAGACAACACAGTATGGAGTTGGAGGAACGCAGCAGGCCAGGCAGCATCAGAGGAGTAGAAAAGTTGATGTTTCAGGTCGGGACCCTTCTTCAGAAATGTCAGAATCAACTTTCCTGCACTTCTGATGCTGCCTGGCCTGCTGTGATCCTCCAGCTCCAAACTTTGTTGTCTCTGACTCTAGCACCTGCAGTTTTTGCTATCTCTCCACCTCTTAAAGGATTTGATAGGGTGGATTCAGAGACATTGCTTCTTCTTGTGGGAGAATCTAAGACCAAAGCCCATAATCTCAGATTTGTACATTGCAGACAGAGATGAAAAGGAGGAATTCCTTTTCTCAGTGTGTAGTGAATCAGTGGAAATCCTTACTGCAGAGGGCTATAGAGGCTGGATTATCCAATATATTCAAGGCTGAGATAGACAGATTTTTTAATCAGTAAGAGAATCAAAGGCATCGGGTAAAGGAACAAAATTGAGTATAGGGATTATCAGATCCACCATGATTACATTGAATGGCTGAGCAGACTCAATAGGCCAAATGGTCTATTTCTGCTCAAATGTCTTATAGTTTTTAAGTTCTAACAACTTTCAGCCAAATGTATTCCATATCCTGGGTACTGTCCAGATGTTGTTGCATTTGGACAAAAACTGCTTCAGTATCTGAGGAGTCAAGAATCATGCTGAACATTGTGTAGTCATCATCAAACATCCCCACTTCTGATTTTTTTGATGGAGGGAAGATCATTGATGAAGCATACGAAGATGGTTTGGCCTAGGATACTACCCTAAGGAACTCTTGCAGAGACGTTCTGAAGCTGAGATGATCGCTCTTCACTATCCACAACCATCATTTTTTGTGTTGGTATGACTCCAAGTAGGTACAGAGAGAGTTAGTACTATGACAGGAAGCAAAGAGCCAAGAGATATAGTCTGGTGCAGTCCATGAGCTGGGTGCATGTTCCTGAATGCACAGTGTCCTTACTGCAGTTTTACAATGATGGTTGCTGGTACAGTTTTGGTGTGTTTAAACGTCCTGTAAGTGGATAGGAGAACCACTATGTGGGCTTTCAGATCCACATGTCAGATGTCAATGTCCTTGGACCTGGAGTGTGTGTGGAGCTTGTTGTCCTGAGCAAAATGTTGGCATCCGGTTTCAAACATAGTGGACTTTTGGACCAGATGGTGAGTTGAACCCACCAACAATCCAGTCAGTTTTCCTTGTCAAGTTTTCTGGAGTAGCTAGTTTGTACGGTGAGTTTGGTAAGATTTTATCACTTTGGCCTATTGATGAGACATTTAACAAACAATGATGCATGTCAGTTGTGAATATGCCACTGTCCAGCAAGAATCTTGTGTGTGGAAGAAACGGTGAGATAAATTTGACATCGAGATGAGGCTCACTGACGATCCCGCCTTATTCTACCAATGAATCTACCATTCACCACACCAATCAGATTCTGATAAAGTTCCACAGTCAGTTAGTCAGTAGAAGCAATGTGTACCATCAACAAAATGCTGTGCTGAAATTCACGAAGGCTTTTCAGATGGCAACTTCCAAACCCACAACCACAAGCAACTGGAAGGACAAGGGATCACCACCGCTTATAAGTTCCCCTACAAAGCACTCAGTGTCCTGATATGGAAATATATCACTGTTCCTTTTCCTTTGCTGGGTCAAAAAGCTGGAGCTACCTCTCTAATGCTACCGTGGATCTAGTTCACCAAATGGACTGCAGCAGTTCAAGAAAGTAGCTCATAAAATGCTGGACTCAGCCAGTGACACCCGTGAATGAATGAAAAAAAGCTTTTCATCGAAAAATACCACTTGATCTATTTAAAAGTATTAATTTGTGTGGATTTATTAGTACAGCTGAAAATGTGTCCAACAACAAAAATAGGAATTCTTCGTGTAGAATTTCAGTCCTCCACTTATGAATTGTTCACTTTGACAAGGACAATAAAATTACTTTAATGGAGAATGACTGAGATGCAGAGAGATCTAGCTTATCAGCCACAAAAAGTTAGTAAGCAGCTGCAGCAAGTGATTAAAAGGGCTAATGGAATGCAAACCTTTATTACAAGAGGATTTGAACATAAAAGAAAGTTTATTATGCTTCAGTTATAAAAGGCACTGTTGAAATCACATCAAGAATGCTGAGATAAAAGGTACTGCAGATGCTGGAGAATCTGAGATAACAAGTTGTGGGGCTGGATGAACACAGCAGGCCAAGCAGCATCATAGGAGCAGGAGAGCTTGATGTTTCGACATGTCCATCCTGGGCCTCCTGCAATGCCACAGTGATGCCACCCGAAGGCTGCAGGAACAGCAAATCATATTCAGCCTGGGAACCCTGCAGCCCAATGGTATCAATGTGGATTTCACAAGCTTCAAAATCTCCCCTTCCCCAACCGCATCCCAAAACCAGCCCAGCTCATCTCCACCTCCCTAACCTGTTTTTCCTCTCACCTATCCCCTCTCTCCACCTCAAGCCCCACCCCCATCTTCTACCTACTAACATCATCCCCCCCTTGACCTGCCCGTCCTCCCTGGACTGACCTATCTCCTCCCTACCCCCCCACCTACACTCACCTTTACTGGCTCCATCCCCGCCTCTTCGACTTGTCTGCCTCCTCTCCACCTATCCTCTCCTCTATCCATCTTCTATCCGCCTCCCCCTCTCCCTATTTATTTCAGAACCCTCTTCCCCTCCCCCATTTCTGATGAAGGGTCTAGGCCCGAAACGTCAAGTTTTTCTGCTCCTCTGATGCTGCTTGGCCTGCTGTGTTCATCCAGCCCCACACCTTGTTATCTCAAGAATGCTGTGTGCAGTTTTGGTCCCCTTACTTAGGACAGAAATTAACTGCATTGGAGACAGTTCAGAGGAGGTTTATTAGATTCTGTTCTGAAGAAGGGTCACTGGACTCAAAACGTTAACATCAATTTCCCTCCACAGATGCTGCCACACCCACAGTGATTTTCCAGCAATTTCTGTTTTCCAGCATCTGCAGTTGTTTTGCTTTTTAAAATCAGATACCTGAATGAATGGGTTATCTTATGATGAATGGTTGGATAGACTGAGTTGGATAGACTCAAAGCAAGTGATGATTTGATTGAAGTTTATAATATCCTCAATAATCTTGGAGTGTGAACATTGAAAGGATATTTTCTCCCTTCCAGAGAGCAGAGCAGGAGTGCATTGTTTTAAATTAGGGGTCACCCTTATAGAACAGAGATGAAGGGACTGTTGTGTGACAATGGATCTCTGTACCTCAGAAAGCAGAGAAAGTAGAGAAAAAATATTTTATGGCAGAGGTAGATAAATTCTTTTTAGGCAAGGAAACCAAAGGTCATCATGGATAGGTGGGAATGTAGAATTTGGAACACAAACAGATCACATGTGATTTTATTGAACGGCAGTACAGGCTTCAAGGGTTGAATGGCCCACTTCTGCCTCAATTTCATATGTCTGTAAGTATTAACCTGTGTTATGGCTTAGAGACAGCAAGCCAGACTAAATCAGCTATCACTGCTATCACTGGATTCATAGTATGTGAAATTAAAACATTCAATGGTTCTCAAAATTGCTCAGTTGAACCTAACTAGACTTTACAAGTAACTGATCTTGGATACCAATGTTATAACTTAAACTAAAGTTAGTGAGTGACTTATTTTTAATAATAATGTAACTTTAGCAGAACACAGATGAACTACAAGACAAACTAATTCATAGCTATGATCTAAGTCCAGTTCTCTTTGATCACCAACCCCGACTCACAAACCAACAGATAAACAGAAAGACACAGTTAAGGGATAAATCAAAAAAAAAATCTCAAGTTCCCAGGCCCATTTCCACAATGACTACCAAGCCTTCATGAACTCTGAGGAAGGGTCACTGGACCCGAAATGTTAACGCTGTTTTCTCCTTCACAGATGCTGCCAGACCTGCTGAGCTTTTCCAGCAACTTTGTTTTTCTTCATGAACTTGGTTGTATTACAAGTGCCTGGGATTACATTTTACTTGAATTCTGGAATCACCATTCAATACTAACAGCTTCTGCAGCCCTCTGGAGACTTCTCCTCATTTCTTACCGACTGGGTTTCCTGCCTTAGAACTTTCAACAGATTGATAACTGGAGAGAGCAAAACCACAAACCCAGTCCTGCAGCTTCCAAAGCAACACTGCCATTTACTCAAAAGCCCAGTCAAAACCACTTCATGCTTTGGCTTCTCTATTTCGACATTCTGTGCATTTGGCTGGTCACCATTGGGCTTCCCTTGATAGATCGATTCAACATCCAACTGACTGCTTGTCCCTGGGCATTACATCTTGGTGTCGGTTTGCCTTCAGAGTTCTTAGAGCAGCTATTGATTTTCCAGATCTTTCTAGGTCAGATCCCAACAACAAACATTAATCTTTTATTCTCTCTTTCTTTTAACTAAAAAAGCTATTTGTCTAAGTTCAAGTCTTAACTGCAACTCACAGTTCCAAACTAAAAATGAGAAAATAAAAGAAAAATAACGATGGGCTCAACACCTAGTTTAAGATCACTAAAAATTAGTTAAATATACTAGAGATAGTAAGAACTGCCGATGCTGGAAGTCAGAGATAACACAGTGTGGAGCTGAAGGAATACAGCAGGCCAGGCAGCATCAGAGAAGTAGGAAAGCTGACGTTTCGGGTCGGGACCCTCCTTCAGAAATGGGGAAGGGGAAATAAATAGAGAGAGGAGGGGTGGGGATTGGGGAAGGTAGGTGGGATGGCAGCAGGTGAGTGCAGGTAGGAAGTGGTGAGGATTGGTTGGTGAAGTGGGAGGAGCGGATAGGTGGGAGAGAGGATAAACAGGTTGTGTCAGGTCAAGGAGGCGAGGATAAGAGAGAGAGTTGGTCATGGGATGGGAGGTGGTGCGGGGAGATTTTGAAGCTAGTAAAGTCCACATTGAGACAATTGGGTTGTAGGCTCCCAAGGTGGAATATGAGGTGCTGCTTCTCCAGTTTCTGGGTGGTGCTGTTGTGACACTGGAAGAGGCCCAGGACTGACATGTCACCCATGTCGCAACAGGAAGGTGTTGTCGTTTGTCGCGAACAAACCACAGGTGCTATACAAAGCGGTCTCCGAGCCTCCGCTTGGTCTCACCGATGTAGAGGAGGCCACATCGGGAGCTGCGGATACAATAGACCACATTGGCTGATGTGCAGGTGAACCTCTGTCTGATGTGAAATGTTTTTTTGGAGGTGAGGGGGGAAGTGTAGGGGCAGGTGAAGCACTTCTTGCAGTTGCAGGGAAAGGTGCTGGGGGGGGGGGGGGCGGGGGGGCGGTGGGGTGGTGGGCGCGGGTTTGGGGCTAGTAGGGAGTGTGAAGCAGACAAGGGAGTCGTGGAGAGAGCGGTCCCCACAGAAGGCAGATAGGGGTGGGGAGGGAAATATTTCTTTGGTTGTGGGGTCAGATTTCAAGTAGTGGAAGTGGCGGAGAATGGTATGTTGAATCCGAAGGTTAGTCGGGTGATATGTAAGGACAAGGGGATTCTGTCTTCGTTTTTGTTACAGGGAGGGGATGTGAGGGCAGAGGTGCGGGAAACGCAAGAGATGAGTTCGAGGGCATTTTCTACCATTGTAGGGGGTAAGTTGTGGTCCTTGAAATAAGAGGATATCTGGGATGTCCGGGAGTGGAATGCCCCATCTTGGGAGCACATGTGGCGGAGGCGGTGGAATTGGGAGTAGGAGATCGCATTCTTGCAGGAAGGTGGGTGAGAGGAGGTATAGTCTAGCTCCACCACTCCCGGAACTTTGTCTTGCAACCGCAGGAAGTGCTACACCTGCCCCTATACTTGCCCCCCTCACCTCCATCCAAGGAACCAAAAAAAATTCCACATCTGACAGATGTTCACCTGCACATCCGCTAATGTGGTCGACTGCATCTGCTGCTCCCGATGTGGCCTCCTCTACATTGGTGAGACCAAGCAGAGGATCAGAAACCACTTTGTAGAGCACCTGCACTCAGTTCGTGAAAACGACAAAACCTTCCAATTGCGACCACTTCAACTCTGCCTCCCACTCCCTGGGTGACATGTCCATCCTGGGCCTCCTCCAGTGTCACAATGACGTCACCCAGAAACTGGAGGAGCAGCACCTCATATTCCACCTTGGGATCTTACAGCCCCATGGTCTCAATGTGGACTTTACTGGCTTCAAAATCCCCCCACCCCATTATCCCATGACCAACCCTCCCTCTCATCCCTGCCTCTTTGACCTGACGCAACCTGCCCATCTTCTTTCCCACCTATCCGCTCCTACCACCTCACTGACCAATCCCCAACACTCCCTACCTGCACTCACCTATCACCATCCCACCGACGTTCCCCAGCTCCACCCCTCCTCTCTTTATTTCTGAGCTCTCCTCCCCCTCCCCCATTTCAGAAGAAGGGTCCTGACCGGTAACATCAGCTTTCCTGCTACTCTGATGCTGCCTGGCATACTCTGTTCCTTCAGCTCCATACAGTTATCTCTTGTTAAATATATTACACTGGTCTACTGAAAAGACTCATTTCGGTCAACTTTCTTTTAGCTAATTCAATTATTTTTGACATTAAGAAAGTTTTAAAAGATGTCGACTTGTGGCTATGTACCTTAGAGAAAGGGTCTGATTGAAAGAGCTATCCTAGAGAACCATGTCAGTTGACGAACTGTTTGAATTTTGTCTAGCAGGGATGGCTAGTTATGTAGCAGAGCCCTTCTTGAGCAAAACAAATCCTGAGATTTTTAAAGGTTGTATAAATCCTGAACATAAGTGGCATAAATTGAGAATAATGAATATGTATAAAGTCCATATTTTTTGCACTAGTTTGAGGATTGGTCTAATGTGACAATCAGCAAAAGGCAGAATATCAGCCTCTTAATATCTCTGCTTCATTTTCATCCTGCATTGTTAGAGCCATTCTATTCTTAGCTTAATTGTCATTTTTACTTTTCATATGCTTACAGATGTTCCATCTTTTACCAAATTCTCCTAATCTCCCCTTTTGCTTTTCCACAATATTTGATATATTCTTCATGCTTTGCTTTTTTATTCTTTCATGAGGTGTGAGAATGCACATGTGAACATTTATTGCCTCTCCCTTCATGCACCTTTTGGAGGGCATTAACATTGTTACAGATCTGGAGACACATTTAATGCAACTGTTTTCCTTCCCTAAAGGGCATCAGTGAACAAGATGAAGTCTTACCACCAATGACTTCATCTTCTTCATTGGACTTAATTCCAGATTTTCTTCGATCTGCCATGATAGGATATGAATCCAAATCCCCAGAATATTAGGAAAGAATTACTGCAGATGCTGGATGAAGAGCCATTTATACTTGAAACATTAACTTCCTCTTTCTTCATGGAATGCTGCCTGACCCTCTGTGATTTCCAGCATTTCTTGTTTCTCCAGAATATTATTTCGGTCTGTGCATCATTAGTCTAACAACAACACCTGTGCTGTCACATGTCCCATTTAGAGGGAAGTTTCTTACTTTTGAACTTTATGATATTTTCAACCTGAAACATTTTGATGTCAAGATTTCCTTCTCTGAATGACAATAATGAACCCTATGGGTTTGTTTTTAATAATTGCTGATTGTTGTCATGGTCACCATTACTGAGACTAGCTTCATAATTCCAGATTTGTTCATTGAATTTTAACTCCACCAACTACAGTAAGATTTGAAGCCATGTCCCACGACTTTGGCTTCTGGATTATTAGTTCAGTGATATCCCCACTATTTTATTGTCTTTCCCTGCTTGTCTTTAACACAAATCTGATCATGGCATTCTTCCAGAATTCAATTTTGTTTTATTTTCTATTGACTCTTCAGAAAAGGGGAAGAGTTTTCCAATATAGTTGGTGGTCATGTTAAATGAATGCAGCATGGATCACTTTTGGCAATAGTGTTGTCCTCTAGATTTTTGATTCCTTATGGCAAAATGGCAGGTAACGCATGAAAACAATCGGCAATTATAGGTTGTATCCGAGTAATGTCTTCACAATTCCTTTAAGATAACGGAACAATATTCCACAAAGCTTGTTGGCAACTTGTACAAAACTATACAGAGCCTGCAATTAGATAGTTCTTCTTTACTTGTTGCATAGATATTGTTAATGATTTCCATATCCAGCATGTCTGAGACAAAAAGTTTGTGTTTCAAGGTAATTAAACCCTGTTCAACAATAGCTTAATTAATAGATGTGATTTAGTGCTCAAGAATGAAAGCAAAATCATCCACTGATTTAGTTGGCCTATTCCTCTAAATAATTGAGTTAATTGTTGATTTTCTACATGGATGGTTATGTTTAATAATTACAATTAATTCAGATCACAGAATGTAATTGAGTGGTAATGACAGTAAAAGCAAGTTTAATGACCAAAAGAATTGTTTAGAATGCCAATAATACAAAACGCATTGCCACAAATTCAACAATTTTAACCACGTGTCACAAGAGGGTATTTGCATTCTTTTAGTTCTTAATTGATGCTGCCATGGCTTATCCCTTACCAGTGGTATCTGGTTAATACAGTACTGATAGGCTTTCTTGCCTTGTGATTTTTCACTATAGGAATAAATGCCACTTTATATATTGGATTCTTAATCTGAATAATGCATTTCCTGATACTGCTCTTTAAATCAAGTAGATCACACAGTTATAATGCAGATCTTAATAAAACTCAGATTGTTTTATTGACTGTCTATCCATGTGGGTTCCATATTCAGAGCTTTAGCACAAAATCTAATCCGAAAGTGGGGATATGGATGGGAGAGGAAGGTTCTAGAATAAAACTCACTCGCCTACCAGCAACATGACATGAACACACCAAGTTCGAGGTTTAACTGCTGTGCAGGACGCCCCAGTGGAATATACATGTCTGCAATTTAGATAGGGAAAAAGACAGCTGAATGAGAATTTAGCCTCCATTTCAGCTTTAGCTGCCAGTGCTTATGTATCCTGCCAGGTGAGAGCAGAATGGTGATTGATAGGGCTGTGAAATTGAGACGCTGAAAGACTTTTAAATGTTGATAGCTGCTCCTTTGCAGAACTGAAAGGTCATTACTCAGAGGACATGCTCTGAGACTGGGAAGAATTTTCCAATGAATTTCAGAATTTTGTGATTGCAGTCAAAATAGGCTCACAATTTCACAATCTTTTGGGGGGGCGGGGTCGATTCAGTCACCTAGCTATGATATTTCAAATCTAGTTTATGATTTGTGTAATTAACGTATAAGTTTTTGTTTTTCTTTTAATTGAAATTTAACGTTTAAATTGGGATAAGTGCAATTGGAGCACTTTGAAGTCTTGTACACTTACAAGTTTGGGGTCCAATACTTTAAGAGTTTAGCAGTTAGAAAGGTAGAATCTTAAAACTGCACATAAAAACAGAAAAATGCCTGGAAAAACTCAACATGTCCAACAGCATCAGTGGAGAGAAAGCAGCACTAGTCTTTTGGACAGAAATATATTAACTTGTTCCATTTCTAATTTAGAAACTACTCTGCATCTTATGAATTGTTTCAGTAAGAAGTCTGACACAGTGTTCTATTTGGCTGCATTCTGAAGTGAAATTTTCCAGATAATATCATTTCTATTTTGATATCTTTGTGATGTGGTTATTTTTTCTTTCACTTAAGAGTTTTTTAATTTTACAGTAATAGCTGTGCTGCGGTACTGTTCTATTTCACAGAGAATTTCGCACATTTATGAGCATAACCTGGAGGAATTTTGCAGCTGAAATGGAGGATTCCCACCTTCTACAGCTAAAATGGAAGATTCCCACCTTTTGCAGATAAAATGGAAGATTTCCAACCTTTATGAGTAAAATGGAGGATTCCCACATTTTTTGTGGCTACCCTAGATGAAACTCATTATTTGTAGCCTTAATAAATTATTTCTATTTTCTTAATTGCTTTAATGAATAAATTGCAATGCCTGTGGCTTCAACAATGATACTAATTTTTGATGATTTCCTTTCCTGAATGATCCCCATTTTCTGTTCTTCTAATGATGATTTGTATTTATTTCATAGTTACTTGCTGAATTATTCCCACTGTTTGTTGCTTCAATAAATGCTTCCTGATTTACTGTAGTTTTAATATTGGATCTCCTGCCTTTTTTATGAGCTTAACAAAGTCTTCAAACTTCCCTCTTCTGTTGAACCAGAGCTACTTAAGCTTTGAATATGGTCCTTTGTTGCTTTAATTATGATTTCACGTTGTCTCTGTGTCTTTGACTTTGGTTTGAAATACTTCTGTTATCCTTGATTTCTCTTACTGTAGCCATGTCTTATGATGCCCACTTGCTGTGGCACAATGTTTAATCAAAGTTGTAAGTACACCTTATTTCTAGCTTTCCTAGCTTTAATTCTTCATCATTAAAAAAAATCCCTCAAGCTTTATTCATTATTAATGTTATACATTTGCATGAATAATTACATTTATCACTATCTCATCTTCCCCTAAGTCTCTGATTTTACAAATTAATTTCGTCCTGTCTCGCAATGATAACATCCATCCTCCCCACCCCCATCAATCTCTCAGTGCCCTTACTGTTGCGCCAGTTAGCCAGACTGTGGCAGCCCATGGCGAAATAATGCAGTCTATAACCTGACTGTCTAAGCTGAGAGTTGCTTCAGGGTGTCCTGCAAGTTTTTTTGCAGTCTCTCCGGTGAAATGTATCAGCGTCTCACCTGATATGCTGCAGCCACTGCGGTGCCACCACCTAAGTGCCCCAGGCCAAGTAAAGACACCCAGAAAGCAGGCGTTAGAGGAATTCACAAGGGTGATTAGTTGACCTAAGTGCAGAATACCGGATAATTTCTAAGTTTGGAATGGTTGTCTTGTGGTGACTAATATTTCAGATTTTCAGTGATCAGCAAGGGCTCTGCGATAATCGACGAGACCAAGGGATGATAAATTTTGACCTGCTGTAAATTAGAAAGTGCATTGAGTGAAGTGATTATTGACATGCTGATTTGTAAGAGGACATGCTAGTTGCCAATCTCCCTTTATCCTCCTCCTTTCTCTACTCCACCACCACGTTTTTGCTTCTCCTCCTTTTCTTCTTCCTTCTGCTCCTTCTCTTTCTCTTCTTCCTTCTTATTCTTCACATTTTTTTCCATTCCATTTTTGAAGGCACTATCTTGACCAACCAGAGCCAATCTGCCAGGTTTACATTTAAACAAAATGGTAAATATTAATGTTAATATCATTTCTGAATTTGGATTTTAAAGTAAAGTTAAAATAGATTTTGGTTTCGGTTTTGTGAAGGTGATTTACTTGTGCTTGTTAAGAAGTCATAAAGTCATTTGGAACAGTGAACTCAAGACATCATTTCAAAGAAGACATTTGATTTAAGTTAAATGCCTCAATCAGATACTTGAGAGTTTAAGTGCTGAATGCTGAATTTTATGATCTGCAGTGACACAGTTTGTCAGATGCCAGAATCAGGTTTTTGTTGGGAAGAGCAGTTTCATATCAGCAGAAGGCCAGGTTAGTTTGAAGAAACCTCAAGTCTGTGAGTTTTTAGTCAGGAGAGAGCTCCAAGTTCTGGGAACTTTGGATAAGCCTCCTTGTTTTGAATACTGAGAAGAAATCCAGGCTGTCAAGACTGGAAAGAAGGCATTAGTGCTAGCTATAAAGAAGTCCCCAATTAAAAATCTTTAATTTTCCTTGACCGTTCTTCTATTAGATTCTTCCACTAGATTTCTTTAACATTACCTGTTTTCAACTTAAATAAAATCTGAGCCTTTCTGATTCTGTAGCTCAGGTTTAAATTTCCTTTCCCTTTCACTGTAACTTGCAGCTGAGCTTAATATCAATGGGAATGAAACTTGTTATGACAGAGAGAACTCTATTTTACATCATAGATAACAAGCATGGGGCTGGATGAACACAACAGGCCAAGCAGCATCATAGGAGCAGGAAAACTTGACGTTTCGGGCCTAAACCCTTCAT
>JAHRHZ010000013.1:46219435-46249337 GCA_024137785.1 Ginglymostoma cirratum
ACCCTTCCCTCCCTCCCTCAGTTCTAACTGACTGGGTCCGAATCTTTCTGACTCTAAAGCAGCTCACCCCTCTCTCATTGCTCTAGCATGTCCCACACACAGACACACAGACACACACATACACAGACACAAACAGATACACAGTCAAGTGTGTTGTGTTGACACACAGCCAAGTCTGAAGACAAACAAAAAAGCTGTATGATGTCAACTTTAAAGTACTTAAGCTAATAATGGTCAAACTCATGAAAAAAAAGGAAAGTCACAGATTAAAATGACTGTGTTCTGATTCTGAAGTTATTCTGCAAACACACAAAGTGCTCGAACTGGGTGCCTTCCCAGCAGTTGTAGTTGGCTTCAATCCATCTGCTCCAGACAGTGGGGTAGATTCCAACAAATCCTATTTTGTTGATCAGCATAGAATGAATGAATGATTTTATTGTTGCATATATCTTGAAGATACAGTGAAAAGTGTTTTGCCACCACAATCCAACGTCATTTTGAGGTACAATAGGATAAAAAGAAATTACTTAAATAAGAATTCATCTTCTGTTCAAATCAAATCAAACTGGGGTCTCAAGCATGGCTTCAGGGCTTCTGCTAAGGCCTCTGCAAGGTGTTCCAGTCCTCAAGGAGTCCTGCTCCATGAACAGCAATGATGACCCCAATGCCCCCAGAGACCCCAGCTCTGCTGTATTGCCGCCTTGCCGACACCACCAAGAATCCAGGCTCTGGGCCTACCCCTGCCAGGAGTCCAAGCTCCAGGCCTACTGCCACCAGGAGTGCAGGCTCTAGGCACCATAGCCACCGGGACCCTTGGCTCCATTCTCCACCGCCCCACCAGGAGTCCAAGCTCCAGGCTTACTGTTGCCACAGCCAAGAGTCCTGGTTCATGCCGCCTTCGCTATAGCTACCACCTCACCAACACCATCCAGGCCTCAAAGATGAAGGTGAAGAAGGAAAGAAAAAAGATGAAATATACGTAGAGAAAATGATGCCGTTGGCCTGGAGCGGACGGGGTTTGATGACCCTGAACAGTACCTACTTCACCTGCGCTATCTTAGAGTAGGCATAGTGGGCCAAAGGGCCTGCTTCTCTGCTGTATGGCTAGTTTAGGAGGTATTTAGACAGACAAATGAGCCGGCAAGGAATAGAGGGAAGCGAGCCATGTGCAGGCAGATGGGATTAGTTTAGAATAGCATCGTGATTGACACAGACATGGCGGGTATGGTTTATGGTCTATGACTCGACATCTTCTTCAGATGTGCTCCCAAGTAGTAAAGGTGGCTTAAGTCTCGAACATAGAACAGCTCAGTACAGGAACGAGACCTTCACCATGTCTGTGCTGACCATGATGTCATTGTAAACTAATGCCATCTGCTTGCACATGGTCTCTATCCTTCTATTCCCTGCCTCTTTATGGCTGTCTAAATGCCTCTTAACAACACTGATGGATTTAAGAACTACCTGGATAGAATTTGAAATGCTGTAACCTACCAAGCTATGGACCAAAAGTTTGAATACAGTACATGAAGACAGTTAACCTCTTTTCCAGTTGCCACATATACAAGGGGATAGAAATCCTCCATCTGTGCTATAAATGAGGAGAGATAGTGGGGTTAGTGGCAATGTCACTGGACTAATGAAAACGCCAGGGCTAATGCTGGTGGAATTTAAATTCAATTAATAAAGCTGGAATACTAAATTATTGCCAGTAGAGATGATCAGTACAGCTACCATTAATTGTTGTTAAATCCCATCTGTTTCACCAAAACTCTTTCGGGTAAAGAATCTGTCCTTCTGCCCCAGTTTGGCATACATGTGACTCCAAATCCATGGCAATGTGCTTGACTCTTGAGAATTTGAATTCAATGTTAAAAATATGGTAATAAAGTGCTAATATCAGTAAAATTTACTCCAGAAGTGTTGAATAGTTATTAAAAATGCAAACCAAATTGCAGAAGCATCAAGTAGAAGAGGGGGATTGTGGACAAGATTAATCTTCCACTCCAGATAGCAGGATGTAGTTATTTTGCATAAACAAAGCAAATCATCATAAAATTCCTTTATTTAAATTATGGTCATTTCCTGAAGTACACACATTGCAATTGTGTATCATCAAAAGAATTCCTGGTGCATTCCTGTTTGTAGCTGAATGCCAGTTTTATGAATTCATCACCCATCTGTGGGACATATGGTGACCTGCGTGGTACAGTATATGGGATTCACTTTGCTGTTGCATTTCTTTCTGGCAGTCTTAAACCTTTAAGTGATAGGCAGCAATAAAAATAATCTCCATCAAAATAGTTTCAGAGATAGTAGGAACTGCAGGTCCTGGAGAATCTGAGATAACAAAGTGTAGAGCTTTTCTGAAGAAGGAGCTAGACCAGAAACGTCAGCTTTCCTGCTCCTCTGATGCTGCTTGACCTGCTGTGTTCATCCAACTCTACACCTTGTTATCTCCATCAAAATAGTGTGGCATTTTGATTTTTGTCATGAACCACTTCACAAACGACAACACCTCCCAATCCCAAGGTCCTTCAACTCCCCCTCCCACTCCCTGGATGACATATCTATCCTGGGCCTCCTCTAGTGTCACCACGATGCCAGCCGGAAACTGGAGGAACAGCACCTCATATTCCACCTTGGAACCCTACAACCCAATGGTCTCAATATGGACTTTACTAGCTTCAAAATCTCCCCACCTTCCCGACTTCATCCCAAGACCAGAATCCCCATCATCCCCGCCTCCTTGACCTGTCCATCTTCTCTCCCACCTATCTGCTCCAATATTCACCTTCCATCACTGCTCACGCCCCAATTTATTTCAGACCCCCCTTCCCCTCCCCTATTTCTGAAGAAGGGTCCTGACGCTGCTCCTCTGATGCTGCCTGTGTTCCTCCAGCTCCACACCCTGTTATCTCAGACTCCAGCATCGGCAGTTCCTACTATGTCATACAGATCATAGGCTGCTTAGACAGAGCGAGGCATACAGGTTACACTGGGCAGGAGGTGAGCAAAGAAGGTCAACGTTCGGTTTGAAATTAAAGAGTCCATTCAGCAGTTTAATAACTGTAGGGAAGTAGCTATCCTTGAACGTGTTGGTGCGTATGTTTAAGGTTCTGTATCTTCTGCCTGATGGAAGCGGTTGTAGGAGAGCATTACTGGGGTGGGAGGGTCTTTAATGATGTTGGCAGCCTTTCCGCGGCCATGGGAATTGTAGATGGCATCCATGGATGGGAGGTTAGCTTCCATGATAGGTCTGGGCTGTGCATATAACTTTCTGTAGTTTCTTAACGGTCCTGGGCAGAGCAGTTGCTGTAACAGGCTGATATGCATCCGGATAGTATGCTTTTCATGGTGCATCTGTGAAAGTTGGTGAGAGTCCTCATGGACATGTTGAATTTCCTAAGCCTCCTGAGGAAGAAGAGGCATCTACCTGAATCCATGGCAGACATATTCATCAAAGTGTTTAATGACCAATAATCGTCACAGGAAAGACTCCTTCCATACTAGACCGTATTTTCAGGTGCTAATTTAACATTTTGGGGCAATACCCATATAATAAGCCATTTAAAGAAGATGCAGTTTAAGAACTAGCATCACTATGCCTGCCCCATCTTATTGAAGGAGGACCATGCCTACCCGTCGGTCACTGGCTTCACTTGACGAAACTGACACTTAGCCAAAAAGAAGGTAATGTAGAGATCTGAACATAAAGTCCATAATTTTACGTTAATGACTAAAAATACTCACTAATCCTACTCATCAATCAGCTGTTTTGTGTAGGCAAGAGCAACCAAACACTTATTTGGTTCCAATGTTTGTCTCAATGAAATGTTCAACTCTGTCATGCTGTTCCAAGTCATCCTCAAGTCTAAGTTAGTTACTTATATCTGCTCACAACCAAAAGGGTCTAACTGAGTTACTGACTGAGGTTGCAGATTCCGATGGTTCTTACTCAATCTGCTCTTTCCCTGCAAAGCCAATATGGTCTCTAAGCTGCACAGCCTTATTTCCGGAGGTTACTGCAACACATGGACGTTGGAGGCCTATGTATCCAAAAAGAAAATTAGTGAAATACTGTTCAAAGCGTGAAAAAAAATCCCTGCTTATTCTGGCATCTAAAGAATTTTAAATTGTAGATTTCAGTTTAATGCCAAATACAAATTACAAGATAAAGTAAGTTAAATTAGGTTTGCACAAATTAAGAACTTAAGCTTTACCCAGCAAAGGACACACACTCAATCCTAGCTTGAACTAAGTTTGCGAGTTGAATTTATATGCACCCACCACTAATGGCCTCGCCCAGTCATTAATTAATTAATCCTGTCACATTACATGATGCTAAGTCTAATACAACCTGCTCTTTGGTCAATTCCAAAACATGCTGCTTATCTTGAAAGCATTCTATCAACACTACATCCAGTCTACTATTGCCAGTCAGGTTTCTCCTGTTGATAAGTAAATTAAAATCAGCCATGATATTGCAGTCCCTCTATCACAGAGCCCAACATTTCTTGAATACTTTGTCCTACATTGTGTTACTGTTTGAAGGCCTGTAGACTACCATTAGCGACTTCATTCCCCTACTATTCGTCATCTCCATCCAAACTGATTCTATATCTTGATCTCCTGAACCCAGTTCGTCTGTAGCTATTGCACAAATGCTGTCCTTAATTACTTTACCTCGCTTCCTATCCTTCTTGAATGTCATAGTCAATATTCAGTATCCACCATGAACCCATGTCTCTGTAATGGCTGTCAGATCATATTCATTTGCTTCAATGTGCATGACTAGTCATTTACTGTGTTAAAAATATTGCACACGTTGAAATGAAGAACCTTTAGTTTTGTCTTTTCGTTATCTTTAAAACATCCAAATTTGACTGTTGCTGCATACTTATGTTTTTTTCTCTGTCCCTCTGGCCAATCTGTGACCCTCATTTCTCACATTATTACTTTCCTCTTTTATCTTGACTCTACTTTTGATTTATCGTATCACTCCAATTTGATTCTTTGCCCACACTATTTAGTTTAATATCCTCTACTTCCCTAGATTTGCAGTTCACAGGAAAACAGGTCCCAGCACAATTTAGGTGTAGACCATCCCAATGTTACATACCGCAACTATCTCAGTGTGTTACAAACTAGAATCCGCTTAAACAAAAATGCTAATTTTCACATGACTCAGGTAACAATCCAAAGATTATAACTTTTGACTTTCTGCTTTTTAAAGTAGTCCCATGCTCCTCATTTTCGCTATGAAGAACTTTTTTTTTAGCTTTACCTGTGCTGTTGTTACCTAGATGGACCAAGTCAACTGGACCCTCCCTTGTCTATTGCAAGCTCCTCTCCAGCCCTGAGAAATGTCCTCAACACTAGCACCTGTAGTCAGCACAACTATCTGAACTTTCACTCTTTACTGCAGAGAATGAGATCAATCCTCCCATCTATTCCCTACAACCAGTTAATTCATTTTTGCTCCTCCCTTTGAACAACGTCCTGTACCATGGGATTATGGTCAATTTTCTTATTCATATCCCAGGTCCTGCTTTCAACCAAACAATCCAGGAGAACTTCAAAACTATTAAACAATTCCAGAGGCTGATATCCTGCACTCCTGCCCTCTGTCTCCTATCACTCACAATCATCCCCATTGGCTAAATTGGAAGGCCCCGCCCTAAGTGAGGGCTGACTGTCACCTGGCACAAAGGTAGCGTTCCTGCTCCCTGATACATGACAGTCTCTGTAATTCAGCCTCCATCTTATATATTCTGACCCAAAGCTGTTGAAAATTTCGACATTTACTGCAGACACATTCGCCCTTGACATAATCATATCGAGCAGTTCCCATATGCTGCATATCACCTATCCTGTCATCCTTAATGGGGTTAGTTAGTTATTTATTTATGTAATTCAACAATTTTTTAAAATATATTTTAATGATTTCATTACCAATTTGTTTCCTGTTTTAATACTTAAGAATAGAGTAGAACGTAACCACTTATCAGATCCTCACCAAATATCTAGCTCTTTTCCCTATAGCACAGCAAGAGCTGGTCAGGCCTACATGTGCCTTTGACCCACAGCAATATGGTTAGCTCTTAGCTGCCTTTCTGAAATGACCTAGCAAACCACAGTTGGGTCAAAACCACAGTTGTATATCAAGTCTAAAAAAAAACAAGAACTGCAGACGTTAGAGTCAGAGTCAATACGGTATGGAGCTGGAGGAAGGTCAGGCAGCATTAGAAGAGCAGGAAAGTTGATGTTTCACATTTATAACCTTCAACAGACCAATATCAATAGACTTGTCAAGCGACAGCCTGACATAATCATACTCCGGAATCATGTCTTTCAGACAATACATGGGGCACATCCTGTTTCACTTGCAGAACAAACCCACTAGAGGTGGCAGTGGTATACAGTTGGGAGGGAGGTGTCTTAGGAGTGCTAATCATTGTGCCCAGAGTCCATGAAGTCTCCTGGTATCGGGTCAAACTTGGACAAGGAAACCTCCTACCACAACATACCATCCTCTTTCTTGGCTGATGTATCAATCCTCCTCCATGTTGAACACATTTGGAGAAGTGCTGAGGGTGCCAAGGGTACAGGCTGATCTCTGGGAGGAGATCCTTCACAAAGAGTGGCTCAGCAGCTACAGTACGGACATAACTGTTACACTGGGTCTGCGAGATGGTGGAAGAACTAACAGGAGGAAAAAACATATTTGATTTCATTCTTGTCAACTGAATTTTCACAAATGCATCAATCCATGTCTGTGCAGTGGTCACTCCGACCAATACAATCATTGTGGAGAAAAAGTCCCAACCTTACATCAAATATATCCTTCCTTGTGTTTTGTGGCAGTACCATCGTGTGAATTGGGACAGACTTTTAGAAAAAGCTTGCGTCTCAAGACTGGGTATCCAACGGGCTCTGTGGGCAGCAGCAGAACTATATTCAACTACAATCTGTAACCTTGTGATCCGGCATTTATCATTACTTTCGAGCCAGGAGATCAACACCAGTGAAATAAAAAGTGCAGTAGGACATCTGGGAACAGTACCAGCCACGTCTAAAACCGATGCACCCACCTGTTGAAACTACAACATAGGATTGCTTGCATGCCAAACAGTAGAAGCAGCATGCAATAGACGGGGCCAAGTGATCCTGCAACTAACCAATCAGATCTAAGCACCGCAGTCCTGCCACATCAAGTTATAATTGCTGCTTGAAAATTTAGCTGCTAACTAGAGGAGGAGGCTTCACAAGTAGCCCCATGTTAAATGATAGGGGAGACCAATGGATCAGTGCAAAGGGAAAGGCTGAAACACTTGCAACCATCTTCTGCCAGAGGTACTAATATTGCTTGAATTAACATTCTCATGCCGGCATGAAGACTCTTTCTTGAGAATCAAACAAACTAGAATGATAACACATACTCATCTGTGTTTGTAATTCAGTTTGTACTTCAAAATTCAACACAGAATATTGCAATGCCATATCTTGGTTATGAAGTGTATAATTTCTAAGACAGTTTGATTGTTATAATTTCATATGGAAACAATGAGTTCTGCATGGACAGTTGAGAAGCTGCTCAGTTCGGAAAATACTATAATAAAAGGATAGGCATTAGACATGTTTTATGTAATTAAATATTTCAAAGAAATTAAATACAATCCAAGAAGAGAAAGGCACTGCCATTGCATTTTAAATTAAATAATCGGAAATAAATCTCTCCTGAGACAATAATGAAGAATGTAGTACCTCCAGGCTGTCAGATGTGTATTAAATCTCCTCTATTTATTGGATTGGATTTTCTTGCAGTGTTATTGCTTCAGTAAGTCATATATTATTGAACTGGAAGGAAAGAAACAGCCAGAAAAGATAAGCTAACGAAACTCAAGATGTGCTTAAGTCACAAAGACTGAAGGTCTTACAGGAAAAATAAATTGGAATGTAAGCACAAAGGTGTTCTTGAGTTCTGTAAAATAAAAACAAATAAAAAGGTTATAAAGCAATAACAGTGCTATGATGTTGGAACAATGGCAGACTTTTGTATCAGCAGCATGTTTAATGACTTAGAAAAAGATTTCTGGGACAATTGACCAATACTCCAAGCTGACCATGCCACATGATGTTCTGTATCTATTTAATAGCTGTGAAGTTCTAATGGACATTTTCTGGTTTCAAAAGGGAGTTTGCTTGGGTTTTGGAAGCTGGATTCTCCAACAGAGGAGGTTTAGATCATTCAGAGGGGATTTGGAAATCGAAAGTGCTCAGCAAAGGTAATTAATTTTTTTTATTGGGGCAAGTTATTGTAACCGTACCGCTATAAAATGACTTCTTCAACTACAGAGCTTCAGAATGTTCAAAAGGATAATGGAGGCTTAGTAGCATGTCCTAATTATAATCGAGATGAATACTTTGAACAATCAGCAAATTACTTTCAGTACCTTAAGAAATTGTACGAGAAGGTAGATTTTTTTTCCACACTTGACACAGTGGAGAACGTTTCATATCCAAGAAATTGCGGTGGACAGCATCTTACTACTTGTACAAGTCGGCTGTGTTCTCTACTGACCGACTTTACTCATCAGGCTAGTTGGGTTCCGTGAGAAAGACCAAAAGAACCTGAGGCTCCCTTTTCAGATTTTCAAGGCGAAAGAGTTTAAAATTACCTTTGCTATTTCAATTTACTCTTTCATCTCTTGTGGTCCCTCCCTAGTGGCTTTTCCTGCTTATGATAGAAGGTCAGTTTTGCCTTTGTACTTTTTACTCACATGATGAGAAAGCCTTCAGGAATCTCCTTGAATATAACACTTGTGTTGAGTGCAGCTCAGTGCATATTATGAACTGCGATCAATATCAGTCCTTTAATTGCTAATAACTTATTCTGCACTCATGAGAATACTCTCTGAAGCTGAAATAAAATACTACCAAATTTAATAATTTTGAAGCAATCTGTGTACGTTTGCATCTTGCTTTGGCATTTGCCCCGTTGGTGATAGTGTATATTCTAACACATCCTTATTCTAATTTTGCACGAAGTTTCTGTTATTGTTAAGTGGCCAGTGGAAGAGGTGACTAGGAGATGGCTGTGAGGGGGAACCTCATGTTGAGGGTGAGGATGATCTCGGCCATGTGAAGGAGGGTGGGGACAGTTCAGGCCTTTGTTCCAGGAAGAAGTGGAGAGCCCTGAGACCATCCTGGTGGGGGATGGGTGTGTAAAGGGATTGCATGTCCATGGTAAAGAGGAGACAGCTGGAAATTTTGAAACAGACGTAAAGTACAGAGGAGTCACAGATATATGTGGGTAGGTACTGGAACAGGGGAGAGGAGTCAGAGTCAAGGTAGGAGGAGATGAGTTTTGAGGGCAGGAGAAGGTTGAAGCAATGGCTGTGCCCAGACAGTCCTGTTTGTGGATTTTTGGAAGGAGGTAGAAGCGACTTGCGCCAGGGCTGGGGGGCTATCAGCTTGGAGGCAGTTGGGGTCGGGGGGGGGAAGATCACAGGATGAAATGAGGTAAGTTACTGTAGTTGATACAATGGCCTGATGTGTCATGGTGGGGTCATGGTCCAGGGAAGATAGGAGGAGGTATCTGAGAGCTAGCACTGAGCCAGTTCTGAGGAAGGGTCACCGGACCTGAAACTTTAACTCTGATTTTTTTCTTCACAGATGCTGCCAGACCTGCTGAGCTTTTCAAGCAACTTCTGTTTTCGTTCCTGATTTGCAGCATCTGCAGTTCTTTTGGTTTTTATTTAATGGCTTGCTAGGCCATTTAAGAGGGCAGTAATGGGTCAACCACATTGTTATGGATCTGGAATTGTATGTTGAACAGACCAGATAAGGACAACAACTTTCTGTGGCTAACTTTTTATTCCAGATTTTATAGAATCCAGATTTTGCCATCTGCATTGGTGGGCTTCAAATATAACAGCATTATCCTGGACAGTGGTTTTCTGAACTATACTGCAGACTGGGTATCAATCTATGGACTGCAATGGTTCAAGAAGACAGTTCACCACTAACTACTTAAGATCAATTTTTAAAAAATTAAAAAAACATATCCATGTCTCAACTATTCAACCATACACCCCACTCAGAGCATTCCTCTCTGCAAACATGACTTTTTAACTCCTCATTCACCATTTAAGCACTCACAGAATCCCTCCCTCACAACCATTCAAACTCCCAGTCTCTCAGTCCTGAAACTTGTGTGTTCCCGTACGTTCTGAGTATCCTGCACAAGGCCAATATGTGTTGCACTTCTCTCATTGCTGCCAGGATCACTACACTCTGTGCCCCTAGTGCTCAAATTCCTTCTTTACAAACACTGACCCATTAAGCCTTCATTCTTCTAATTTATTTCTATGATTTTGTACTTTTGAAGCTAATTAATGCTGGATTTTTTATTACTTTACTTTTCTAATTTTTTTCCCTAAGAATTTGTACTCAAGAATATGTACCTGTGTACCTTTGTACCTAAGATGGTGCTGTAAGTGGTGACTTGTAAACTTTTCATTGTACTCATGTGAGTATATGTGACAATAAAGAGAATTCCAATAAAGCTAATTCAAATTCAAATAAGAAGTCAGAGCAGAAGTAGACCATTCAGCTCATTGAGTCTGGTCTGTCATTCAATGAGATCATAGCTGAGTTGATAATCCTCAACTCCCCTTTTCTGTTTTTTCCCCATACCCCTTGACTCCCTTACTGATTAAAAATATGTCCATCACAGCTTTAAATATACTTAAAGACCCAACCTCAAAAACCAGGTCTCTATAAAGCAATTTGGCTTGTCTGATTTTTTTTGTCCTTTCCCCATAGTGCTGCAGTTTCTGTCTCCTCAGGCCATAAGCTGGTGGTTTCCACTAGTTCCCATGGCTTCCATCAATTGGAACAGTTCTTCCCTCCATTTACTCTGTCTAGATCCCTCACGATATTGAACATTTCTATCAAATCTCCTCTCAACCTTCTTGAGGGAAAAAAAACTAACCAACTTCTCTAATCTAACTATTTAAATAAAGACTCTCATCCTTTGAGTGATTTTCATAATCTTTTCTTCATCCTCCCTCAAGCCTTTGAAACATCCCTGAAGTGTAATCTCTAAAACATTCTGGTTGAGGCTAAATCAGTGTTTATAAATTTGTGAAATCTGTGAAATTATAACTGTGAAATCACTCTTCAACTCAGCTCACACGCTCTGACCATGTGGCTATAATTACGTTCCACTCAGCCTGTTGACAGTTATATGTGATCAGATTTATGAGCATTTAGTCACAATAACTCTTTCTATCTGAGATAAATGGTACTGCAGATGCTGGAGAATCTGAGATAACAAGGTGTGGGGCTGGATGAACACAGCAGGCCAAGCAGCATCATAGGAGCAGGAAAGCTTGACGTTTCGGGCCTAGACCCTTCATCAGAAATGATGACCCTTCTGATGAAGGGTCTAGGCCCGAAACGTCAAGCTTTCCTGCTCCTATGATGCTGCTTGGCCTGCTGTGTTCATCCAGCCCCACACCTTGTTAACTCTATCTGATTCCTCGGGCTGTTGGAGTTGGTAAGGCAACATGCAGATTGAGATGCAATCGCTATTTTGCAACTATCAGAATATCAATACTGCTGATAAAGAAAGCCCTCAATTGCAAGATTAAGTGACTCAGTCTACATGGTGATAGCGTTTAAAGATATTTATTGGTTTTCATGACAACAAGTATGCAAGCAATCGTACATTTGAGACAATTATGGTAAAAACAGAAATACCAGGAATTGACCAGGTTACAGATTTTGAACCTGGGTAGAATGGCTACACAGCCTTTATTGTTCTTTGAACCACCTATTCCAACACTAATCAAACTTTCTTTCAATTTGCATATTTATTTTACAGCATTGCCTCATCTAGTTCCCTGGATTAGAAGTTTAAAAAGAATGGGCTGGATTTTCCAAGGAGTGGCAATCTCAAATAAAATGCCACTCAAGTTGTTCACTTATTGCAAAAGTGGGGAGCTCCGCATTTCTGAGAAGTGAGTCTGAAAAGCATTCCCTCAGAAATGTGGATCTGTATCTTCATTCTGACAGATTATTCATCGTGCAGAACTGTGAGGGAATGACAAAACACCTCCCCACCTCTTCCACAACTGCTGCATTCTGATGTTTAAAGTTCCCGACAGCCACTTTGACAGTTGCTATTAAACCATAACTACGTAACATAATCATAATGTTCAGATTCTGGGAGGGTAGGGTCTCAGGTTAGTAGCTTTCAATACTCGAAAGTAGGATAACAGGTGGGTAGTACATCACAGTGTCAGGCAAGTAGGGTTCAGCTGGGCAGGGGATACGGTGCCAGATGAGTAGGTAGCAAAGTGCCATGTGGGTAGGATGCCAAGTGAGAAAGGGGTGGGGTGCCAAGTGTATAGGGTACCAGAGTGGCAAGGAAACTGATAATGTGTATGCTAGGTTGGGGTGCGTATGGAAATCAGGTCTGGTGGGGGCTGTGAAGTATGGGTGTCAGGTCTGGGCAGTTCATGTGTAGTGGTAAAGTTGGGGAGGGAGTGATAGGTTGGGCATGAGGGTGAGGTGGGTCAGGATCAGGGGTGCAAGTGTCCTAAGGGCTATGTACTTAATAAGTCTACCATTTCTTGAGTAACTATTTACTTAATTACATTGGAATCCTTCAAGATATCTGATGTCAATGGAGATATTTGAGGCTTCTAAGCATAAACAAATTGCTCAGTGGAAAGTTTAATTTCCCAGAAAATTCTTCCAGAGTGTGTTGCATTGGGGATTCCACAGGGTTCTCATGCACGAATCTCATCAATGCTGGAATACCAACTGTCCAGCCAGCAGAAAATCCAGGCAGCTCTCATAATTTAACATACTCCATGATTTTCAAAATCTATGACACATACATTTACATTGTTGGAGTCATCAAAGATAGTATTGTGTCTTTTCCTTTTTAGCAATAACCTATATGACTAGAAAACCTTCTATCAATTGAACATTTCCAATAAAAATTAACTCTTTCTTATTGCCAAAACGCGGTAGCAAAAAGTGTGGTCACTAACAGCTGCTGCTATCAAACCAAAATTCAAAATCCTATTTTACAAATTAGTAATGTAGTTTATGAAATCAGTGAGGGTGCAATGGCAGCTATGTAGGGAGTACATCCCAAAAACTGGCAGATTGTATAAAACAACATGTACCTTCACATGTTTTCAACATGCAAGGTACTGCACATAACCGGCCCTCACTCGTGAAACTTGTAATATGGCATCTAACATTACGTGTGATTCTGCCGTTGGATAGCATCTTCTGGATAATTCTGAATGTGTGAAGTTTATCAGTCATGATTTCAATGGGTATAATTTTGTGTACTGGAAGATACACACATTAGTACACAGGGACAGGAAGAAAATATGCTCAAACTGTACCTGTTTCTACTCAACACAATAGGTGGTAACTGACTCTGACCAATAAAAACCTGGATCAAGATTTCTAACAGCCCGGCTGTTAGTTGTCAACCAGCATTCTTCACTGCAATTCCTTGATCAATAAGAGCCCACTTGCCAACCAGTCAACATTCACCTGTCATGCAGCATAACTACTGGCTTTCATCCTGATGTATTCTTATGAAATATCCTGAGGAATGAAAGATGAGAGCTTTGACAACATGTATCTTTTCTCAGCATGACTTAAGTTCCATACTGCTAAATGACTAATAGAAACTCCCTTAACTTCTAAAGTTAATTTTAGAAATTAGCTATTTACTTTCCAGACCGCACTGAGATTAACACAACTATTACTACACAAACAAGTACAAATAGCCTGGTGTTACGACACGTCCAAAGATAGAAAAGTACAAATATTAGAAACAAGAGTTGGCCACTTCATCTTTTTAACTTGCTCCACTATGCAATCGGTCATGACTAATTTTCAACTCTTTATTTATCCATTCTATCCCATCTCCCTAGATAGATCTTCCCAGCAAAAAATTGATTTTCTTGATAGTCTTCAAACTTCCAATGAAACAAAGGTGCACAACATTTTGAGGTCGAGAATTCCTGGCTTATGTGCAATGAAGCATTTTCTCCTGAATGGTCCAGTTCCAAATGTAACATTATTGGGGACAATGATAATGAGAATCTGTATGAGGTCCAATATCAGGTGCAAGACTGCAAGGAGCGATTCCCTTGCGCTTGAAAGAAATGATGCAAAAATTAGATTTACATTTAGATTTATTTAATATTGTTACTTGTACCTAAGTACAGTGAAAAGTGTGTAATGTCACCACATTTCAGCACCATCTTGGATTACAGAAAAAATTACTGAATAAATTATACATGTGGCAAAATATTGAATAAATTACTATTAAATTGATATTACTAAAATGGAAACAGGTACAAATGTTCATCTTTCCCTCAATAGCCTTCACCCTCTCTGTTCCCCTATCTGCTGCCATCCAACATTATTCCTGGGGTCCTAGCAATGTGCTCCATTCCTGCCTCCACCAGTGCCATTGTTTCTGTGTCTGTTCCCCCCAAGCTGGAGACAGTCACACTGTGCGAGGCCCGCACTTCTTCTGAAGCTGGGCATCAACTGAGTGGTCCTGGCTCCGAGTTGACCAATGGGTACTGGCTCGCCTTCCGATGATGCCGCCCGAGATGGAGGGGGAGTGGGTATAGACAGGACCCTGGCCTTCCACGGGAGGACATCAGGAGGAGGCCCCAGGGAAACCAAAACCAAAGCAGAAAAGTGACCAAGCTACAGGGCTTGTAAGACAGCAATGAAGCTGTGTGGATGCGGCCAGACCTGACACATGAGCAGATGAACACTGCGCTCAGGAGCTGAATGCTGCCATCCCTGGTGCCGCCATCTTGGAATGTGGAATCTTGGAATTTTCAGCTGCCTGTTCATTGTGGGGTGTAGCCTAGCATGAAAGGGCTTCTGAGCGCTTGCAAGCAGTCAGCATAAGGGTAAGGCTATCATCAATTAAGCTACACTGCATTTCCTAAAGGCAGTTTGCCCCTCTTAAAGGATAAGTGTATTCTGGCTGCAACAAGTGCTGGAAGTGACTGAGACAGATGTTCTGAGCAGGAAGAAACTGGAGCAATGGGGCAGTACACCAAAGAAAAAGATCCTAGATTTTCAGATGAAGTACTGAGGCTTGGATGCTCTCCAGACCTATTCATCAGAGGCAATGGGAGCAGAGGTTAGTGCCCGGAGCATGTCCAGAGATCCTACATAGCATTGGTAAATGTTCAAATACTTCACACAAGTGAATTCAGAGTCAGTAAAATCATCTTCAAATACCAAAACCTATTAAAACCTATTAAAACTATTAAAAGCATGACCAATCCCACACTGCTACCAAAAACACAAACAGGTTGTAAACAAGGCCTTACACCTAATATGCATTGTCTGACCTAAAATGTCATCTCTTCTTTACACTGATAAAATCTTCAGTTCTTTCAGAATAGTGACTTGAAAGAAATTCGGAGATTTACATATACATATGAATCAATTAAAACCTTCTAACTGATTAAAGATTTAACAGCATCTTAGGTTTGTTTAGTACATCCTCATCAGTGGTGTGACCCTTTGATCTTTTACTTATAAATTCTGTGTCTGATACCACCTGTCTCACTAACAACTAAAGAAGGAATGAGACTCCGAAAGCTTGCGTTTTCAAATAAACCAATTGGACTATAATCTGGTGTCGTGTCATTTCTGACCTTGTCAACCCCAGTCCAACACCAGCATCTCCACCTCACTGCTGAGTGCAGCACACCCCCAAACCTCACTCGCTTAGCACTTTCTTGCATGCCATGACTGATGCCAAACATTCATATTATCATGGCCACCATATCTATCACAATGTAGCCAATGAACTGAATATGTACAGCTCATTCAATCCCCTTTTTAATTTACAATGATTCAAGTTAGAGTAGACCAGCAGTTAAGCTTTTTGTTCAAACAGGTCAAAGATTAGTGTATTATAAGCAATTACAAATAGTTCCTTAATAATGAAGAAATAAAATTATTGTCTAAAAATTACAGATACCTAGAGTAAAAGTGGTATGGATAAGACAAAGATCAAACAAAGAACTCTGGATACTGAAGGCGTGAAACAGAAACAGAAATTGCTGGAGAAAAACCTGCATGTTTGCCACTGTGTGTGGAGAGAAACAGAGGTAACATTTTGAGTCCAGTGGCCCTTTACAACTCTGTTTGTCTCTACACATGCTGCCAGACCTGCAGGCTTTCTCCAGCAATTTCTCTGTTTGTTTCAGATAAGTTAAAATTTATAAGAAGAAATTCCAAATAAGTCTGTGTGGTATGAACAATTTTTGGAAAGAAGTTAACATTTGAAGTCAGAGATAGTAAGAACTGCCAATGCTGGAGTCAGAGATAACACAGTGTGGAGCTGGATGAACACAGCAGGCAAGGCAGTGTCAGAGGAGCAGGAAAGCTGATGTTTCAGTTTGGGACTCTTCTTCAGAAAACAGATCAGAAAACAGATTGAAGTCAGATCTTAAGGCTGCGGTGTTTTCAGTAGTCGAATAGTTGGTGTAAGCTTATGCGGGCAGATTTAACAGGTAGCAGATTTTGGGAGAACTGTAAGATTCCTGGCATCTGTTTCAGCACACATGGCTACTTTCATTGCCTGGTTATTCTCTGCAGTAGACCATTAGCCGTTTTGAAACGTCTTGCTTTCATGGAAATGGATACGTTCCAGATGATTCAAGATGGAATCACCCATTTCATGGGCAGTTGACCTTTAACATCATTCCTAACTGGAAAGCTGAGAAGCCTGCTAGCACCAGGTAGCATCTTCAAGAAAGTCAAGTAACGTTCCATGTGCCATTGACATTCTGGAAACAACACTGCTGTATAATTGTGACAGATCTCCTGCTTTATCACAAAAAAAAAATTTCAATTTTTACAGAATTAAGTGGTGGAATATTTCATTACTGTTCAAGGCTGTGAGCTCAGGCTGAACCATTTCAACCTCCCTGCTGTGTCGTCCCCTTGAGAGTTTCTGTGCCTTTCTTCAACCCTTCTCAGCACTGTTGAGACTGTTCAATTCGTTCAGCTTTTCTGGGCTGCTCCTAGGTTTTAAAGTGAGAGGTGTAATACTTCCCAGGCCACAAAGCCATTTCTGAGTGGAAAGTTTTTGCATTGGCATGCTAGAGATGACATCAAACCCTTATAAAGTTCACTCTTTGAGTAAGTTCTCGCCAATGGTTCCTCAACACCTTTCCTAGCTCCTTCCCTTTCTTTAGCCTTTACTTGTACATTCTCTGTCACCATGTCCTCTCTCCACTAACACCTCCAGCCCCCCACTCCCGCCAACCTGTCCAACGGGACTATCTGTTCTTTCTTGTTTGGCAGTTATACACAATATTGTTCTGCCATTCTCACATTCCAATCACTTTATCCACGCTATCAACAGCCTCTCTCCCCCAACACTCTACCACCCCGCACCCATCATCTCCCCACTTTTGCATAAATGCTGCCCCCTCCATACTTCACGTCAGCTCTGATGAAGAGACATCTAGAGTCAAAGCATTAGCTTGCTCTCTCTCCACCGATACTGCGTGATCCGCTGTGATTTCCAGTAATTTTTTGCTTTCCTATCACACTGGAGTTCATCCTAGTGCTGCAGGGCAATCTTCGATTCTCCCTGTTAGCTGTGTGTGTAAACACAAAATATCTTGGATGATGCTAATCTTCTTTACTGGCTTCTTAGAATCATCACGAGCCACCTTCCCATTACTCATGAAATCCTGGTGGGTTTCTGTGCCCTCCATGGCTTTTGCATGAAGGAATGAGGGAATTGGTTTTGTTAGCGGAGTTCATGAATTGTCCTGCCTGCAATATAAAAATGTACATTGAGAAACAGACGGTTATGTCAGCACAAGTAGTGACTGTGAAGGCCAAGAGCTATCCATAACTCAGACGCTGCTGAATTGCAACAGGCAAAGATGAACTAGTCTATATCAGGAGGGGAGGGAGAAAAGGGAGATAAAGGAAAAGGAATTAGATTGTAACAGAACAGAAAATGGGCAATATTAGCAAAGACTTTATCCAATGTTTAGAGCAGAGAAATGTGAAGATTTGAAGGACACACAGCCTTTTTTGATCAAGGCAAACAAGGCCATGTTAAAGAAAATTTCTGGGATGTGAGGAAAGCCACTAATGCAGCCCATGTCTGTGGTCAAAAAATGTCACACTTTGTGCAAATGCAAATGAATCCAGAAATGAGCAATGAAACGTGATGTGTGCATCCAGGTCCATCTTTCAGTCTTACCCCAAGGTGGCAGTTAACAGGAAATCTCAGATCATTATGTTCTGTTGTCAGGTCAACAACATGCACTTGACGAAGAAAGAGTGCAATTTCCACTGTTTCTTCTTCTTTGTTTGATTCTTCTTCATTCTGGAGGTGGTCTGTTTGATTCACTCTTAAGAGGCGTTGCTGTGAGACCAAATCTGCTACAATGAGGCATTGGAGCTTCCCTGTTGGATAACCTTGTCACCCCCGTGTTGCCTCTTTGCTGCACAATTCAGAAGCATGTATGAAATAAACCAGCATATCAAAATGTCAGTTCCTGCCTTTCTGCAATTTTAACAAGTACTTGTTGGGTAGGGTAGTCATCTTTGGGCCTAGTTAAATGATAGGCTTAGACTGAGTTTCAGAGTTCTGCTGAGTCACAGTTAAGTGCTTGTCATTTGGCATGCACGGTTTGCTGGGCCACTTGCTCTAATGTTAAGTGTTCTTCAGACTGCAAAAAATCAGTGAGTTGTTGGAAATGTCTGATCATTAATCTAGGCTGAATAATCTCATCTTTCAATGTGCCATAACTGGGCGAGTTTGCAAGGGAGTCTGCTGATACCCTTGGATTGTATTTGAGTGGGGCTGTTCAGTAATGAGGTTCTTCTTGGAACCAAAATAATATTACTCGCGCTGTCTGAAAATCTACCCAGTCTATATCAACAATTTGCTGCATTTGGATGTTTCTGACAGTGGAGCCATTTGCGTTTAAAAAAGCAGTGACTTGGAGCTGTTGCTGCTTTGAATGGAAAACTGCAGCTGTTCTATAACTGTGGAGATGCAACTTCTATAGCCCATCGATATGCCTGCAACTGTCCTTTGGTGGCAATAAAGGTTTGCAGATAAGTTATGTTGGCTTGGCTGGCAAGGATATGCCGGCACTTTAGACTGCGATTCTTCACCTCACTTTAGATAAGTATCCAACTATTTTAGCTCAGTTTGGATAAGTTTCAATCACTGCATTCAGGAAGATTTCTCAAGAATTTTGCTTCATGTTTCCTCAATCTTGCCTTCTGATTTTTCAGGTCCCACTGATATAAACACCATCTACTTTAGAATTGTGTCATACTGCTATCATGTTTTAATATGGGTACTAAGCTCAGGTTGGACATCTAGTTTCTCTGAAACAACATTTATCAACAACATGTCCATAATGTCTGAGCTGTGCAAGTCCCAACCTACCAACAGAGAGCCCTATCACTAATTGCTGAGGTCACAGTTACATTTCTGCGTAGCTCAGAGGTTCATCTAAATGGTGATTAACCCAGTGTTTACATACAGCTCTCTGGACACTATCTGGTGAGGCACAATGCTCAGACATAGCATAAGAAAAGGTGTTGTCGATTGAATCTTGGTGAGTTGTTTCAATATATTTTGTAGATGGTACACACTGATGCCACTGTGACCTAATAGTGCAGGAGGTAAATGTTGAACATCGCTAATTTAATGACTGTTAAACTTTGAACATGCAAAGACCCTAGTCTGATGATCAGTATGCTATCCTGTTCAAATTGCTTGGAATTGTTGATTGTAAAGCTTGCTTCAATTTGGCCGTTAGCCATGATGAAAGTTGATTTTTAAATAATTAGTTCTTTGAATTGTGAGGCCAAGTGAGGTACTATCAGGGTTTGATATGTGTTAAACTCCAAACAATTTGCCACATTACAGCCTTTCTGGCAGTAGACCAATACCGTTTTTGTAACTGGTTGGACTTTCACCTTGGCATGAACCTGGACTAATGAGTTCTACAAATTTTCTAGTCATTACTGAAGCTTTCTGCTTGATCCCAGGGATCTTGTGGCATAATGGTAATGTCCCTCCCTCTGGGCCAGGAGGCCCAGGTACAAATCCCACCTGCCCCAGAGGTTTATAATCGCATCTCTGCAAAGGTGAATTCAAAAATACCTGGTTGATCCCATCTCTTTGGACTCAGTCAATTTGGTTACAACTCCAGCATCATTGCTCTGTTAGTTAGACAAACAGAAAGCTGGAAGATCACAGGAAACCAGGCAGCATCTGGAGGAAAGGAGCAGTCAACGTCTCAGGTATAACCCTTCTTTAGGACAGAACATTTCTCTGTTCCCTGGTAGCACGATGATGATTTAACCTTTTTGCCTAAGCTGTCTTGAAATATTCTTCACTAAACTGCAATGTTAAATTAATGATATAAGGATCCAGAACAATACCATGGCGATATTATTCCAGTTTTTTGGTCAGCTGTTGGTCAAGCTCCTGCCACAGTAATACCCATTGTCTGGTTTCCAGGTGACAATGGAGCCAACATCTAAATATGCAACTGCTAGGAGCAACATTACAAAGTGGCTCAAATCCTTCCTACTTGGGGTATTCCACATTTCTAAACCTATCCCATATAATGAGACTGCAGGCTGGGAGCAAAGCCTCCCAAAATTACCCTTCACAATTTTTCTACATGATCCTTCAAACGTAAGATTCTATAATTTGAAGGATTCATGTTCATCCCTTGTGTTATACAATGAAATTCTCCCTCTCTTTATATCAAGTAATCTGACTGCTACTTTGGCAGCGAGAGTTGATTTGAGACAATCTGGTTGGGACAGGTCAATGGCGCTGCTAGTTCCTAGAGATTCTGAAACCAGCCTATTCCCTGAAATAGAATGGGGAATCAGAAGTATTACCACTGCCACCAGCTGGTAGTATTTTAATGTGGGTGATTCACTGACACCAACCCTTTAATCTCAATGCTGTGTCAGAGGCCTTTCTAATTATCAGTGATAATGGATAGACCACTGTGAGTCTAAGTAGACAAAGCATTTGTCTAACATAACAAGGTAGCTTACTGCATGATAGCAAAAGGTGTAATTTACATGAACTTATTAGGCATAATGGATACAAACTGTCAGAGCTGTATACAATACATCTAGTCCATTGGATACTCGTGCAGAAATCAACAACCTCTACCCTAAGATTGTATAACACCATCAGATTGAGTGGAGCTCAATGTAACAGGAGCATTATATTCTTCGGAGCAATGACCTTATACAACATGTTCCCGTGAATATTTCCCCAGAGTTAACCAGTGCTCATCAAATATACATAAACATAGGTGGAATTTTCCCATTTGCAGTCAAAGTGTTTGGTGAATGAGTTTCATGGCATTCATTTGCCATGGCCTAAAGCAGCTTTTCTCACATAATCTTCCGCTTGTCACCCTCATCAAATACACACCTGGGTTCGTGAATGGCCATTCAGAGAATTGCATGACCGGAGAGACGGCCATACAGGCGAGCCCTTCTGAGGTACACACCTCCTACATCATATCTAATGCCCAGCTGCACACCCATTCAGATGCTGCAAGCCAATACTAGTGGTGCCCAATGTTTTAAAGTGAACATATACCCCAGAGAACAGGCAAACTACCTCTGTACATCACTGCTGGACACTTGGCGCTGTTGGTGACTGTGAAGGTGGAGAGAAGGACAAGTCTTTTACCTACAAATTGCCATTAGATTCAGCCATCAGAGTGTTGCCTGTGTCAATGAGCTTCTGAGCTGTGCACGAGTCAGTGCTATCATCTTATCTCTGCTCTCTCACACTCATATAGTCACCTCTCACTTTAAATCCATCTCACCATGGCTTATGGACCACAACTCAGATGCCCGTGATTACGTCTAATCAACAAATATCACCCACACCATCTTCCCAAATGATGAACCCTTCCTGCCCTCTCTGGTTCCAACTTACTCAATGGGCTAGCCCACCCCCTCTCCTGCTCATGCATCATGACTAAGTACTCTGGCATCCACTTTTATTTTATACAATCCTTTCCATTGTCTTACTGCTGAAATAACTAACCCATAACCAGGCTGAGAGGCTCATGCCCAGCAAAGGGCTGGCAGAATTTAAGCCTTTCTCTCTCTATGAGCAGAAAATAGTGGAGCCGGTCAGTGTAGAGTACAACCACTCATGTGAAAATGGAAAGACTTCAATGAGCAACTAATCCAGTCAGCTTCATTATGTTCTGCTGCTCTCCCATTAACACCACTGCTCACTTACTCTTAATCTTCACATGCTTTTACACGTCTTCTTCAAATTATTCTTTCTCCTCTCTTTTGTATGCACCTAACAGCCTCCACAAAGAGTTCAGTACCAGCGACCCTCTGTTCGACTTCCAGCTTTGAGAAGGAGTCCAATGAACACTCAGAGGATGCACCAGCAAGGCTTTGACTTGCGCCTTCAACAACTCAAAGACTTTCATCTTGGTGGGTACTCTTCCTAGATTAGCGCCAGGAGCACAAACTCTAAGTACATCGCTGGCACATCTCTACAGTTGGGTGACGAAGTACCTGCTCACTCCTAGGAAGAACCAAATAGGTATTTACGCCAATCAACAACCGCCAATAGACCATCATTTAGTTCCGTTTTTTGGAATTGGATTTGAAATTTGTCATCTGCTAATATGGAATTTGAAGCCATAATTTGCTAATGTTACTTGTGATAGGGTTAAGGTTATCCTGATGGAGTATCCTCAGAACATGACATTGAGACTCTGGATAACTAATCCAGTGACGTTACCTCTTGTGCCATCATTTTCTCTGGAAGAACTTGCTTTGCACATATCAGTTTTACACTTACACTGGCATTATGAGTGACAGTACTGTCTCAGTGATGATTCCGCCCATCTCTGGAGGGGAGGTTCATTCTCTGTAACAGGTTTTCAAGGCAGTGTACAGCCACTCAAGCCTGGGAGATAAACATCGGGCAATTTACATGTCCAGTCTTCCTCATCCCATATTGAGCTGCTGAGAAAAATATTGCATAAAGTACAGCCTCCTGCAGGTTCAATGCTGTCCCAGAGGATGCTCAAGAATTTCAGTGCAATCTAGTAGATTATGCACATGTTGCAACATCGAAAGCTAAATTTTTATGACTCACAGGCAACAACTCCAAAATCCCTCTGTTCTGTATGAATGGCAGCAATGATTCTTCTGAGCCCTGGAACTGTCCCTGTATTTGCGGCTGTTTCTTTGCCCCGCTTGTGGTCTTTGCTAATTGTTGTCCAGTCTCCAGTTTTCGGCCACTGCTCCTGTGATGTTCCTATATGTTGATTAGTCTTCAAATTTTTAGTCTTTCCTCTGTAATCTTGAGGCTTTCTCTAACTGTATGTAACATAGCTTCTTTTTTCTCACTTTTCCACATTTTTGTTATGTATTCTGAATTTAGGAGGTTATTTGGGGTTGTCTAGTCTCTCAGAAGAATACTGCTCGAGTCCATAGTTTCTTTTGACAGAACTCTTTATTTACAGCTGAAACTATAGATACACTGAGCCTTCACTTAGTTAGAACTCTTGTCAATCAGCTCAGTTTCCCATTAGATCTCTTCAACTCATTGTGTGACTCTGGCATCATTGTTCCTTCATCATTTGGTATCCTTCTGATATTAATCCATTATTCTGCCGTAAAATATAAGCCAGGAGAGCAACAGAACAATAGATCACATCATGCAGACTCACTGAAGAAAAATAATGTGATTTCCGAGATGTGGTGCATTTATCAAAATAATCTGAACATTTGTCATCACTAGTATTGGAAGACCTAATGAGGATTATAAATTATACAACATTCCAAAACTCAAAAGAACTTCAAAGAAATAAGCTTGAGGCAGTCAAGGAACAATAGAGATGAATGCTGGTATGAACGAATATCGCTTCAGTGGAAGCTAGGGCAGTTGCATGCTCCTCTTGCAGGATGTGGGTGGTAAGGGTCACTACTGGTGTCCCCTCTGACTTCACCTGCGAGAAGTGCACCCAACTCCAGCTCCTCAAAAACTATGTTAGGGAACTGGAGCTGGAGCTGGATGAACTCTGGATCATTTGGGAGGCTGAGGGGGTGATAAAGAGGAGTTACAGGGAGGTGGTCACACCCAAAGTACAGGAAAAAGGTAGCTGGGTGACTGTCAGGAAGGGGAAAGGGAATAGGCAGACAGTGCAGGGATCCCCTGGCGTCGTTCCCCTCAACAATAAGTATACCTTTTTGGATACTATTGGGGGGGGGACGACCTACCAGGGGAAGGCCATAGCGTACAGGTCTGTGGCACTGAGCCTGACACTGCGGCAAAGAAGGGAAGGGGGGAGAATAGGAGAGCAATTGTAGTGGGGGGATTCAATAGTAAGAGGCACGGACAGGCGGTTCTGTGGAAGCGAACGAGATGAAAGGAAGGTATGTTGCTTCCCGGGTGCCAGGGTCCGTGATGTCTCGGTTTGTGTCTTCAAGATCCTTAAGGGGGAGGGTGAGCAACCAGCAGTCATGGTACACATCGGTACCAATGACATAGGTAGAAAAAGGACTGAGAATGTGAAAAACGAGGACAGGGAGTTAGGTTGGAAGCTGAAGTCCAGGACAAACAGGGTAGTTATCTCTGGCTTACTACCAGTGCCACGTGATAACAAGGTAAGAAATAAGGAGAGAGTGCAGCTAAACACGTGGCTATAGGGCTGGTGTAGGAGGGAGGGCTTCCATCATGTGGATGATTGGACCATACTCTGGGGAAGGTAGGTCATGTACAGTATGGACTGGAACTGGAAGGGCACAAATATCCTGGGAGGGAGGTTTGCTAGAGTTGTATGGGATGGTTTAAACTAGTTTGGCAGGGGGTGGGGAACCGGATTTATAATTCAGTGGATGAGGTACTCTGCCTTCCAACAGACACAATGGGCAGTGAGGTGGTTTATAAAGAAATGTGGTCGATGGAGCATAATTGCGGACACCGAGATGGTTTGAGGTGTGTATACTTCAACGCAAGAAGTATCAGAAATAAAGCGGATGAACTTAGAGCAATGTTTGGTACTTGGAACTATGACATTGTGGCCATTACAGAAACTTGGGTAACTCAGGGACAGGAATGGTTGTTGGAAGTTCCGGGATTTAGATGCTTTAAAGGAAATAGGGAGGGTGGAAAAAGAGGTGGGGGAGTGCATTGCTAGTCAGGGCGAGTATAGCAGCTACTGAAAGGCAGTTTGAGAATGATATGTTGACAGAGTCAGTTTGGGTTGAGGTCAGGAACAAGAAAGGAGCAGTCACTTTGTTGGGGTTTTTACAGACCCCCTAATAGTTGCAGAGAAGTAGAGGAGCAGATTGGGAGGCAGATACTGGAAAGGTGCAGAAGTCACAGGGTTGTAGCCATGGGTGACTTCAACTTTCCAAATATTGATTGGAAACATTTTAGTCGTAATAGTTTAGATGGAGCAGACATTGTCCAGTGCGTTCAGGAAGGATTCCTGACTCAGTGTGTAGATAGACCAACACGAGGAGCGACCACTTTGGATTTGGTGCTTGGCAATGAACTGGGCCAAGTGTTAGACCTGTTGGTAGGAGAACATTTTGGCGTTAGCAATCATAACTCTGTTTCTTTCACGAAAGTCATGGATAAGGATAGGTACATACGGCAGGGTAAAGTTTACAATTGGGGGAAGGGTAATTGTAATTCTGTTAGGCAAGAACTGGGTAATATAAATTGGGAACAGATGCTGTCAGGGAAGAGCACCACAGAAATGTGGAGATTGTTTAAGGAATGTATACTGCAGTGCTCGATATGTTTGTCCCTAGCAGGCAGAGAAGATACGGTCGAGTGAGGGAGCCATGGTTCTCGAGACAGGTTGAATGACTGGTTAAGAGGAAGAAGGAGGCTTATGTAAGGTTTAGAAAAGGAGGAACGGAAAAGGCTCTAGAGGGATACAAGTTAGCCAGGAAGGAGCTGAAGAAAGGGCTTAGGAGAGCTATAAGGGGCCATGAGAAAACCTTGGCGGATAGGATCAAGGAAAACTCCAAGGCTTTTTACACGTATGTGCAGAACAAGAGAATGATCAGAGAAAGGGTAGGGCCGATCAAGGATTGTAAAAGGAATTTGTGCACAGAGCCTAAAGAGATAGGAGAGGTCCTTAATGAATACTTTTCTTTGGTTTTCACAACTGAGAGGGACCTAGTTGTAGAGGAGGGCAATGTGAAACTGGTAGGCTAGAGCAGGTTGACATTAGTAAAGAAGATGTGCTACGAATTCTGAGGAAGTTGAAGATTAATAAGTCCCCCGGGCCTGATGGGATTTATCCAAGGATTCTATGGGAAGCGAGGGACGAGATTGCAGGGCCTTTGGCAATGATCTTTTCGTCCTCACTGTCCACGGGTATAGTGCCGGAAGATTGGAGAGAGGCAAATGTCATTCCCTTGTTCAAAAAAGGGAACAGGGATAACCCAGGAAATTACAGGCCAGTTAGTCTTACATCAGTGATGGGCAAATTATTGGAAAGGGCTCGGAGAGACAGGATTTATAATCACTTGGAAAGGCACAGTTTGATTTGTGATAGTCAGCATGGATTTGTGAGGGGTAGATCATGCCTCACAAACCTTATTGAATTCTTTGAAGAGGTGACCAAACATGTGGATGAAGGTGGAGCAGTGGATTTGGTATACACGGATTTAAGTAAGGCGGTTGATAATGTTCCCCATGGTAGACTCATGCAGAAGGCAAGGGGGCATGGGATAGGGGGAAATGTGGCAGATTGGATTCAGAATTGGCTGACCCTTAGGAGACAAAGGGTGGTAGTGGACGGAAAATATTCAACATGGTGCTCAGTTACGAGTGGTGTACCACAAGGATCTGTTCTGGGTCCTCTTCTATTTGTGATTTTTGTAAATGATTTGGATGAATGAGTGGAAGGGTGGATTAGCAAGTTCACAGACGATACGAAGGTGGGTCACGTTGTGGACAGTGCGAAGAGCTGTTCTAGGTTACAAAGGGACATTGATAGAATGCAGAGTTGGGCTGAGAAGTGGCAGATGAAGTTTAACCCTGAAAAGTGTGAGGTGATTCATTTTGGAAGGACAAACTTGAAAGCAGAGTACAGGGTTAACGGAAAGAGTCTTGGTAATGTGGAGGAGCAGAGGGATCTTGGGGTTCATGTTCACAGTTCCCTGAGAGCTGCCACTCAAGTGGATAGAGTTGTTAAGAAGGCGTATGGTGTGTTGGCTTTCATTGATAGAGGGATCGAGTTCAAGAGCCATGAAGTTATGCTCCAGCTATACAAAAGCCTGGTTCGGCCACATCTGGAGTATTGTGTCCAGTTCTGGTCACCTCATTACAGGAAAGATGTGGAAGCGTTAGAAAAGGTGCTGGGGAGATTTCCCAGGATTTTGCCTGGAATGGAGGGAAGGTCTTATGAGGAAAGGTTGAGAGAGCTAGGGCTTTTCTCTTCAGAACGACGAAGGATGAGAGGTGACTTGATAGAGGTGTACAAAATGATCAGAGGTATAGTTATAGTAGACAGCCAGAGACTTTTTCCTAGGGTGGAGGTAGCTTTTACGAGGCGAAATAGTTTTAAAGTGAAAGGAGGTAGATATTAGGGAGACGTCAGAGGTAGATTCTTTACTCCGAGAGTAGCAGGAGCGTGGAATGCATTGCTGGGGAGGGCAGTGGAGTCGGCCTCATTTGGGCCATTTAAGCGGCTACTAAATAGGCATATGGATGATAGTATAACGTAGTGGTGGAGGTTAGATAGACCTTAGGTTTAGGGCAAAAGTTCGGCACAACATCATGGGGCAAAGGGCCTGTACTGTGCTGTACTGTTCTATCTATGTTCTAAGTATCTATTGCCGTAGCTAGCAAGATTGTTAACAATCCGACTTGTTAACTGTGCTCTATTTTGTTCAAAATCATGCTCTAATTACCACAACAATTTTACTATAGTTTCTTTCTGAATGTCTCACTAATTCACAAGTCAGCTAGAATGAGGCTGAATGGTAGGTTACAGATTTCAGGAATGAGATCAAGTGATTAAAGTTGACTGATTGGGTTTGGAGAATGTTGGAAAAGGACCAAGGTCCTCTCATAGGGTAAAGTGACGAAAGCCTTTGGCGAAAACCTTTCGGGAATAGCGAAGAAAGAGGTACATATTCCCATAATGACACTCAGAAAAAGAATGGCAAGAAAATTTTGAGAAAATAAAGTCGTAAATAGGAAACTAAAAGTCAAGCCAGCCAGGTAAGATTTGATATATTTTTAGTACAGAAAAATTCAAAGAGCTAAAAGAGAGTGAAGAAATGGACAACTTACAGTAAAAGAAAAAAGAGTTGCACCAGGCTAGAAGAGAAGCCACAAATTCGGATGTGATATGTTGCAAGCTACAGTAACAGAAGGCATTAAAACTTGGGTCACTGTACCTGAGCTGAAAGGACAAAGATAGAACATTGCCTTTTGTGCACCAGTGCAGACATTAGCCATCTGAGGACCACACTATATGTAAATAAAGACTTCAAACCTAGCACCAAACTTATGGTCTGCAACACAGTCATGCTTCTTGCCTTTCTGTGTGTGTTAGTGACATGAGCAATGCACAATAGACACAAAATACATACAGAAATATCATCATAGAACATAGAACATAGAACATAGAACATTACAGCGCAGTACAGGCCCTTCGGCCATCGATGTTGCGCCGACCTGTTCATTCCCTAAGATTCTTAGGGAATGAACATTGACAAACTGGGAAGGCGTGTGGATAGTGGCAGAGGAGTTGGAGTTGCATACTAGAACATAGAACATAGACCCTCGATGTTGCGCCGACCTGTGAAACCAATCTGAAGCCTATCTAACCTACACTATTCTATTATCATCCATATGTTTATCCAACGACCATTTAAATACCCTTAAAGTTGGCGAGTCTACAACTGCTGCAGGCAAGGCATTCCATGCCCTGACTACTCTCTGAGTAAAGAATCTACCTCTGACATCTGTCCTATATCTATCACCCCCCAATTTAAAGCTATGTCCCCTTGTGCTAGCCTTCACCATCCGAGGAAAAAGGCTCTCACTGTCCACCCTATCTAATCCTCTGATCATCTTGTATGTCTCTATTCAGTCACCACTTAACCTTCTTCTCTCTAACGAAAACAGCCTCAAGTCCCTCAGCCTTTCCTCATAAGACCTTCCCTCCATACCAGGTAACATCCTGCTAAATCTCCTCTGCACCCTTTCCAATGCTTCCACATCCTTCTTATAATGTGGTGACCTGAACTGCACGCAATACTCCAAGTGCAGCCGCACCAGAGTTTTGTACAGCTGCAACATGACCTCACGGCTCCGAAACTCAACCCCTCTACCAATAAAACCTAACACACCGTACACCTTCTTAACAACCCTATCAACCTGGGTGGCAACTTTCAGGGATCTATGCACATGGACACCAAGATCTCTCTGCTCGTCCACACTACCAAGAATCTTACCATTAGCCTAGTACTCTGTATTCCTGTTACTCCTTCCAAAGTGAATCACCTCACACTCAGTGATGCCTCTGCAAAATCCTGCAAATCCATTAACAGGATAGACACTCCAATATCAGTGTTCTCTCTCATCCCAACACTGAAGCACACATTACAGTCAATCAACTGCAATGGGAGATAACAAGCATGGGGCTGGATGAACACAGCAGGTCAAGCAGCATCATAGGAGCAGGAAAACTTGACGTTTCGGGCCTAAACCCTTCATCAGATGATGAAGGGTTTAGGCCCGAAACGTCAAGTTTTCCTGCTCCTATGA
>JAHRHZ010000013.1:46255958-46308452 GCA_024137785.1 Ginglymostoma cirratum
CGGGCCTAAACCCTTCATCAGAAGGGTTTAGGCCCGAAACGTCAAGTTTTCCTGCTCCTATGATGCTGCTTGACCTGCTGTGTTCATCCAGCCCCATGCTTGTTATCTATGATATTTTGGCATAATGTGTTTGGTGTTTGGGCTTTTCTGTCCTTGAAAATTTGCCTTGTTCTGATATGCAAAAATTTTCTCTCTTGAGCCAACATGTACATACTTTCTCAAGTACTTATTTAATATACTCAGGCCATCCCTGGGTAATCTTTGTAACTCTTGTAGTTGCTTGTCTTTTACAGTACCAGTGTGTAACTGTTCAGGCTGGTTCTGGCCAAAGTGTAACGCATCAACCTTGAGAACATCTTCAACTTTGTAGTCTTGAGTACAATGTGTTTTTAAGGAATGAAATATTTTCCTTTTTTGGATTATAAGCTGAAGTGGAAGTCAGGCACTGCTATACAGCTGAAATACTAAGAAATATTTTGCAACTTGAGAAAATCAAGTGGTGCACCATTTTAGCTTTGCAAGACAATGTTGGTTTTTGAAGCAGTGAGACAGAGTGGCACTGAATGTTTGAGTTATGGAAAAACTGCTTGATGACACTCTTCCAACTGGTCGAGTTGCAGCTTGTTACCAAGCATTAAGTGCAGGACAACCAGAGGCATCTGTAGCTTGTGAACTGGAAACATTGCTCTGTCCCCCACATTCTCTGAAGTTGAAAAAACAGAAAAAGCAAGAAAAATTAAAATAAGTAATTCAAACAAAAGAGTCCTAGGTTCACGAGATCAACTGTAAAAGTGACTAATAACCATTGTTTTACAGATAAGCATGTGTCATTGATGCTAAAAATAAAAAGGAACTATGTTACACTGTTCTAATCCTCTATGTCCTTGTGCTCTGCATTTCCAAGTTTAAGAATTTTGATCCTCGGCTATATCTTTTTCCAAACACAACATCTCTATCAGATAATTTTGTCTTTTGTCTGTCTTAATTTGTGAGTGAGTGTGTGCATATCTGTAGTTTTTAAAGGAGTTGCATAATAATCGATGTGTGCTACAATAAATAACATCATTTTCTGTTAATCGCAAAAGTGAGAGAGAAATACTTTTGTCCTGAAAAGCAGTCAGTCAGGAATATTGGATACCTTGGTCATCTAATTGGGATTTTGTACATTTTTAGATGGCTTGTAGAACAATGGGACATGAGTATCAATACACTTTTGCCAGTTAGGTCATGACAGTTTTGAGAAATATCTTGGTCTTTGTGTGAGTTGAAAAATCTACTCAGCATTTTTGACAAAATTATCCTCAAACCTGATTTATAACTCTCTTCAAAGTGCTACATGTGTATTTTATTGATGAATAGAATTGTATCACATGTAGGCTGTTCCACCACAGTGGGTGCTATTTGGATGTTGGCAATTATTGCTTGGGCTGAAATCTATGTATGTTGGTAGTCCTGCCATTGCCGTCAATATCCAACATGTAGAAGATTTCAGGATACTAAGGCGTATATTGAAACAGCACTGTGAATCTTCCAATGTTTGAAATTGGTGACCTGCAGTGATACAGATTCTTGCAGTTTATATCATGGAGCAGCACTTGCTAAAGTACGTGTATTTCAGGATGGATAACGATAAGAGATTATCACTATCTTCATATTGATTTTAGCTTTAGATCTGCGTTAAGTTTTTTTCAGACATGTGATATTAATGGATGTAAAAACTTCTAATTGTCTTGTACCATCAACATATTGTATGAGGATAACAATGTGGAAAACTTAGTCATCTTCTGAAGTTTAGCTTTTGCTTGGTTGATTCTGAATTTCATTGATGATTTTGCATTTGTACATATCCTTACAGTTTCCCTTGCTGCCAGTGCTGTGGTTCTGTACAATCTTGTCAGTTACCTATGTTTTGTTCTAGGACCTTACTTTGCCTTTGAAAACAGATGTCCTGCATGTGCGTGCCCAACATCCCATGGTGCCATGGGGCTTTGCACACATGAAGGAAAGCTGGACAGGTTAGAATAGGCATGGCATTCCACATTTGTTCCAGATTTTGATGGTTTGGTGCAATTTGCTGACATCAGGAATAGTGTAGTTAGGACTAGAGTTTGTAATTGTTATTCCCTGGCACTACGGGTGCATAATTATGTCCATCCTCAAGTAATACATCAATGGTATAGCCCTCTTCCTTGCCCTCAACATCCTTCTAAAAGACTTTATTTGGTATAAAGGCAGTGACTCACTAAATGAGCCTCTGTGACAGTTCCACTTTGGAAAAATCATATTCATGCCCTTTGTTTCAGCATCTTCAGACAATTGTTCCAATGGACTCTTGGGTTGGCTCTCTGTATGATATGGGCGGCAATCTGTTAGTTCTGAAATTAACTGTTACCTTGAGCAGGTCTTGTAAACTTTCCAGGACTTTTTGGAACTTTATGACCATCCACAGAAAGACTGCTTGTATTAATCCTGAGAAGTCCCTCCTTGCTAATGTCTAATAAGAATTTCAGAACTCTCTTCTCAAGATCATAGAGCTATAGAGGCACAAAAATTGGCCCTTCAGCCCATAAAGTGTGCACTGGTGAAAACTAAGCACCTAACCATTTTAACCCCATTTTCCAACACTTGGTTCATGGTCTTGCAAACTTTGGCATTGCAAATGTACATCTAAATACATCTTACATCACTTGATCTTAAGAAAGAACTGTATTCAATGGTTGAATAGCTGTCATTCAGTAAAGGTTTCGCTGCATGCCCAATTAGTGAGTAAGTATTCACCTTCCCGTTCTCTTTATAGGTCTCTGTTGCATTTTTAAAAGCGCAGTGATGCTTTTGTTTATTTATTTTAGAGGTCTTGCTTCTCATTCCTTTTATTTGTCCTTCGTTTTTGCTATGGGTCACTTTATTTTCTCCCTGTTGTTCGTCTTTTTCCAGCCTTGGGTCCTTTTAAACCTTGTTGTCAGAACTACAGGTTTGTAAATTAAGAATCACAGGCATGGAGTACCATGTTTCTTCCTTTCCTCTAGATGGCATTTGTATCAAATAAAGAGTGATACCTCATGTAAGATTCCTTTTACTTTCTCGCTGATTTGGCGGAACTAATTTAGGTCTGGGCCCAGGTAAACCTCTTTAATGTAGAAAATCATTTTTTAAAATGTTTTTAAAGCTGCATTTTCCTCTTGGGACTACTTTGGAGCTGTGCTATCAGGACCATTTAACTGCTATATTTCTTCAATGGGAATGTGAGGCTGTCATTTTTTAAACAGAGAAAGAAATATGTACAGTGCTAATTGTACAGCCTTTAGTTTTGCCTGCATTTATACCTGCAGCCTTTACTTTTAAAGTAAAGGCACTCTTAGAAATTCCTTACATCTTGAAGGAACTTACATTATAGCTTTTTTAAAAAATGGCTCTGTCATCTGGCTTGATAACAGTTGTTTATACTCATAGAAACTGGTGCTGCTGGTTGTCAAATTCTGTGATGTCTAGGTAGACAAACAGGAGGGTAGAAGAACATAGCAAGCCAGGCAGCATCCTCCAGATGCTATGTTCTTCCAGCCTCCTGTTTGTCTCCCTTGTATTCCAGCATCTGCAGTTTTTTTTTGTCTCTCTGTTGTCTAGACCTGTTGTCTGTTTGATCTTCAATCAGATTTTCAAATATCTACCACTGAGACGTTGTAGCTTGTGGGGTCCTTTTAAATTGATTTCCAATAATCAAATCATTAAGCAATTAATGACAATAATATGATTTTGCAACTCAGCAGGACATTTTACCAGATACAGCAAAGATTTTGTTGTCCCTTAGGAGAAACTGGGTGCGAACATTATGTTGCTAAAGAAGAAATGAGACCCCTGTCTCCTCCATTAAATATTGCAGTCTGTGCCGATGTTTATACGGTATAATTCCATTTGCTTTTTAAAATATAGACAGTCAGGGCTCATTTACTTCTGGTCACAATTTTTGTACATTGTTGTAACTAGCTAATACACACAAACACTGCATTCACAGGTGCATCAGTGCCTGGACTAACATCAAACTATTAGATTACAACTACGCAGCATGCTTTTAGCAGTTTCATGCTTCAAGTGATTCCACTTTAGTATGTGAATTTATGCCATAAGGTGACGTGCGATGATGTTAGAACATGTCTCTTATAGGTATACTGACGTACTGATTGTCAGACATAATGATTGTCCCACAACCTGCTTCCTACCATCAATTCACTGTAGCCTAAGATCCAGCAATGGATGGGTGTCATTACTAAGAGGTGAGGCCTCCCTGATGGTGCTGTCATTCGATAGGGCTGCTGGCCTCTGATAAAATGGTAGACCTTGGTGGGAGGAATATCTGCCCTGGGATCTTTGTTTCTCAGGAAGGTCATGTGTCTGAGTGATACTTGATTTGGTGTGAGTCTGTCTTAAGGAGGTGACACAGGTCTCTCACTAGCAGTCCATCCACTGAATGAGAACCCTCTCTCCTCCATTAAATATTGCAGTCTGTGCCAATGCTTATACTGTATAATTCCATTTGCTTTTTAAAATATAGACAGTCAGGACTCATTTACTTCCGGTCACAATTTATGTGCAATGTAATCTTTCCTCTGAATCATTCTTTTAAAATAATTACTTACTGAAATGTTTTACAATTTCTCAACTATTGTTTCAAGAAAATGTCACTGCTTCCAATGGACTGACCTTGTCAATATGGCATATAATTATGAGGTAAACTGCTGCAGTTAAGACTAATGACTACTTTTGTGCTAAAGAATAATAAGAAAAAGGAAAATTGATTTTAAAATGCCTAACTTTTGAAGGGCAAATTATTAGGAGTTAATTATAAAACATAAAGCATCTGATATTAAAGGGTCTCCTGGGACTTCAGTTTCGCTCAGATTTTTTAAAAAAACTTGATTTTAGAATATATAAGTGATCCTAAATTGATGTGATAAGCCATCCTCAACAAAGAACCCATTAAGAATATTGGGAACATATCCTGAGATGATTAATGACCGAGGAAAGAACACAGCCTGTGCAAAGCTGTAAGTAACAAAACTAATGAAGTGCTGATAAATATCCAAGAAATATGTCATTATAAGCAAGTAACTTATCAAGATAACTGGTAAGGCTGTATTTAAATTATTAGCAAGTGTAATAATGTGTGATTGCCTAAATAGTCTGAAAACAGGAGTATCAAGCGCTAATCCTTTGCTTCATTTAAATGTTTGAAATGCATTAGCCCTGAATTTCTTTTCGTAAGCCTCAAACTGGAGCAGATGCAGCAATGCAAATTATGGTAGTTGCTGGCTGTCTGCAGTGTTGCCTCCTCTCCTCTGCATGTGAGTGACAGCCCTCTTTGTGTGAGTGACATTGATGGAGCACACTGTCAGGATGTAGGTATTACTTTGGTGCCTGGTTCCCAAACTTGTGTTAAAAAACAAGCCTTCTCTAAAGGATATTCATGAACCAGATTATTTTTGTGACTATCTATTTACTAATAATAGGGGAGGATCCCTGAGGGGTCTGAATAATGTGGACTATAGCAAGATGCACAGCAGAATTGGGTGAAAAGTTTGACTAACCCTTACCCTAACCATGTCGACAGTGAGATTATCTCGCTCCAACTTGTATGCTTTTTACAGGTGGTGAGGTGGGATGCTCACTAAGCAGTAGTGAGTTGCCAATAAACAGTATTTATGGATTAGTAAATACCTTGTTAATGGTTCAACTCAGCTTATTAATATTTGGTTTCCCGTCTTACCAAACTTCCCAAGTAAACGTGATGCCAGGAAATCCCAGCAAAGAAACTAGAGCTAGCTCTTGGAAAATTTAACTCACTGCTTGCTTTGAATGACCTCAATGTTGAACATCAGGCACCAGCATTTCAGGTGTGGAGCATGGTCACCAACCATATAAACCCTGCAGATATAGACTTTGGCATCCAATATGTGCCTCTCAGAACCCTCAAGGCACATCTCCAATCCACTCACAGCTTGTTTCAGCACTTCAAAGCAGCTGTCTGGGATGAACCAGTGACCATCATTGTAATGTTGCTTCAAGGTCATTGTGCATTACACCAGCTCAGGGACCAGATAGGAATTGGACATAAGAAACAACATAAGGGCATGGTATGTAAATATTGAGATGAGATTGGTAAGATAGGGCAATAAAATTTCCTCAGCCTCATGATAAGAAATCCTCCAAAACTCTTGATACAACTTGGACTTAGCCATAATAACACAAGATTCAGCCCTAGCTTTTTATTTCTAGATTTATTTAACTGTTGAATTTAAAGTCATTATGATGAGATTTGAGCTCATGTATTCTGTATCATTAATCCAGGCCTCTGAATTTCCGTATCCAGTAACACAATCACTATGCCACCACCACTATATATATTTGTTCAGAGGGATATGGGAACAGATTACAAGCAAAGGCAGCTTATTGCATTGATAACTGCTTCAACAAAATGTTGGGTAGCTAGTCAAGAACGGGACTGAAATTGAGAGTTGAATCTGAATAAATAGAACTGGATGCTCAATGAAACATAGTTTGGTGTGATGCTGAGATGTCATTCAGGCAGAATATGTCATTGACTAGGGTCACAGATAGCATGTTTGCCGTGAAATCGGAGATCATGAATTCAAATCCCATTCCAGGATGTCAGCATCTGATCTAGGCTGTTCTTTCTGTGCAAAATTGACATAATCTTGAGAAACAAATATGGAGAAGAAGCATTCCTTGGTCCCGATTCTGGACTTGCCACCAATGACATCCGGTGTGGCGTCCTTATTAGCCATTTTATATTGGTTGGGCCTGGAGGCTGCTGCCCGATGAAAGGCCTTGCAGCCTTGGAATAATAAAGACAGCCCTGCAGAATTCTGCAGGATGGGGACCGCAAGGGCATCTCTACCTTCAACCTACCTCTGAAGAATTTGAATTTTTGCAAAATAAACTCTGGTCAGAGCTGCCAAGTCATGTCCCTCTTTGAGATGCCCAGCAGTTGCAAATGTGACTGAATGGTCAAGGCTGCTCCAAGGGGTGTGGTGTAAAAACAGATGGTCTCTAGGTACCTGCAGCCAACCACCAATAGGTGGCCTCTGTGGGGAGTCCTATCTGCCCTGGGAAGATGCTTATTCAGCCCTCAACAGAGCAACTAATTATTCAATTGTCTACATTCTACCAAACATATCCATGCATGTGTGAATTTCCTTAATGTCCCGTGGTCAAACCCAACTCCACAGGAGCTGGCAAGATTGCACACTTTGAAAGATTGACTGGATAGGAGCTAAGAAGCTGGTCCCCCTGGCTGTAGAGTCAAGTATGAGAGGCAATAGCACCCCAACATGATTTTGATCTGATTTTTGAAGCAATTTTTTAATTGTCTCCTATTTTACAGTAAGAATACAAGAAAGTACAATGGAAAGCTTTCATTTGTCACCACAAAATGGACCATTTTGACTAACTTAAGAATGAAGTCATGGAGGTGACTATTTAGAGCCAAGATCAGCAGAAATTTCTTCATTCACAGGCTTGTGAATCTCTGGAAAGCTGCAGGTTCTCCTTTGATGACTATATTCAAGATTATGATTGACAGATTTTTTTGGCATATAAAATCGAGGGATATAGGCATAGGGCTGAGAAGGGAAGTTGATATAGAACTTATTGATTGGTTGACCAGGTCTAAAGAGCCCTTAAGGCCCATCCCTGTTTTTCTTTCTCTCATTCCTATGCAGCATTTTAAAGATACCAAAATTATCATTGATGCCCACTTCTAATCTTGGATTATTGTCAGTCTCAGCCTACAGCCACACACTTCATTTGTTTAGTGACAGCATATTGGCAGTATCATGTTAGTAACTGAGGTAACCACATTGATAATATTCACTAAAATGGGTATATGGTTGTTTTCCCACAATGAATCTTCAAAATGAAAGTCCTTGTGAGTTTTGATTCATAGTGTTGAAAAAAGATGGTGAACACTGAAGGCCCCAGTATTCACAAGGAAGAAGGCATGCAGGGGAGTCTGTGACAGTGGTCTATGTTTCAACACACTACAGGATCTAACAGGAAAAAGGATCTGTATGATTTTGAGAAGATACAGACCATAACCACAAACTCATAGAGACTCTGATAACATGAGCAGTGATCCTTGTGAGACACATTAGGGTTTAAGGAGATCAACTCCCATGAAAGCACTTTTGGCTCTGAAAGGAGGTTTTAAGTTTCAATCTAATTATGGGCATCATCAATTCTTGAAAAATGACAAAATCAAGAGGGATCTGTCTGGCTTACGTGGAGTGACATTTGACTCATGGTTGAAATTTATGTAAAGGTAAAGTGACCATAGCCCAACCAGACTATGGGACTGCTCTCTCATTAGAGAGAGAGACACACATTAATAGTGGTGGTTTAAACTGAGGCTCACCCTCCCTCAAGCAAGGGGAGAAGCTGAGAAGAATGTACCTTCATGGTAACCTCAGTCAGTGTAGGAATTAAACCCACGCTATGGCATTACACTGCATTGCAAATCAGCTGTCTTGCCAACTGAGCTGACCGACCCTTTTATTCATGCGACCAGTCATTGGTTTGCACCATGTAACTCTGCTCAGGTAATAGAAGGTGTTGTTTCTGAACAGAAGGATTTCAGAGCAACTCCGTGAATGAATACACCTCCCTCACATGAAAATGCAGTAAGATGATTTGCAAATCTTGTATCTTATTTTCCTTTCAGGCTTTGTCAGTTGGGGTGGTTTTCCTTCATTTTTAAGTAATGGGTTTGTGTAACTTTGATCAAATCTAATGAACTCACACAGAACAACAATGCCAAGAGTGCTCAGTTTCCCTGGATCCTGTGGTATTAGGGATTAAGTCTGGAGGATTTTGCTGCTCGAGGCAGAACCAGTTGTGAGTGATGTACTGCCTGTGCCCTTGGCTGTCACTCTAGTCTTTACTGTTCCTGTTTTACGTCAATATATTTGCTGACACATTATGCTGTTATCTACATTATTCATTTCTCTCAAAGTTTCCATTGTTAAACTCACAAACACTGATGATTGCTGAGGAGCACACTGATTGTGCAGTTTCTTCTCATGCTTGAGCTTGCACTGTACCAGTGTCATTTTAAGGGTCGGCACTAAATTGTTGATTCTTTGTTTCCACGCAGTAATTACAGGAGTGAGTGTGATATTCCTTGCATGTTCATCATTTTGTCAGTTGGGGATAGCTTCTCTTCTTCGTCAACAGAGCGAGTTGGTGCAACTTTAACAAAAACCAATGAGTACACACAGATCAAAATGATCACAGAATCTTCAGAATGATGTATGAAGGATTAGGTGTGATTATGTGAAGTGCTAATGAGACAAAGTACACATCATCACAAGAATTGAAGCAACGTGGCATGATCCTGTTCTCTTTTACAGCTTCTTGACAAGATAAAGCCTCACTAAAATGGTTCTTAAATAAAGTTAAATAAAGTCCTTATCCTGAGTGAACTCTGTAAATGTACCTTTTATCTCTGAACTCTGTAAATATTGTTTAGTAACACATTGAGACAAAGAATATTATATGCTGACAGTGAATGAAAGAGCAAATATGGGAAAGTCTCTGATATAACCTAAAAGTTTCAAGCAGGTCACAGGTCGCAGTTAAGCAAAGAGTGACTGAATTGGTGTTGAAGATTTACAAGTTATTGTACTGCATCTGGCCTTGCTGCAAACTCAGACAGGGAATAAGTTAGTTACTATTGTAAGCGATGATGGCCAGCCAGGAAAGGATTCATAAGTAAAATGTTACGTACCATGAAGTTATGAAAACACTTGAACCTATTTAAGTGTATGAAAAAGTACCATTATTGAGCAGACTAAATTTAAAAAATGTACTATTGTAATTAGTGAATTCATGGTCCATGTGTTTTAGTGTGCAATTTTTAGCTTTAGATGATAAAATTTTACTGTAGGAAGTAGGATAAATTCAAATGAAGCACATTGAAATCTTGTGCACTTAAAACATTGGGCTTTAGTGGATGAACAGCTAGGAAGATAGGCCTTTCTGCTTGCTAGAAGCCTGAAAACAAATGATAGTTCAGAAGATTGCTTTGTTTGATAACATCACAACAGAAAAGATGGATCTATGAAAACAGCAGGTGATTTACTAAGCTGGACATGTAATGGTTACAAAACCTGCACCAATGGTAGACAGAATGGAGTTGGAGCTAAATTTCAAAATACATCTGGTAAATCCAGAGAACCCCGAACCTGGCTACATTGTCATGGGGACAGTCGATATTCAGAATGTTCTCTCATTTCAATTTATCAGGTTTTGTGTTTGCTGGGAGAAGCATTGTAATTTGGAGCAGGGAAAGAGTGCTGAAGCAACAAAGTCGCTTTAGTTACGATGAATGGTGCTGTAGCAGACTTCATACAGTTAGGACAGAAAAAGTTCCTGGAAGCTATTGATGGATTAATGTGATTGAGAGTGGGGTAAAAGAAGCCCAGAAACAGGATATGTATGATATAGCTGAGGAAAATTAGAATTTGGGACACATTCAGTAGCAACTTAAAGAAGCTGTTTGATTAAAAACTAAAATTGTGTCAGTAGTTAGATGCTTGGGAGCAGTCTTATGAATCCTGGAGTTCTCAGGAGAAGAGCTTGACCAGGCAAGACAAGAGCAACCATTGGAACAGTAGAGGTCAGAGAGGTTTTAAGGGCATTCCAAACTGGTTGTTTGAGAAATGGACTCCCTTGCAAAGTAGACAGTTTAGTGAGATTTGATGATCTAGAGTGTCACTAACATGGGATCTGGCTTGACCACATTGACCACTTAAAGTGCAGTGTATGGAGTGTTCCACCATGCATCATTTTGTCTATTAACTTGTGAGTTTGGTAAATGAAATTGTAATTGGAGTTATATCTACAGATGAATCTGATGGGGACAATTTAACTATAGACTTGGTTGATATATTCTTTGTAGATTTTGTAGATGAAAAAGTTGTTAACGTGGAGGCCTTTTAGGGTCAAAAGCTGAAATCTGCACAAAGCGTTCTGAAGAATTATCTTGAAATTTACCTGTCTGTAAAAGTGAGGAATTTTCTTTTGGACGTTTCGTTTGGACCTTTCTCACAGATGCAAATGAAGTTATGTTTTAGAAACAGCAAGCACATGGGAAGAACATCATTTGTAAGTTCCCCTCAAAGCGACTCATCATCCTGACTTAGAAATATATAACCATTGCTTCAGTGCCTGTCAGTCAAAATCCTGGAACTTCTTCCCTCATGATATTGTGGGTCTATGCAAACCAAATGGACTTTTAGCAGTTCAAGAACGCAGTTCACCATCACCTTATAAAGAATGGGTAGTAAATGCAGACCCAGCCAGTAAAGTCCACATCACAGGAATGAATAAAATAAAAGTACATTTGGTTAAATGAGTGAAACTGTCATTATAGGTTGCTCCTGAATAAAAGAATTTGCAGAGACTCGGGGAGACAATAAAGGTGGAATTAGAGGCTTGCGGGAAGATATATTATTATTAGTTGTGAAACGATTAGCGCAGCATTCATTATTACAGTGTACATCAGCAGAGGAAGTGGATCAATGTCACATGATCTTGCTCTTTTTTGCAACCTTGTGGCAAGTTAAAGTCACAGTAAGATGTTTTTTCAAAGTTTTCAGTATCTCAGCAGACTCTGTAAAATTTTTTTTCTTGGATGTTTGTAAATCCTACACCAGAATCCACTCTCTGAGCATCTCTGGCTCTTCAAAATCTTAGTTTTCCTTTTAAAAACCTCCTCAAAACTATATTTTTCGATAAGTTTTCAGTCACCCTCCAAATGTCACCTTTGCTTGGCCACTATCCTTTCTGCCTATTGTGATGGTTTGGGAAGTGTTTTACATTAACTATTAACTAGGAATGCCCATTGTCGTACTATCATAAGATGGAAACACCAAATCAGGGGTGTGGAAGTGTTAGTAATAAGTCCCAGCACCTTGTAAATGTATGTGTGATATAAAACTGCATGTGTAGGGGAAGAGATAAAAAAAAAACACATAAGGCAGGACAAACATTTGGGACTGAAGATATTACGTTTGGTTCATACACTGGAATCAGTAAAATTGGGCAGATCTCAATTCCATGGCTGGCACACAAGGTTCAACAGAAATACAGGGAAAATATGGTAGATCCTGACCATTAAAAGTGCTCACAACGATGAAAACAAGCTTATCTGTAGATGCAGACATTAAGATATTGCCAAGGATTACTATTCATGCCAATGCAAACTCCAGATGGATAGAAGATTGCCAAAAACATTTCCAACATAGTGTTTCAGTAATTGCTGTGTTATAAAATATATTAGCTGGTGAGCAGTCAGATTGTGGTTGCAAATTTCGTAATATTTTGGGAAAACATTCTCAGGCAGTTTTGTGCTATGGACTGTTTCACACTAGGGACTGCATTAAGATTGCCCAACTGCATTTCATGCGTTATCCTCACAGCCAAAAGTCAGAAATGGTTCTCATCCCATTAAACCAGGCCGAGATTGAAAATCAAACTGCCAGCAGGAGAATAATTGTGAAAGATAGAAAAAATCAAAAATAATGAGAAGGAATCATAAAAAAGTCCACCAAGCTTAAGTGAAATACAGAAGGAGCAAGAATGCAATTGGAAACATGACGGTAATGATAGCATCAATGTATTTTTTAAGTTAAATTAAAGGGGGGTAGAATTAAAGATATTGAGGTGAGTGTTTTGCATTTTTCTTTCTCACCTGAAAGGCTAAATCGCACATTTCAAGCTCATATCATGTAAAAATTGCAGTGTTCAATTCTTCCAATCTTACTCTATATGGATTTGTACAATACAGATCCTTTAACAGCGACAAGAGAGGAATAACTAAGCATAAGATAGCGTTAATAATTCTATTACCCATCCCAACTAATGATCTGCTTAACATTTATAAAAGATTAACTAGTTAATTCAGACAGTGAAGTTAAGTGGTCTAGATTTTCCCTTTTGATCTCCTCTGGTCTTATGCTGGATGACAGTGGAAAATTAGGTTAAATCAAGTGGTGAGGCTGACTACTGCCTTCACAACTCCTGGCTGATTCACAGCTCACTGGCAAAGGTACTGGGCAATTATTGTGGTACCAAGGGACTCACATCAAACCGAAGGCAAGGTGCTTATGAGGGCAGGAGGTAGGCTCTGAAGTTGGTCCTGGTTACTGACTTAAAGATTCCCACCCCTCTCATTCTCTCCCTAATTGTTCTGTCGCCGTGTAGAACCTGAACAGATCAGGTATATTAATAGTCAAACATTGTTACCTTCAACAGCAGACTTTCATGCCACTATATAGCTGTGGACACCATTGCAGGCCATTTCAGGTTCCAGTGTGCCTCCTGCTGTACCTGCATACTTCAGATTCAACATTTTGTCTGTGCATCTCCCTTGCAATGAAGTGGACCATGAAAATTTGTAGTCTATTAGGTTTTAGTGTTACAGATCATAACTTAATAGCTTGAAAGTAGGTCAGCTTCTGATTTTGGAAGTCACTAGCCTCCTATATTTTTGGGGGCTCGTGTGATGTGGTCAGATTTCTGACTTAATATCATCATGTCATATTGTACATAAGTGGTGGGAGGGCAGGTGTTCAGGTTGCCTCCATAACATGCAATCCCAAATTTTTGACTGCTGCAGCAGAAATTCAGTGCCGCACACCCCAATTCTTCTTGTCTAGATGCCTCTGGTGGTATGAAGCAAGGCTGGCTAGCAGGAGTGCTGGTCAGTTAACATGGGGCAGGGGACTCTGTGTCAAATCGAGCTACGAAGGTGGAGTGTTCAGTGAGGGTCCTGGTCCTGTATGCTAGCTGATTGCTAACCAAGGACAATGTGTCAGGAATACAGTAGAACGGCAGGGTAAACAAATGCTACCTTTCACCACTACTTCACTCCCAAAGAGGAAAATCCAGCTTGGAGTATGCAAAATATTTACAGCATTTTTAATCTACCAAGAGGAACTTTCTACTATTGGCTTCATTATTGAAAGATGCAAGTAACATTTTGGGTCTGAAAGAAGCATACTTTTCAGTAACATTTGTGGGGAATAATGGAGATGAGCCTGGAGCTGGCTTTGATCTGTCAGCAATTACGAGGCATCTCCTGCCCTCCATCTGCCCATCCAAACTGACTGGCCTTGCCTAATTTTATATTCACTTCTCAACCAAGCTTAACCATACCATTAATAAGGTGTGGAGCTGGATGAACACAGCAGGCCAAGCAGCATCATAGGAGCAGGAAAACTTGACGTTTCCGGTCTAGAGAAGGGTCGAGGCCCGAAACGTCAAGCTTTCCTGCTCCTATGATGCTGCTTGGCCTGCTGTGTTCATCCAGCTCCACACCTTGTTATCTCGGATTCTCCAGCATCTGCAGTACTTATTATCTCTTGACCATGCCATTGTTACATTTGTCAAGGTTTACAGAATCATAAAAGAATTGATAAATCACAACCCCCAAACAATGTTTGAATTGCTGCAAACTCTGGAGCCAGGAGACACTGGCTGAAGTTCAGAAAAGGGAAGTTGCATGTACATGTTAAAAAAAGGTGATTGATGGTGGTTATTACACAAAATAAACAACTCTGCTGCGATCTAACCTTCCCAGGCTGGAGCTAAGCTTTCATGTGGATATAAGCTAATTCCTCACTACGACATAATCTAACCATTTTATTGGGCAGGATCTGAGTACTGTAACTCACTGGCTTTTGTTTGGAATACTATTCAACCATGTATTTGATAATCAGGTAACATTTGGGGAAATATGTTGAGAGAGTACGAGGAAGGGAGTTGAAAGTCAGGGACTGGCAGCAGCTCAAGTTTTCATGTGGAGTTCTTTCATATTGATGCCTCCCCTCTTGTATTGAAAAGAATGTCTCTCTTTAGAATCTGTTAAAACGGTTTCAATGCTCACCTTGGCACGCCTTTGAACATTAGTTGGACAACTCTGACCAGTATAAATATTGATTGCATGAATACAGAGTAATATACTCTTGTGGTAGAGAGGACATTAATCGGCCCTATTAATCACTTAAGGTTAACTTCTCACCCAGCCTTAGAGGCTCGGGCACAGGGGAGGCATGCCAATTCAACCTTCATGAGCCTCATTCAGGAAGGAAAGATGATTCCCCCAAGGGCTCTCTTTCTGCAATGATTTCTGACCCCTCCTCCCTGGTTCTGCACTTTGCAGTACTCAGTCCATCTCCTGACGTCTCCCTCAAGACCTGCAGCCCCTTCTTCCACCTCCCCAGGACGCAACTCTTTTTGCCTTCGTGAGACCCCTCACAGTTATTCACATATTCCAGGCTTCAGCTTGTAATGCTGGTCCTGGCGACTGCTGCTACTGACACTGCTGGGACATTTCAGCAATATTAGAATAAACAGTAGTACTGCTGTAATACAATAGAGCTGCCAGTGAATCAGATTGGGAATGAGCATAACCAGACATGTTGTGGCATAACCAGACATGTTGTGGCATAACCAGACATGAAGGTTCAGTTTAACATTCCTGCTTTTGAATTTAATAACTGGATAGTTTGCTCAACTAACTCAATAACTCAACTTGATAGAATGTCAAGAAGGTATGGAGTATGTGTCAGCAGGTAGGTTGTCAGGATCAGGTGCCAGGTGGTTGTGTATGCCAAGTTGGCGAGGTGTCAGTTGGGTAGGATGCCACCTAAGTGTGGGTAGAATGTCAAGTGGGAGGTTGCCAGGAGTGTGGGATATTAAGTGGGTTGTGAGTAGGGTGCAAAGTGGATAGGATGTTAGGGTGTAAGGTGGCAGTGGGCAGGGGTGGGGGTGGGGGGCAAAGTGATGCAGTGTCCAGGGGTGATTAGAGGATCCGGGGGGGTCAGGTCTGGTGACAGATCAGGTACAGAGAGTGGGAAGGATGGGCCAGTGTTGAAAGGGCCAATGTGTCTGGAGTGTGGGGAAAGGGATGGTTCACAGGGATGAAACGGTCAGGTCCCAGAAATTGGGAGGGTGTTGTTGGGTGTGGGTGGGATAGACTTGGGGGGGTGTAGTTGTGTGTGTATGAAGTATAAATTGGGTCAGATGAATAGTTATTCAGGAGTTAGGCTGGGTTGTGAAAATTCTCACCTTTCCTGAGTATTTATTTATTCATTTCATGGGAACTCTTCAAATTCTTTGATTTAAATGAATGTTTCCAGAGGGTTCCAGGCATATGGAACTTGCCCAGCAGAATCTTCAATTTCTTGGGCACTTGTTTCAGAGTCTGTTGTAATGGGAATTACACAGGACTTTAATGTGGAAATCCCATCTATGCTGGAATAATGACTGTTTAGCAATTGGGAAATCCAGCCCATGGTTTCTTTGTCTTTGTATTAATACAGATAGCTGGAGCTTCAAATACTGATTGGAACTCCATTAGTTGCAGCCTGCCAACTTCAGTCAATGCTGTTTATCTTTACTTATCTGATTCTTGTCCATTAGCCACTATCCATGTTCTTACCCCAAATTCCGTGAGTTTATCTTGTGTTTTTTTTTGTGTGACACCTTATTGAATGTACATTGGAAACCCATTTTGCATTAATTGACTCCTGTCTGTTGGTCATATATTTAAAACCCACAGAGTAGGTTTCAGCATTGTATAAAATGCATTTAATAGAAAGGGAGTCTCACTTTCATAAAATTGTCAAATATATGGATAAAATGAAAATAACAAGAGCAGGAACTCAAGGATGATGCATTAGATGGGAGATGCGTGATGCACAACTGTACATCTTGTATCTTCCCTTGAAAGCTGAGACCGTAGAGATAAACATCATTGTATTACAGTAGTTCAGAAATAGGAGGTTTTGACTGTGAAGGAACAGTGATATATTTCCAAGTCGAGATGGTGAATGACTTGGAGGGGAACTTGCAGGTAGCAGTGTTCCCGTGTATCTGCTGCTCTTGTCTTTCAAGATTGGAGTGGTTCTGGGTTTGGAAGATGCTGTTTCAGGATCTTTAATAAATTTCTGTAATGCATCTTGTAGATAGTACACACTGCTGCTTGTGAACATTGGTCATGGAGGGAATGGATATTTCTAGATGTGGTGCCAGTTGTGTCTACAAGTGTACTGATGATGTAATTTGCTGCCAATGTCTGAGGTGAATAGGATAGAGATTGAAGATGAATGCATAGCTGTTGACTAGTCATATCAGATAATTAAATTGTTTTTGGCTCTCCACTCAGTTTCTTGTACTTGGCTCTTTTTCCTTGGCCTTTTCCTTGGGTGGGTCATTCTTTAAAACTAGAGGGCATAGGGTTAAGGTAAGAGGTGAAAGATTTAAAAGAGACCTGAGTGGCAATTTTTTCATGCAGTGGGTGGTATGTGAATGACAAGAGTTGCTGGAGGAAGTGGTGGAGGCTGGTTCAATTATGACATTTAAAAGGCATCTGGATGGATATATGAATAGGAAGACTTTGGAGGTATATGGGCAAAATGCTGGCAAACGAGACTGGGCCAGACTGGAATGTCTGGTCAGTGTAGATGAGTTGGACTGAAGGGTCTGTTTCCATGCTGCATGATTCTCAGACTTTATGACTCTACATCTCCTCCTGCCCATCTCCTCTATCCAAAGCCTCCAGTACATTATGCGAAAACCTTAGAGCCCAATCTTTCCACAGGTTGCCTACTCTATCACCACTCGATTATGTAAAGGTAACTTATGAACTGCTGTACACTTTTATATTCCCCTATCACAGGAAATACAGCACATCTTACGCCTTTGTGCAACGGAGTTCTAAGTGTCAGGCTTGCAAGATGCAGTTCCTTCATTTGGAGACATCAAAGCATATAAGAGGCTGATTATTTCATTTTACAACAAAGGATACGCTTCCACAAGCAATGGTGTTTTCATCCTTAATAGCTGGTGAATCACAACTGCAGTCACAAGGCAGTTTAATTCTTGTGGCTATGTTATTTGTTGAGGGCTCATTATTGACCAGTTGTTTTTCTGGCAACAAGCAATTTCTGGGACTAAGTTGAGTGTCTTGTGGGCTTTTTGTAGGTTCCATAGTGCGGCTGATGTCTTGTTGAAATGAAATTGTTGAAAGAATACTGAATCGCAGCAGCACTCTGGATTAATGTTAACCACAAAAATGCAAAAGAACAGAAGACCTTTGAGTCTGACCTTTTAGAAGTTGCTCTGCTGAGTGGCAAGTGATTGTAGTTAAATTATAGCAGCTCAACAATAATGATTGTTGCAACCCTACTTCCACATGCATTAGCACATCAATATCAAAGTGTAGTATTACTCATGCTACATACTCATGTACTCAATAGGCTTTTATAAAGAATAGGATTATGTGAAACTAGTTAAAACTGTAATAATTTGTAATGAATCATAATTCTTCCAGCTTCCTACTTGGAATTACATTTTATTAAGATGCTATGCTAAGTAGCAGTGCCCTGGATCTGAATTGGATTATTTCAGTGAAAATAAAAAAAAATGAGTTGATTTGGAGTCATAGAGAACAAATAATTTATGTATTTCTAATGAATCATTTTGTGAACAAGTTTTACTTTGCTTTCCTGATGGAAACAATTGCACGAGCAATCCATAATGCTGCTTAACATTTCACGTGAGCTTACTACACAATTTTTCAATATAAGGTAAATTTGCTGCCACCATCCACTTTCATTGGAGTGGCTGCTTGGTCTAGTGTGGCATTGACAAACTGCATAGTAGTTCAACAAGAAGAGGCTTTCAAACAATGTGTAGCTTAGTGCATGATAGCATCATTAGCATCTTCTAATTTTGTTTCAAATTTCCAGCATCTGCAGTTTTTTTGTTTTATGCTTTTTATAGCAGCTGGGGTACTGACTATGCCTGTAAGGTTTCCTCACTCCATTGATGGTGACAGTGACTATTGATACTTGGTGCCTGCTATATTCACTGCACTCGTTTCTCACATACCTCTGTAAGGATTTCGTACCTTAAGAACAGAATGGATTCTGCTGATCTACTGGGACAAATTTGATCTTTTCTTTGGATTGATCCATGATGCTTCCAACTTCTGTCTTATTCACCACTTGTATGATTTTCTGTGGAGACAAATATTCTTCAGACTGTAATAAATATGACAAAACCTCTTGAGAATGTCAACAGTAACACAACCTCTGATGAACTTTGACTTTAAATCAGCATAGTCCCACTTTTGCTCTTTTAGAGATCATTAATCATCTATAGATTCTTGTATATGTAGAAATCTTCTGATAAATTTTGCTTTTTCAGGAATTGTATTTGTCCTGAAGTTATAGCAAGTGTTGACGGCTTTTACTACTTCTTCAAGTCACTGCTGTTTATTTTATGCCTTGGCAAGCTGGAGGACTATCTGCTAAACTCCCAATCATATAGAGAAGTGTATTAACTTGTCCAGCTTCTGCTTTATTTCCAATTTAGAAGCTATTCTGTATCATTTTTTTCTCTTATTTGATTCACCTCAGTAAATAAATCTTCTGGGCAATATTACTTCCAATTCTACGTCACCTTATTGACTTGCCTTGCCTAAAAGACTTGTAATTTTGCTGTAGAACAGTGCTGCTGTGTCCTGCTGTACTGATGGGTTTTCCCGCATATCTGCAGCCAAAGTAGAGGATTCCTGCCTTCTGTAAGTAAAATTGAGAATCCATACCATTTTTTTGAGGTTTCTCTGGATGAATTCTGTCAGTCAGATTTTTATGAAATACTTCCAGTTTCCTTAAAAGTTTTACTAAATTGAACCCACTGCTTGTGGTTTTAATACATGATTCTTGTATCCTTAATGGCTTCACTGAATGGATTGTGATACCTTAATGGCTTTTTTAGATAATTCCTGCTGTCTGCGGTTTGAAAAAAATCTTCTGACCATTACCATGGTTTTGATAATGGATTCCCTACATTTTCGGCAGAACCAATAATCTCTTAACTTTCATCTTCTATTAGACTTTGTCTGATTAGATGTCTGAAACCCTACTTATTATTTTAACCCTGCTTCACAAACATTCCCACGTCTGAGAGCTCATTTTAATTTTTTTTTGTGGCTCTTGATTTGTTCTACCGTAGCTGTGCCTTATAGCTCACTATGGTGGAGATACTCTATTTGTCTTAGCCGTAATTGTCTAACTTATCACTTTATCAAATCTGACCACTTCTTATGTTCTCCCCTTCACAATGGGAATTTTAATTTTACTCATAAAGACTCTGATGTCCATTTGCTCTCCAGCTGAACCCTGACTCTGAACCAATCTTACAGACCATCAGCGCTTTCCCATTGCTGCACATCTGTAATTATCTCTGAGATGCTTTTTCCATTCTGTAGATTCTACCCTGTTTATGTTGTTGGAAAGTTCTCCTCTTTGGGGTTCTTGATCATTCATCTCTTCCTTTTGCTTATTGTCTGCATGAGTAACGTTCTTGAAGCTGTTTTTGAAGAAATCTTAAGGGCTCAACATCTGCCAGCATTGGAGGAGGCAGATAAATGGAACCATGCCACTTGCCACCACTTTGTATAAGCAATCTACAGCATTGTTCATCAGCTTTCTGTATTACTGCCCATTATAAGATAGATTTGCTGCTACTATCCACTCCAGTGCAGTAATCTCAAATGCCTGCTTTGTCTGATGCGATAGATGAAGAAATATTTAGTAGCCTAGTAAGAAAAGGCTATTTTCTTAGACAAGACATTTATTTTGCTTGCGAGCAGCAAGTTACACTAATATGATAGACATGGTTACAGAGACAATGGGGAAGACTCAGATGGGAGATCTTACTCCTCCAAGATCCTCAATTGCCCTCATCAAGCCCACACAACATCAGCATGGTGGTGGGGCTTAGAGCATTCCTCTGCATTAAACCTTTCGGGTTACAATAGAAACTGGGACAAAAAGGAATCATTTTAGTTTCTTGCTAAGGAAGCTTAGATCTCCCCTGAACCAGCTACACTCTCTGTTCTCCCTATCTCTCAGTTGTGAGACGATCTCAAATCATCTGCCATCTTAAATGCCTCAGAGCTGGAGACAAATTCTTTAGGTCCAGGCAGCTGCCTCCTGGCACCTAGCATTCCTCTTCCACTCACTCACCAATCGCCTCTGGCCGGTGTTTTTACTTAGGAACAGATTCCAGCCTAGAAGCTGTATCCTGTGGAATTTCCTGTAGCTCTTGCTTCCAGTTCTTCAATGAACCCACTTAATTCCTGGAACAAAAACAAAGTTGCTGGAAAAGCTCAGCAGGTCTGGCAGTATCAGTGAAAGAAAAAAGAGTTAACGTTTCGGGTCCGGTGACCCTTCTTCAATGCTGAAGAAGGGTCACCAGACCCAAAACGTTAACTCTGTTTTCTCCTCCACAGATGCTGCCAGACCTGCTGAGCTTTTCCAGCAACTTTGTTTTTGTTCCTGATTTACAGTATCTGCAGTCCTTTCGGTTTCCATTTAATTCCTGCCCTGAATTAAAATTGATACCTATTTCTTGAAGTATGTAGGTATAATTTGAGTAGTTTTCAATGTTCTATATTATATGGTACTTCCCTCAGTGCTAGACCACATAACCATCTTTCATTTGAGATTGATAATCCTGCTCCACTAAAGATACTGTGGCCACTGGTAATGAGGTTCATCTCAAAACACTGATAGATTTTGCAAGTAGAAGCTCTGTTTCTTTCTACAGCTACTTGTACATTCCTCTACAGGTAACTCTCATCTCTACAAGTACTCCAAGCATGAAATACAATAAATTAAATAAAGGGCTGTCAGGAATGAAAGAGGACTGCTTGCAAATCGAACAGCATCAGTAAACCTTCCACCCCTGTGCGAAGTAAAGAGCTAAACAATAATTTGTTCTGCAGCAGCACAGTTGCTTTACTGTTAAACAAGATCTTTTTTAGCACAACTGTGTCTTTCTGAGCAGCCACCCTCAACAACAACATTCACCAGTCTTGGGAATGGAAACGATTTTGCACAAATCACATCTCTCCTGGGCAACATTAAGTTTGCAGGCAGCCCAGCATCAGGAACTTATTGAACTTCCAAACTCGTTCTGTGAATGACTGTTCTAAGAGTTCCAGGACTGCCTGTTGCTCCACACACGGAGCCAAGGTCTATTCACAATGTAATCAGACACGTGGCCAGGGACCCCTGCTGTGACTTTATAGAGCAGGATGTTGCTGCCTAATGTCAAAAAAGCAGGATCCTCCCAGTCCACAAATCTTCCGGCACTATCCAGTGTGGTTTAGAAAATAGCCAGCACTCTGTTCGGATTCCTTCTAACCCAGCCGCCCGAACCTGTTGACATGATATAGAAGTGGGTGCACCATGCCCTGGTGAATGTGACTAATGTTAGAACTGGGATGTGTTCCCCTGAATAAAGGCAAAAATTTGAAAACCAGGACATTTCAACTGTTTTGAGGAAATTGTCGAGATTTTGGCCCATTAAAAGAAAATGTGAACTAGCCTGAACCAGCAAAATCAGGATATCTGGTCAACCTAAATATGGAACAAACAATCAGATTTGACAGTTCTCTGATATTACTCTCTAGAACCAGGGAACACGGTCACATGAATAAGGTAGACAATTTAGGACTGAGATGAGGAAAAATTCCTTCAATCGAAAGGTAGTGAGCCTTTTGAAATCCCTACAACAGAAGGCTGTAGAGGCCAAATTGTTGAATATATTCAAGAAAGAGATACTTTTTTAAAAATTTTAATGGGATCAAGGGGTATGTGGAGAAAGCAGGAATTTGGTTTCAGGTAGAGGATTGGACATAGTTGCATTTGAGCAGACTCAAGGGCCGAATGACCAACTCCTGCTTCCAGTTTCAATGGTTACTCCCAGTAAACATAGAAAATAAGAGGGCAAAACAGAGGAATGAGTGGTTGGAAAGTTGATGCAGCAGGGAAGGCTTCAAATTCTTTGAACATTGCGATCACCCCAGGGATGATGGGAGCTGCACATGCTAGATGATTGGGACCTGAGCAAAGGTGGGAATGATTTCCTTTCAGGTGTTTTGTTAGTGCTACTGGGGAGGATTTAAACTAACTCAGCAGGTGTATGGGAACCAGGTGAGAGTATCAGAGAGAAATACCAAGGTGCACAGTATAATGGCAGAGAGAGATAGCATTGGAGTGGAGAATAGTAAATTTGTAGGTCGTGTGAAAGCAAGAGAGAAAGTAATAACATCTATATCATGGTTACTGAGCACATGTGTAAGTGTACAAAGTGTCATAAATAAGATGGTAAATTGTAGGCATAGTTTACCAAGTTGGAAAATAATGTTGTGGTTGTAACAGAGACCTGGCTCAAGGAAGGGAAGGACTGGCTATAAAGTATTCATGTAGGTAAGGTGCTCAGGGAAAGCTAGGAAAGGATATAAAAGAATGAGGCATAATGGCTTTGGTTAATTAAAGCACTGAAGTGCTGGAGAGAAAGGATGTCCCACAGGGACTATGGACAGAATCAATTTTGCCTGCAGCAACGAAGGTGCGACTACATTGTTTAATGTTGTCAGTAGGTCACCAACTAGTGGGAGGAATGTAGAGAAACAAATTTGTAAAGAAATTACAGAGATCTACAAAAACAATAGAGTATTTATAATGAGGACTTTAATTATCCAAACATAGACTGGGAGATTATTCGCATAAAGAGGAAAGAGGAAGAAAGGTTACTTAAAAGTATTAGGATCTGACAGCAGCATGTCTCTAGTCCAATGAGAAAGGAAACACAAGACCTCTTTTGTGTGCATGAGGTGAACCAAATAGATAAAGTATCCTTGGGAGATCATTTCTGGGATTGTGATCGCTGTATTTAATATGAAGTTTAGGGGGATGTAGTGATTGGAACCAGGTGGGTCTTGTTGACCATGAGATTCTTGATTGGGGTTGTTAACCTGGGCCAATCAGGGAGCCCTGGCTGACCAATATAAACAGGGGATTCAGAACCTTCTCAGTTCAGATAACTGACTCTGAGCTGGCTGGGTGACCTGGTGACCTGGTGACCTGGTGACCTGGTGACCTGGTGACCTGGTGACCTGGTGACCTGGTGACCTGGTGACCAGGTGACCAGGTGACCAGCCGACCAGCCGACCAGCCGACCAGCCTCTGTGCAGTTATTTTAGGGGACAATGGGAAAGGATAATGAATAATCCAAAGTAAAAATAATTAATTGGGGGAAACCAATCTCAAGAGAGTGGGAAAGGATCTGTGTTCAGTAAACTGGGGTTGGCAGAAAACATAGTAGCTGAACAATGGGCTACCTTCAAACATGAATTGCCTTAATAGAAAGGTAGACAAAACAAATCCAGAATACCCACACTATAAAAGAGGTAGAAATTATGAAAAAAAACTATGGTAGGTGTCAGAAAGAAAATGCAATTAAGACCCAGGCTGAATACAAAAGATTCAGGGGGCCTTGAAATGTAAATCAGAGAACCAAGGAGGATGTATGAAACAAAATTGGAAGCAAACATAAGAGGAAATCTCAAAGCCTCCTATAACTATATAAATAACGCAAAAAAGTGAGAAAAGGAGTAGGGTCAATGGAGATTTACACATGAAGGCAGAGGGCACATGTGAGGATTTTTTAATAATTTGTTCACAGGATGAGGGTATTGCTGACTAGGCCAGCATTTATTGCTCCTCCACAATTGCCCAGTTAAAGTCAATCACAGTGCTGTGGGTCTGGAGTCACATGTGAGCCAGAATGGCAGTTTCCTTCCCCAAAGGACATTAGAGACCCAGAGATAGTAGGAAGTGCAGATACTGGAGAATCTGAGATAACAAGGTGTAGAGCTGGATGAACACAGCAGGCCAAGCAGCATCAGATGAGCAGGAAGGCTGACATTTCGGGCCTAGACCCTTCAGATGGGTTTTTCCCAACAATGTGCAATGGATTTATGGCAATCATTAGACTCCTCATTCCAGGTATTTATTGAATTCAAATTCTACCATCTGCCATGGCTGGATTCTAACCTGGGTCCCCAGGACATCTGGATTAACAGCCCAACAATAACACTACTAAGCCATTGCCTCCCCAGTCAGTAATTGAAGAATTTGCATCTGTCTTTGTCATGGGAAAGGTCGCTACCCTGTCATGGTGATAGAGGAGGAAATACAGTCATGCGATGGCATTAAAATGGATAAGGAGGTGGTGTTGGATCAGTTGTTTATGCTTACAGTTGACAAAGAACTGGGAATAATTAGATGCAATCAGGTTTACTGTGAAAATTGGGAATAGAAATTGCGGAGGCATAGGCAATAATTTTTCAGTCTTCCTTAGATTCATGGATGGTGCCAGAGCACTCGAGAATTGTAAATACTTGGTTCTTGCACAACAAAGGATGTAAAATAACCCAAACCAATGGTAAACCAGTCTGTTTTAATTTGGTGGTTAGGAAACTTGTACAAAGCATAATTTGGCACAAAATCAATAATCACATTATTAAAAATTCATTCATGGGACGTGGCTGTTGTTGGCCGGGCCAGCACTGATTGTTCACTTCTAGTTTCCCTTGAGAAGGTGATAGTGCAAGCTGCCTTATTGAGCCGTTACAGTCCATGGTGAGTCAGTACACCCACAGTGTCTGTACACAGTACACAGTGAAAGGGAAATCCAGGATTTTGACCCAATGACAGCGAAGGAACAGCAAGATAGTTCAAAGTCTGAATGGTCTGTGGCTTGGAAGGGAATTTTGCAGGGGGTGGCATCATGGGTTTGAAAGGCATTGTCTAAGAAGCAAAGGTGCATTTTGTGGATGGCATAAATTGCTGCCATTATATGTCAGTAAAGGGATTGATTGTTGTAGGTGTTAGATGCCCATCAAACAGGTTTCTTTTTCCTGGATGGTGTTAAGTGCCTAGAGTGTTGTGGGAACTGTACACATCCAGGCAAATAGAGAGTATTCCATCACACTGCTGATTTGTGCCGTGTAGACAGTGGTGAGGCTTTGGAGAGTCAGGAGGTGAGTTACTTACTGCAGTATTCCCAAAATTTCTTCCCCTTGTAGTCACTGTATTGATATAGGCTGATCCAGTTCACTTTTCAGTCGATGATATCACAGAATCATGGAATTGTTATTCAACCCATCAAAGTAACTTTCAGTAGAAGATTCAGTAACAGTAATACCATGAATAACAAGGGTGTTGATTGGATTCTCTCTTGCTGAAGATAGTCATTACCAGACATATGTGATACATGAATGTTACTTGCAAATGTTACATGTGTAGATGTTTATTTAAAAAGGAACTTTGTGCAGAGTTCCTGGGAGAAGAGGAGAATGATACTGAGTGAGATGCTCAGTTGGAGACCTGGTTCAGGCAAGATGGGGCTGAATGGCCTTCTGCACTGAGATAATTCTGAGTTTCAGATTTACTGTTGGCACAAAGAAGATGCAATTGGATAATCCTTAGACTATCAGCAAAAGAAGCATTGTGCCGAACTCCAGAGGGCAGTGCAGAAAGAACTTGAATGATATAAGCATAGCAGGAAATGTGAAAATGATAGTACATTGTTTTACATCCTGCTGAACATCTGACCCATTCACTCTCCGTGCGTGTTCTTAAGCCTACCCTAGCACATGACCCGTACACCAAGTTGCCTTGCAGCTCCAAAGAACCCTCTCTGTCTTTGCACTTACTTGCATTCTTTTCTATATATCTGGCATTGAATGACACTTATCCTCTCCATGAAGCAATGCTGTGCCTCTTCTTCATAGTTACCCAAGCAAATGCTTTCCATCTATTGTGTAAACAGCTGCCACTTTCACTCATCGATCTCTTTTATTCCTTCATGTATGAGAATAGAGAGCTACACCTTATAGAGAGAAGGTGGCATAGTAGTAATGTTACTAAACCAACAGGGGTGATGGATAATATAGAGTAATAGGTTCAATTCCCACTTTGGTATGGGATTCCCACTTTGATGGTATTTAAATTCAATTAATTAATAAGCATGTGAAATGACAATCATGTTGCAGTATTAGTGATGGTGGGATTGAATTTTACATATTTTTGGCCAAGTGCTAGTTTCATAGAACTTTGCTCATGGAGACTGTCTCCATGAGTCCAAATGATTTTCTTGCATTATCTTACAAATTTGACTTATTATCGACCTACCTAATTGTTTCACTTGCCTGTAGACCCATTCTGCCATTCAACATTCAACCTGAAACTCACTGAGTGATATCCCCTGGAAGACCAGCATTCCTGCTGGCTCCCTCCATTTATAAAGGACCTCTGTGCATCCTGATGAGAAATGGCATTCTGATGCTGCCCTGCTCAGTGTCATGCAGTGTTTGTGAAGACGTTGAATACAGGGAAGATGGTGGTGGTTCTCCAACAGGGACCTGGAGCTCTTGATGGATGAGGTAATGCATAGGAATGCCGTCTGCTTCCTGAGGGTCTAGCAGAGGAGGCCATACCGTCAGACGGTGTTGGCCTGGGCCAAGGTTGCCATTGAGTCAGTGCTGTTTCCATTGCAATGACCAGCAGTATAGCCTTCTTCACTGTACCAGGGCGAGCGTTGCACTCTTCTCTCTGACATCATTCACCCACTCCATCTCTGTTATTGCAATTCTACCACTCTCACTATTGCATGCAACATCTCCAGTCACTTGGTCTCGCTGCCCCCCAGTACCCCCACAACACCCACCCTTCTTGGAATCTGTGCCGCTCCCCACCTTTCACCCACCCAATCCATCACAAACTACTGTGCTACCTCATGCAATTCCTCCTTTTCTTTCATTCCAGGAGGAAACAGCTTATAACAGGACAGAAAGAGGTCAGATAGGGTGGAGGATTCCCTGACATTATGGTTCTCAGCTTCTGTTCTATAAGAAGAGAATCCTGGCCCTCACAGGAGAAGACCAAGACAACTCCTGCAGGAATTCTGAAACAACTATGTCCCAGCAACCAAGAAAGTACTATTCCTCATTCCCCTGCAGCTCTTGCAGTAATCGCACTCTCACAGTTATTCTTCATACACCACTTCTAACCAATGTTCCCTCTAGTTTATCGCCCTCCTGTGTGAAACTCTGAGGTTTGTGCATGGGAAGTGGCTTCTGGAAATGGGTGTCCATGCAGTGGCCTGATGATTAACATGCACAAAGCTTCACAGTGTCCACATGGTTGTGCAACTGAGAGAAAACAACCCCATCTCTTTTGAATCCTGCAGGTGCCAGTGGGGTGCCCAAGGCCTTGGCCAAGAAACAGTCTCCTCCTCTGGAAGAAACTTCCTTGATTCTTCCTCAAAGAGATCCAGGGCTTCAGAGAAAGCATCAGAAAGGCTGCCTATGGTACCCCCTATCAGCTCAGGAACTGGCACCATGGTGGGAGCATCAGGTATAGCAGTTCTGGAAACACAGGCTGGTGAACACCTCACTGTGACAACTCCACACCAGGCTGAAGATGAAATGCTCCAGGCCGCTGAGACCAGGAACCTGCTTAGGCCTAGATAGGAAAGGGATCATGGGTTTATATACTGCACTGTACATGGGTCTGTGCGTCAGTGGGCCTTGTAGTAGCGTCCTTCACAAATCAAGCCACTTACTCTGCCCACTTTCCCATTGCACTCTTCCAATTTCCAGCACAATGGAAGTTTACAGAACGTGCTCCTTGGACAGGGACTTACAGCTTCCACCCCAATGTGTCAATGAAGCCCCAAACATCCAGAGACCCTTCCTGACAGCCCATCCCATGAACCCCTTCAGTTTGCATTTTCCCAGGTCTTTAGAAAACCTGTATAATATGAGCCTGTACCTGTCCACCCTTCCCCTACCCACCTAGAACTCTAGCCCCTGACTGGTGCGTTCATACACTACCCAGTCCACATAGCCTCTCTCCTAACCCTTTGAAGCTAGAGAGCTCCTGACCGGGGACCAATACTCCAACCCTTCATGCATTCTCCTTGTCCTAGTTGTGCTTTACTGTATCCCCTTTACCAATATTGTTACCCCCTTCACAACTGCCATCCACTCAGCCTGCTGCCTGCAATCACCTTGAGTAGATTCCCAAGTCTCATTCCCATAGCAGTGCTCCCCTCTTTGACCCCCACCCCCCTTTCCCTTAGTTTTTCTGGTCAGACCTGATGGGCTAACTATGGCTCACCCCTGTGAGTATCCCTTGATAACCGTGGATCATAGCCTGAGAAGATGTTGGGTGTTGAAAAACATTGAGTCTCTTCACAGCTGGGTGACAGTTTCCTGCCCTGGTTTCCATGGTGAGAATTCTCATCATCTATTTTGCTTGGGTACAATAATCAGATAGAAAGCTGCATGTTAACGAGGCAAGGTTTGCCATTAACAAGGTTGTTAATAAACAATAATCACCGTTAACAGGTAGATCACCATTGGCAAGTGAGACACTGAACTTAATTAAATCATGCAGCAAGTTGTCCAGGCATCGGGAGAAGCATCACTGGAATCTTCGTGTATATCTGTCTCATTTCTCACCATCACCCACATCATTCAGGTCCCTTTTAAGTTTCTGCCTCATTAAACTAGCATCAAAAGTCACAGAAATTCATCATTAATGTGGGATGGAAATCTCCTGTCCTTACCCCTTCTGGCCTACGTATTTTTAATGGCCTAGAAGCCACAGAGCTGAATGGCAATTAGGGCTACACAATAAATACTGGTCGTGCCACTAATCCCCATTAAAGAATGAAAATAAGAAGCAGAAGAAGACATCTACAGAACCTAAAATTAATAGCTGTAGTGTAGACGTTGTAGCTGTTAGAGATCAGTGACGATGAGGATGGCAGCTAGAAGGATCTGTTGGCATGTGACATTCAGCTATTTTTACTCCATGTCAACAGTGACAGAAATATGATCATGTACAGCACACTAACTGCAAGCATTCTTATTGTGACAGTCCTCATTCTTTTAACTCTCAGAGGACACACATCCATGAGGTGTTTGAGATCACTCATAATGATGATTCCTCAGGGTAGTTCAACCCCCCTGAGGAGGCACAGTACTGAGGTTTATTAATAAAGAAAGGAAAAGTATATGAAGACAAGTAGACAAAAAGCACGCAGCTTTTATCAATTTTTTTTAAAGGAAGAAATTAGTTAAGGTAATGATCCAGACAGAAACGGAATAAATTAAAAAGGGAAATAAGAAAGTGATGGAGACATTAAACAGACCTTTTTTGTCCACCTTTAGAGTTGAGCAAACAAAGCATGTACAGAAATATTAGGGAGCCAGAGAGCTAATAAAAGTGAAGATCTATAGTAATTAACATTGGCAAGGAAAAAGTATTTTAAATAATTAATGGGACGAATAGTGGACAAACCTCTTGATTTGATTGTCTACACCATAGTTTCGAGAAAATAGCTGCCACAATAATGGATGCATTGGTTTTACTTATCTCCAATTACACAGATTCGAGGACAGTCGTAGTGGAGTGAAAGGTTCAAGTTTAACCATGCTGTTCAGAAAAGATGAGAGTGAGAAAACAGCAATGGACTAGCAAGTCTGACTTGAATGGCACCAAGACTGCTAAGGACAGGGTATCAAGGCAATTGGAAAATCACAAAACAAGAGTCAGCACCACTTAATTAAGGGTAAATTGTGTTTAAAAAATCTGTTCAGAGATTTTCAAGGGTGTAGCTAGCAGGGTAGAAAGGTGGTAAATAGAGTCTGTTGTTTCCGCATTTCAGAAGGCATGCAATTAGGTGTGAGACCAAAGATTAGGGTTTATGGAATTTGGAGCAATATGTTTGCATAGTCTGAAGTTTGAATGGATAAATTGGAGAAGTATGGGCTGTTTTCCTAGGAGAAGGTTGAGAGGAAATTTGATAGATATGTTGAAAATCATTAAAGGACTAGACAGGGTAAATTTGGACAAATTGTTCCCTTTGGCAGAAAGTAACGATTAAAGGGATTAACAAAAGAAGCAACAGCACCTCATTACAGAGAGTGCTACAGGAACTAGAATGCATTGCCTGAGAGTTGGGGGCACGTTCAACTGCAGCATTCAAAGTTGGGTTTGATAATTATATTAAAAGAAAAAGAACTGAGAAAGTGCAGTGGATTGGGACTAGCTGAGTTGCTATTGTAGACAGCAAATCTGGTAACCATTTCAACTCCCCCTCCCATTCCTTAGACGATATGTCCATCCTGGGCCTCCTGCAGTGCCACAACGATGCCACCCGAAGGTTGCAGGAACAGCATCTCATATTTCGCTTGGGAACCCAATGGTATCAATGTGGATTTCACAAGCTTCAAAATCTCCCCTCCCCCAACCACATCCAAAAACCAGCCCAGCTCGTCCCTGCCTCTCTAACTGTCTTTCCTCCCACCTATCCCCTCCTCCCACTTCAAGCCCCACCCCCATCTCCTAGCTACTAGCATCATCCCGCCCCGTTGACCTGTCCGTCTTCCCTGGACTGACCTATCCGCTCCCTAACTCCCCACCTACACTCACCTTTACTGGTTCCACCCCCACCTCTTTGACCTGTCTGTCTCCTCTCCACCTATCTTCTTCTCTATCCATCTTCTATCCGCCTCCCCCTCTCTTCCTATTTATTTCAGAATCCCCTTCCCTTCCCCCATTTCTGAAGAAGGGTCTCGGCCCGAAACGTCAGCTCTCCCGCTCCACTGATGCTGCTTGGCCTGCTGTGTTCATCCAGTTCCACACCTTGTTATCTCTGGGAACCATATGACATTGTTGGCAATGCTGCTGGGCTTTATTCCTTTGGATTCTTAAGGGAATTGTCAGTCACATTTGAAGTGGGTAGGTCTTGTTTCTTCAAGTGAATAGACATCTGGAAGAGTGAACTGCTGCAGAACAACAGCAAAGTGGCAGCAGTACACTGCTGGAGCGGAAGTCCTCACTGTTGATAAGTACTCCTGGGTGAATTACAGCTACCTTAATTGATGTACTGCACAACCATGTCAAGCTGCAACTGTGTAAGCCAGCCAGAACCACTCCCTTTAGCATTATTCATTTAGACTGGCATCATCACAGGGTAAGTTGAGATTTTCTAGCACAGTTACTGGCTTATGTATATTTAAGTAGTCAAAAGGAAGATCTTCCACAAGTCTCTGACAGACCCTGGAAAGATTCAGGGACAAAGAAATTGAGGGAAGTGATGATTTTGATCAGCACTATTAAGGCACAGGCACTCACTTAGTCCTAAATCCATGCAATGCTCCTTGTTAAAAGCCAGTTCACTGTTACCTTAGAAAACTGCAGCCACAAATGAGCACCACAAAGCGGGTATGGAAACAATGTTTACTCTCGTGGGTCAGTCAGGACCTAGTGGCATTATTTTAAAATTACCAGCATTTTTTTAGGACAGAGATATGGGGAATTTTTTGCTTTCAGTTTGTTATCATACAGTGTGGAAGGAGACCATTTGGCCCATCAAGTCTGCATTGACCCCCCCCAAAAGCATCCCAGCCAGACCCAGCCCCCAGCTAATCCACTTAATCTACCATCCCTGAACATTACAGACAATTTCAGCATGGCCAATATGCCTAACTTGTACATCTTTGGACCGTAGGAGGAAACCTGAGCATCTAGAGGAAACCCATACATGCAAACTCCACACGGACAGTCACCTGAGGCTCTGAAGTAGCAGTGCTAACCATTGAGTCACCATGCCATGCCATGCATGTTGTCAGACTTTGGAATGCTGTATTAGAAAGGAGAGAAGGTGGGTCATTGAAGTAGATAGCTTCTTGTGAGGGAAGGGAATCAGAGTTTATCAGGGATAGATGGGAAAGTGGAATTTGAAACTAAAACGGAGCTGCCACACTCTTAGAGTCAAGAATCATCCAGGACCAGTTTTCCTAAACTGATCGAATCCCATTTGCCCATGTTTGGCCCATATCCCTCTAAATTTTTCCTATTCATGTATTTAGCCAAATGTCTTTTAGATGTTGTAATTGTATCTGCCTGTACCACTTCCTCTGGTAGCTTGTTCTATACATGACCACCCTCTGTGTGAAAAAGTTGTCCCACAATCTTATTGAATAAAATCAAATATTGTGGATGCTGGAAATTTGAAACAAAGGAAGAGAATGCTGGAGAAACTCAGCAGATCTGTCAGCATCTGTGGAGAAAGAAACAGAGTTAATGTTTCAAGTGCAGTTTGACTCTTTGTTTTAAAGAAGAGTCATAAATGATCTTATTGAATGATGGAGAAAGCTTAAAGGGTTGAACAGTCTATTTCCATTCCTCATTCATATGTGTGTATGTTCACATGACATTTTATCTGCTCTATTTCTCTAAGTAGACCAAACTGCCACAGTGATACAGGAATGCAACACATCTACTTTAAATATTCTTGCAACTATAACGTTCACATTTGTGATTCTACCTTCTTCTATTCCATTTCAATTTCCTTTGTGTTCACACTGCCCGTTCTCATTTGATTTTGTAAATTAATTTTTCTTTTCTAACTTTATTTTAACTGGAAACTCAGACATTAAACAGTTATTGTTCTATAAATAAATAAAATGAATAGTAGAAATTGTGGGTGCATTGGTGGTCGTCTACCAAGATTGTATGGACTCTGCAACAGATCCTGCGGATTGGGGGGCTGCTAGTTGGGTGTGTAGGCAAATGCATTGCTGATGAAGCATAATGTGGATAACTGTGAGGCTAAAGGGAAAACAGCAAGGCAGATTGTAATCTGAATGATGATGGTTTGGAAAGAAAGGAGGTGAGATCCAGGTGTCCTTGAACACTAGTTGCTGAAAGTAAAAATACAGGTGCAGCAGGCAGAGAAGAAAGAAAATGGCTTTTCGTGGTGAGGGAATTTGAGTACAGGAGCAGGGAAGTCTTTCTTTAATTATACAGGGCCTTGATGAGACCACATCTGATGTATAGTGTGCAGTTTTGGTCTCATTATCTGAACAAGGGTGCCCTGGCTATAGAGGGAATGCAATGAAGATTTACCAGACTGATTCTTGGGATGGCAAGACTGGCATATGAAGAGGGATTAGATCGGATTGGACTGCATTTCATCTTAGCCGGTAACTTCAACCAGGCCAACCTTAAGCGTGTGCTACCAAGATACCATCAACGTATTTCCTGTCCCACCAGAGGCCCATCACCCTTGAGCTTTACCACACAACTGTCAAGTCACGTAATGCTCCACCCCCTGCCTGCATTTTGAAAAATCAAGCCTTCTCCTGGCTTACAAACAGAAACTGAAGTGTGAGGATCTGGTACAGAAAGTCATACGGTGCTGGTCTGAGCTAATGGTTAGCTCCTACACGACTACTTGGAGTTGGTGGAATGGTCCATATTCAAGAACTCAACGGCCAAACTAAATGAGCAAGCCACTACCATCACAGACTTCAGCATTAAGTACGTCGAGGACTGCGTGCCAAAGAAGTTAATAGATGTTCCACATTGGAAACCATCTTCTTCTGTTGGGCAGAGGTACAAAAGTTTGAAAATGCATACGAACAGATTTAAGAATAACTTCTTTCATGCTGTTGTCAGACTTTTGAATAGAACTCCCATAAATTAGAGTTAATCTTCCTATGTGCCCACTCTGTAGCTGTAACATTATACTCTGCATTCTGTTCTATTACCCTGATGTGGTTGCACATTCTCTCCATGTCTGTTTGAGTTTCCTCCTTCAGTCCAAAGGTGTGCTGTCATGTCTATTGTGTGGCACTTTATAATTACTTTTTGGAAGCCTATGTACACCACAGAAAACAAATTGGCCTCAAGACCTGTTACTTCAACAAAAAATCAACTACTTAGTTAAAAACAAATTGCTGTAAACAAATCCATGCTTCAATTTAGGGCAGAAATGAGGAGAAATGTTTTCTCCTAGATGATCATGCGTCTTTGAAACATTCTTCCTTAAAAGACAGTGGAAGTAGAGTCTTTGAATATTTTGAATGCAGAGGTAAATGAATTTTTGATGGGTAAGCGTTTGATAACCCCTACAAGGCCCTTGGAAAATCACAAATTAGTTTCCTTGAGGAGCTTGTTGGGTATGAGTTCTCTTGGAAACAGACAATGGCCTGCCCAGCAGGGATTCATCACCTAAGTCCTTTGTATAGCTCAGAGACAGACTATTTGACTGCAGATCAAATGGCCCTGGTTTGAATCCACATGCTCCATGACCATAAAATATAGATTTAGAAGGGGCCTTCATGTGGTGCGGTGGTAATGCTCCTACCCCTGGACCTGGTAAGGCCTAGGTTCCAATCCCACCTGCTCCAGAGATAAGTAAATCATCACTGAACTGGTTGATTTGGTGAAATAGGTTAAATAAAAATAAAAATAAAAAGCAGACCCTAGGATGGTTCTGTCCTAAGCTGTGACTAGACTTTGTACACCACTAGTAGTCGCTCCATTTGATGTTCCTTTACAATCAGACTTCCTGAATTATTACAAATGAGGTGAAAGGTTTTTGACAGTAGGCGGGAATATGGTGCAATCAGATCAATCATGATCATACTGAATGGCAGCACAGGCTTAAATGACCTAGTGGCCATTCGGGCTCCTTGTTTGTTGCTCATATGTTAACTCTTCATTTCTCTTCCTCAGTGATTTTTAAAATCTCCATTTATAGAGATATGCTGTCAAATAATATTGACTATAAGTCTGCCAATTCTAACAGCTCTTAACGACACCTCCTCACATTCAGCTTCTAAAAAGAAGTGGATAACTATCTGAGGAGAAAGAAATTGCAGGCCTTCGGCAATAAGGCTGTGTAGTGAGACTTGATGAGTTGCTTTTGCTAAAAATCGACAAGAGCAGAATGACCTACTTCTATTGTGTAACCAATTTATGATTCAGTGATTTTATGTCTTCATTTTCCTTTGAATGAGATTCCTCTCTACAATGATTGACAAGCCCTTGACTAACAGTAACACATTTCCTATGTTTCTGCAGAGTTTCATGTCACTACCAGAACCATAATGATCACAGTGCACTCTTCTGTATTCTGAGGAGAGCAAAAAATCATTTGGATTTCTTTGCTGAGCAGTTCCATTCAGTCTGTAAGAATGTGACCCATGATTTGAATTCACAGCTCTGCTCTAACTCTGGCCTCAGTGTCATTGGCCTCCTACACTCTTATATTGCCACTCATTGGAAGCTCGAGAATCTAGGTACTTTACCCTTTCACAGTTAACATTGAGCTCAAAAACGTTACAATTTCAATTTCCATTCCTCCTTTTAATGCATTCACCAAACTGATGCTTTGTTCTTTAATTGTTCCATTACCATCTCCTTTGTCTTATTCCAACTTTACTTTTACCTTCAAGGACTAAAGATTTATCTAGAGATAAGATTTCCTGCTCCTATGATGCTGCTTGACCTGCTGTGTTCATCCAGCCCCATGCTTGTTATCAAAGATTTATCTAGACCTGTTTTCATGCATGGTGATCACAATTTACGATCTAACAAGCTTGGGGCTGGATGAACACAGCAGGTCAAGCAGCATCATAGGAGCAGGAAAACTTGAAGTTTCGGGCCTAGACCCTTCATCAGAAATGGGGGAGGGGAAGAGGGTTCTGAAATAAATAGGGAGAGAGGGGGAGACGGGTAGAGGATGGATAGAGGAGAGGATAGGTGGAGAGGAGGCAGACAAGTCGAAGAGGCGGGGATGGAGCCAGTAAAGGTGAGTGTAGGTAGGGGGGTAGGGAGGAGATAGGTCAGTCCAGGGAGTTCTGAAATAAATAGGGAGAGAGGGGGAGGAGGATAGAGGATGGATAGAGGAGAGGATAGGTGGAGATTTACGATCTGTCCTTTCCCAGTCCCACTTTGTTAGGCAGCACTTAAACTTCATTCTCCCTCCTTGTTTGTCTTATTGTAACCTTCAGTTAAATGAGACTTGTGCTTCTGGCTGGCTAAGTGTTGATCAGGGGCTTTGAAATGTGTGTTCCTGCTCACCTCCAGCTCCTATTGTCACTTAATGGGTAGTTGCAGTGATAGGAATCTGTTTCTGACTGTCAGTCCTGCAAATGGCTGCAAACGGACATTAAAAAGAACATTGGTGTATATGGACAGACAGAGGGCATTTGTTTGTGGATGTACTTTTTTGAAGGCCTCAATCATGGTGGTAGGCAGGAAGATAAAGGTCACCTTTTTTGTGGGCGATGGGCAGGCTGTCCAGAAATTCCTCCATAGGGAATAGGATCTTGTAGAAAGGGATGTCAATAAAAGCATCTGACCTGGCAGCAGTGCTGGGAAAAGTTCAGTGATCTCAGACGGGTGATCAACTGCAGCGAAGGCTTCTTCAGGTACCATCTCTTATCCAGTGCACAATCAACTCTCCTACTGCGTAATGCTTCGCACCCCCATAATTCATGAGTCAACATTTCATGGCAGTGAAGAACCAGGTCTTTACACATATATTCCGCCCCTCACACACCTTCCAAAATTACCAGCGACACAACCATCTCTCATTGAATCAACATGCTTCCAGGTATTCAGCTGTTGCTGCCCAATCAACTAAATACACTGCAACACAGTTAGTAACGTGATTCCCTTTCTCTTGCATGATAATGTCACATGAAGTAGAAAGGAACAGAATATAATGGGTGGCAGACAGACAATCTGAATCGCCCATCTCTACAGAGGAGATGAAGCTCCATATCACAGGTCCAACTTTGACAAAGCCTGTTTTGTTTAGTATCATTGAGGACATTGGGGAAGAAGATATGTTGCTGTATTTTACTTCTTCTCAATTTCTATCCACCCTCATCCTACTCTTTGGCATGATGTGCAAATTTGACCGCGAATGTATTGATTTTCACCTCACTCCCATTTTGAAACGTTGGAATATTAACAAACACCTCTTGTGCAATGAGAGAGAGAAAGAGAGAGATGGATAGAGAGAGAGAGAAGCAGCATAACGTATAAACATGTGATTTAGGGGCAGAAGTAGGCCGTTCATCCCCTCATGCCTGTTCTCCAATTCAGCAAAATTATAACTAATACAATTGTGTTTCGAATTCCACATTTCCATTTAGTCCTGATAGTCTCCGATTCCCCTGCCTAGGAAGAATCTATATACCTCCTGCTTAAAAATGTTCAATGACCTCCACCACCACCAGCTACTCAGACAGATAGTTCCAAAATCAGCAATAAGAGACAATCTAACCATCACCCCTTGACATTCATTGAAGTTGCCATCACTGAATCTCCCACTATCAACATTCTGGGAGTTACCATTGAGCAGAAACTTGACTAGACTTACCACATTAACACAGTGGCTACAAGAACAAGTCAGAAGCTAAGAATACTGCAGCGAGTAACTCACCTCCTGACTCCCAGAACCTGTCCACCATCCACAAGGCACAAGTCAGGAATGTGATGGAGTACTCTCCACTTACCTGGATGAGGGCAGATCCAACAACACTCAAGACCTTGGCACCATCCAGGACAAAGCAGCCCCGTTGATTGAATTACAAGCTTCCATTCCCTTCATCAATCACTATTTCTGGACTCACTTACAAGAGGAAACATGCTTTCCACATCCACCTTGTAAAGATAATTTGGGACTTATACACTTCAATCAAGTCATCCTCACATTTTTCTAACTTTGGTGAAAACAAGCCAGGCCTGCCCAACCTTTCCTCAGAGGGCATTCCATTCATTCTGATTAACTTCCTCTGAACAGGCTCCAACACACTTAAATTTTGCAATAAATAACTGGGTGGCATAATGGCACAGTGTTTGCACTGCTGCCTCATAGTGCCAGGGACTTGGGTTCAATCCCACCTTTGGGAGAATGTCTGTCTGAAGTTTGTATGTTCTCCCTGTGTCTGCGTGGTGCTCTGGTTTCCTCTCACAATCCAAAGATGTACAGGTTAAGTGAATTAGCCATGCTGCAGTGTTCAAGGGTGTGCAGGCGAGGTGGGTTAACTATGATAAATGTGGGGTTACAGGGATAGGTTGGGATGCTCTTCTGAGGGTCAGTAATGGTGGGCCAAATAGCCTCTGTGTGCACTGAAAGGATTCTACAAACTAGACCAAGATTGCACATAGTATTCAAGGTGTGGTCTCTCCAATGGTCTGTAAAAAGAAAACATTATGCCTTGGTTTTCCACTCAAATCCTCTTATAACGATGGATAGTATTCAATTTTGACTCATGTACTAGAACACCAAGATTCATCTGCGCTGGTTTTGTTCTCCTTATTAGTGTAATAAACTACTTTTTTATTCTTCCTGCTAAAGTGAATAACTTCACATTTTGCCACATTATGCGGCACTTGTCAGATTTTTGGCCATTCACCTGACCAATTTCTATCTGTCTGCATCCTCTTTATGTCCTCTTCACAACATACTTTCTCCCCATCTTTGCATCATCTGTAAACTTAACTATCAATGCCTTCTCATGCCTGGAGAGACAGTAGTGGGAACTATGAAATAGCTGAGGAACTGAATATTTACTTCAGGAGTACTTCAATTAATTACTTCAATAATTTACAGGAAAGATGTGGAGGCATTGGAAAAGGTGCTGAGGAGATTTACCAGGATATTGCCTGGAATGGAGGGAAGGTCTTACGAGGAAACGTTGAGAGAGCTAAGGCTTTTCTCTTTAGAATGACGAAGGATGAGAGGTGACTTGATAGACGTGTACAAAATGATCAGACGTATAGATAGAGTGGACAGTCAGAGACTTTTTCCTAGGGTGGAGGTAGCTATTACAAGGGAGCATAGTTTTAAAATGAGTGGAGGTAGATACAGGGGAGACGTCAGAGGTAGGTTCTTTACTCAGAGAGTGGTAGGGGCGTGGAATGCATTGCTGGAGAGGGTAGTGGAGTCGGCCTCATTAGGGGCATTTAAGCGGCTATTAAATAGGCATATGGATGATAGTATAAGGTAGGGGCGGAGGTTAGATAGATCTTAAGATTAGGGTAAAAGTTCGGCACAACATCGTGGGCCGAAGTGTCTGTACTGTGCTGTACTGTTCTATGTTCTATGTTCTATGTTTCACGTCAGTCTTCATGATGGAAGACATGAATAATATCCTAAAAATTCAAGAGACAAGGCGCAGAGCTGAGTACGGTGGCCATCACCAAGAAGAAGGTGCTAGAAAAACTGGATGGCCTGAAGATGGGTAAACCACAAGTACCAGATGGACTACAGCCCAGAGTTCTAAAGGAGATAGCTGAAGAGTTAGTGAAGGCGTTAGTGGAGATCTTTCAGGAATCGCTAGAGTCAGGGAGGATTCCAGAGGACTGGAATATTGCTAATGTGACACCCCTGTTTAAAAAGGGAGTAAGGCAAAAGATGGAAAATTGCAGGCCGATTAGCCTAACCTCAGTTGTGGGTAAGATTTTGGAATCCATTCTGAAGGATGAGATTTCTGAATATTTGAAAGTACATGGTAAAATAGGGCAAAGTCAGCATAACTTCATCAAGGGGAGGTCATGCCTGAAAGATCTGTTAGAATTCTTCGAGGAAATAACAAGCAGGTTAGACCAAAGAGGGTCAATGAATGCTATCTACCTGGACTTCATGAAGTCCTTTGACAAGTGCCACACAGGAGGCTGCTGAATAAGATAAGGGCCCATGGTGTTAGAGGCAGGGTACTAGCATAGATAGAAGATTGGCTATCTGGCAGAAAGCAGAGAGTGGTGTTAAAGGGGTCTTTCTCAGGATGGCAGCTGGTGAGAGTTGGTGTTCCACAGGGTCAGTGCTGGAACCACAACGTTTTACTTTATGCATTAATGATTTAAATGAAAGAACTGAGGGTGTTCTGGCTAATTTTACAGATGATACATAGATAGATAGAGGGACAGGTAGTATTGAGGAGGCAGGGAAGCTGTAGAAGGATTTCGACAGGTTAGGAGAGTGGGCAAGGAAGTGGCAGATCGAGTACAACGTGGGAAAGTGTGAGGTCATGCACTTTGATAGGAATAGAGGCATAGACTATTTTCTAAATGGGGAGAAAATTCAGAAGTCTGAAGTGCAAAGAGACCTTGGAGTTCTAGTCCAGGATTCTCTCAAGGGGAACTTGCAGGTTGAGTCAGTAGTTAGGAAGGCAAATGCAATGTTGGCATTTATTTTGAGAGGACTTGAATATAAAAGCAAGGATGCACTTCTGAGGCTTCATAAGGCTCTGGTCAGGCCACATTTGGAGTATCGTGTGCAGTTTTGGGCCCCATATCTCAGGAATGATGTACTGGCCCTGGAGTGGGTTCAGAAGAGGTTCATGAAAATGGTCACAGGAATGAAAAACTTAATATATGAGGAACGTTTTTGAACTCTGGGTCTATATGTGATGGAGTTTAGAAGGATGAAGGGGGGTCTAATTGAAATTTACAGAATACTGAATGGCCTGGACAGAGTGGGTGCTGGGAAGATGTTTCCATTGGTAGGAGAGACTAGGACCTGAGGGCACAGCCTTAGAGTAAAGGGAAGACCTTTTAGAACAGAGATAAGGAGAAACTTCTTCAGCCAGAGAGTGGTGAATCTATGGAACTCACTGCCTCAGAAGGCTGTGACTGGCAGGTCATTGAGTATATTTAAGAAAGAGATAGATAGATTCTTGATTGTCAAGGGATCGAGAGTTATGTGTAGAAAGCAGGAGAATGGGGTTGAGAAACTTATCAGCCATGATTGAATGACAGAGCAGACTTGAACAGTTGATTGGCCTAATTTCTGCTCCTATATCTAATGGTCTTATGATCTCACTGGGATAACACTAATTATGAGCACTAGTTCAGGAAACAGTGTCGCAAGGCACTGCACAAAGGTGAATTGTTCATTTTTGTTTGTGATAAGTCGATGTGTTTTTAAATGTAAATGTTAGGGAGTATAAACAAAATTGGCAGCGGGATGAATTCCAGAATACAAGAGCTTGGCAAACTGGAGTTCTGAGGCAGATCAGGTGGATGGATCGAAATGATAGACTTTAAAGGCTTTTCAGATTGTTTTTGTTGTTTTCTTATCCAGTGTTACGACTGAGATTGGAGAAGTGCGTTGTTGCTCGGTCCCATCACTCCATGGGTCTCAACACAGAATAAAATTACTTATTCCAGTTACTAAGATGACCAATTAAATACATTGTCTATATCAGGTTTTTAAACAAAAATAATTTTATTAACAAGATTTCTTAATACTTCATGGGTTTATGATCAAAACAAAATGTACTCAATAAAAATGCAAAAATAAGTTCCATACACAGTGAATAAATAGAAGTCGAAATGTTTGCCCATCTAAGTATTGCCAAAACGTGCAGGTAAACCCAACTCATCAAGAAAAGAGGGCGGAAAGAACAGTTTCTCTGCAGAGATTGGCTTTCTTAAAATAAAGAATACTTTGGATGGTATAGTCTAGGACCAGAAGGCATTGTCTCAGAATAAAGGAGTTCCAATTTAAGACTGAGGTGTGGAGGAATTTCTTCTCTCTGAGGGCTGAGTGTCCTTGGAACTCCTTGCCAATAGGAGAATCAGTGGTTACGTAGAAAGGACAGGAAAGTGGATGTGAGCAATATCAGATAAACCATGGAATTATTGAATGGCAGAGCAGGCCTGTGGGCTGAATGGCCTACTCCTGTTCCTATTTCTTACAGTCTTAATGACAAAGGGTTATTTTTGAAGTTAAAAGGATAAAACTTAGGGTGTTCCAAAGTCTCCTGCTTGGATACTTGTTAAGTAATTAATCATGCATTATTGTCTGTAAAGTCTTGAAGGCACAGCTTTGCTCAAAAATTACAGCCTTGAGCTGTTTTCTCATCACCTTTTCCAAAGAACAATTGGATTTCACCCTGAGCTGATACAGAGAATTTTCTTTTAAGAAATGGGAGAGATTATCTGGACAGTTTGTTCATTGTATATTTCCCTCAACTCAGCTTGATCTTAGCAGATATTCTCCAACACAGCTAGACAAAACAAGAACATCTCTAAGAAAGTCACAGTTCAAAAGTAGTCCAAGCAGGATCTACAGCAAAGCAAACAGTTCTCACTGATCGTGGTGATATCGCAGAAGCCTTGCTAAAAGAAATCGCCAATATCCACAGTGAATTTTCAATTATTTCTTTTAAATAAGCTACTCCAGGCATGCCCTCAGAACTTGAAATAAAATCTGATTTTTTGCAATTTTTCAATATTTAAATCCTCCTTGTATTAAATGAAAGTATCTCTGTAACTGTAGTACACAGACTTTCATGATTCTTTGTGTAAGTTATTATTGAATGTGCCCCACATTGACTTTCTTTAGCCCATATTAAAAAGGAGGAGGTGCTGGATGTCTTAAAATGCATAAAAGATGGATAAATCCCTGGGACATGATCAGGTGTACCCTAGAGCTCTGTGGGAAGCTAAGGAAGTGATTGCTGGGCCCCTTGCTGAGATATTTGTATCCTCCATAGCCACAGGGAGGTGCCAGAAGAATGGATGTTGGCTAATGCGGTGCCATTGCTTAAGAAAGCTGGTAAGGAAAAGCTAGAGAACTATGGACTGGTGAGCCTAACATCAGTGGTGGGCAGGTTGTTGGAGGGAATTCTGAGGGATAGGATTTACATGTATTTGAAAAAGCAAGGATTGATAAGGATAGTCATCATAGTTTTGCATGTGGGAAATCGTGTCTCAATAACTTGACTGAGTTTTTTGAAGACGTGACAATGAGGACTGATGAAGGCAGAGCAGTGGACATTGTCTACATGTACTTCAGTAAGGTGTTCGATAAGGTTCCGCATGGTAGACTGGTTAACAAGTTTAGATCACTTGGAATACGGGGAGAACCAGCAATTTGGATACAAAATTGGCCAGAAGGTAGGAAACACAGGGTAGTGCTGGAGGGTTGCTTTTTGGACTGGAACACTGTTACCAGCTGTGTGCCACAAGGATCGGTGCTGGGTCCACTGCTTTTTGTCATTTATATAAATGATTTGAACGTGAATAGAGGAGGTATGGTTAGTAGATTTGCCGATGACACCAAAATTGGAGGTGTAGTGGATAGCAAAGAAGGCTACCTCAGACTACAACGGGACTTTGATCAGCTGGGATGAGGAGTGGCAGCTAGAATTTAGTTTAGGTAAATGCAAGGTGCTGGTTTTTGGTAGGGCAAATCAGGACCTTGGAGTATAGGTTCATAGTTCCTTGAAAGTGAAGTTGCAGGTAGACAGGATAATGAAGTGTTTGGTATGCCTGCCTTTATTGGTCAGTGCATTGAGTATAGGAGTTGGGAGGTCATGTTGCGGCTGTACAGGACATTGGTTAGGCCTCTTTGGGTATGTTATGTTCAATTCTGGTCTCCCTGTTAGAGGAAGAATGTTGTGGAACTTAAAAGGGTTCAGAAAAGATTTACAAGGATGTTGCCAGGGTTGGAGGGTTTGAGCTATAAGGAGAGGCTGACTAGGCTGCGGCTATTTTCCCTGGAGCATTGGAGACTGAGGGATAACGCTATAAAGGTTTATGGAATCATGAGGGGCTTGGTCAGGAAGAATAGTCAAGGTCTTCTCTTCAGGGTAGGGGAGTCCAAACCTAGAGGGCATAGTTTTAAGGTGAGAGGGAAATGATTTAACAAGGATCTAAGGGACAGCTTTTTCATGCCGAGTGTGGTATATGTATGGAATGAGCTGCCAATGGAAGTGGTGGAGGCTAGTACAATTACATTTAAAAGGTGTCTGAATGGGCACATGAATAGGAAGGGTTTAGAGGGATACGGTTCAAATGCAGGCAAATAGGACTAAATTAATTTAGGATATCTGGTCGGCATAGACAAGGTGGACCAAAAGGTCTGTTTCCTTCCCATACATATCTATGACCCTGTGATGGTGATATTCTGAGCTGGTGTTTTTGCGGGAAAGGTGAATTAACATACTGTAGACCAAGCTGCCTGGGAGCTGGTATGCTCCTCAGCAAGGGGAAACTAAATCTGAGCCTTTCAGCCTTAATAAAATAATGAAATTACCAAACAGGCCTGGCAACGGGTTGACTGTCCATCATTGTCAATCCTACGTTAAACCTGGAGGTGAGGTGCTTGGAGGCAGTTTGGTGTCAGGTTTGAAATTTCTGCAATTTCAGCATTTCACCTCAATCGCAACCCATTCATTTTAGACAGTTAAAATCCAGCTTCCCCCCGCAGCCCAACACCCCCGCATCCCCACCACCCCTCTCAAACACGGCCACCCCTGTTGTTTTTGCCTTATGCCCGCTGCTGTTGCACAAAATCTGTGTGCAGATTCCTCTAATGTTTATGTGAATTTCTTTTGTATTGTTGCTCGACCTTTATTTGCAGACACTAAACAAGCGGTGGAAGATATTTGGGCGTAGTGCTTTCCGGGATCATAAAGGAACAGAAGATTGAATGAATTCCCCATTTCCTCTGAATTGAACCAGTTTTTCAGGTGATATTGAGAGTAAGAGAAAAAGAAACCTGCCTGCATAATCTGCTGATATACAATAAATATCCTGTTTCACCATCTGCTAAAAATGTATTTAAAATAATCTTTGTAGACAGTTCCAGGATTTACAAATCCAAACATTAAAAACATGATCATGTGGCCAGTTTTAATAGCTTAGTTTATTTACAGGATTGGCTATAGCTGCCCAGGTCTAGAATAAATTGATCCATAACATCATAACTGGAGATTTAATTTCATGGAATGTTGGTAAACCTGTATTATTAGGATTTATATCTAGACTTCCCAAGCAATGGGCATAAACTGACTTATCTAATAACATCTGCCTTTGGTAGAAAGGCTGCCTAGTTCCACATATCAACTTAAATGACTTTCACATTTGTAGTTTGATTTTAGTTGCTAGGTTCTCGGATTAGGCAGAGCTGAATCGCAAAGCCAAATCAGTGCACATTTCAATAGGGTCATGGAAGTCAGCATTATCTTGTTTTAATTAAATTTTAAATGTGGTGAGGTTCGACAAATGTGGAGCCAGACTCAAAAATAAAATTGCATCCTTGATATATTATTGAATTGACAACATTTCCAAAGTCCTGTCAGTAAGTATTAGAAGCTTTTACCAAGCTACAATTTAGTAGCCATGGGCCTTTTCCTTCCAAAATAAAAGAAAATGCTCCAAACACAGAACAGGTCAAAACACATTACGCAAGGAGCAACATTGTTACTGAGCAGAGTCTTATCACCTTAAGCATGACTCTGCCCACTGTCAAATGCGTTACATGTAGCATCCCCTGTATTAAATGCGTTCATCTTGGTGGGGTCTCAGTGATGGGTATATTGAGTGGCATAAGGTAAGAAGCATTTCACAAGTGAGCAGGAACAGGTGATGAAGACAGTGCCATGCTCAGCTTGAAACATTCAGTGAGCTTTGGGGGAAGATATGCATGTGTTTCTGGAGCAACAAAGGAAGATTTCCAAAATTTCCTGAGTCGTTACATAACCTTACACAGAATATGGGGCTGTCCATCTGTGTCATTATTGATGATGTGCTGACTTACATATATAAGCATATGATGTTGTCTATTGAAACAGAGGTCCTTCTCACGGACAGTTCACAGCAGGACAGCATGTTGATACAGATACAGTACACAGGCCTCAATTCATTGGCAACCTTAATCGACGTTGATTGGTCTACAGTAGTAATGGCTTTGTACTGCACGGCCTCCCATTCATGATTAACAGATACAAGCAGGATGCAAGAATAAAGTCAATAGAGACTCCTCTCAAGGTGCTTCCCAGTCTTGAGTGTTCTCTTTGGTCACTCTGACACAGCTATAAATGTTGCATCCTGTCCCGCTGCTGGAGATTATCCATGTACAAATGCAGTGGGGCAGTCTGTGGTGGGGCAATGAGAGGCACTGCAATCCAGACAGTACGTTTCACAGACATGTCTTTCACCAGAGCAGAGAATTGAGCCTGTCTACACTCCTGCTCCAACCACATGGGTAACTCTGGTAAAAATATGAGGAAAAGAACACAGAATGGGATTCACTTATACCTTCATTAATGTCCGTGACATGATGAATAACCTCATTGCAATTAAACTATTTGTCTTGACTACTTGCTAGGTGGGATATCGTTCTTAGTGTTCCATTGCACATGGAGCATGAGGAGATGAATTGACCAGAGTTTGAAGCAGAAGTGGTAATAGCAAGGGGATCTACTTGTTGGGACAGGGTTTATCTGAAGTGCAAGCTGCTACCATAGGGGCATGATGATTAATGCTGTGTACCTTGTAGTACCTGTGCCTGAATGAATGTGTCGTGTGCCCCCTGCCTGGCCTGCAGGTTGATGGGCACTTACATTAGCTGGATCTCTGGATGGGAGTATTCTGCTGGTTGATCTCCTCTTCTGAAGATGGTGGGTGATCAGCATCAACCTCCAGTGCCAGTTTCACTCCACTGTAGTGCCAGTTTGTACAGTATACAGAATGCCACCATCCTGCTTGATACCTTTGAAAAGCTGTCGAGACAGTAGTACCACATCCGTGAAAATCAGTGCTCAATGGTTACCCTAGTTATTGAATGGTCCCATCTGACTCCATATTGGGATTTTTACTTGTGTCATCAGCCTTGTCTTCAGCCAATGCTTTTTATCACTCAGAAGCCACCCAGGGACATTGGGAACTGTCTCCTGGAGCATCAGCCTGGGCCTCTGGATTACTAGTCCAATGACATTACCATACCACAGTCTCCCTGTGTCCATGCAGCATCAGAAAATCATAATTATTTAGTTTCCTCAGGGTTGCAAATTATGCTGGAGGAATTTTCAGCTCTCTTGTTGGCCTGAAAACTATTAGTAACAGCAATTTCAATGAGTTATTCGTATAAACGCAAGCTCTACTTATAGATGACTTCAGGCTTTCTGCTACATCCCTTTGCAATTCGAAGTACTTGACAATTTCCTGCCAACCATTGAATTTATAAAATACATTTTAATTGACTCCTTCATTGCTTAAATTGCCTTTCTATCATTGCCCCACAGGTTGTTGACAACATATTTAATCTATCACTGGGAAATGTAAAATGAGCTGAGGAGACATTGGGATACCAGCTCAATGCCTTTATGCCTAGACTTCCCAACACTATTTCCTACAAAACCCACCTCTGATATTTTGGTAAAGTTTCCTACAAGACCTGTACTGCAGAAAGAAAGTAACATTTGTTTTCTATTTAACTCAGATCTTGGTGTATTCCATTGATCTTGAGCAGTTAGGGACACATTCGGTTTCCGAGAGGTTGCAAGATCAGTTTAAAGAAATGATAGATTACACCAGGCTTAAGGAGATAAGGATAGGTATTATTATAAAGGACAGTGTCATCTACCACTTCTGTCAATTGACTCTGCAACCACTGGGAAACAGAATATATCTGCAATTGCCCAAGATCTAAGGAGAATATTGATCTAAATCCCACGATGTGTATTAATGTTGTATTGTTTACTTTGTAGCAATAGGACAAAAATCCTAGCATTAATCAACATAATTTCTCTGAAGGAACCTTCATTGGAGTCAAACTTCCATGGCCATTCTGCCAACAGGGACAGTCAGAACATCTGCTGGGACCTGGATAAAACCAGTCTCTGCCTGCAGACTCTCCTTTCTGTAACCTGGAAGGAGTCCATTTCAGGAAAATGTCTTGATCCCCAAAATACTTCAAAAAGATTATTTACGAGATGAATGTGTTTTCCTTCCACATGCAGTAGTCTTAAATCAATGTTACCAAGGATCACAATACCCACTTTAGCAGCTGATCGTCCTATTTCCTGGCAGCTTGCAGTAATTCGGTGCCCCGATCTCATTTTAATTAAGTGCTCACCCCACCCCACAGCACTGTCCACTGTAGCAATGGTCAGGGTGATGTGGTACTCACAATCCTGGTGTCAGTTGTATAACCTCAGAGTTTGGAATTTTAGGCTCTTGCTTCTGGGTGGTAGCTGCAGCGATGTTAACTGACAGATTTTCGATCAAACTTATATTAGTCAGCTGGTCTATAATATCACTTGGTAGAAGAGTAGTAATGACTATAGTGTGTACAAGGTAATTATACAGAACTTGCAGTGAAGATAAATTATTGTCTACATTAAAGCTTTTACTGCACTTGCATGAATGGTTTAATGATGCCTTAAACCTATGTCAGAATTTGTAAACTACTGTAGATATTACCAAATTTAGCTTAATGCCAGAATTCCACTTTCAAATGGTGGTAAATCAGCATAAAAATTAGATATATAGTCACAATATCCCGTTTTTATGCTGCAGAAAAGGTTTCTTTAACAGCTAGACGTTTGGTGTAATGTTGTTCATTTGAAACCACACCTACAGAATTGTTAATGCAGCCATGCACTGAAAGCCATAATTTATGTAGCTTGTTTAAGAGAATTTTCTTGTATTTTTGTTACTGCAAAGTGAAACTTTGCATTTGCAATTTCAGGCGATACTGTTTGAAATGAAGAGTGAATCCTTGATGTGAGGAGTTGCATACAATGAGAGGATCGTGTAAACAAAGGAGATGGACATGGACTTGCTCTGAAGAATAGGTCATCATCTCAGCCACAGAATCTGTGTGCTTTTTGACTTTGAAACAAATGTAAATGACATTTCAACTGAAGATATCAAAAATATCAATGAAAATTTTTGCTTCATTGTAAATTAGTACCAGTATTTTTCTAAACAGCCGCAATAGTTATTTTGAACTGAGAGTCTAATTAAAATTCACATGGTCCTAATTCTTAACAGAATTTCACTGCAGCAATTATAGTGGTTTCATCTATAGTCACTGTTTACTTTCTTATTTTCATTCAGGAATAAACTTCCTTAAGCATACAAAATATAAACATGCCCGCTTTGTTGTTTTCAAGCTTTATCTTGCCCCATGTCACTCATTTTAATCTGTGCTCAGTTCTCTGAAGATCTGTTTTCCATTTTTCCCTGAAACCTTTCATTCCATTTAAAAAGGTTTGACACATCATTTTGCCAGATGGCTCTAGATAATCACTTCACTGATAATTGTGTCTGACATTGTGTATGTCTCAGCAGTTCACTCGTGTACTGGCTGATGGTATGAAAACACAAAGTTATCTCAGGCCAACTCAGCCTTGGCATACTTTGCTTACAGAATAAATTTAATCCTTGAAGCTTTTCTTTTAGAAATCGCACAGTATAAATTAATTAAGCAGATTTAAAATATGAGAATCAATTTTACAAAAGACCAATGTTTCAATGCAACAGCTATCCCCAGTGTGAATTTAGCATATGAGGCACTAAAAAGCTATTTGACCCCTCTGCCACTGCCAGTGGCTACAGAATGGTTATTATACCATCTGATGATCTCTCTGGCATCTTGATCCTGGAGCTGGATGTTATCAAAACTGAAGTCATTTTATTCATACCTGTAGTCCAAATTCTGTCAATTTTGTTTTGTTTAGTTGGACTGAGACTTGACATTTGTGTTACAGTTTGATACTTACAGCTGAAGTTGAATCGTCTGCCTATGCATGCAGTATCAGGTGTTCGTATTATTTCCCCATATAATTTGGTTTAAGTTGGAAACGAGGCCATATCTGTGAGCTGAATTTAACAAGGAACATCACGTCTCTGAGGTTGGGGTAAAAAGCCAATCTCACGTTTGCAGAAGCACAGTGTGTCAATATACCTTTAAAGGACATGCTTATGATATTATCACTGTCTTGTATTTTGTGATCTGAAGGGATAAAGATCTCAAACTCCATCTTATCTCAGGTCATTTGAAGCATGACATGCCATTGAAAGCATGCTGTTCTTTTTTAATCCAATAATTTAACATTAGGCCAGATTCTACGAGCCTGTGATTGTAATTTTTGTATATTATAGTTAGCTGTGATACTCTGTTAGATACATCAATACCATAATATACAGGCCTAGTATATTGTGTTACAGAAAATAATAAAAGCATTGCTGCAGAAGGTAAGATGTTGGAGGCAAATTCGTATCATGTTATCAGTGGTGGCTACCTGTAAAAAAATTCAAGATCTTGATGGCAGGTATTTAAAAAAACTAATTGAAGACTAACTGGACTACACCTCTAGGCTCTACAGAGAATTCAGCCAAAAGAATCTTTTTTGCAGCAGCAGTTGATGTGAATACAGACAACAATATAGAGTTGTAGCTTTGGCATTATCTACCAACAAGATGAAGCAACATTCTTTCGATTAGAATATAAACTATGTTAAGATAAATTAAATTTCCCAGATTGATTAAGTGAAAATTTAAATAGCTACAGTCCACTACAATGTAGACCACTACAGAGAGCTTGTAGCCAAGAATGCCTTGTTCCTGAAACCTGAATTAAGAGTAAGTCTTTCATGCCAGCTGCAGAGTCTAGTTTTTAAAGAAAGAGCACTTTTAATTTCCGCTGACACAAAATCAAGGAGCCTTTGTTTTACAATGACTTAAATGTACAGGACAACATTTTAAAGGCCAAACAATGGATAATAAGAACCTTATTATGGATTGGGCATCCAGTCACACCATTACTAAATTAAAAAATATGCAGTTCTGTTTTATAGATCAAGCAATCGATGATCAACTACGAGCATAGGAGGCGTGAGTTGGCATTGATAGATTGGGGAGAGTTACTTAAAGGGATGACAGTGGATAGACAACACCAAACATTCAAGGAATGCATGGGAGAACTGCAACAACTGTTTATTCCTGTGTGTCGCAAAAGCAAACTGGGTAAGAGGGCCAATTCACAGCTTACTAAGGAAATAAGAGATAGTATCTGATCTGAGGAAGAAGCATATAGATTGGCCAAGAAAAATAGTAAATCTGAGGATTGGGAACAGTTTAGAATTCAGCAAAGAAGAGCCAAGGCATTGATTAAAAAGGGGAAAATAGAGCACAAAAGTAAGCTTGGAGGGAACATAAAGACTTATGCTAAGAGATTCTATAGGTCCTCGAAGAATAAGAGATTGGTAAAGACAAATGTAGGTCCCCTATAGACAGAAACGGGGGAATGTATAATAGCAAACAAAGAAATGGTTGAGGAACTGAATACACACTTTGGTATTGATCACAAAGAGGACTCAAATCAGATACCAGAATTGTTGCAGGAGGCAAGATTTAATGAGAGGGAAGAGCTGAAGGAGATCAATATTAGTAGAGAAATGATGTTTGGAAAATTGTTGCGATTGAAGGCCAATAAGTCCCCAGAGCCTGTCCCAGACTACTTAAGGGAGTAGCTTTAGAAATAGTGGACGCACTAGTGGTCACCTTCCAGGATTCTACAGACTCTGGAACACCCCTGTTGATTGGAGGGTGGCTAATGTCACTCCAATATTCAAAAAGGGAGGTAGAGCCAAAACAGGGAATTATAGATCAGTGAGCCTAACATTGGTAGTGGGGAAAATTCTCAAATCCATTGTGAAGGATTTTATAGCAGAGCACCTAGAAAGCAGTGGCAGGATCAGTCAGAGTGAGATAACAAGGTGTAGAGCTGGATGAACACAGCAGGCCAAGCAGCATCAGAGGAGCAGGAAAGCTGACGTTTCAGGCTAGACCCTTCAGAAAATTTTCTGGAGAAGGGTCTAGGTCCGAAACGTCAGCTTTCCTGCTCCTCTGATGCTGCTTGGCCTGCTGT
>JAHRHZ010000013.1:46308852-46335250 GCA_024137785.1 Ginglymostoma cirratum
ACAGCAGGCCAAGCAGCATCAGAGGAGCAGGAAAGCTGACGTTTCGGACCTAGACCCTTCTCCAGAAAATTTTCTGAAGGGTCTAGCCTGAAACGTCAGCTTTCCTGCTCCTCTGATGCTGCTTGGCCTGCTGTGTTCATCCAGCTCTACATCTTGTTATCTCAGATTCTCCAGCATCTGCAGTTCCTATTATCTCAGTCAGAGTGAGCATGGATTTATGAAGGTGAAATCATGCTTAATAAATCTGTTGGAATTCTATGAAGATGTAACGAGTAGAGTTGACAAGGTGGAGCCAGTTGATGTAGCACATTTGGAATTTCAGAAAGCATTTGACTAAATCCCACGTAAGAGATTAAAGAGCAGGATTAAAGCATGTGGGATTGGAAAAAAAAACGTATTGAGATGGATAGGAAACTGATTGGCAGAGAGGAGACAAAGAAAAGGAATTAATGAGTTCTTTTCACGTTGGCAGGCAGTAACTAGTGGGGTTCTACAGGGATCAGTGCTGGGATCCCAGCTACACACAATATATATTAATGATTTGGATGATGGAAAAAAATGTAACATCTCCAAGTTTGCAGATGATATCAAGTTGGGTGGGAGGGTGAACTGTGACAAATGATGCAGAGATCCTTCAACATGATCTTGACAGGTTGGGTGAGTGGGCAAATCAATGGCAGATGTAGTATAATTTGGATAAATGTGAGGTTATTCACATTGGAAGCAAAAACAAGAAGGTAGATTACTACCTGAATGGCTGTAAATTGGGAAAGGGGAGTGTGCAGCAGGACCTGGGTGTCCTTGTGCACCAAACGCTGAAGGTAAGCATGTAGGTGCGGCAGGCGGTAAAAAAGAGAAATGGTATGTTGGCCTTCATTGCGAGAGGTTTCGAGTACAGGAGCAGGGATGTGTTGTTGCAATTATACAGGGCTTCAGTGCGACCACACGTGGAATATTGTGCGCAGTTTTGGTCTCCTTTTCTAAGGAAGGATGTTCTTGCTCTCAAAGGAGTGCAGCGAAGGTTTACCAGGATGATTCCAGAGATGCTGGGACTGGCATATGAGGAGAGATTGACTAGATTAGGATTGTTTTCACTGGAGTTCAGATGAATGGGGAGGATCTCATAGAGACTTACAAAATTCTAACAGGGCTACACGGGGTAGATACAGGGAGGATGTTCCCAATTATGGGTGCTTCCAGAACCAGGGATCACAGTATGATGATTCGGAGTAGACAATTTAAGACAGAGATGGGGAGACATTTCTTCACTCAAAGAGTGGTGGGCCTGTGGAATTCATGACCAAAGGAAGTAGTTGATGCCAAAACATTGAATGTATTCAAGAGGCAGCTAGATATAGTACTTGGGGTGAATGGGATCAAAGGTTATGGGGAGAAAGCAGGATTAGGCTTTTGAGATGGATGATTCGCCATGATTGTGAAAAATGGCAGAGCAAGCTCGAAAGGCCAAATGGCCCCCTCCTGCTCCTATCTTCTATGTTTCTATCAAGTAGAGAGGACTCTAAAATTCTTAATTTCCATTGGTAAGGAGAAGATTATAGAAGTAACATCCATTTTTCTGTGAACAACCAGAAAAATCTGGAAATTTCTCAAAAAGTAGCTCAAGGTGAAACTAACTTCAAAATTAATAGACTCCAGCTCATGTCATATAGAGACCAATCCCAGGAATCAATTGATTAGTTTATCAGAAGATGTTGCAGGAAGCAGCATGAGTGAAGCTTTTCTGAAGTAAAGTGTCAAAAAAGCTTGTAAAATAAGTCATCTCCTATACACCAATTAGACCCTTTTAGGAAGGATCCAGTGGAAGAGAAAGAGCCAAACAATTGACATATTATTTGCGGATAGATTTAAACATACTGCCACAGTGGTAGGCCTACAATAATTATATGGTTAGGTACAGCCAACGTTATTTCTACAATCAGCAAAGTGCACTAAATGAACGAAACCTGTTACAGTTGCAGCTTGTACATCTATTCATTATCTGTCCAGCCTTTCATGATATCTGTAAAGCATCTGGCACCCAGGGACATTGATCATGCATGTGCAGGAAAATCTGGGTTCTAAAGGCAAAGCCAGACTACGAAACAAAACATAATTGGCCAACATGAATGTACAACACGATAATATTGGCAGAAAGGAAAGAGTAAATAAAGTGAAAAATGCACACTCATCAATAAAGATCAGCATCAACTAAGCAAAAAGCAAATTTCAGAAGATGACCTAACTTTTCTTATTGATAACCTTAAACACTGTTGACATTAACACACGCTAAGAAGTTTTTACAAGCGTTTTTATTACATTCTGAAAAGGCAAAGCAACACAATTAAAATTAAAATTGATACAGAGCCTAGTGCCAACGTATTATCAGTTTTCTCCAAACAGGAGAATCAGGTTTTATTTCAGATGTACCAGTCACACTCACCTAAATATTGTTAGTTCCTGAATGTTCCAAGATGGGAGATCTTGTATTGATGTCTTAAAATTGGTAGAACTGAGAAAGTTTAGGCCATGATAATGGAGAAAGATTCATACCAACAGGCTTGGAAAGGAATGACAAAATTATCTCAGCAGGCCCAGGAAATGAAACTGGGAAGAGTCAATTAATTGAAAAACCAAAGAGTTGAGATAGGAGTGAGATTTTCCTAAGAATTAATTATTTATGAAAGGATAATGCCATGAAACATGTTGAAACTTTCTTTTGGTGTGTGTGTTCAGATCTTTCTCATTATCCTATATATAGATTTGTGGGTTTTTTGTGTCATAAACTTATCTTCTGTTATTAAAGAACCTTTGCAACCTCATCTGGAAATATTTTCAGGACTGACCACCATGGTAACTAACTGCATAAGATAAACATTGATTTATCAGGTTCTACACTCTGATGTTGAAGACATTCTCACGATTAATCCATTACACTTTGACAAGCACCAAAGTGAACAGTTGCAGTCGGCAAATTCTAAAGATGAGCAATTAAAGACTTTCAAAAGATCATTATCCTGGGAAGTCCTGACAGTGTTAAAGAAGTATCTGAGAAGATTTTTTTTTATCTGAACAGGGATAAACCTGGTACTTCACAAGAAGTCATTTTCAATGGCAAACAAGTTCTGATACCAAAAGTATTGCATCAAAGTACTGCGTACAGTTACTCCAGGAACACATGGATATCAAATGTACACGATGGCTAGCACATGAATCTGTGTACTGGTCAGCGATGTATTAGAATTCATAAATTCAAGCGATGCATGTTACCAATCAACCCCAGCACTACAGGGAGCCTCCATACAATGTTCCACCCACTGTTTGGATAAAAATAATAACAGAGCTATTCACACATTCATATATACACGGAAAAGATGATGAATTACTTCTCTATATTACCTATTGTTCAATGTCTTAGCCACATAAGGAATGTGAATGCTCCTGACACAATGAGCGTTATTTCCGTTTATTTGGACTCCCAAATGAGATATTGTCTGACAATGGACCATTACGAGATGTGTAGTAAATGGCAAGTGACTGATAATTGTATTGTTATAGGGTTCTGGTTTGTGATCAGTAATTTGCTGATTCTTCATCAAAGCACCCCCAGATCCCTGGTTCTGACACTGGACTTATTTAGGGAATGTAAAATGAAGAAGGCAGTAGACAGGTGTTTCAGTGACAAAAGAATCTCTGCATTTATTAAATACAAAATGTGAGTATAATACAAGAAATAAAAGGCAATTACAAAACAATGAAATAGACACTATCAATTAAACAGAGGACAGTTCTTAAATACACTATTAAATTAAACAGGTTAAATAATATTAAAAGCTAAACAGTAGCTTTAATTGCAGAAACTTTAATCCAGCTTCCTAATCTTGGGGCTCCCTACACTGTCACCACCCATCTTCCCCTCCCTGCTAGCTAGGTTGGATACTTTGGTGTCTTGATGAATAAACACCATTTTGAAATGCACCTGGCCATTCCCACTTGCCATAGCCAGTGCTTCAAAGAAGAGTTCGGACGGTGTAGGCATTCAGTTGGGTTGAGTCTACTGATATGGTGGAATGCTTTGGACTTAATGGGTGACTACTTGGTTTTTCCTCGCTCTGTGGTGGTTTTGCAAGCCAGTTTTCACCTCAGGGAGTGTCTGCGGCCTTGTCAGTTGGGTTGGTGGGTTTTGGAGGCCAGTGGTTGTCAGGTGTGCTGGTGTGCTTGGTTGACGTTGGTTCCCCTGGTGCGGAACATGGCTGTTTTGGTTGGTTTCAGGATTGCCGTCAGGATCCTTTGGCGATAGCTGTGCAGGTAGCTCTTGGGCTGTAGCTGCCTGAGATCCCTCTTCTCGGGATGGCTGTGGGGATGGGTCTGAGGGCCGTAGCTCTTTTGGATCCCTCTCCTCAGGCTAGCTGTGGGGAGAGCTCTATTAGGTGAGGTCAGGGCCTGCAATTATACTAATTGCAAGTCTCTTACCTTCGCACCAAATCTGCACTAGCCATTGTGTTACTGCTGCAACCTTTTGAGGCAATTGGCTTTCTGATAGTTAAGCAAATAAATTGTGATAAATTGTCAGGTAGCTCTGTTCATGAATATTGATCAAAGTTGAATGTCTGGTATCTGCAGAGGCCCATTCTGTCTGGCTTAGGTGGTGTTTAGATCTAGTTGATTGTTCTTTTAGAGTGGTTGTGTGAATTGGATTTTCGGGCTAAACGATGGTTCCAAGCAGCTATCTCTGTCTGTGTAATTTTCCTAGATCATAGCCCAACTGCCTTTGGTTGTTAACTTTTAAAAGCTATTTGAAAAGTCCAGGATTTTGGTTCAGTATTTCAGAATGATGTTTGCTCAATCCTATATCATCACACCATTATCCATACTGAAATGGTAGATAGTTTTGTGTCAGGGTTTCAGGAGCACAGAGCAACTTTGCGATGATGTCACTGAGCTAAACATCATTGAGCATAGAGTAGAAAGATTGAGACAGCATATGGACACCAAAATGGTAGTTTAGTGCGTATATAATGTAACTATAAGTTGGAGTCTGGTGTATCTATGAATGCTAAATGTTATAATTCTTAAGGCTAATGTTTAATGAATAGTGTTACTTTGAAATCTAAGCCCGAACATAGTTCTTGACTCTGCCTTCTCCTTAACTAGTCTGTCTCAAACCCAAACCTATTGCATGGTATCAAGCTGTTGTAAAGGGAAAATCTCTGACAGAGAATCCCACAGTGAAATCACCAGAACACTATTTCTCAAACAGCTGACACCAGAGTTTGGTAACTCTTTGCAAGCTGTCCCCAGTAGATTGTCTCCTTATATTGATTACAATTGTTCTACTCTTTTAAAGCTCAATTTTAAGTTTGTCAGAATTAGTAACCATGTTCTCTTACATATATTAAAGTAGAACTTTTTCTGCACTTCCTCTGTAGCTGTAACACTATATTCTGCATTCTATCCTATTACCCTGATGTACTTATGTAAGGTAAGGTTTGTCTGGAAAGCACGCAAAACAATACTTTTCACTGTATCTTGGCACTTGTGACAATAATTAATTAAATCAAATTAAATCAAATTAGTCAGTATTAGGGGAAAACCACCCATTTTAAAAAAAGTAAAGAGCATGAAATACCTACCACCAGCTAAAGGGGAGAACAGCAAGTCAATTGCCACAAAAAAGAGGCTGATTACCCAAATCCCAAACAAATTTGACCCCTTAAGGCAACAGCCAAGAAGAAAAAGAATCCTTTCTACTCAAAATTCTAGGTTGAGTTGGACAGTTCTGGCTTCTAACACTGAGTGAACAATATTTGAACATATGTACTCAATGAACAACGTTAACAAGTGTAGATAAGATAATTCTTTTAATACAGAAAATTGATAGTAAACAAAAGGAAAAATTTGGAATAAAAATTGTTTTTCTAAATCAAACAATCAGATCCTTACAATATTTATTATTTCCATGGCTTTATAATAAATTAAAAGGTGTTTTATCAATTTTATTCATTAGAATCTGAAAATTTGTACGAAACGAGTGTGAATTAGATCACGTGGTGTTGAATTTGATGCAAAAATACCTCAGATACAGAAAATCAACTGTCTGTAACGTGATGGCAGCCATCTTTAATAGTCAAAAAGTAATTGAATTGTCTGAAGATTCTGAAGAAGAGTCACACTGGACCTGAAACCTTAACCTCTATTTCTCTTTCCACAGATGCTGCCAGACTTGTTGAGTTCCTCCAGCACTTTCTGTGTCATTGAATCTTATCAAGCAAAGTCATTTTGAAAAATTTCTACCAACAGCTCTTTGGGAACTCCTTCAACTACCTTGGGAAAGGAAAACTTCAGTTTGTTCTATGAAGGTGCCATGTTGGTAAAGGGAAACCTAACTTTACATTGAAAACAGCATTTAAAAAAGCAGAAACTTCAAATGTTTTTTGTTTTATGACCATAATAGTAATTTCAAAAGTCAACAACTTTAATTGACTGAGAATGCTGCAAGACAACAGAATAAGGTACAGGAGGTCAAAAAGTATCAGTAGAGTTCAGCAGGTCCATAACTGTATAGAAGGTCATCTGTTGCTGTACATCCAAATAACGGGCCTATAACTTCTTAAAGAGAATTGGTCTGTTATAGAAGCTAGGTGTGGTCAAAAGCTTACCAATTGACTCACCATATCCTGAAATGTTTTGGGCCATACACTAGCTTTGGAGTCAGGAAATCTTGGACCATCTTTGTTTTCTAGGGTTCTAAATATTCTTCCAAATCAAGAAAACAATCAACAACTTCATGAACCGATTAACAATAAAACAGTTCAACAAAAAACCTCCCATCTCTATGGTATACTGCATGCGATAACATCAATGTGAAATGTGAAATGCTACCCAATCTAATACAATTGTATCTTGTCACAGTTGTGGTTGCAATATCCAACATTAGCCAAGGGAATACTGTCCAGCAGTCCACATATAATGAACTCTGTAGCAAAAGAGGTCATTTCTTGATGATGTGCTACAGTCTGAAGAACATACCAAGCAACAATTCAAAATGTTTCCAATCCAACATGTACATTCATGTCTTGGAACAGAACCACGAAAAACAGGTCAATACTGCATGGGGACAAGATTCACAACAAGAACAGCTGTTTAGGAAAATCCTTTGTATTTCTCTCGCACAGAATAAATTAAACAGTCTCTCAATGTCTATTTGACAGAAGTCACTTTTATAAGTGGTTATCCAACTAAATTGAAGCTAGCTACTGGTGTCAGTGTAAATTATCTCAGATGATACCCTGTGGTTATGGTAGAGATGGATATTTTACCATCTGATTTGAAATGGTGTGTAGCCAGAAGTACTGAACATACAGAAAAGGGATATAGGACATTGTACTTGCATTCAAAGAAAACATATACAGAGGAAGCATACATTGTCAGTAACCAACAATCTCCCCCATTGAGTAAGAAGGCATGCTTTAACCTTAACCACCTCCACAGAGCGCAGGCACTCCGAAAAGTGTCTGTAATGCCGAAAGTGTCATTCAGCACCAGTGTCGCAAATTATTTTCTGATCTGGGACAACTGGAAATTCCTCATAACACCAGTTTGAAAGCTGATGCCAAACCAGTCTGATTCTTTATACCTGGGATAATCCCTCACCAACTGGCGGGAATAATAAAGAGACAACTGGAGGCATGTTCAATATGTGCAGTATTTCCGGTATGTCTAAGCATACAGAATAGTACTCAAGAATGATCACAGTTCCCAAACCCAATGGCTCCATACAAATTTGTATGGACCTCAGTTAAACCAAGCATTGATACAGAAATTCATCCTAATATCTGAATGTTGCTAAACTTTCCATGAGTAAAATATTTATGAAGCTGGATGCCAATTTTGGGTTTTGACAAGTCCGTCTGCACAAGCTGTCATCATGACGCCTAGAAGTAATCTAAGCGATTCATTTAAAAATGGATATGATTGTTAATCAATGTTTATGAGGTGGGGAATACAGCTTGGGGAAGTGTGTTGGGTAAAGCCTTTAGGCCCCTGACCTCTGTATGTTCCTGGCTGACATCAATGGGAAGGAAAGGTGGGCTGCTCACTCAATGGTGTTGAGAGATGGGACATTTGGAATCAGGAAGCTGTCATGGAGTTATCATGTTAGTTAAAACAGCACCTGATCCTGGTCTGTGATAAATGCATTGCCCGGCCTCAGAGCTGAGGAGGGCACTGCATCATGCAGATATTCACTGAAAATTTAAATGTGATTTTTATCTGGAATCAAAGAGAGTTATATGAAAGAATTCTCAAGAAAGGCAGAGATATAAACAAAATCAATGTTGAAAATTGTAAAAGATGCTGCAGCATCACAATAAACATATATGTGTCACTATGGATGGCAGGGAGTCATCATAATGCTTGTAGATCAGGCAGAGGAAACAAGGCGATCCCACAGTTTGGCTATGATAGCCCTCCTCTAGGTTGCCAGCAGTGGGCAAGATGTTCTCATGCCAACTGACGGCAAAGCAAGACCTCCCTGCCTGACAAAAGCTGCCAGGATGGAGGTCATGGAGGATTTTGGCAGCTTAGGCACTGTCTCATGGTCTTGGATCCAGTGTTGTGACTGACGAAGTGATTTCCCGAGATCAATACAAGTGAGTAAGGCTAGATAATAGAGATGGGCACAGATAAAATGTAATGGCCCCACTTTCTGGGCACTCTGTAAAGTTGATTGTTTGCATTATACCTATCGGCATGCCTCTGATGGTCAACAATCCTGCTCTCTGGTACTCCTTTTCACCCCATGCCACTAGATTGACATCCACCCTTCAGGTGGATCGTAAACTTGAGCTTCTGCCATTCTTCCTTATCCACTCATTCTAATACTTCTCCTCCTCATTGTCTTTTCCACTTTATTGGAGGTTGTGTCATCCACAGAAACCACTGCCTTAATTTTAGACAAAACGCACAGGGTGAAGTCTAAATGGGACTGCACTCAACCCAAAGACCTACAGCTTCTAAGTATCCAGAACTCTAGTAGCTGAACTTAAGTATGTCCTACCAAAGTAACTATTAAAAATAAAGTTTATCATCGGCTCTTCTTACACACAGACTGTGTTACAGCTGACTGCACATATGATGGCCTTCGACTGAGCTTAAAAGTTTTGTAAATGAAAATTTATTCACAATGGTGGGCACTTGATTTCATGGACAGGTTCCCACTGTAATACAGTATTCCAGCATGATAATATTGGGAACATGACCCAATGCCATTGTGCCTGATACTTTGTCAGCACAGACATGTCCAGGGATTATTCTGCCCTACTTCTGAAGTCCTGTGCACAGTTTTGGTCTCCTTACTTAATAAAGGATATTTAAGCATTGAACTTATTTCAGGAAAGGTTTACTTGATGATTCCTGGGATGAAGGTGTTATCTTCTGGGGAGAGATTGGACAGGTTGGACCTGCATCCATTGGAATTTCAAAGAATGAGAGGTGGTCTTGTTGAAACATTTAAGATTCTTAATGAATTTGAGGGAGTAGGTGCTGAGAGGATGTTCCCCTTGTGGGACAGTATAGGACTAGGTGGCACATTTTAACATCCTGGATTGCCCATTTAAGCCAGAGATGAGGAGAGGCCTTATTTTCTTTCGGTGATTTTGTTTTATGTCTGTGAAATTTTCATTTTTAGAGAGCAATGGAGGCAGAATTATTGAATATTTTTAAGGCTGAGTGAGATAGATTATTGAATTCAAAGGAATGGAAGGTGAAAAAAAAAATAACAGTGCGTAAATTACAAAAAACTGGCATGCAAGTACTGTGGGGAACAGGGAAGGCAAATGAAATGTTTGTCTTTACTTCAAAGGGAATAGAGTATAGATATGTGAATATTTTGCTAAGTCTATAAAAGTTATTTGTCAGACCTCAACTGGAATATTGTGAAAAACTTGGGTCCTCTATCGAAGGAAAGATATACTGGCATCGGAGGCAGTCCAGAGAAGGTTAACTAGGATGATCCCAGATAAGGAAGGAGTGTCTTATGAGGAGAGATTGAGTAACTTGGGCCTGCACTCATTAAAAACTAGGAAAACTTGAAGCAACCGGATGGAACCTTCAAAATTCTTACGAGACTGGATTGGGTCAATGTGAAGAAGTTGTTTCCCCTTGTAGAGAGTCTCAGGCTAGAAGGCATGGTCTTAGAATAATTTGTTGCACATTTAAGACAGAAATGAGGTGGAATTTCTTTTCCCAAAGGGTTGAGAATTTGTTAAATTCTTTACCACAAACGGCTGTCAAAGCTGATGCATTACGGATATTCAAGGCTGAAATGGACAGATTTTTAATCAATAAGAAAATCAAGGATTATGGGGTATAAGCATGAAAGGGGACTTGAGGATTATTAGATCAGCCAAGATCTTATTGAATAGTAGCGCAGACTTGATAAGCTAAATAGCCTATTTCTACTCCTACATCTTAGGTTCTTGGACTGTGAGTTACTCAAAGTTCAATGGCTTAGTCAGAGACAACCATGCAACCATTGAGCTGTGACCTCACCAATCCATCGACAGCATGTTTATGCTGATGGGTTTTTTTTTGATGTTGAGTTGTTTCAATTTTTCTCACTTAAAAGTGAGAAGGTTTGCTAGTGCCATTCAGGAGGGTTTTTATCTAAAACGGCAAGGAGGTGGGAATTGGAGCAGCAGGAGGAGAAGATAGAAAATGGATAGACAGAGTCAGTTTAATGAGCAAGGTGGAACAATAAGAAATGCATTGAGTAAGACTTGGGTGAAAAATAATAAAAAAGTGCCGAAGGGCAGAACGGAGTAGGCAGCGAAAATTAAAGTTCCATATAGAAATGCATAGAATGTAAGGAACAAATTAAATGACCTGCAGGCACAGATTCAAATTGGAAACAATGACATAGTAGCCATTATAGAGACATGGCTGCAGCATAGTCAGGACTAGGAATTAAGTGCACTAGGTTATAAGGTTTAGAGGAGGGATAGAGAAAACAGCAGAGGGGGTGGAGTAGCATTACTGATTTGAAACGGAATCACTGTTATGGTGCGGTAGGTTGTAATGAGCGGAAAACACCCTGTGAAAACTTCATGGTTGGAACTGAGGAACTGTAAAGTAACTAAAACCAGAATGTGTCGTATATAGGCCATCTGGTAGCAGCTCAAAAGTGCTGGATTGCATAAATTCTGCAATCAGGTAACTATGTAGCAAAGGCAGAGTAATATTTTAATCTTAACATGGGCAAGGAAGTTTCTGAACTTCTACAGTGTGTCTGGGATAGTTTCCTGCAGCAATGTGTCTTGGATGCAACAAGGCAACAGGCAATATCGGATTAATAATGAGCAATGAGCCTGATTTAATTAGCAACAGAGTTATTTGTGAGCATTTGTCTAATAGTGATCATGTAGTGGATGTAGCAGATCACAGACTAGAATATTGGATTTAAGTAGGGCAGATTTCAATGGGATGAGGCAGAGACTGTCCACAGTAAACTGGGAAACTCTGCTAATTGGTAAAATAACCAAGGAACAGTGAACATTGTGAATAGGAGCTGTTGTGAGAAGGAAAAGCTCCGACAATAGACCATTGCTGATGCAACCTGTGAATTCCCGTAGATGCGCGCTTTGTCTTAAAGAAATGGATACACCCAGAAGAAGAATTAACAATGAGAATTCATTCAGCCAAGTGAGCAAGGAAAAATCTTGAGCTGCCCTGCTTGGTCTATTCTTCCCATTAAAACTTGAGCTGGAGATCACATAGGTGAACAGCTGAGATGCAGAAAGGCTTATGAAATTAAGGTCCTAAAGACCTAAGATTAAACAAAACATATTTCCTTGCAGATGTGGACTGATCTGCTGTGTATTTTCAGCATTTTCACTTATAAATTTGAGATTTACAGTGCTTTGAAACACAGGGACGTAAGACGAGGAGTAGGCTACTTATCTGGTTTAAACTGCTCCATCATTCAGTGTTATCATGCTTGATCATTCCCCTTATTTCTTTTTCCCCATTGTCCCCAAATTATCCCATTATTTGGTGTTTAGAAATTTGTCAATCTCTAAATATTCTCAATGATGAAGTTCCCACAGCCAACTGGAAAAAGAATCCAAAAGCATCACAACTTGCCAAATAAAAAAAATTCCTCATCTTGGTCTTAATTGGCTTCTGCCCATTATATTCACTAGTTCTAGACTTGCCACCAGAGAGAGTATCTCATCAAAATTCTAGAGGATACAGGTCAAGTTTGTTCAATCTCTCTTCATAGAAGTCCCACCATCCCAGGAACAAGTCTGTTGAACCTTTGTTGCATTCCCTCTTTGGCAATATTATCCTTCTTAAGTTTAGGGGACTAAACTGCACACAATACTTCAGGAAATGTCTAACCAAGGTTTGACACATTGGAAACATGTCGTACTGAAATCCTTTTGCGATAAAGACTAACATTTCATTAGAATTACCTACTTGTGTGTTAGCTTTCAGTGCTGGATTGACAAGAACACAAAGATCGCTTTGTGCATCTACATTTTCTAATCTCTTAACATTTAAGAGGTACTGTGCACATCTGTTCTTTCTGCCAAACAACCTCAAATTTCTACACATTATATTTCCTCTGCCATATTCTTGCCCATTAAGTCAGTCCAAATCCTTTAGAGGCTGTCACATTTCCCGTTTCACTTTCTATCATTCAAAACTTGGAAATATAGCTTTTGGTTCTCAAGTTCAAATCATTGATACATATTCTGAACAGTTAGGCCCAAGAACTCATCCTTTCAATTCTCTACTAATCACAGCCTGCCCTTAATCCATGCCAGCATATTGCCTTCCATTTAATTTTGTTAAACCATCTTTTTGTTGGGGATTACATCAAAAGCCTTTTGATAGTTCAAATATGCCAGGACTTTCAACTCCTCTTTATAAATTTTGTTAGTAACACCCTCAACCAAATTTAGCAAACTTAATTTTCCATTCACAAATCCATACTGACTGTATTCAAGCAGCTCATTGTTATCTAAGTGTTTATTTATCATTTCCTTCTGATTAGATTCTATCACATTCACTGCTTCTGATGTAAGATTAACAGGTCTCTGGTTCCCCATTTACTCTTTCCCTCACTTCCTAAATAGTGAGGTAACATGTGTTTCTTTTCAATCTGTGGTAACCATTCCAGAAATTTATAAACTTTCAAAGATGATCAAAATTATCGCCACAACCATCTCTTTCAATACTCTGTGATGTACAATATCAGATTCTAGGAATTAATCAACCATCATTTGCTTTATTTAATCTAACATAAAGTACACACTAATACTACGTTCTTTCAATTTTTCATCCTCCTCATTATCTTGGATCTCTAATTCTGAGAGATTTCTTGATTCCTTCTCTGTGAAGACAGCCACTAGTTTACATACCATTTCTCTATTTCCATTATAAAATCTCCTGATTCTGCATTATTTGAAAACACTAGTTTTCAGAGCGTTGCTCCTTCATTAGGTGTAGTGAGAGACAAGACATCAAGACATGGAATTTATAAGTAAAAGATCAAGGGATCATACAAGTGTATTGAATAAAGCTAAAATGGCTGCTGATTCCCTGCTGTTAGTCTTTAATCAGTTCGAAAGGAGATGCAGGTTTCGACTGATTAAAATGCAAATCCCAGAGCTTCTTTCAAGTCACTGCCCCAAATAACTAAAGGTTTTATTAGTGTATACAAGAGGTGACATCTCAGGTCAGATGTTGCCTTTTGGGGGTGAGGCCTTGTTTGGAATTTGTCTGTGTTTTAACCTGGAGGCAGGCTGGTTTTATTTTCAAAGCAGGGATTTGTAAAATGCCCCATTGACTGACTGTGTCTACAAATTGTGTGCTTTTTGAATAAAATAGAATGTATCTGCAAATACAAATCTGCAAATGCAAATTCACCCCATAGATTTATATGTATGTGTGTGTGTGTGTGTGTGTGTGTGTGAGAGAGAGAGAGAGAGAGAGAGACAGAGAGAGATAGAGAGAGAGTGTGTGTGTCCATCCCAGTCCAACACTGGCATCTCCACACTGTTGACCCAAATATTGAAGTTTTATGTACCTGTGGAAACATTTGTGGACCATTTTTGTTTTTTGTTTTACATTTATATTCAGTATTTCTTTACCAGTATCTTCAGGTTTATGACAATTTCAGACAACTTTATAAGATTTTTCTTTTAATCTTAGACAATCTTTGTCTTCCTTAAACCATAATTGTCTTATTGGGATTTTTATTTAACATTGAAGGAATGTATGGTTACTATAAACTATGTAATAATTCTTTAACGATCATCCATCAGCTAAGTACTGTCACATCTTTTAATGTGTTATCCCAATATACCATAGATTTAGTAAGTCTGCTTTGCCTACATTACGTGCTTCTCTAAACTCCTGTAATGCTTCACATTACCACTACATTTCTATTAAAAAAAACTCTTGTTAAGTGGCATATAAACAACTCCTACCAATGTTTGCTGTCCCTTGCTGTTTCTGAAACTCACCAAAACAGGCTTCACATTTTATTTCTTTTTTTATTCTTCCAGTTTGTGTTTCTCCCTTACTGAAGCACTGACCCCACCCCTTCTGAACAGCACCTGCCTGACTTTTCCAGTCCTTTTTGAACAACTTCAAATGTTCAGGTTCCACTCTTGCTCACCCTGCAGCTATGTTTCCATAATGATAATTAGATTATACCAATTTACCCCTACTTGTGCTCTTAAATCACCCACCTTCTTATGACTGCTGCATGCATTTAGTTAGAATGTAATTAACTTTGCCTTTTTGACACTATTGTGCATTCTGTGTTTAACTGATGTACATCTGTGTTTTGCCTGCCTTCTAATTTCACTTAAAAATAAAATCAAAATACAATTCTGAAGAACAGACATGTCAAACTGAAAACATTAATTCAGATTTTATCTGTCCACAGATGCTGCCAGGCCTGCTGAGATTCTTCATCATGATTTGTTTTTATTTTCAATTTCATTTGCTAGTTTTCCATTTTTCATTACCAGCTTTAGTTCCTTTCAATCTGGGCTATTTCTCAGGTTCCGTTTTCCCCGTCTGACAGGTTTAAAACATTCCCAAATACACAATAAACCTCACAAGGAGGATAAAAGTCCAAATCTTGTTAATGTGTAAGCTGTTCAGCTTGTCCGGGTCTCACCCACCCTTGAATGGTTCCATTGATGCAAAAATCTGATACCCTCCCTACTACACCAGTTACCCAGAGACATGTTCAATTGATCAATCCTCCTATTCCTATGCTCATCAGCATGTGACACCTAAAGTAATCCTGAGGTTATTACTGTTTGAGTCCCACTTTTTAAATTTTTCTCCTAACACCCGAAAACCTTCTTTCAAGACCTCATCCTCTTTTTTCCCATGTCCTTGGTACCAATGTGGAACATAACGTCTGTCTATTTGCCCTTCCCCACAAAAATGTTCCATGATATTTTTTAACGCTAACACCAGGAAGGCAAAACACCATCCTGGAATCATGTTGACTGGTCTTGCAATGTCTGTCTGATCCCCTGACTATGGAATCTCCCATTCCTATAAACCTTCCACTCCCCTACCTGCCTTCCTATATGGCTGAATCATCTGTGATACCAAGGACTTGGCTCCGGCAGCACTCTCCCCATCACCCTCACCCATATACAAAATGGAAAACCAATGAGTCAGCAAGACAGAGTCAGGGGACCTGTGTGCCAAGTTCTCTTAACCTGGTGGTTATCCATTCCCATCTCTGTCTCATAACCTGCGGTGTGACCATGCCTCTAAGCATGTTGTCCACACAGCTGTTTGCCTCGTGGATGTAGAACAGTGACTCCAGCCATCGCTTCAGCTCTGAAACCTGGAGCTTAAGTTTCTGCGGGCATTGATACTTCCTGCAGGTATGTTTGTCTGGGACATATGGCGCATTCATGACTTCCCACATGCTGCAGGATGTACATTCCACTTGTGCTGAACTGACTAGCTGTACTTGAAAAGTTTAAACTTGTAACTTGAAAAATTACTCATTACAATTAGAATAAGTAAAATAACTTAAGATTTAAATATCAATTACTTTCTTGCCTTAAACCAATATAAGAGTCAATTATTTGTGGCCAAAGGATGTTAGGAAAAGGAGCATCTCGACTCCTCTTCACTGATCTTTATTCACCAAACTCATTTTACATTCTGTGCATTCAAAAACAGCGCTCAGTGCCGTTCTTGTGTGAAATGTGCAACTTGGTAGACTCTTAAATATTTGATGACAGTGCAGCAAAATTCATGAATGTCAATTTTTAAAAAAGCACGAATTGTGACAACTGGTTAGCAACAATTCTTTTTCATGTATGATATGAATCCCATGACACCAGGTTATAGTCCAACAGGTTTATTTGAACTCAGCATCGGAGCATAGCCCCTTCGTCAGTTGTTAGTGAGAGAGGTAGCATCAGACGCAGAATTTATAAGGCAAAGATCAAAGGGTCACACAACTGATGAGGTTGTATTAAACAAACCTAAGATGCTGTTAAATCTTTAATCAGAGGAAATACTCACAGGTCTGGCAACGACTGTGACGAGGGAGAAACTGAGTTCAAGTTAATATTGCTTCTCTCACGCCACACGTGCTCCTAGACCTGCCAAGATTTCCTAGCACTTTTTGAATTTTATTTCAGATTTTCAGCATTTGGAGCATTTTGCTTTTGTCCCCTTTGGTCATTTTGCAAAGACTGCAGCTTGAACTAATGTTTTAAAGGCAGTGTAGAAGTTTTCAGACAATTCAATTGTGCACATGCTTTTATACAGGATGCACACACAGGCCTGGGGCCATTGAAAATGTCTCTGAACAGATCAGGAAATGATAAATAGTTGTCTCAAGATCCCATTCATTGGCATAACTTAATTTAAAGGCATGAATCATTTCAAAGAAATTTTCAGATAGTCTTAGAGCTGATATCTTTCCAACAAACCTGAGCTGCATTGAAACTCCACGGTTAGTTCAACGCACTTAGTGCTTTTGTAGACCTTATAATGTGCCTATTAAATTGATTAATGAATGATTCCACACCAATTATTGTTGAGTACTTTTATTGGCTAATAAGTTGTGACTTACTTTCAACACCAATCAAAATAATCCAAAGAGCTATGGATGCTGGAAATCAGAAACAAAATCAGGAATTTCTGGAAAAACACTGCAGGTCTGGCAGCATCTGTGGAGGGAAAACAGAGTCAATGTTTCAGGTCCGGTGACCCTTCTTCAGAGCAGATGCTGCCAGATCTGCTGAGTTTCTCTGGCAATTTACAACTTTGTTTGTAGTCTTAACACTTCTGAGTTCCAAAAATGATGTATGAATGAATGAACTTATTTCTGTAAATGTGGCAGCAAATGCAAAAAAAAATCAATTCTCATTCTACTGCCAAACACCAAGAACAAATGGAACCTTGGAGAAATCATGAATAGTGTTTCTCACTTCTGCAAAGTCCAATTCAGTAGGCCATAATTGGATTTATAGAATCACGGAAAGTATAACATAGGAGACTATTCAACTCTGTGTCTGTCCTGCTTCGATATTTTCAACTGGACACATCTGTTCTTGTTTTCTGATGTCTCTTTCTCACAACCAGTTTCTTGGTGAACTAGATATTACATGTCCCTGCCAAATGTGTTTTGGGGAGTGGACATATAAAATAAGGTGGGTGCCCAGTCCACCACCTTTCCATACATCCTTCAAGGTCACCTCATTACGTGGTAGGTGGGTGGACACTGAACTTTGCAAACCACCTACTATGTCAATAAATTTTAAGGTCAAATTGAGTGTTTTAAAATCTCAATTCACCCCAATTTTACTCCACGTACACTATTACATAGTTGGCATGGGGCCGGCAAGCTGGAGAGGGCAGCCTCTTTTTTTCCTAAAGTTTATAAAACAATTTGATGGAAATGGTCATTATCGCTTGAGGGTGTTTTCTGCCCACAGGGGGCAGCACCACCCAGAAGATAGTACACTTCCTTCCTTACTCACCTCATGTTATTTAAAATCCAACCCCCTCATTTCCCTGTCTCAGGTGGCAAAATCCTTTTAAATAAAAATTGTTTTAGTTTGTTAAAATGCCTAATGATCTGAATAATATGCTGCCTATGCCATAATACAGCTGGTGTCGGCATTTGGGTGGGGGTGGGTGGAAGGATGCAGGCAAATCATTTGAGGGTGCGCTGCATATGGCAGGGTTGCCTCCCCCAAAATATCACCCCCTTCCTTCCAAGGCACCCACCTTTAAACAGGACCTGCACTCCCCTCTTCTCCCTTTGCTTGAGGATCTCTTTCCAGGACAACCCTGGCCACATCAGGCTGCTTCCTGCATGCCAGGCAGGACCCACTACTGAGCTCTGGCAATACTGACAGCAATGGAACTGTCAGCCAGATTGGTCCACAGCTCCAGAAGGCAGGACTTCATAGGAATTTGGGGATTTCATAGAATCCCTATAGTGTGGAAGCAGGCCCTTCGGCCCAACAAGCCCACACCGAGGCTCAGAGCATCCCACCCAGACCCATCCCCCTATAACCCACCTCATCTACACATCCCTGAACACTACAGGCAATTTAGCATGGCCAATCCACCTAACCTGCACATCTTTGGACTGTGGGAGGAAACCAGAGCACCCGGAGAAAACCCACACAGACGCAGGGAGAATGCGCAAACTCCGCACGGACCGTGACCCAAGGGTGAAATTGAACCCAGGTTCCTAGTGCTGTGAGGCAGCAGTGCCAACCACTGAGCCACCGTGCTGCCCCCTGAGGGTCAGAAGTCCCACTGTTAAGCAATTTAACCTGCCACCAGTGAATTAGGGCTGTGGAGCAGACTTTCTCAGCATGAACGAGCTTGCTTATCAATTTTCCTTCTATGGGGTTGAGCAGATAATGCCATCCCACAGCCGTAATATACAGCCCTGTGATCCTACACCATGTGGGGTTTAGGCAATACTTCCCCAGTAATGTGCTGAATGAAGCAGGGAAACAGCAGGGATGTGCCCATAGTGTTGCATGAGCTCACTTTCCCCACATTTATTGTGTCTCTTTCCATTGATCCAACAATTTCCAGTACAGTCCATAAATTGTGTGCTTTTTGAACAAAATAGATGTATCTACAAATACAGATTCAACCCATAGATTCACATCTTTGCTTGTGTGTGTGTGTGTGTGTGTGTGTGTGTGTGTGTGTGTACTGTGGTGGGTTCACCTGTAGTGCGACATGAACCCAAGATCCCAGTTGAGGCCGTCCTCATGGGTACCGAACTTGGCTATCAGCCTCTACTTCACCACCTCTCCACTCTCCCTTCCCCCACACACACAGTCATTCTCTCTCTCTCTCTCCCACCCCTCCATGGGCGCGCGCGCGCGTGCGCACACACACACAAACACACTCTCTCTCTCTTTCTCTCTCTCCCGCACAAACGCACATACCTGTAAATCTATGGGGTGAATTTGTATTTGCAGATGCATTCTATTTTTCTCAAAAAGCACACAACTTATGGACTGTCAGTGAATGTGGTGTTTTATAAATTCCCTCTTTTGATATAAAACCAGTCTGACTCCAAAACAAAACACAAACAGATTCTAAACAAGACCTCGCACCTAACACCTGTCTTTACACTGATTAAACCTTTAGTTCTCTCAGGGCTGTGATTTGAAAGGAATTCGGGGATTTACACATACATATTAATCAATTAAAACCTTCAAACTGATTAAAGATTTAACAGCATCTTAGGTTTGTTTAATAAATCCTCATCAGTTGTGTGACCCTTTGATCTTTTACTTATAAATTCTGTGTCTGATACCAGCTCTCTCACTAACACCTGAAGGAGGAGCGAGACACCGAAGCTTGTGTTTACAAATAACCCTGTTGGACTATAACCTGGTGTCATGTGATTTCTGACCTTGTCCATCCCAGTCCAACACCAGCACCTCCGCTTCAATTTCTGCATAACTATCAAGAATTTGACTCAAATTGTCAATATATTAAAAACAAAGGTTTCCTGATATGAGAGGTAAAGATAATAATAAGCGCTCACCTTGGGGTTCCCACTAAGATTTATACTTTTTGCCCATTCTATACACCATTGAGAAATGCTGATGTAAGCAGATACATTTTCCTGTCCTCACCATTTTTAGCCATTAAACAGATGTGTGCATAAGACGGACTATTGCATTACCCTTATGTCTACTTCACTAAAATTTATCAACAGGGAAGTATTTCCCAACCTCAGTAAAAGTGCTAAAGTATTTTATATCTGAACACTTCCATCCATAAAATTAATAAGTAGCAGAGTATAAACACAAAAAATAACATGTACCTGTCTTTAAAGGCAACAAATGTAGCTTTAATATAGCATTCAACTGACCTAAATACTGTGACTTTCAACTTATGATTTGTGACATTGTTTGATTTTTTGTGACAAACATTAAAGCGCATATTGCCGTCATATTTGACTTACAAGTTTAGATGTTGGGTTAGGAACAGAAAGCTACTGGATGCATTGTGATTGTGAATTTCCTTAGAGCTGGTCCTTGTTCTTTATCATAACTTTGCCAAAAGTACAATAGAAAGTATGTCTGGATTTTCAGAGAAATGACAACTCGTGCTTGTTGCCACCATGTCTCCATTTTTTTCATGAAAGGAGAGAGCTCCACATTTCTGAGAGGTGATTCTAATCAGAGCTCCTTCAGAAATGCAGAGCTGTATTTTTATCTGACAGTTCTCTCAAAGTGGGGCAGGACAGTATGGGGAAGGCAAACTGTGCACCCTTTTCACTCAGCTATTGTACGCTGTAAATTGAAGGTCTGGAATCACAGACAGCCACTTTAATAGCTGCAGTCAAATGGTAAGGACGTAAGAATTCGAAGATCAAAAGTCCTGTCTACAATATTGAAAGTTCTTTTCTCAATCTTCACATTGATTTTGACAATGATGACAAGTTGTTTGCAGGGTGATGGCCATTCCTCCATTTGATAGTTGATTTAGCTGAACTAGGTATTTTCTCATTTTAGAATTCTTTCTTTATAAGCTTTCTTGGTTTCACTGACTTTTACCTACATGGAACAAAAGAAACAGAGACAGATGTTTCCTTTTTCAGCTACATCTGCTTGTGGTGTTAGTGTTACTTCTAGAACATAGTACATAGAACAATAAAGCATAGGAACAGGCCCTTCAGTCCACTGTGTATGTGCTGGCCATGATGCTACTCTAAACTAATCTCATCTACCCACATATGGTCCATATCCCTCTGTGCCCTGACTGTTCACATGTCTGTCTAAATGCCTCTTAAACTTTGCTATTATATCTACTTGTACCACCTTCAATGGCAGCACATTACAGGCACCTACCATGCTCTGTGTAAAAAACTTGCCCCACACATATCTTTTAAACTTTCTACCTCTCACCTTAAACCTATGCCCCCTAGCATTTGACATTTCCACCCTGGGAAAATATCTCCAACTATCCACCTTGTCCATGCCTCTCATAACTTTATATACTTCTATCAGGTTGCCCCTCAACCTCTGCATTCCAGTGAAAGCAATTTTATCCAACCTCTCCTTATAGCTAACACAATGCAATCCAGGCAACATCCTGGTTAACCTCTTTTGCACCCTCTCCAAAGCCTCCACATCCTTCCTGTAGTGTGGTGACCATAATTGCACACAATACTCCAAACATGGCCATACGAAAGTTTTATACTAGTGGTAGACTGTGTTTAACTGTTGCTGTGTTCACCAAATACAATGATAAATCACCCAGAAAGTGTTTCTGTAGCTGGTGTGTCTCTTTAACTTCATTCAGGCTTTCAGTAATTATTGACAAAGTTATAAATTTTACTCCCATCTAGGAGTAAGTCAATTTTATCCAACTGACAATTTCTTAACAACTCTTACTACCATTGCTCTGGACAAAAAAAAAAATCAGACTCCAATTGCACTTTGTACACTTATCCCATTAATTAACATTTCAGATTACATTGTACCCTCTGGAGGCAGAAGTATCTCTGTATCCCACTAATGGGCTTGGGTAGCTCATGTTTATTAACCCTCATCTCACTTATTCGCCTCACCTGCACTTAACAGGGTTGTTTACCTCCACTTTCTGGGTTGCAATCAAATCAATCAATTGATTGTGGTGTTTTCCTTTTGAGTTCCCTTTTTGAACTTATTCTTATCAACTCCAAAATGTCAATTTGATTTCTTCTTTGATTTTCATCTCCACCCTCAAGACTTTCATTTCTGATCAAGAAGGGAATCCTGGGGTATTCCCAGCTGTCCTTTCTTTACTCTGTCTACAGCTTTCCTTTCATTCTCCCACCCTCTACCCTCCTCAGGTTTATAGGAATGATGGATTAGGTCATAATCAATAGCCAATGCTATTAACTGTCTAGCATCGCAACACACCGATCTTTAATGTGGGGTCTTGATACAAAAGGTTTTCAAATTCTTCCAAGAAAAGAATTCTCTGAGAGCTTTATCCCTGGTACTCATTCATAATGCCTGCATCTACTTGTCAAAATTACCTTGCTTTATCATTTCAAATTCAAAATAAGCATGTGTAGCCTGCTTCCTCAAATTTCTGAACATTTGCCTATATGCATTAAGAACTAACTTATATACATTGAGAACAGCCATTTTTACGGCGTTATAATCCATACAAACTTTCTCTGACTGTGATGTATAAATTTGCAGCGGTCTACCTGTCAACTTGCTCTGTCTAGTTTCTCTTTGGCCATGTTATTTAATTTGCCATTTTCTCAACTGATATAAAGAGTGCCACCAAGTCCATTTCATAAGACTATAGGACCATAAGAACTAGGAACAGCAGTTTGTCTTCAGAGTGGGGTGGCGAACTGCTATCTTGAGCCCCTGCAGTTCATATGATATAGATGCACCCACAAAGCTGTTAGGGAGACAGTCCAAGAATCTTGCCCTAGCAACACGAAAGGAGTGGCAATATATTTCCAAGTCAGGAAAATGAATGTCTTGGAAAGGAACCTACAGCTGGAGGTGTTCCTATGTTTCTACTGCCCTTCTCCTTCAAGATTGTAGAGGTCAAGTATTTGGAAGATACTCTTTATATCGGCTTAGTGAATTTCTACAGTACATCTTATGGATGGTACACACTGCTGGTACTAAGTGTCAGTGTTGGAAGGAGTGAATGCTTGTGGATGTGGTATCAATAAAGCAGCTGCGTTGTCTTGGATAGTGTCAAGCATCTTGAGTGATGGAGGTGCACTCATCCAGGCAAATGAGGAGTATTCTACCACTCTCCTCACATGTGCCTTGAAGATAGTGGGCAGGCCTTGGGAATCAGGAAATTAGTTACACACAGTAAGATTCCTAGTCTCTGATTTGTTGTTGTAGCTATAGTATTTACAAGGCTAGTCCAGTTTAGTTATCGGTCAATGATAACTCCCATGATGTCGATAGTGGGGGATTCAGCAGTGGTAATGCCATTGAATGTCAAGGGGTGATGGTTAGATTCTCTCTTGTTGGAGAATTTCAATGTTTGGCACTTGTGTGGCACCAGTGCTACTTGCCACTTGTCTGACCAAGTCTGAATATTGCTCAGATCTTTCTGACATGGGGCATAGCCTATTTTGGTATGTGAGGAGTGGTGAATGATGCTGACATTGTGCAAATATTGACAACCATCTCCACTTCTGACCTTACAGTGGTCGCTGATGTAGCAGCTGAAGATGGTTGAGCCTATGACATTATCTTGAGGAACTCCTGCAGAGGTGTCCAGGAATTGAGATGACCAATCTCCAACAGACAAAACTACCTTCCTATGTGCCAGGAATGACTCCACCAGTTGGGAACTTTACTCCTGGTTCCCACTGGCTCTAGTTTACTGGGCGCCTTGATATCACACTTGGACAAATGTGGTCTTGCTGTCAAAGACAGTCACTCTTATCCTGTCTCTGGGATTCAGTTCTTTTATTCCATGTTTGAATCAAGGCTGTCATGTGATCAGGAGCTGTTGGAACCTAAACAGAGTAGTGAGCAGGGTATTGTTACTTAACTTGATAGTACTGTTAATGGCACTTTCCATTACTTAGTTGATGATCTAGTGTAGACTGATGGAGTGATAATTGGACAGTTTGGATTTGTCCTTTTTTTTTATCTATAGGATGTATCTGAGCAATTTTTCACATTGTCGGGTAGATGCCAGTGTTGTAGCTGTTCTGGAACAGTTTTGGCTAGGAGTACAGCAAATTCCAGGGCACAAGTCTTCAGTGTTATTGCCAGAATGCAAATTCCAGTGGTTCTAGTTGTTTCTCGATATCACATGGACTGAATCAAATTGGCTGAAGAATGACGTCACTGATGTTGGGAACCAGTGGAGGAAACTGAGATGGATAATCTACTCAACGCTTCTGGCTGAAGGTTGTTTCATATTATTCAGAATTATCATTTGCACTGATGGGCTGTGCAACCCAGCATCGAGAATTAGATATTTGTGGAGCCTCCTCCTCCATTGAGTTGTTTAGTGTCCATTTGGGAGCAATGTCTGCAAGTGCATCTCTTAAGGAATGAAGTAAAACAGCCTATGATTCTCTGTCGATTGATTACACTGCAGTGTCTTAACGAATGTGCAATCAATCATGTACTATGTTGTGTTCAAAGTTTAAGATAATCAGGAGGAGATCATTCAAAGCAGCAATTAACAAAGCAATATTGATTGACTAAAAATAAAGATGTGTGCAACAATAGCAAAAAAATTGTTGGAAGTTAGAGATGACAGAAAAATCATCTATTCTGAAACAAGCTTTGCCATGTATCCTTATATTATGGCACTCAGAAAACATGAAACTTTATTAAAAATATTCAACTCTGGACTGAATGAATTAAAATGAGATAACGATTCTATTCCTTAACAGTTCGGCAAAAATTATCTGCATGTTGGCAGTTAAAAATGTGCAGATTGTTAACTACACAAATTCTTTCCATTGTCTTAGATGTTAACTTGCAAAATTTTAAGTGATTTCAAGGGGCCTATGAAATACAGATGGTGATTCATAAATGCAAGTAAATTGCAGCTTTTTAATATCAACCTGAAGTAGATTTATCCCGGAAAAGCCACTTTCACCACAAAGCACAAACTGCTCAGTGGCTGATGTGAAATCAGAACTGTTCCATGTGGCAAATATCAAATCTTAGCATGTGATGTCAACAGGAGCAGGAATTAAACTGGGCCTGACAAGCAAATTTAGCCCTTCCAATTCCGAGGTCTTCCTCCAGTTAAAGTGCACCCCCATCCCCCATCCCCACCATCAAAGTCTTTTCCTAAGAGTTCAGTTCAAAAACTATGTGCAAATAAAAAATAGAATGGCTGAATACATCCAGCTAACAAAAATCAGTGTGGACCCCTTCCGCCTCTGCAGAGCTGCAAATTGATTTGTTGGAGTGACAGAATCCTGCACTGCATTTAAATTCATGGCTGCATTTTGTTTTCAGAATGTTGTCACATTTTATAAGGCACACATTCTGTAAATTAAATCATTGCATTATAAAACAAATACCCTAATTCCTAATGACAAACACAGAGTTAAATAGGATTGATTTGACAATACATCAATGAATTGCTGTCTTTTTGTAAGAATCAGTCAAATTGCTGTCACTTCTATTTAAGGATAGCTCTTACAATGAATATAAATCATCCAGTGATAATGCATGCTGAAGGATGAACTGTTGTGCACAACTGTAGGAATGCATCAATTGTACAATATTTGAAGTTTATTACAACTTGGAACACTATATATTGATTTAAAGACCATCCAATCCTTAATCTAATAATGCAATTCTGAATTGTAGGACATTTTGCAACATCAAACAAACAAATGAAAGCAAGATGTTACTGTTTGATCTAATACTTGAGTGAGACATCTTTTCATTGAAGTGTTTGTGTCTGCACAGTTTGATGTCTTGAGTTTCGTATTACCATCAGATATGTGTTTACAGAAGTTTGTTGACTTTTTGAATAATTGTCAATCATTAGAGTTTTATATTAAACATGGATCTGTTTTATTGTTAAAAAAGATAATCTGGACGAGTTGGATGATTGCCCCAACAACCCTAAAGTGTGCAAAAAAAATTAAAATGCAATTGGGTGACTAAACTGTTTCTGAAAACTGATGCTTCAACTAAAAGAAAATTCTGGACTCATTTAGGGGAGGTGCTGGTCTAGTGTATCATTGCTGGACTGTTAATCCACAGACCTGGGTAACGTTCTGGGGACCCAGATTCGAATCCATCTACCATCTGGTAGATGGTGGAATTTGAAATCAATAAAAATCTGGAACTGAGAGTTTAATAAGACCGTGAAACCATTGTCAATT
>JAHRHZ010000013.1:46335350-46386927 GCA_024137785.1 Ginglymostoma cirratum
ACCTACACTCACCTTTACTGGCTCCATCCCCGCCTCTTCGATTTGTCTGCCTCCTCTCCACCTATCCTCTCCTCTATCCATCCTCTATCTGCCTCCCCCTCTCTCCCTACTTCTTTCAGAACCCTCTTCGCCTCCCCCATTTCTGATGAAGGGTTTAGGCCCGAAACGTCAAGTTTTCCTGCTCCTATGATGCTGCTTGGCCTGCTGTGTTCATCCAGCCCCACGCCTTGTTATCTCTAGTTCACTAATGTCCTTTAGGGAAGGAAACTGCCAACATTACTTGGTCTGGCCTACATGTGACTCCAGTCCCACAGCCATGTGGTTGACTGTTGTTTACCCTCCGTAGTGGGCAATAAATGCTGACTTAGGCAGTGACATCCTCATCCCATGAATGAATAAAACACTGAATGTGGAAAACCCAGACACATCTTCCAGGTGAAGCAGCAATTTCATTCTGTCTAGTCTACTGCATATGCCGTATGCGTTGGACTGGGTGACCTCTTTGCTGAACATCTCTGCTCTGTCCATAAAAATGACCCCAAGCTTCCAGTTGCCTGCCATTCCAACAATTGACAATGGATACATGATCATCATTAGACTCTTAATTCCAGATCTCAAAACGCCACCATGTTCCCATAGCTACATTCTGTCTCAGTCCTGCTGCACTGCTGCAGCAAAGCTTAACGCAAGCTGGAGGAACAACACCTCATCTTCATCTAGGTACTTTACAGCCTTCAGTACTCAACACTGAGTTTAATAATTTCAAAACATGAACACCCTCTCTTGCCCCACACCTCCAAATCCTGTCCTGGATAAGTTGCTCCCAGCATAACCATCTATTTTCAAATATTTACACTTCGCATTAGCACCTTTCCTACCATTTATCTCTCTCTCTCAGTTTATCATCGACAATCTCTTTATTTGCCTTTCCCTTTTCTCTCTCTCTTTTTCTGCCCAGGCCTTGTCTCTATGTGTTCTATTCACTCCTCCCACAATCTGTCATCAGCATAAATATTATCCTTTCCCAGCTTTTTTTCAATTCTGCTGAGAGGTGACTGGATTTGAAATATTAAGTCTGTTTTTCTCTCTACAGATACTGCTTGACTTGCTGGGTTTCTACTGCACTTTCTGTTCTTGACTAAAAGTCTCCTTTAGTTATCTCTATGTTGGATATAACTTTGAAAATTCTGAAGAAAAATGAAGAAAAAAAAAGTTCTGAAAATTCTGAAAAATAATGTTAAGAGTGCACATTTTACCTCCTTAATATTAGTGATCTTAACTCCTTACCAGATTGTGTCTTGATTCACTTATTTATAACCCATGGATATTTTAAATTAGGAATTAAAATTTAATATTTAGTCTGAGTACTAAAGGCAAATATCTCTGACTGGAACAATATTAAATGCTTCACAGCAAGACAAAACACCCATATTAAGGAGATTTTAACATTGATTTCAGAAGCCATGAAGTTTCATACTTTCAGATGATCTGAGGCAAATGAATCTCCCACTGATTACCACCTACCATGGCCCCATTAACTGGTTGGTCAGCTCTTAGCCATGTTACTTGAAAGGAGAAGGGAGGAAAGTAAGGTTACAGAACGTATTTTGGAGACCAGGCTTTAAGAAGGAAACAAAATGCCCGAGAGAAAATTGTAGCAAGATATAAACTGTAGCTAAAGGAATGTAAGTTAGTTCTGGAATACAGAGTCAAACTATATTGTATGAACAAGACAAGTGAGCACTGAGTCCAAGTAATAATATGTACTTTTCAGACTTCTTTCTTCAAACAATAAATGATTAATGTAAAGAATTGATTTAGAATGGTGGACATAAAAACCCAAAACAATTTTAGAAACAATCAGACATAGCAGTGAGGGGACTATCTGTGGTGTGAGTTTGCCACCAGCAGGGTGTTTTACATGTGGCCGTGCTTCTGTTATCCCCTGTAATATAAGAAACTGGCTGTGATCACTTTGCTGCGATGGATGACTCTACCAGGAGCTAAGAGCTTGTGATGGGTTTCGCAGGATAGTCAGAGTGGACATGCTTCTCCATCATGCCATGATGACGATCCTGGAAAGGCCCAGCCATACTTAAATAATTGAACTGAAGCACTCAGTCAGAGTGAGGGAGTCAATGGATTCAAGGCCATTACTGGATTCCTCCCGATGCAAGGTCTTTGCACCAATTAGTAGGGATTTCATTCTCTCAACATGCAAATCCTCTTTGAGGAGCAGTCATGATGCTTACATTCTCCATCACCCCCCAGGTATCACAGCTGTTCACCCCTCCTGAATGTCTTGACGAGTGGGTACTTATTGACAAGAGATGGTTGCTGACAGCAGTGAAAATCTCTAAGATGAAGCAGAGTATGAGGACACTATCCATGCAGTAACTCGAGCTGCCAGCAAACAGATGATTAGACTATCAAGATGAGTTTCAGGTGCCTTGATATTTTGATGAGGCACTTCAATATAACCTGGTCGGAATCATCTAGATGATTAGGGTCTGCTGCACTCTACGCAACCTGACACTGCAAAGTGAGGAGGCCCTGGTGTAGTGGGCCGTTGTTCTGTGTTTGATTATGAAATTCTGATGGCAGCTGTATGCTCACTGTGCTTGATTGGTCAAGCCTGGTTGTGGATTCAAGCAAAGTAAACAGACACGACAAAAGCTACTGGAAGCTGTGCTGTACGTGTAAGTGCAGACATTTTGTAATTATAGAGATATTTTGAAACTCCTGTGGGAAAACCTGTTGCACAGTTGATAATGTTGCTGCTGTAATCTCTGCATTAGAGAGAGATATATAAAGTAAACAAACGTGTGAGTCATGCTTGTTAGGAAATATTCGCAACAGTGTAAAGGGATAAAAACTGAGTTGCTGGAAAAGCTCAGCAGTATAAAAGGATGGTACTGAATTGAGCAATTTGTGACGTAATGGTTGATTTGTAAGAATATGGCGTGTGAAAATACATTCACTGACCTTCACAACAGGGTGAGGTCATTGAGCTTTACATGGTGCTACTGTTAGACCATGGAAGTTAAATTAATGGCATTGACTATGACACCTATCTTCTTCCACTGTCCTTGTCATGTCTGTATTGAAGATTTCCCTGTTGCTGATAGAAGAAAGCATCTCTTCTGTTTCTCCACCTGTTTGAAGGCATCCAATGCATCTGACAGGTTTGAAGCGCAATCTCTGTCTGACATATCTTTTTTGCCCTTCATTCTGCTCAGCCACACCTTGGTAATTGTTTTGTGAGAGTTTTAGGGGTCTGGAACAACCTTGCAATGATGTCACAGATCTGCTGTTTGCTGGCATATAGTGGACGGTATGAACAAAGTTATTGAAGGAGAGAGAAACACACGGAGAACTAGTCAGATTCCCGAACTCAAACCATGTCAATGTTAGAAACTGAAGCTAAGAAGCATGTGAAGTTGACCGACGAGCATGAGGCAGTAGTGTTCATGGAATTTTCCTTAGGTAATATATCTCTGAATACCATCTATTGTAGTATTTAGGCTTAATAGGTATTAAAGAGTGCTATAAAGAAGACCAAGACTGAAGACAGTTCTTGAACTTGCCATCTTCTCGATCAGTCTGTTTTGAATTGACATGCTGCTTGCACACTATTGACAATTAAATTGATGGTCTAATTAAGTTTATCTGCTATCTTCATCAACATAAACCAATGCGAGTTAATCAGGCATTGTGATCTCTGTGCTCATTTTCTGGCCTAGTACTACCTTTTTACCCCCGATTCTTTTGATGAAGTTCCCAAAGTGTTACAAATAATGATGAGATCACTGCCAGTGATCTTTTAAATTTGGGGACTGTTTGTAGTGCATGAAGTTACGCATTGATCTCAAATTTTACTGCCTTGAATTTCCTTATACCTTTGGACAAACTGGGCCCATTATCTCAGTGAGATGTATAGAAATCTGTGATCAATTTAGATTTGTTTTCTGTTTCATTCCAATTGTGATTCTGACTCTGCCCCATCAACTTTAAAAACTATGGAAACTTTTTCATGCTTCCATTACTTCTAAAATGGACCATTCTAATGTATTCCTGGTAGGATACCATGTCATACACTTTGTAAACTTGAAATCATCCAAATATATGCTGCTCATATTCTAACTTACAGCAGTTCTATTCACCAAACGTCTCTGCACTCACTGGCATATATTGGCTTCCAGTTTATCAGCAGGTAAATATTAAAACTCTCATCTTTTTTACAAACCCCTCAATACCTCATTCCTATTTTCTGTAATTTTGAGCTCCACAAACCAATACCCCAGTTTTCAGTGATGTAACTGGAATTGTTGGCTTCCTGAATCCCCTATAGATAAAACAATTGGAATTGCTACACAGAATCCTGGAAAATGTTTTCAATGTAATAGTTTCTTCAGCTGAACTTACTGGCCCACACGTAAAGACTTGTCTATAATGTTATTCTCCCTCCCCACTAATATGAACCTTAGCTGAGCTAGTGCATCGTCAAACAAACAGATAAAATGTTGTGGGGACTCAGCAAGTCTAGTGGCATCTGTGGAAATAGAAACAGAATTAACATGTCAGTCAGCTCTGACTTTTTCTTAGAACTGAAAGGGGTGGGAGAAAGTATTTGTTCATAATTTTGACAGAGGCAGAGGAGGAGCAAGTGGAACAGTTGGTGTGGAGGCCCAGTGCAAAATACAATGGGGTTGCTAACTGGGGTGCAGTAGAAATAGAGATGTAACATGGACATAGATTGAAGCGTAGAAGGGTGAAAATAGATCTTCTTCGCTGAGAGCTAAGCAAGACACAAACAAGACAGCCCTTGGGGGAAGGACAAGGAAAAAACATAAGAGATCTTGAGGACGGACATCATGTGGTCAGGGTCTAAAGTTGTTAAATTCAATATTGAGTGCTAAAGTGTCTAAGCGGAAGATGATGCGCTGTTCCTTGAGCTTTCGTTGTGTATTGTTGGAACATTGCAGCAGGCCAAGGGTAGAAATGTTAGCATATGAACAATTTTGTTTCTTGAAATGGTGTATCATCTATTCATTTTAGGCAAATTTATTGATCTGTCAAATTCAATGTGAATCAGTGATCGCTGGTACCAGGTTACAGAATTCCTGCCATAATGTAAGTATGATGGCCATGCTGACTCCTTGCAGTATCAGAAACTTAGATATTTTGATGCACAGTGAAAGGGGCTAGAATGTTACCCCTTTGTATGACTGGATATTGATAATTCCCAATGATGTGTCTTGTTTAAGGGGTTTTTAAGCAAATTCAAGTCTTAACTAAACTATTGAATTCAGTAAGGCTGCCTTGTTAAATACATTCAAGGCTGAGATAAACAGATTTTTATGCTTGAAGGGAATCAAGGGTAACAGGGAAAAGGTAGGAAACTGGAGTAGAAGGTTATCAGATCAGCCATGATCTCATTAAGTGGCAGAGCAGACTTGATGGGCTGTATGGTCTACATCTGCTCCTATGTCTTATGGTTGTAAATAATTTCATCCATGTCTTCTGTGGCAGCTAGAGTGTTTTTAAATTGCTGCAGTTTAGAAAGTTTCATGCATTGAACCAATTTATTTGCAGACCATATTTTGAAAAGTAAACATAAAATAAGTCACCATTCCTCCAGGCACTTATTTGAGACGTGTTCAAATAGCATTGTTGGGAATTTATGGGATTTACTTTGCCAATTGTTGCGTTTGCATCGAACAGAACAATACATTAATTAACACACTAAAGTGGATGAATTAAGCAGTTGTATATCTAAACATATTTTCAAAATATTAACACATTGGAAACACAGTAAAGGGAGGAGGCTGTAAAATAAGTACATTCTTTTCATTCTTAAATAAATATCTTTTAATCTTTTGTGGTCATTACAATCTCAAACAATGCCCCAAGTACATCAAAACGACACAAGTGAATTTATTTTGCTTTCGTTAAATGTCAACCTCTGCGTCATTAGCCAGTACAACAGCAGTGTTCCATTCATGTTCATGAACAGCATCTTATGATTTTCTTTGATCAAATTAGCATGTTTCCCTCAAGACCTCAATTAAGAGCATCAGGACACTAAATGCATCCTCCAGTATGTAAAAGAAAATAACAGACTGCATTGATCTCATCTATGAATGAATGAACGAATGATGAATGATTTATTTATTGTGACATATATAAATATGAACACCATAGGTTGAAGAAATGAAGCAGCCTTCACTTATTAGGTACTTTTCAATTAACACATGTTTAAGAGCTGTGTCCATAAAGCACAAGCTCAGTACTTGGGTGAAAGAAGTCAACCGATTTTGTCTGAACACTACATAGCTGAAAACAAAATCCAGGATGGATTCTGTGCTTGTGTCCCAAGCATTCTCAATCAGGTCCACTGACGTCAAGCTAGTGTTCTTCACTGACCACTGCCTCCTGCTGGCCAACTGTCATCTACAAGAGGATGAGTGGACGGGAAAGCGAATGTGGAAACTGAAAATAAAACTTTTGATCCTGGGAAGCATTGAGGAATTAGAAAGGGATTACATAGGTTAGAGAAATGTGAAACCCATCTTTGAGCCTCCAGCAAACTGGTGGGAAACAGGCAAGGGGAACATCAAAAGGATCTTCATCCTCAAAGCTGTTCAGAGGGTGAGAAAGTGATGGGGAAAACTGTCCAGGAAAAGCATGCAGAACCTACTCCTGCTGCAGATGATCAGGGTTGATGCTCAGGAGGATCACCAGGATGTGAATAACCAGCAAACCTTGCTCTTTTCCTTAGAGGCTTCCAGGTAATCTACCAGTGCAGGGTCCGTTCTGTGGAGCAGGATGAGATCTGCTCACATTTCTTCTTCTGGAAGATGCACTGGGAGAGATCTGTGATCAACAGCCTAAAGAAAGAAGATAGCTCAGTAACATCATCTCAGTCTGACTTCTTGAGGATCAGCAAATCATTTTATGTCAGAATGTATGACACAAAGCCCACAGACAGCACAGCCTCCCAGTCATTCCTGTCCTCTATCATGGAGATTTTAGATGACAGCATGCAGGAGAGGCTGGAGCAGTTGTTACCCCTGGATGAGCTGACCAGACTCTCAAGTCCTTTAAGAAGAGTAAAACTCCCTGGCTTACATGCCAAGTTGTATTCAGTTCTGTGTGACTTGTTTGGTCAGGACCTGCTTGATGTATGAACACAGGCCTCTGGCAGGTAGCATGTATGAATCCATGAGGAAAGGTATTTCACCCTCATCTACAAGTGGAAAGGAGAGAAGGAGGAAACCAGAAATTGGCAATTAGTCTCATTGCTAAATGCAGATTAAAAAATCCTGTCCAAGATCATCACCAACCATGTCAGGTTTACTGTGGAATTTGTGACAATACTATGGCTTTAAGAGGTGTATTCTGTCCTGTATTTTTTTATGAAGAGATGTTGAGATAGAGGTAGCAAGTGGTCTGTTCTCAGCCAGTAAAGTAAACAGCTTGCACGGCCTTTGGATATTTTTTTAAGTTGGGACAATAGAAGCAGCCTGAATGGGTGGGGCCAAGCTCTCACAGAACCAGGATTTCAGTTTTAGTTTTTCAGTAGCAGTTGTGGCGTCTTGAAGCTGAATGTGGAAACTATTATCCTTTTTCTGTTGCAAGTAAATGTTTGGGTTCTCTTGTCGCTGCTAGAATTGCATGTGAGACAATCTATTTTACTGCTTTGCCTTTGTTAATGATGTGTTTATAGGATACTACTGTATTGGAACAGTTGCTGTTTAATAATTAAATAGTCTGCAATCTATCTGGATCCTACCATATTCTTTGACAATCCTCCTCACTATCTGCAACTCCACCAATTTTGGTGTCATCACAAACTTACTAATCAGACCACCTACATTTTCCTCCACATCATTTGTATATATTACAATCAACAAAGGTCCCATCACTTGTCTGCTGAACACCTCTGGTTACTGAACTCTATTCCAAAAAGTACCTTTCCGCCACTACTCTGTTTCCTGTGACCAAGCCAGCTTTGTTTCCATCTAACCAGCTCACCCTGGATCCTATGAGACTCTTGTTGTACCAGCCTGCCATGAAGTACCTGATCAAATACCTTACTAAAATCCATGTGGACAACATCCACTGCCCTTCCTTCATCAGTCATTATTGTCACCTGCTGAAAAAACTCAATCCAGCTGGTGAGACATGGCCTTGCCCACACAAACCGATGCTGCCTATCACTAACAAGTCTATTCGCTTCCAAACCTGTCTCTCAGTATCTACTCCAACAGCTTCCCACCACTGATGTCATGCTTACCGGCCTGCAATTACTTGGATTTTCCCAGTTTCCCTTCTTAAACAAAGGAACTACATTGGCCATTCTCCAATCCTCTGGAACTTCACCTGAAGCCAAAGAGGATGCAAAGATATTTGCTAAGGTCCCAACTATTTTGTCCCTTGCCTCTCACAGTATCCTGGGATAGATCCCATCTGGCCTTAGGGACCTGTCTATCTTAATACATTTCAAGGCACCCAACACTTTCTCCCTCAATATGTTGACCTGCCCGAGAGTATTCACACACCTTTCCCTAACCTCAACATCCCTCACGTCCATCTCTTTGGTGAGTACCAATGTGAAGTACTCATTAAGGATCTCACGCATTTCCTCTGGCTCCACACATAACCTCCCTCCTTTATCCTTGAGTGGGCTCACTCTTAGCCACCCTTTTGCTCCTAATATATGTTTAAAATGCTTTCGTTTCTCCTTAGCCCTGTTGGCCAAGGATATTTCATGGCCCCTTTTAGTACTCCCTTTTTGAGCTCCTTTCTACTTTCTGTAGATTTCTCAAAGACTTTGCCAGTTTTTAGTTGCCTCGACCTTAAGTATGCTTCCTTTTTTTAGAGTGAGCTGATAGTTTCCCCTGTCATCCAAAGTTTTCAAATCCTGCCATTCCTGTCCTTTATTTTCCCAGGAACATGCCTGTCCTGCACGCTAATCAACTGATCTTTAAAAGACTCCCACATGTCAGGTGTGGCTTTACCCTCAAACAACCTCTCCTAATCCACATTGTCAATGGACAAGCAACTAATATTTCAAATTTGGACTTTCTCAGAGCAATACTGGCAGGTACCTTTCTCCGAAAGAGTGAAGGAAATTTCGGCTTTTGTGACACTGAATAGACTGTACCAGTTTAAAGTCATGCCTTTTGGTGTGAAGAATGTGCCAGTAATATTTCAAAGACTAACCAATAAAGTCATTTTCAGATTATCCAATTGTTTGTTGTGTATAGATGTCCTAGTGATTTATTTAGTTACACATGGAAGTAACATTTGGACCATCTATTGGAATTGTTCAATTGAATTTGGGAGGTGGGCTTGGCGATGGACCGGGCTAAAAGAGTTTGCAAAAGTCCAAGTCACATTCCTGGGCCACGTTATTGGACATTGTCAAAGGATGTGAAAACAAAGGTTGTTGGGGAGTTGCCCATACCATTGACAAAAAGGGAAATACTACAATTCCTGGAACTAAATGGTTTTTATCAGATGTTCATACCAAATTTTAGCAGTGTAGTTGCTCCACTGACTACCTTGTTGTCGAACTGCAGAAAATTTCAGTGGACAGAGGAATATCAGTTGATATTTGACAGCCTGAAAGCTGTGTTAGCCACGGCCCCACTGTTAGCCGCACCTAATTTCACAAAACCATTTAAGATACTCCACAACTAATTAATGAATTAACTAAGCTGGGATTAACTCAATAAAGATGGTTGGACAGGTGATGTGTTGTAGCTGTATGATGTGGGAGCTGGCTGATCCCATTGCGAATGGCGGTGACCACATCTGCAGCAAGTGTTGGTTGCTCGAGGAACTTCAGCTCAGAGTTGATGAGTTGGAATCTGAGCTTCAAATGCTGTGACACATCCAGGACGGACAGAAGTACCTGGATGCTTTGTTTCAGGAGGCAGTCACACCTGGTCGATTAAGTAATGCAAATTTGGTCAGTGGCCAGGTCCAGCAGGGTGTGACTGTAAGTGAGACGGGAAGGTGGATCCTGAATTCAGGAACGGAGGACACTCAGCTCTTGACCTTGTCTAACAGGTACAAAGTACTCGCTCCCTGTGTGGATGAGGAAAAAGGCTGCAGGGAGGATCAGCCAACTGACCACTGCACCGTGGCACAAGAGACCATTCAAGAGGTGGGAGCAAAAAGACAAGTGGTAGTTGTAGGAGACTCTATAATTAGTGGAATTTGATGGCATCCTTTGTAAGCAGGATTGAGAGTCCCACATGGTGTGTTGCCTGTTCAATGCCAGAGTGAAGGATATCTCTGACTGGCTTGAAAGGACATTGGAGTGGCGAGGATCCAGTTGTTGTGGTCCATGTTGGGACAAACAACATAAGCAAGGCTAGGAAGGAGGATCTGTTTGGGGATTATCAAGCCCTAGGAACGAAATTAAGGAATGGGTCCCCAAGGGTTATGATCTCTGGATTATTAACTGAGCCATGTGCAAACTGGCAGAGGATTAAGAAAATTAGGGAAGTAAACATGTGGCTAAAGGAATTCTGTGGGAAAGAGGGGTTCCATTTCATGGGACATTGCCGTCAGTTTTGGAACAGGAGGGATCTGTACCGCTGGGACAGTCTCCACCTGAACCGATCTGGGACTAATGTTCTTGTGAAAAGGATAAATAGGGTGGTCACTAGGACTTTAAACTACTGAACTGGGGGGAAGGGGAGGGGCAAATGACAGGAAGTATAATGGTAAATAGAAAAGAAAGAAACGGATTAACATGTGCAGGAGGGTTTAACTATATCGAAGACAATGAAAGAAGATAAGAGGGAGGAAAACTCACGAGATATTATTAATGAAGATGTTAGAATTCAAGAAGAAGGTATAAAAACTAGCATAAAGGCACTTTACCTAAATGCTCGTAGAATTTGAAACAAGGTAGCTGAGTTAACGGTGCAAATCCTCATGAATCAGTATGATTTAGTAGCCATTACAGAGACATGTTTGCAGGATGGTCACAACTGGGAATTAAATATCCAGGAGTATCAGACTATTCGGAAGACCAGACGGGAAGGTAAGGGGAGTGGTGTAGTGCTGATATTTAGGGATGACATTAGGGTGGTAGTGAGAGATGATATAAGTTCTATGGAAAATAAGGTTAAATCCATTTGGGTGGAAATTAGAAATTCTAAGACAAAAATAGTCACTGATAAGCATAGTCAATAGGTCACCAAATAATAACATCACATTGGGGTGAGCAATAAACAAAGAAATAACTAATGCCTGTGAAAATGGTATTGCATTTACCATGGGGGACTTTATTCTACCTGTTGATTGGTCGAACCAGGTCAGTAATTATCGTGGGGGATTTTAATCTACACATCAAATAGTCGAACGAGGTCGGTCAAGGCAGCCTTGAGGAGGAGTTCATTGAATGTATCCGCGATAGTTTTCTTGAACAGCATGTAATGGAACTGATGGGGAGCAAGCTAAAATAGACCTGGTCCTGCGTAGTGAGACAGGAATAATTAATGATCTCATAGTTAGGGATCCTCTTGGAAGAAGTGATCACAGTATGGTTGAATTTAGAATACAGATGGAAAGTGAAAAGGTAAAATCCAGGGTCCTGTACTTAAACAAAGGACACTATAAATAGGATGAGGAAAGAGTTGACTAAAATAGACTGGAAACAAAGACTTTATGGTGGGACAGTTGAGGAACAGTGGAGGACTTTCAAAGCAATTTTTCAAAACGCTCAGCAAAAGTGTATACCAGTGAAAAGGAAGGACTGTAGGAAAAGGGGTAATTTGCCATGGATGTCTAAGGAAATAAGAGACGCTATCAAATTGAAAGATCAGGCATAAAAAGTGGCAAAGACCAGTGGGCAACTAGAAATTTGGGAAAACTTTGAACGCTAACAGAGATCCACAAAAAAAGCTATAAAGAAAAGTAAGAGATAGTAAGAACTGCCAATGCTGGAGTCAGAGATAACACAATGTGGAGTTGGAGAAACACAGCAGGCCAGGCAGCATCAGAGGAGCGGGAAAGCTGATGTTTCAGGTCGGGACCCTTCTTCCGAAATGGGGAGGCGGAAGGGAGCTCTGAAATAAAAAGAGAAAGGAGGGGTGGGGCTAGGGAAGGTAGGTGGGATGGTGATAGGTGAGTGCAGGTAGGCAGTGGTGGGGATTGGTCAGTGAGGTGGGAGGAACGGATAGGTAGGATAGAAGACAGACGGTCAAGGAGGCGGGGATGAGAAGGAGATAGGTAGGAGAGAAGATGGACAGGTCAAGGAGGCGGGGATGAGAGGGAGGATGGGTCATGGGATGAGGCCGGGGGATGGGGAAATTTTGAAACTTGTAAAGTTCACATTGAGACCATTGGGTTGTAGGCTCCCAAGGCGGAATATGAAGTGTTGCTCCTCCAGTTTTCTGGTGGCGTCATTGTGACACTGGAGGAGGCCCAAGATGGACATGTCACCCAGGGAGTGGGAGGGGGAGTTGAAGTGGTTCGCGATTGGAAGGTGTTGTCATTTGTCGCGAACTGAGCACAGATGCTGTACAAAACTATCTCCAAGCCTCCGCTTGAAAACAAGCTCAGAACGTAAAGACAGATAGCAAAAGTTTCTACAAAAATATAAAATGACAAAGAATGTCTAAGGTCCTTTAGAGGATGAGAAGAGGGATTTAATAATGGGAAATGAGGAAATAGCCGAGGCATTGAACAGGTTTTTGTGTCGGTCTTCACAATGGAGGACACAAATAACATGCCAGTAATTGATGACAAGGAGACTAATGTAGGTGAGGGCCTAGACACGATAATTATCATGAAAGAGGTGGTGTTGGGCAAGCTAATGGAGCTAAAGGTTGCCAAGTCTCCTGGCCAGGATGGAATGCATCCCAGGGTCCTAAAATAAATGGCAGGAGAAATAGCATATGTAGTCATAGTAATTTCCCAAAATTCGCTGGACTCTGGGGCAGTTCCAGCAGAATGGAAAACAGCAAATATGACACCTCTGTTTAACAAAGGAGGTAGACAAAAGATGGGGAATTGTAAGCCAGCTAACTTAACTTCTGTAATGGGGAAAATGCTTGAATCTATCATCGAGGAAGTGATAGCAAGACGCCTAGATACAAATTTTTCCATTAGGCAGGTTCAGCATGAGTTCATGAAAGGCATTTCATGCACAACTAACTTACTGAAATTGTATGAAGATATTACAAGCATGGTGGACATCAGGGACTCAGTAGATATGGTGTATCTGGATTTCCAAAAGATATTTGAAAAGGTGCCACACAAAAGGCTGCTGCATAAGATAAAGATGCACACTGTTCCTGGCAATATATGAGCATGGACAGAGGATTAGTTAATTAACAGAAAGCAAAGGGGGGGATGAATGAGTTCTTGTCTGGTTGGCGATCAGTGACAGGTGGTGTGCCTCAGTGATCAATGTTGGGACCGCAATTATTTACAATTTACACAGATGATTTGGGGTTGGGGACCATGTGTAGTGCGTCAGAGTTTGCGGATGACACTAAGATGAGGGTTAGAGCAAAGTGTGCAGAAGACTCTGAAAGTTTGCTGAGGAATATAAATCGTTTAAGTGAGTGGGCAAAGGTCGGGCAGACGGAGTACAATGTTGATAGATCTGAAGTCATCCATTTTGGTAGGAATAACAGCAAAAATGACCATTATTTGAACAATAAAAAATTGCAACATGCTGCAGTGCAGAGGGACTTAGGTGTCCTTGTGCATGAATCACAGAAGGCTGGTTTGCAGGCGCAACATGTAATTTAGAAGGCAAATGGAATTTTGTCCTTCATTGCTAAAGGGATTGAGTTTAAAAGCAGGGAGGTTATGTTGCAGCTGTATAGGGTGCTAGTGAGTCTATACCTGGAGTACTGTGTGCAGTTTTGGTCTCTTTACGTGATGGCAGCGGAGAGGGTGTAGATGAGATCCACTATGATTCACTTATGAGGAGAGATGGAGTAGACTGGTTCTGTTTATTGGAATTTAGAAGACCAAGAGGGTATCTTATAGAAACATATTTCATGAAGAAGGGAATAGATGAGATAGAAGCAGGGAGGTTTTTCCACTGGGGAGTGAAACGAGAACAAGAGGGCATAATCTCAAAATTAGGGGGATCAGATTTAGTACTGAATTGAGGAGGAGCTTCTTCACCCAAAGGGTTGTGAATGTGTGGAATTCCCTGCCCAGTGAAACAGTTGAGGCTTCCTCATTGAATGTTCTTACAGCTAAGATAGATAATTTTTTTGAACAGTAAGGGTATTAATAGTTACGGTGAGAGGCTGGGTAAGTGGAACTGAAGCCACAAAAGGATCAGTCTTATTGAATGGGGGAATCGGCTTGAAAGGCCACATGGTCTACTCCTGCTCCCTTTTCTTATGTTGTCATGGTAAGGTGGCTATTGATGCGAGTGACATGGGTATCAGTGCTGTTCTTGTGCAAGAATATGGTGAGAAGATAGAAAGACCTATTGAATACTTTTCCAGAAAGTTGAATATTCATCAACAGATATATTCCACAATTGAGAAGGCGATCTTGAGTTCGGTGTTGGTGTTGCAATATTTCAACATTTATGTTGCCAGTAATGTCCCTGAGACAATTGAATATACTCATCTTAACCCCTAAAAGTTTTTGAAAACAATTAAGGATAAAAATTCCAGACTATTTAGATGCAACTTATTATTACAGCCATTGAATTTGAAAATGATACACATGGCGGGATAAGAAAATGTAATTGCCATGGGGAGGAAATGGCCCACTGGTATTATTGCTGGACTGTTAACCCAGAGACTCATAACATTCCAGGGACTTGGGTTTGAATCCCACCACAGCAGATGGTGGAATTTGAAATGAATAACAAAATCTGGAATTAAGAATTTAGTGATGACCATGAATCCATTGTCAATTGTTGGGGGAAAAACCCACCTGGTTTCACAAATGTCCTTAAGGGAAGGAAACTGCCATCCTTACCTAGTCTAGCCAACACGTGACTCCAGACTCACAGCAATGTGGTTGACTCTGAACTTTTCTCTGGGAAATAAATGCTGCCTAGCCAGAGATGCCCTCATCTCTTAATGAATGAAGGGGGAAAAAAAAACACGTTATCACACTTGCTGTCAAAAATAAGAAAAAGTTGCTATCTTCTTAATATGTTTTGACAGGGTTTAGTCCGGTCCATAATACATTGGTAATTTATCCCGAACAAACCTGTGCATTATTGGGCAGGAAGATGTCTGAGAGCCTCACACTCCTCAGGGATACGATCACCTACATGCAGAATACATGGATGGGGGCCTGCCTCATCAGCTTGGACCAGGAGAAGGCCTTTGACAGGATATTACGTGTGGGATGTGGTCTCCAAAATGGGGCTTTGGGGAGGGAGTCTGCAATTGGATCCGACTGCTCTACATTAACATCAGTGTAGCCACCCATTGAGATTGCAATCAGAAAGCTTTCTGATCAAATCTAAGGTTAGGCAGGGCTGCCCACTCTCTCCTGCCTTGGTGGTGTATTGTGTAAAGCCTTTTGCTGAATTTATCAGCAAGGATGTGAGCCTGAGACAGGGTGACTATTCCAGGCAGCAGAGGCCTGCATGTCCAAGCCTCCTTATACTTGGATGATGCCATTGTTTTCCACTCCAATCCACTGTCGGCGCACAGACTAATGAGCATCTGCAACCAGTTTGAACTGGCCTCAGCAGCCAAGGTAAATCTGGGCAAGAACAAGGGCACGTTCCAGGCTGACCGATCTTGGGAATTGGTTCAGAGGGGCTGGGGCATGTGCTAAAACTTGTGAGGAGCATCTTACCAAAGTAAGGCAGAAACTGGGCAGATGGCAGCACTGCCTCCTCTCTCAATTGCGGGTAAAACCCTGGTCTCAGGTGGGAGGTACACTCGGGGTTGTTATACATGGCACAGATCTGGCCCATTCCCTGAACCTGTGCCATTGCAGTCACCAGAGACATGTTCCACCTCATCTGGAGGTCAATGACGAGCTGTATCTGCAGGGACACCTTATACATAGGCTCAAATAAAGGAGGGGAAGGATATACCCAACGCTGCCCTCATCCTGATGGCCACCTTTGTGTGCAGCTGCATCAAGCCGCACACAGACCCTCAGTACACAAACACCAAGTGTCACTAAGTACTGAGGCTCTCCCTGTCCCTGGTGTTACAGAAGATGGGCCTGGCCTCACTGCCACAGAATGCTCCAATGAGTTGGACCTTTCCATATAATCTGGCCCTTGTGGAAAGGAAAACATCTTTGACCACAAGTCCATAAGTAGGGGTCAGCACGAAGTGTCCTCGAGATCTGCAGGAGAAGGAGAGGGTGGATCCTGTCGGGTTGTTCCCTGAGCAGACTGTCAAAGCCATTTGGCAGAATGCCTCATCACCGGATCTTTCCGATAAGCTTCAAAACATTGCTTGGCTGCTGATGAAAAAGGCATTGCCCATCAGAACATTCATGTACACCCGGTCTCTATGCACCCTTCACGCCGCCCTCAAATCAGCCCTGCTGGTGAAGAGGCTGTCACACATCTCCTTCTGGAACATGCTTTTACAAAGAAACTCTGGAGAGAGATGTAGTGTTTTTTTGTCGAGCTTTGTCCCTTGCAGGTCCGTGAGGCAGGACTCCATGCTCTACAGTCTGTTCCCAGAGACACACCGAGACAAACATCAGCTGCGCCTGGAGGACCATCAATACAGTGAAGGAAAACCTTTGGTCTGCCTGGAACTTCTTGGTCTTCTGGGGCAAGGAGTTGATCTGGAATGAGTGTTGCAGACTGGCCCACTCCAAAGTTCAGGACCACATGCTGAGGTGCACACTAAAGCTCAGGTGCAGTCTTTCTGCCAAAGTGTAATGAGGCTCTGTTCAGTTGTCAGATCCCCTCGTTGCCTCAAAGTGTATGTTTTTTTCTTTCTGCATGAGGCAAATATGCCCTTGTTATTTGCTACTGCACGGTAGCTCTGTGGGATATAAGACTCCAAAGTATCATTTATGTTTCTTTTTCCTCACCGCAATGATTTACAAAACCAAATGTGAACACTTTTGTATGTACTTATAGCTGTATTTTTTAATGAATAAAGATTATTTTTGCAATAAAAAAGACCAAACAGAATAAGACTCCCTACATACTGTTTTGAAGGGATCATGGCCTTCCTACTATCTCTGAAACAATGGTCTACTTACTGCTTGGCTGCTGGATTATTTCTTCCGTCAATTGGTAGAACTGTGTGTGTCTTTGCAGATTATTTCTAATTAGCTTTAATTTGAGGGAGTGAAATGAGTCGAAAGCAGCAATGGGTGATCAGCAAATGATTCTTCATCAGGTCCAATTTCAATTGAAATTCAAAGAATAATTTTTCACATTCTTTTTGCTGTCTCACTTCCTAGTATCACCATCACTTCTACTTGAAATTAAAAACCTGACCAATATTTTCAAAGTCAATGGAAAATTAAAACTGACACAATGAGCATTTGGTTACCAATTTACCATGACCCAATTTCACACTGTTGGCCTCAACCAATTTCAGCACTGAATTGTCAGCAGGGAGTCATCTGTCTGGCATTGAATTGCTTTTCTGTTCATTTAAAAACTTGTGATGAAACAAAGTTACTTCCAGACACAAGTGACCTAGTGCAGTATTCTCTGGAATTAGACGTGACTGAAAATACAAAGAGAAGACAAACAGAAAGATTGGCACTAGAAGAGGTAAGATGGAAAGGAGAAAGGTTTCTCAGCAGGAGACAACATCCACAGAGAGTCTTCAGGGAGTAATTCCCTCACTTGAAATTCACAGAGAACCAATAGGTGAAATGTTTCTGAAGTTGAGACTGAAATCTATCAAAAATTGCAGACAAAACTGCAACACCAATGCAGGACAATAAGACAGATTTCTCCATGGCTGTCAATGGGACTTTGTTCACCAGGTTATTCTGTTGCTGGAGATACTAGGATGTTGCAGTTTGCAGTGTACTGCTGCATAAGCAGGGTCACTGAAGTTCTCCGTACAAAGAAAAGCGCATTTATTTCACTGCTTCCTGGCAGTTTTTCTCAGATTGCAGTCCTCCACTTGGTGAGGAATGAGATTGGTTGCAAGTTCATTGGTTTGTGTGGGCTTTGGGAACACATTCATTTTCCGAGCCAAAAAGAAAATTCTCCTTTTGAGTGACCACAATGAATGCATCATGTAGATGAATGCCCAGGATCTGTCAGTGTACAGCTGGCAGCTGTGGCACAGTGGTAGCACTCTGACGTCTAAGTCAGAAGGTTAAGGTACACTAAAGTCCCATTCTAGGATTTGAGCAGATAAAATCTAGGGTGATGCATCAGTGCAGTACTGAAAGACTGCTGCACTGTTGGAGGTGTTGTCTTTTAGATGAGATGTGATACCAAAAACCAATAACCTGTCCACCCACTCAGAAGTCGGAAGAACATAAGAACATAGAAACATAGAACATAGAAACATGAGGGGGCCATTCGGCCCTTCAAGCCTGCTCCACCATTCTTCATGCTTGTGGCTGATCATCCAGTTCAATAGTCTAATCCTGCTTTCTCCCCATAACCTTTGATCCCATTCCCCAAGTGCTCTATCTGGTTGCCTCTTGAATACACTCAATGTTTTGGCATCAACTGCTTCCTGTGGTAATGAATTCCACAGGCTCATCACTCTTTGGGTGAAAGAATGTCTCCTCATCTCCTTCCTAAATCATCTACCCTGAATCCTCAAACTGTGATCCCAGGTTTTGGACACACCCACCATTGGGGAAGTTACCCAAGTTGCCCGGGTAAACATTTGTCAATAAAGGTTACAATGCCGCTCATGGAGTTTGCTGTGGGTAAACAGCCTGCTCTGTTTGCAAAGTTACAAAAGTTAGTACACTTCAAAAGTACTCCATTGACAAGTAAAGCACTTCGGCTATCCAGTGGCTGTGAGAAGCATTGTGTCAATGCATCCTATTGGCTTGATTCTTTTATTTTGTGGAGATTTTCGATGCAACCTAAAGTTGAACCATGACATCAAATTTAAACTGTCTCCTTAGCAATTAGTTTTACCCGCCACTGAATTGGCTCATGGTGTAGTGTGGAAACTACGCACATATGCACAGTCGTTATACAATGAGAGTTGTACTGCCCCAAGAAATATTATACAGCACACCATATTGTCACCCTTATGCTTCAGTGATTGTTCTTAGTGTTGACTCCATTTGAAATGTTAATTCTGTTTCTCTCTCTGCACATGCTGCCACACAGGATGAGTTTCTCTGGCATTTTCTGTTTTTATACTTGTTTTATAATGACACTTAATCTGTCATTACACTGATAGCCTCATAAGATACAATTGTGTGCCTCAGATGCAATGTAACCAGCTATGAATAAGATGTACTAAATAATTACACTTTAGCTAAGACAGACTTAAAGTATCACATGGGCATCCTTCCTTACATGGTACCAGTATCTTGATTAATACGAGCAAGGAAGGTTTTTTTTAATGAAGTTTGCTCCTGGAATGTGGGCACCACTGGCTGGGCTCATTTATATTGCCCATCCCTTGCTGTCTTTGAGAAGTTGCTGCAGCCCATGTCCTGCAGGTACATCCATAATTTATGGTAATGAACCTACTGACGGCATTTGAGATAGCTGCGACAGAACCAATACATCCAAGATGCTGGCAGTGCTGGTATACAACTTTATAATAGGGGTCTGAGAGGAAACCTTATTGGTGTATTTCCCAAACTCTGCAAAACTACAATCGATGAAGAAGCAGAGAGATTTAGAAGTCCAAGTACAGGGATTAATACAAGCTAATGAACAGGCGCAAAACAAAAGGCAAATAGAATGTTGAAATAATTGTTAAAATTGAATGGTGGAACAATCTCAGAGGACTGAATGAGCTGATCCTATTTCTAAGTTCCTAACTCTCTGGAATGAACAACACACATATGTATGGGATTAGATAGTGTGGCTGCAACTCTGGATGGTTTCTGTGACTGTATTAATAATTTAAAGACATCTTGCCTTTGAATGATGAAGACAGATTAAAGATCAATAGTTCTGAAGGTATCTGATAGAAACATTCAACACTGGCAGCAAATTGAACTGAAATTAATGGCAAACCTGGGGTAATCACGTGGAATTTGAAATAAAAATGAAAGGATACCTGACCATTGATTGTGGTAAAGACTGAATGAAAGCGTAAAGCAACTGTTCACTTTTATCTCTGTTATTCTGACAAATCAGAAGGTTGCAAATACTGTGAACTGAGGCATTTTCAACGTCAATGACAAAGTGATTTTCAACTTAAAGGGAAACAAAGGATTTCAGGCATCTTCCAGTTAATTGCAATAAGTTGTTCGCAAGCAGTGCTGTGGTTTTTTTGGTTGGCTTACACCATTGTGCCAATCTTGCACCCATACTGAAAAACTGTACATAGGTTTTGTTTAATTGACAATGAACGACAAAATTAGTCACAAACAGATTTTTAACAGAGGGTCAACAACTATTACAACAGGAAATACCGCTGCACTGCTTCATAATACATGCTAGACTGTGCAATGTGAGACAGGCTGCTGGTCTCAGGTTCTACATCCTGGTTATTTTCTCATTAGCATGTTCTTTCCGGAATTAATATCCCCTAGTTTTTCCAAGCTGACAATACATGCAATAAAAATGAGAACATGTGCATGTTAGGGTAGTTGTAAAAACTAATCACACAGCGATAAGATTATTTTTAAGAGGGTTTAAAATTGAAGAATTTCAGATTTGGGTGGCATAGCAAATCTCCCAGACTTTATGATGGTATCATTTTCCTGCCTGGCAGACTAATCATTTGGGTGTCCTCAGCTTGTTTGTGTACAGGTATCTTGTATATTATTAGAATCATAGAATTCCTAACGTGCAGTAAGAGCCCATTTAGCCCATTGAATTTGCACTGACCCTATGAAGAATGTCCCACCTAAACCCACCACCCCACCACCCCCAACCTATCCCCAGAACCCTGCATTTAGCATGGCTAATCCAACTAACCTGCGCATCTTTGGACTGTGGGAGGAAACTGGAGCGCAAGGAGGAAAGCCACGCTGACACAGGAAGAATGTGCAAAGTACACATGGAAAGAAACCGAAGGCTGGAATTAAGCCCAGGTCCCTGGTGCTGTGAGACAGCAATGTTAACCACTGAGCTACCATGCTGCCCTAGAAATCCGATTGTTTTCTACATCCACTTCACATCTCATTAACCCCACAGGCTTTACACTTTCCTAGTTCCCAGAACCCACACCCCTCCCAGCCTCATTTACATATGCGTACATCTGCCTACCCAGCCCCTGGCCTTTGAGGTGACCATGTTGACGTAGACTGACACTGACACCCTACCCTACACACCCCTCAACCTCCTCATCCACCCTCACACCCCACACTACACCTCCCTCTTGAAGCCAGAGTAATCCTGAACGTGGATGACCGCATCTGACTCTCTACTCCACTTTATGCTATTCCTAAGCATGCTTTACTGCCGCACCCTTTCATAATTGTACTGCTCTCTTTCCCAGAGCATGCAGCCCTAGGCCCCCAGACTAACTTGTTGAGGCTCAGTCCCATGGCAATGGCTGCATGTGTTCCCTTCATTCATCCTTCCTTCTTTCTGTGGATTGAACCAATGGACCGACCGTGGTCCATCCATCACTTTGACCAACAGTACTGGACAGCCCCGAGCAATAGGTGCCCACTACATTTTGCATTTACATCTCCCCAACCATCTAACCCTGCTCCCCAGACTTGCTGCAATGGAGCCATACACAGTAAATATACAATCTGATCTTTCCCAACACCATCACTTTGCACTCCCCAGGTACTAGAGGGAGTTTGCATGTCTATCATATCTTGAGGTTTAATTTAACTGTTTCTTTCAACTCCCAGTCTTCAGATTTTGATAGCCTTTTTCTTTATTATTTACGCTAGTGAGCTTAGAATATTTCAGCTTCATATAGCCACTTCAAGATTCTAATCAAGTATATCTGGTCTGGAACTTACATTCAAAGTGAAAAAAAGACTGATTCTTCTAAACTGAAATTAAACTCATGTTTCTCAATGTTTACTTTGTCTACTCGGAAAACTCTCTTGGTGTAAATAAATTCTGACGCTCATCCACATTTTAAAAAGTCATACCTCCAGAAATACTGGCAAGTTAATCATTAAACATTCTTATGCATACAGAACAAAACCCAACTGCCATATGTTCAAGGTTTTAACGCAAAAAAATGATATTAAAATGTACAATAATGTCAGGTCTTTTATTTCAAGTTGGACTCAGCTGTCATTTTGTCCCTTCCAAGTTGGTATTGATGAAAATGTTCACAAGCAAGGACAATGGCTAGATATGCCTTCTCAGTCTAGGCAACATATCATTCTGTTTGTGTTAATGCGTTAGATGAAAATACAACAGCTTGTTTTGCTGCATTAGAGTTGCTCCAAGTACTGTCTTGTTGGAGCCACATTGCTGGGTGACTTGATTATTGATGTTAAAGTGGTTCAGCATTGGCATCACTCGTGCTCGTTACTTGATTTTAGTGATCACTGCATCTTGATCTGTGTCCCATACTACTGCATATTCTTGGCTATGAGTTGGATTAATGGTTCATGCTCCAGCAACAATTAAGGCAAGAATTTTGTCAAATTGTTAAAAAGTCCAACAAATTGTTGCACTGTTTTTTCATTTGTTGGTATACTGCTGTGACATCTGTCAAATACTCAGGATCCAGCCAAAGATGTTTTGCTGTCATTACATGGACTATGTACTAGGCATCTTTATTTTTCATTTTATCTGGTTCAGTTTCAGATTCACCTGGTGGTCTCTGTCTAACAGACTCGCTAGATTTTGATTGTGGTCAGCAATGGCTTGTTCCATTGTGCGTCCATAACCATAATCTAAAAGATCATCCACTGTAGCTTCACTTCGGATAGATCACTAAGTATCACATGTTGCCTCTGTTAATATTCCTCTGGAGCCAGGGATATGCCAAACAGCATGTGTAGCCATCTGCGCCTGGTGAAGGGTATCCAGATTGTCATTAGAAAGCTGCTGCTTTCATCCAGTTTTAGTTTTTCCCTCACAGTGGACATGTTTTTCACTCCTATGCCCAATACAGCCCTATCTTTAATTAGATAACATTCTAATGATGCAAATTCTCAGGATTCTGTGAGTTGAGTCAATGAGGTCCCATCTTGGCCAATGGACACTGTTTCACTTTTGATCCTAATATTCAATGTGTTTCTTAAAATACAGCCCATTGCTGTATGGCCAGAAATTTCTGAGTGTGTCTGGAGCAATGTTTGTCATGTTGTCGGCCTTCTGTAATAACTTTCCATCAAACCTTCAATCATGGCTCATTTGCTATTTCTTCCAGAAGTTGGTTGTATTTGTGTTGCCCAAAACACATCAGATCAACCTTGAGCACATCTCACACCTCAAAGTCTACACTGTGTACTTGTGAAACCTCCTTGATCTCTTTCAGGATTTGGTAACGAGCTCAGCATGTCTGAAGTAAAACTTTTGCCAATCGGCTTATAACAGGCAATGAAGTCATATCCTTGAAAACCTTTTTGGAAGTTGTAACAGTCCAGGTGTTGCCCTCATCAGTGGCTTATGCCAAATAAATTTTAATGATTTGTGATATGCTTCTACAAAGATAAACTTACTACAAAAGTACATGTGAAATATTGTGATACCAATTGATACCAGAGCATGTGACACACATTCTCTGAATAATTGGATCATGCTAACAGTAGATTTTTGAAAACAAATGCAATTAGTTCGCTATCTCACATGATGTATACCCTAAAGCTTTTCTTTTAAATTAATCATCCATGGGACATTGGCGTGCAAGCATTTATTGCCTATCTCTACTTTCTTGTGAGAAGTGGCGATGAACTACCTTCCTGAACCATTGCAGTCCACATGCTATGGGCTGACCTACAATGCCTTTGGGAAGGATATTCCAGATTTTGGCCCAGCAACAATGAAGGAACAGCAATATATTTTCAAGTCAGAATGGTAAATGGCTTGGAGAAGAACTTGCAGGTGGTGGTGTTCCCATATATCTGCTGCCCTTGTCCTTCTAGGTGAAAGTGGTCGTGGATTTGGAAGGTGCTGTCTGAAGGTCTTTAGTGAATTTCTGCAGTGCATCTTGTAGATCTTGCTGCTCCTGAGCATCGGTGGTGGAGGGAGTAGATGTTTTTGTGTGTGGTACTAAACAAATGGGCTGCTTTCTCCTGGATGGTTTCAAGCTTCTTCAGTATAGTTGGAGCTGCATTTTTCCAGGCAAATGGAGAGTATTCCATCACACTCCTGACTTGTGCCTTGTAGATGGTGGACAGGCTTCAGGAAGTCAGGAGGTGAATTTTTAGCCACAGTATTTCCAGCCTCTGACTTACTCTTAAAGCCACTGTTTATGTGTGTTGAGTCCAGTTGAGTTTCTGGTCAATGGTAACCCCCAGGATGTTGATAGTGGGGGATTCAGTGATAGTAACACAATTAAAATTCAAAAGGGATGATTAGATTGTCTCTTATTGGAGATGATCATTGCCTAGCGTTTGTGTGGTGTGAATGTTACTTGTCAGCCCAAGCCTAGAAATTGTCCATACCTTGTTGCTTTTGAACATGGGCTGTTTCAGCTTCTGAGGAGTCACGAATGGTGCTAAACATTGTGCAATCATCAGTAAACATCCCTATTTCTGACCTTATGATGGAGGGAAGGTCATTGATGAGGTAGCTGAAGATGGTTGGCTCTGTGACACTATCCTGAGGAACTCCTGCAGAGATGTCCTGGAGCTGAGGTGACTGACCTCCAACAACCACAACCATCTTCCTAAGTGTCAGGCATGACTCCAACTAAAAGAAAATTTGCCTCTTGATACTCACTGATTCTAGTTTTGCGAGGGCTCCTTGAAGCCATACTCTGTCAAATGTGGCCTCGATGTCAAGGGCTGTCTCTCTCACCTCTGGAATTGAACTCTTTTGTCCATGTTTGAACCAAGGCTGTACTTAAGATCAGGAAATGAGGACCACTGGTGAAACCAAAACTGGATGTCACTGAGCAGGTGCTAATTGACAGCACTGTTGATGACACCTTCCATCACTTTACTGATGATCGAGAGTAGACTGATGGGGCGGTAATTGGCTGGGTTGGATTTGTCCTTCTTTTTGTGTACAGGACGTACTTGGACAATTTTCCACATTGTCGGGTAGATACCAGTGTTGTAACTGTACTGGAACAACTTGGCTAGGGGAGTGGCAAGTTCTGGAGCAAGTCTTCAGTACTATTGCTGGTATGTTGTCAGGGCCTGTAGCCTTTACAGTATCCAGTGCCTCCAACCATTTCTTGATATCACATGGAATGAATTGAATTGGCTGAAGATTGGTATCTGTAATGCTGGGGACCACTGGAGGAGGTCGAGATGGATCATCCACTCGGCACTTCTGGCTGAAGATTGCTGCGAAAGCTTCAGGCTTATCTTTTGCACTGATGTGTTGGTCTCTTCCATCATTGAGGATGGGGAGATTTGTGGAGCCTCCTCCTCCAGTGAGCTGTGTGATTGTCCACCACCATTCACGACTGGATGCGGCAGGACTCCAGAGCTTAGATCTGACATGTTGGTTGTGGGATCACTTAGCTCTGTCTATCACTTGCTACTTATGAAGTTTGGCTTGCAAGTATTCCTATTTGGTGGCTTCAACAGACTGACACCTCATTTTTTAGGTTTGCCTGGTCCTGTTCCTGGCATACCTTCTTGCACACTCAATTGAACCGGAGATCATTCCCTGGATTGATGGTAATGGCTGAGTACGGGATATGTCAGACCATGAGAACAAAGAACAAAAGAACAAAGAGAAATACAGCACAGGAACAGGCCCTTCAGCCCTCCAAGCCTGCACCGATCCAGATCGTCTATCTAAACCTGTTGCCTATTTTCCAAGGATCTGTATCCCTTTTCTCCCTGCCCATTCATGTATCTGTCTAGATACATCTTAAATGATGCTATCGTGCTTGCCTCTACCACCTCCGCTGGCAATGCATTCCAGGCACCCACCACCCTCTGCATAAACAACTTTCCACGCTTATCTCCCTTAAACTTTTCCCCTCTCACCTTGAAATCGTGACCCCTAGTAATTGAGTCCCCCACTCTGGGAAAAATCTTCTTGCTATCCGTCCTGTCTATACCGCTCATGGTTTTGTAGACCTCAATCAGGTTCCCCCTTAACCTCCATCTTTCTAATGTAAATAATCCTAATCTGCTCAACCTCCCTTTATAGCTAGTGCCCTCCATACCAGGCAACATCCTGATGAACCTCCTCTGCACCATCTCCAAAGCATCCACATCCTTTTGGTAATGTGGTGACCAGAACTGTACGCAGTATTCCAAACGTGGTCGAACCAAAGCCCTATACAACTGCAACATGACCTGCCAACTCTTGTACTCAATACCCCGTCCGATGAATGAAAGCATGCCATATGCCTTCTTGACCACTCTATCCACCTGCAGTGCCACCTTCAGGGTACAATGGACCTGAACATCCAGATCTCTCTGTGCATCAATTTTCCCCAGGACTTTTCCCCAGGGCTGAGGTTACAGATTGTTCCGGAGTACAAGTCTGCTGGTGTTGTTGGTCAACAAACTCTCATGGATGCCCTATCTTAAATTGTTAGATCTGTTTTTTAAATTAATTTGTGGGATATGGGTATCGGTGACTGGTTGGCATTTCTTGCCCGTCCCTAGTTGCCCTTGAGAAGGTGGTGGTGAGCTGCCTTCTTGAACCACTGCAGTCCTCCTGCTATGGGTTGACCCACAATGCCATTAAGGAGGGAATTCCCAGGATTTTGACTCAGCAACAGTGAAGGAATGGCGGTATGTTTCCAAGTCAGGATGGTGAGTGGCTTGGAGGGGAACTTGAAGGTGGTGGTGCTCCCATGTATCTACTGACCTTGTCCTTCTAGATGGAAGTGATTGTGAGTCTGGAAGTTGCTGTCTAAAGATCATTGGTGAAGTTCCGCATTGCATATTGTAGATAGAACATACTGCTGCTACTGATCTGCTACTGGGAAGTCTGTCCCATTAAGCACGGCAATAGTGCCACATAACACAATGGAGTTTATTCTCGATGCGAAGGCGGGACTTCATGTCCACAAGGACTGTGCGGCAGTCACTCTTACTGATACTATTGTGGACAGATGCATCTGCAACTGGCAGATTGCTGAGGATGAGGTCAAGTATCCTTTTCTCTCTTGTTGGTTCCCTCACCACCTGCTACGGACCCAGTCTAGCAGTTATGTCCTTTACAACCCAACCAGCTCAGTCAGTAATGCTACTGCCAAGCTATTCTTGGTAGTGGATATTGAAATCCCCCACCCAGCATACATTTTGCACCCTTGCCAGCCAAAGTATGTCATCCAAGTGTCTTTCAACTTGGAGGAGTACTGATTGATCAACTGAGGGAGGGCAGTAAGTGGTAATCAGGAAGAGGTTTTCTTTCCCAAGTTTAATCTGAAGCCATGACATTTCATGGGGTCTTGAGTCAATGCTGAGGACTCCCAGAGCAATTCCAACCTGACTGTATATCACTGTGCTGCCACCCCTGCTGCATTTGTCCTGGGACAGAACATATCCAGGGATGGTGATGGTGGTGTCTGGGACATTGTCTGTAAGGTATGATTTTGTAGTATGATCATGTCAGGCTGTTGCTTGTCTAGTCTATGAGACAGTTCTCCCAGTTTTGGCACTAGCCCCCAGATGTTAGTAAGGAGGACTTTGCAGGGCTGACAGGACTGTTTCTACCGTTGTCTATTCCAATGCCTAAGTTCGTCCATCCGGTTTCATTTCTTTGTTGAGGCTTCTTGGCGATTGATACAATTGAATGGCTTGCTAGGCCATTTCAGAGGGCAGTTGAGAGTCAACCACATTGCTGTGGGTCTTGAGTCACATATAGGCCAGACCAGGTGAGGATGGCAGATTTCCTTCCCTGAAGGACATTAGTGAGCCTGGTGTTTTATTCTAAAAATCTGTGAACAGTACATTCTTAATTCCAGATTTTTTAAAATTGAATTCAAATTCCACCATCTGCCGTGGTGGAATTCAAACTCAGATACCCAGAACATTCACTGAGTTTCTGGATAAGTAGTCTAAGACCACGTCTTTCCTTGCAATGCAATATTGTCGAGGGATGTCTTTTCCGACAATGACTCCTTAAGTGAACATAGAACATAGAACAGTACAGAACAGTACAGGCCCTTCGGCCCACGATGTTGTGCCAACTTATTATCCTACTAAGATCAACCTGCCCTGCATACCCTACATTTTACTATCGTCCATGTGCCTATCCAAGAGTCATTTAAAAGTCTCTAAAGTATCTGACTCCACTACCACTGCCGGCAGTGCATTCCACACGCCCACCACTCTGTGTGAAGAGCCTACCTCTGACATCTCCCCTATACCTTCCTTCATTCACCTTAAAATTATGCCCCCTCGTAATAGTCATTTCCGCCCTGGGAAAATGTCTCTGACTATCCACTCTATCTATGCCTCTCATCATCTTGTAAACCTCTATCAATCCCCTCTCATCTTTCTTCGCTCCAATGAAAAAAGCCCTAGCTCCCTCAACCTTTCCTCATAAGACCTGCCCTCCAGACCAGGCAGCATCCTGGTAAATCTCCTCTGCGCCCTCTCTAAAGCTTCCACAGCCTTCCTATAATGAGGTGACTAGAACTGAACACAATATTCCAAGTGTGGTCTAACCAGGGTTTTATAGAGCTGCAGCATAACGTCACGGCTCTTAAACTCAACTCCCCTGCCAATGAAAGGCAACATACCATACGCCTTCTTAACAACCCTATCAACTTGGGTCGCAACTTTGAAGGATCTATGGACGTGGACCCCAAGACCCCTCTGTTCCTTCACACTGCCAAGAATTCTGCCATTAACCCTGTATTCTGCATTCAAATTCGACCTTCCAAAATGAGTCACTTCACACTTTTCCAGGCTGAATTCCATCTGCCACTCCTTTGCCCAGCTCTGCATCCTGTCAATGTCCCGTTGCAGCCTACAACAGCCCTCCACGCTGTCCACAACTCCACCAACCTTCATGTCTTTGGCAAACTTACTAACCCACCCTTCCTCTTCCTCATTCAATTAATTTATAAAGATCACAAAGAGCGGAGGTCCCAGAACAGATCCCTGCGGCACACCACTGGTCACTGAGCTCCAGGCCAAATACTTTCCATCTACCACCACCCTCTGTCTTCTATTGGACAGCCATTTTTGTCTCCAGACAGCCAAATTCCCCTGAATCTTATGCCTCTTTACTTTCTGAATGAGCCTACCATGTGGAACCTTAAGTGAGTTGAACATGTGTTGTTGGTCCTTCTGCCATACATATAGAAAATATTGCACAAACCATTTTGGAAGGCAATCAGTATGTTTGCCTTTATTGCAAGAGGATTTGATTACAGGATCAAAGACACTTTTCTTAAATTGTAGAGAACACTGGCGAGAATGAAACTGGAGTGTTCAGTCTCAAGCTGTTGCCTGAGAAATGATGCACTTGCTGTAGAGAAACAGCAGTCAAAGTTCACCAGCCTGATTCCTGAGATACCTGAGCTGTCCTATGATTGAAAAGAAATGAGAGGCAATCTCATCAAAACATACTAGCTTCTTAAATGGATAGACAGGTTGATTGGGCCCAATAATTTACTCTTCTCATACATACGTATGTCCTTCCTTAAGATCTTTCTTAATAACGATGCCTTATCAGTAAAGTTTGGTATTTATGGCATCTGCAAATGGAAAAATCTGAAGCATTCCTAAAGGCCTTTGTTATCCTGAGCAATAGGCATGTGTTGTACACCATCAAGATTTCCTTGGTCAGGACGGATCACAGAACATGAACATGAACAGTTTTAGCTGAAAACATTAATCTGACCTATGTTCACTTCTTTCTGGTGAAAATAATGTCTTTATAATGACTTTCCACCATCAGTGAGTGTAGGTTTTGCTCATTCTCTTTTTGTCTTTTACCAATCACGCAATATCATCGGTAATGCATTACATGTCCAGGAATATTTTCTGTAATTCTAACTAAATGCTGCTTGAACAGATCCTGACTGATGGATAAACCAAAACATAGTCTCTGGAAATAATATTTTCTGCGTGGTGTCCTGAAGGGATTAGTTTCATAAGATTCATCTGGCAATTGAGCTGACCAATATCCATGTTAGGCATTCAAATTGAAGAAGAATTTAGCTCCTGTGAATATAAGACTCAATTCCTTTCATATTGAAATTTTGCGTGGGCATTTTTATATTACCATTTGATTAGTTGGGTCCAAGCTTAGTGTCATAGAGGTATATAACACAGAAATAAACTTTTTGGCCACCAAGCTTGTACTAGTGAAAATCAAGCATCTAATTATTCTAATCCTATCTTCCAGCACTTAGCCCATAACTTTGGCATTGCAAGTGCACATCTAAATACCTCTTAAATGTTAAGAGGTTCCTATCTCAACCAACCTTAAAGGCAGTGAGCTCCAGATTCCCACTACTGTCTGGATGAAAAATTATTTCCTCACATCCCCTCTAAACCGCTTGTCTCTTCAGTTAAATCTATGCTGCCTGGTCATTGATCCCTCCTCCAAAGGGAAAAGTCTCTTCCTGTCTACCTTATCTATGCCCCTCTTAATATTATTTGTGTTCCCCTCGGTTTCGTCTGATTGAAGGAAAACAACCCCGGTCTATACAAGATAACAAGGTGTAGAGCTGGATGAACACCGCAGGCCAAGCAGCATAGGAGGAGCAGGAAAGCTGACGTTTCGGGTCTGGAGCTTCATCCAGCTCTACACCTTGTTATCTCAGATTCTCCAGCATCGGCAGTTCCTACCATCACAGTCTATCTAATCTCTCTTCATGCAGAAACTCTGGTAAATCTCCTCTGCATCCTCTCCAGTGTAATCACATTCGTCCTATAATGTGGATTCCAGGACTTCACACAGTACTCTAGCTGTGGCCTAACCAATGCTTTTGTATAGTTCCTGCATAACCTCCCTGCTCTTAAAGCCTATACCTTGGCTAACAAAGTCAAGTAACCCAGATGCTTTCTTAACCACTTTATCAATATGTTCCACTGCTGTGAGGGATTATTCCGTTGTTTACCCTGATTTCTTGGCTTGCTCATGATTGTACTGCTCAATCAGCTTTTAGATGTAGATAATAGATAATGCTGTTGCACTCCATATCATCTGGTTCACTCATAAGCTTTTCTTGCATGTGAACTTTGAAATTTCTTGGGCCATTAACAGAACTGCATCTTCTCTCAGAAGCAGTATAACATCACCTTTGAAGTTTCCTCTGGTGTCAAATCTGCCTGCTTATATCTGTCTTAGGTCATTGACTGACTCAGTGCCAGTATTCTCGTCTTCATTTGCCATGACTGGTATCATGGTGATCTTGTAAATGGCTATAACTTCATGCTTTGTTAACACTAGGAACTTTCTGCTGATGGACACTTGTGTTCACTTGATAAAATGCTTGTGGTTATCATACAGACTTGGCCTAACTGCATTTCTATGTAAATGTATCAATGAATTAATAAAAGGAATGTGTGACCCAGTATGTTAGTGTGGCAGTTGTAGGTTATATTTTTGACATTCAGAGATCCAGATACATATCCTTCAGGATGCTGACTGCTAAGATGTTTGCCTTTCCTCCTGTGTCAACTTTGTTGTGAACCTAGGTTTGCTGGTTTTCTTTGGTCATATGATGCTAATAGTAGCTAAAGCTTCTCACTGTTTGGCTTGGTCCACACGATGTGCTATGTTCATAATGTGGAACGACTGTTTGATATTCAGATTAATGACTTTTCCATTTTGAATCTTATTCCAGGCGAATTTTGCTGCAAACTTCATGTACTTGATTGCAGGTATGGGGGTTTCTGGTGCACTCTCTGTTGCTGTCAGCACCTTGTAGATGGTTTCTTTGTTTGGTTGCATTTTATTGTGCTCTCTTGTTTGCTGCATCCTGGCTACTGTATTAATATTGGTAGATGCACTTAATGCTTGCATGTATTATTGTCTGGCCACAATGCCTTTACATTTTCTGACATTTTTTAGTAGTGATTCAATATCATGACCTTTCTGTCTTAAAGGTTTTTTTGGAAGGCTTTGATTGGGATTGAATCTGTAACAGACTCCACTTACCACTCCAACAATTGAGTTTCTCAGAAATCGTAGTCCTTGCCCTGTCAAGACACCTGCTCACGGACTGATCAATTTATTCTTATGGCTGTTGCTTGTAAGACATAAACTCCAAATTGTGAATTCTGAAGTTTGTTTTTTTTACACGTAACTGATATACCAATATGTTCCATCATACAGCACAGCCCTTATTATCCTCCACACGCAGGCCCAAAACATTGACTTTTAGCAACCCTTAATTTTCAATGGCTATCTTTATTATCATTTGTTTATCTGGTTTTATGATCACTAAATATAAAAAGTAAAGCTCTATCCTTTGTTTAAATGTCAAAATTCAGATAAGACATCTGAGGGCCTCCACTTCATGCCAGGGAACTTTATGATCATTTTCCTGATGTTCACTATTTTTTATGAATGCTGTTGATCAATAGGGCATTTAGAGCCTTTCTACTCCATGGGGAGAATTGGCATTGCAACTGTTGTATTTGTTTTCCTTCTGTTTTATGCTGTTGCTTAGCTTTTTTTCTCTCATTTTGCTTTTTAGCATGTACTTTTATCATGAGCGTGGGAATGGCACCTAATGACATCTTGATGGCCCTGCAGCTTTTACAAACCACTTCAAGACTGACTCAATGCTCACGTGAGCTAATCCAGTCAGTTCACAAATCCTGCACTCATTTTTCAGCCCGTATTGTTTTGTACAACAATTTCTACTTCCTGGAGTTTCAATGCACGTACAGCTTGTGTACTGATTTGAATCTGGTCTGAGGCTCTTCCTCTGGTTGTCAAACTCACATTGCTGCCCTTACTTTGACTAAGACAAAACATCACTAATCACCAAGTTTACTTGTAAAACATTTACAGATCTCACAACCAGACCAGGCATACGTTCTATTTATTCAAAGATATGATACAAAGTTACTCAGCGCACAGATTTGTTATAGAGGTTCATCGACTATTGTTACCATGAAGCACAACTTCACTGCTTTGCTTGTTAGGCTGTGAAATGGCTGCTGATCACATGTTCTACATCACCTCAAAGACAACTGGTTTCAAAGGTAACTGTCAAGCCAGCTGCAAGAACAATCATATTAGTGGCTTCTCCCGATTGTCGTTCAATGAAATACATTTTACGAACAAAAGTAGCATTTTGGAATTATAACAGAAGAAGTGCCTTTTGTTTCTCACCAGCAGTCAATTCCTAAAAATACACATGGTATTTATGGATCTGCCATGAGTGTTAAGCAGAAAGATAGAGTGGCTGAATGAACATGAAGAAAGTGTGCGTGTTGTGCAATGGGATTAGAAATGTGGCTATCATGGATCTGCTCTGCAGCGCCATCTGTAACGCATGGCAGCAAATAGCTGAGACATTGGACTGACTCTCTTCAGCACTTAGTTTCCAGCCTGTAAACGTCGGAGTAGCTGTTGCACAGAAAATGTTTAAGTAATGTTGCTGATATGAATCCTGTAGAATGCACCTGCTCTAAATACACAGATCAATGTGATATTTGAACTGATGGCCATCTGCCACCTCTGCCAGTATGCCACACAGCAAAACTCAGCAGGCAGGCCTGGCAGCATCTGTGGGGAGAGAAACAATGTAAATATTTTGAGTCCACTTTGATTCTTCTTCAGAACTGAAAGGAGTAGGAAAATGTTTTTTGTTATCTAATTTTGACTGATGTGGATGGAGTAAGGGAACAGATGGTGTAGAGGCCCAGTACAAAAGACAAAGTTAATTGTGTTGAAAGAGAAATTGGGATGTAAAATTTATGTAAATAAAGTTGTGAAAGTGTAAAAATGGCTCCTCGTTACTGAGAACAAAATAATTAAAACACAAACAAATTAAGGGCATGGAGGTGAGATGGTGGGGAATGTAAGAAAACTAGAGGAAGACATAATGTGGTCAGGCTCTGAGGTTGCAGAGTTCAATTCTAAGTCCTTGAGACTGAAATGTGCCTCAGTAGAAAAGGAGATGTCGTTCCTCAAGCATAGAATGTGCTCTGTTGAACCATTACAGCAGACCCAGGACAGAAATGTTAGCATTAGAGCAAGAGGATTTATTGAAATGGCAAGCAACTGAAAGGCCAAAGTCGTTCCTGCAGACGGATTGGCGGTGTTCCACAAAGTGGTTACCAGGGCTGCATTTCGTCTTGCCAATGTGAAGGAGACCACATTGTGAGCAGCAAATCCTACTGACATTATGTTCCAAAATGTGCCAGATCTCCACTGCAAAGTACAAACCCATCACTGCTGAGCTGAAAAGAGTAGAGGGACAGCAGGGTGAGCCCGTCACTACCTCCAAGCAGTAACCTCAAGAGCTAGCCATTGTTTAACCACAATCAGTTGGTACAATTGCCCCAAAACTCTGTAGTGCACATATAACCATCAAACAAAATTGACTAGTTTACCAGGCACGTGTCCCCACCTGTATTGAAAGGCAGTGGACAGCAATGAAGAGGCTGTTAGATTGACTTGAGGCAAGAATTGAAATTTGGCAGTAATCCTTACCACTCAAATTTCTCACTTTCTTCCAAATATTTCACTGCATCTTCTTCACTTCTTGTCTCTTCGCCTCAATCAATATCAGTCAGAGCAAATCTGGTCATTATCATTCTGCTATTTCTGAGATCTAGGTGTATGGAAATTGGCAGTCAGATTTTTTTACATTGCAACAGTGACTACTGTTTTTAAAAAATGTATGTGCCATAAAACATTCTGCATGACATGCACACGCTGGTCTTCTTAAATTCTGCATTCTTCCAATCTTCACTCCTCCGTACTCCACATCTGACATGTAACTAATTATAGGAGTTGGTTAGCTCAGTTGGCTGGACAGCTAGTTTGCGCTGCTAATATTGTGGGTTCAATTCCCATACTGGCTGAGGTTACCACAAAAAGCTCTTTTTCACAACGTCTCCCCTCACCTGAGGCTTGATGACCCTCAGGTTAAACCACTACCAATCTGCTCTCTCTAATGACAGAGTATGCCTCTGGTCTAGTATGACTATGGTGATTTTACCTTTATTCTAAAATGAAATGCTGACTTTAAAAAGATCATGCGCTACTTTGATTGATTTCTACGTGGTTGCTGAATTTGAAGAGGTGTGTGGGGATTTCTACTGCAATTTAAAATTGCTGATGTCTTGCAGCGAGTGACCTGGCTCTTACTGATATCCTTGGTTTCAATCCTGCTTGGCCTGCAGAATGACAAGGAAAATGACCAAATTAATACAGGACAAGGCTGCTTGAAGAGGAGGGGGAGAGAATGTCTCTCAATAAGAGGCCATATCCATCCAAGATCTCAAGGGAGCTATTTTGTTAAACCAATCTGAGCAGTGAACAGGTTGCATGATATCTGTATTTCACTGTACTGATGCTTACTAAAATCTACCACTTGTTGTAGCCACCTTCAACGCAGAGCAAGAATGGCATTGCCAATAGCTGTAATCGTGAGCATATTGTTGCATCAGGCTCTTTCAAGACATTAGCAGCAGCATCTCCAGCATCTCACTGTATACTGTCCACTATAATATGAGAAAAGTTACTGAACCCTCTGTGTGTGCAAAGAAGGGAATGCATCAATAGTTTGATAAGGGGTGGTTATCTGCCTTATGTCTGGTGCATAACGTACATGTACATGAATACCATGCATGTCACGAGAACTATACATTGTCATTCAGTAGATCCTTAGGGAACATAAGCAACGTTTCTGCTGTTTGACCCACACTGGAAGAGCCCTTCCTTACTCACTGGAGCATTTGACACCATTTATTTTGATCAAATGTGAGGTGATGCATTTTGGAAGTACTGGTAGAAATTATACCGTGAATGGCAGAACCCTTAGGAGTTTTGATATGCAGAGGAATCTGGGTCTGCAGGCCCACAGATCATTGAAAGTGGCAGCGTTGGTAGTTAAGGTAGTAAAATAGACTTACGGCATGTTTGTCTTCATTGGAAGGGACATTGAATATAAGGCTAGACAAGTTATGCTGCAGCTTTGTAGAAATTTAGTTCGGCCACACCTGGAATATTGCACACAGTTCTGGTCACGACACTACCAGAAGGTCATGGATGCTTTGGAGAGGGTACAGAAAAGTTTTACCAGGATGTTGCCTGGTGTGGGGTTTTTAGCTATGAAGAAAGGTTGGATACTCTGGGTTTGTTTTCACTGGAATGCAGGAGGTTGAAGGGTGACCTGATAGAAGTTCATAAGATTGGGAATGGCATGGATAGAGTATAAAGTATGAGACTTTTTCCCAGTGGGAGGGGTCAATTACTTGGGGATACAGGTTCAAGGTGCTAGGGGGGATGTTTAAAAGAGATGTGCAAGGCACACAAAGAGTGGTGATGCCTGGAAAGCATTACAGAGGAGGTGGTAGCAGCAAACACAATAGCAGCATTCAAGAAACACTTGGGTGAATACATGAATGGGAAGGGTATAGAGGGATACAGATCCTGTAAGTGAAGACAGTTTTAGTATGGAAGGGCAAAATCTGGTGATGCAGACTTGGAGGGCCGAAGGGCCTGTTCCTGTGCTTTATTGTTCTTTGTTCTATCAGCTGTATCTGCAAAATCTGAACATCATAAGGCACACCTTTGGTAAATAGTGAGCAGTTGAAGGAAAGGAGCACTGTGAGGGGGAGAAAGTGGTGCAGCATGGAAAAGGGGAGAAGTACACAACACAGCGCCTTCCAATGGGCTGCCAGTGATCACCTCAACCAACAGGGGTACCTTGAGCATAACCCCATTTAACCACAGTGCAGCACTCTACAATCCCTCTGTAACTAACGATCACAACATCTTCTTTGCTCTAATGGCAAAACAAAATCTACTACAAAACCGAATATTCTGAATTAACTCCATTAACCAAGCCATCCAATATTCCATATAAAAGTCAACTAATTTCCATTGCACATAGCCAGCGTGCCTGTTGTCTGTCTGCCTTTGCCTGGCCCAGAGCAGCAGGTATTGCCACCTCATTGGTTGCACGGACCTTCAGTGAGTACTCCTTTCATTGCAGAGCACTCTGAACTTTGGACCTTGAGAGCCCAGCTTCTAACTGAATGACCTTGGCATGGTCATCAGTGAACTGGGCTGGCCATCAGGCAAGTGCAAGGGTGTGAGATGTGTGGGAAGGTCATTGTGCTGAGTAAGGAAAGTAGGTCCATGCCCCAGGGTACCATTGGCAAACCCCAAGGGTGGCACCTCTGCAATTTGCGCAACATAATAGAGGGTTAAAATTGTATCAGCGATAAAAGGTACTGCAGATGCTGGAGAATCCGAGATAACAAGCATGGGGCTGGATGAACACAGCAGGTCAAGCAGCATCATAGGAGCAGGAAAACTTGACGTTTTGGGCCTAAACCCTTCATCAGAAATGGGGGAGGGGAAGAGGGTTCTGAAATAAATAGGGAGAGAGGGGGAGGTGGATAGAGGATGGATAGAGGAGAGGATAGGTGGAGAGGAGGCAGACAAGTCAAAGAGGCGGGGATGGAGCCAGTAGAGGTGAGTGTAGGTAGGGGGGTAGGGAGGAGATAGGTCAGTCCAGGGAGGACGGACAGGTCAAGGGGGCGGGATGATGTTAGTAGATAGGAGATGGGGGTGTGGCTTGAGGTGAGAGGAAAAACAGGTTAGGGAGGTGGAGATGAGCTGGGCTGGTTTTGGGATGCGGTTGGGGGAGGGGAGATTTTGAAGCTTGTGAAATCCACATTGATGTCATTGGGCTGCAGGGTTCCCAGGCTGAATATGATTTGCTGTTCCTGCAGCCTTCGGGTGGCATCACTGTGACATTGCAGGAGGCCAAGGATGGACATGTCATCTGAGGAATGGGAGGGGGAGTTGAAATGGTTCGCGACTGGGAGGTGCAGTTGTTTGTTGTGAACTGAGCGCAGGTGTTCTGCAAAGCGGTCCCCAAGCCTCCGCTTGGTTTCCCCGATGTAGAGGAAGCCACAACGGGTACAGCGGATGCAGTATACCACATTGGCAGATGTGCAGGTGAACCTCTGCCTGATGTGGAAAGTCTTCTTGGGGCCTGGGATTGGGGTGAGGGTGGAGGTGTGGGGGCAGGTGTAGCACTTCCTGCGGTTACAAGGAAAAGTGCCGGGTGTGGTGGGGCTGGAGGGGAGTGTGGAGCGGACAAGGGAGTCGCGGAGGGAGTGGTCCCTCCAGAAGGCAGATAAGGGTGGGGAGGGAAAAATGTCTTTGGTGGTGGGGTCTGATTGCAGATGGCGGAAGTGTCGGAGGAGGATGCGTTGGATCCGGAGGTTGGTGGGGTGGTATGTGAGGACGAGGGGGATTCTTTTTTGGTTATTGTTGCGGGGACGGGGCGTGAGGGATGTGTTCCGGGAAATGCGGGAGACACAGTCGAGGGCGTTCTCGACTTGCTGGACTGCTGTTAGACCTTAAAAGCCTCTGAACACCGATAATTAGGAGACAGAAACAATGGAGGCTACAGTCACAGAGGAACAGAATAGGACTGGAGAGTCAGAGGCAATTAGACAGTTGCTAGCCAAGAAGCAATTGTCGCTCAGCCGAACCATTAGAAATAAAAACTGAGAATCAGGAGGTAATTCCTCAGAACAGCCCAACAAACTGTGTCATCTGTTTCCCCTCAATAGCACCTTAATCTTAAGTAGAAACATCTTGAGACATGTATGCTAACACTGAAGCTGGTTACTTTAAGGTGATTGTCCTTTTAGTTCGCACACAATTCACTGGCACCACTTAAAGTTCATTCAGTTGAAATTCTCAGTAACCATAGCAATGTGAAAAGCAGCTGCTTCAAGAACCAATCAGAAACTTCTTACTTTTAGGACAGTTGAGTGATGTCAAATAGCATTTTCAAACACCGTGCTTATTAAAATGAAAGCTTCATGTTATTATCTGATCTGAAAATGTGTGGCCGTGTTACATTTGCCTTTCACACCCTGGTGTAAATTGGATAGCCTACTTTTCCTCAAGCAGTCAGCTGAACCCCTCTATACTTCCAGATTCAACTAGTTTAATTACTTGAGTGATGACAGCCCAATTCTACTGCTTGAGGACGTACAGCTCTCACAAGTTAGAGCAGAAATATTATCGTGGCTGGATGCCAGCCTGGATCAGAGATGTCAAATTCAGATGCAACACAATGTGAGTGCTCTGCATCTCCATACTGTCTAGATTTGGACTGGTGGGTTACCACCGAAATTAACCGAATAGTTTCCTGAGGTCCTAGCAGAGGCTGACTACCCTTGACTAATCCTCTAAAATAGAGGGAGCCAGCAGTCTCAGACATCCAATTACCCTATTGTCAGTCTTGGCTTCAATTGGCCTCCCAGTGCAAATCTTAAGGATAAGACATACCTACAGTGGTATCACTCTGCATCCTTTATTTAAAATCTGTTTCAAGAGCTCTCTAACTATATTGGGAACACCACATAAATTTCACTTCAAGTGTTAACAAAGAGAAGGCTCAGGATTATGCCTCACTGTCCCTGCTGCCACTGCCTAGCCAGTACACACAGGGTACTACTGACAGGAGAGTCACCCTTTGTGTCTTGTGGTGTATGAGTCACAGGAAATCCACTGGTGCCACTTAATAAATGCTGTGTTTCTCTCTGCAATCTTAAGATTGACGTCCCTAAATGCACTTTGGCTATGATTCAAAATAAGATCCCTAGTCAAAACAACTAAAATATAAGATGTCACTTTTCAATTTATTAATGGTATAATTCATCAAAATGTCATCTTCCATAACTCAAAATTAATTCTGAAGATGCTGAATTGATTCGTGTTTATATTCTAAAGCTATCAGATGCTGGAATAATTTTCTCAATAGTGCTTATGAGTGAAATGAAATATTGCACCCAGGACTGGTGCTGATCACCTCTCTGGTGCTTAGTTTAGATTCTTCTACTTTATTTGTTTTTAACCTTAAGGTGGTGATTTCTGCATGTTGGGTACACTGAAAGCGCAGTCAAATTGAATCTGCACTTTACCAGGTAGTATGTTTGGTCTCAACATCCATTTTAAGTAATGCTTTATTGAACGTCAACAACAATTCCAGATTCTATGAGCAGCAGCTGGATGTTAGATTTCATTCTTCTGATATCCTAAATTGATCTGTCTTCATATCTACACAATATCACCCTGTGGGGACTCCTCAATATTAAAGACTTTCTGATCTTTCCAGACCCATATGCAACATGGCAACAGATTGTAACTAATGATTTGGTATCATGATATTTTCATTGTTTAAAATTGTTTTGGAATATTTTTAGCTATATTATTGACTGTTGTACCTGGATCTTTTTTAACACATCTGTTATAATTAACAAATCTTATAGCAGCATGGGTTTTCCTGTCAGTGCTCCCATCATTAGTACTGTCACCTGGCTACCCAAATTCATAGTGTGTATTGGACACTGTGGACCGATTCTTTTACAGTGGGGGACCTCTTTTCAGTGAGGGGACATATCAATGATGAAGCTCAGCATTGCCCCCAGGTGGCCAGTGCTAATTTTCAATATCTGAGGAATGGTGTCTTTGGTGGAAGAGACCTCAAAACCTCTACCAAGCTTATGGACTACAAGGCAGTAGCATTAGCTGTTCTCCTATAAATGTTGGAGATATGGACAATGTACAGCAGGGACCTTAAATTCCTGCAAAGTGACAGCAATTAGTGGACTTTCCCAATCCTATCTAAATTACCCCCGTGGGTGTAGGGGAGTAGGGAGGTCAATTTTCTGGATTCAGCTGTTTTCGTGTTTCCGAAATGACGTTAAATATTGTGAAAACACATGTCATAGTGAATGTATTAAGGAGCCCTAATAAAACTGAACTCAGTGGGAATCAGGGGCAAATGTCTCTATTGGTTGGCTGTCATATCTATCATAATGGAAAATAATTGGAAGTCAATCATCCCAATCCCAGGACATCATGGTAGAGGCTACTCAGGTAATGTCCTAAGCCCAACTATATTCCACTGCTTCATTAATGTTGTTCCTTTCATCATTTTATCAGACATGAAGATGATTGAACAATGTTCGTTGAAATTTGCAATCCATCAGATGCTAAAGCTGTCCATGCCCTCATGCAGTAGGACCTGGACAACACCCAGGCTCAGGTTGACAAATGATAAGCACTATTTGTCTCGCTCAAATGTCTGGCTTGTAAGAGCAATCTTAAGCTGTTAGGGAACCAATACCAAAGATTAAGATCTCTGAAAAGAATCAGGCTTTGAAAGCAGAAGAGAGGAGTTGGAAAGGAAAAACTCTGGTATGTCAGTGAAGTCAAAACTTGTTGGAGATATTTTGTGAAAGGCTGGATCTCAAAGTAAAGTTTTGATCACTAGGGATAATGCAAGCCACTCTGAATATTCCAACACCAATGCAAACAGCTAGGAGCATTTTTATATTTTTCAGAATTCAAGACAAAATCCAATGAACTGAACTGAATAATTTTCTGTTTTGTTTCAGTTTTAAGTGTCAATGGATTTAGACCTATACATGTCATTATAAGTTTTCTTATTTCATTACTTTTCAGAGAACATCATTGGAAATTACCAATAGTCAGAGGATGAACATTAATGTGTGCATCATGTTCTCAACACCATTGGAGGCACTTAGCGCTGTTTTAGGCTTCATTTGTTTCCTTGACAACATTGGAGCTATGCAAAAAGTCTATCAACATGCTGATCCTGATGTTGTCTGTTTTCTTCATAGTGCACATTAGAGATAAAAAAAATCTTAATTTCTACAAATTCAAAAATCTCAAGGATCATTTTTATCAGAGTCAGACCGCAGCACAGTCATAAATTCACGAGTACTCATCTACCTTATGATACATGTACTCTCAAACACAATTGTTTCCATCCAGACATTATTCCGTCAAAGTGAAATTTCAACTTGATGTCCAGGTATAAAACTAGAGATGTGAGTCAACTACCTGTTGTAAAGCCTAGCTGATTTTCATGTCCGTTGTTATCATTTTTTATAGTAAATAACTGATCTCAAACACCAGTACTCAGTCAAATCAAGAAGGTAGAAGCCTACCTTTTCATTTCCAAATAAATCTCTGATGTAATAAAATTGCCAACGTGTTTGTATTTGCATAACAGACAATGCAGTCAAGTGTAGCATCTGGATATGATAGGTGATCATAGCACCCAGCATGACTGTTTAACTGCTGGTTCCATTCATCCCAGTCATATGGATACCCAGATAATATGGTCATGAGCATACAGCCTCTACGCAACTAAACTCAGACAAATGTCTGTGTCAAGCCAGTTTTGATATGGGACTCCTGTTCAAATCCATTCCAGGAGAAAGAGTCCCAGCAAATATGTGGCGGTGTAGTGGTCATATCACTGTGTTAGTAATCCAGAGCCCCCGTCTAAGCTTTTAAGATCACATTAGGTTGGGCAAATACATTAGAGGATTGGCTAACCAACAGAAAGCAGAGAATAGGTCTTTTTCTCATTGGCAAACTGTCACTAATGGGGCACCATAAGGTTTGGTTCTGGGGCCCCACCTATTTACAATCCGAATGAATAACTTGGATGTGGGGATAGAAAGTAGTATAGTCAAATTTTCAGTCGACATGAAAATAGGTGGAAAGGTAAGTTGCAATGAAGAAATAAGAGATCTACAAAGTATAGATTACGTTAATAGGTCAAAATCTGGCAGGTGAGTTTTAATATGGATAAGTGTGAAGTTTATCCATTTTAGTCAGAAGAACAAAAAGGCAAATCATTGTTTAAGTATCAAGATTCTTCAAAATTCTTTGGTGCAAAGGGATCTGGGTGTCTTCATATATTAGTTGCAGAAAGCTAGTGTGCAGGTACAGCAGATAATAACGATGGAGAATGAAATTTTGGCATTTATTGCAAAAGGAATGGAGTAAGGAAGTAGGGAAGTTGCAATTATACAATGCATTGGTGAGACTGCAGTACTGTGAAGTACTGTGTACAGTTTTGCAACCCTGCTTGAGGAAGGATGTAATTGCATTGTGGGCAGTTCAGAAAAGGTTCACTCAATTAATTCCAGAAGTAAAAGGTTCATCTCATGAGGAAAGATTGTGCATTTTAGGACTATACTCTCTAGAGTTTAGTAGAATGAGAAGATATCCAGTTGAGGCATATGTGATGCTACAGGGGAATGACAGAGTAGATGTAGAAAGGATATTTCTCCTTGTGGTGCAATCTGGAATAAAAGGCCATAATTTAGGCTAAGGGGTGGCAGATTTAAAACAGGACTGAGGAGAAATTATTTCTCTCAAAGGGTTGTGAATCTGTGGAATTCATTAATCCAGAATGTAGTGAATAGTGAGTACAGTTAAGGAGGAGATAGTCAGAATTTTAATTAGTAATGAGTTAAAGGGCTATGGAATGTGGGCAGGAAATTGGAGTTGGGGCCAAGATGAGACCAGCTACGATTGTATTGAATGATGGAGGAGACTTGAGGGGATGAATCAGTTACTCCTGCTCCTAATTCTTTTGTTCTGTGTGATGGGGAGGTGCAGCTTTTATAGGAGTCATGGTGGTCAATCCTGGAAAGAGTGCAGGGCTGCCTGATGTAGAGTTGAGCTGGGTGGAAAGCCTCCTCCATTGTACTGATACTGTCAAAGAAAGGAAAAGAAGCAATAAAACAACAGCCCTCATCTCTCACGGTCCCTGTTATAGTCCATCAATACCAAGCCCTGTTAAATCATACCCCAGCATCCATCTCCAATGGCACTTCACACCTTACATACCCTCTGCAATGGCCCTCATACCTTCCATGTCACTGCTGTACACCAACACAAACCCATGACTACTGCTGGAGAAGGATTTTAAAGAGGAGTCTGAGTCCCCTGTTCAGCTGCACAAATCAGACTCTAGTTGGAGCTCCTTACCAATGTAGCATGGGAGAGGTCTCTAGGACACTCTGCCTTTCCCAAAAAAGAACAGGATATTTATATATAGAGATAACAAGCGTGGGGCTGGATGAACACAGCAGGTCAAGCAGCATCATAGGAGCAAGAAAACTTGATGTTTTGGGCATAGACCCTTCATCCAGCATCTGCAGTACCTTTTATATCTAGGATATTTATATATACTGTGTTATAATGGTTACATGCAACATTAACATCAGTTTTTGTCACATCTCCTCTGACCTACACATCCAATCCTGTGAATGATGAACAACTTCATGGTCAATCCTAGGTCTTCCCATGATCTTGTAATGTTTGCCAGACCAACATCTCATCTGTCCTTTGACTCTTATAATATATCTAATTGACTACATTCCAATACTGATTGTTATGTCCCGTCCCTTTCATTTGCCAGCTGCATCATAAATTTGCTTATTATTAATGATGTTTCAAATTCTGTTATGCAATTTATAATCCTTGCCAACCTTAGTACAGAAGATTAGAAAGGGTGTTAATTTCTACCAAATGTTATAAAGTTTGTAATATCAGCTCTAATATAAAGTTATTTATGAAGTTAATCATAGTTACACTTAATACTACAATTCTGACACAATATTGATAACTTTGGGCTTCCCTCTTACCCAACTTTGAAAGGTCAGGCATACATAGTCTCTGTGTTTAGAAGGTGCCATTTACAACACAGAGTCATAGAGTCATGGAGGTCTACAGCATGAAAACAGGCCCTTTAGCCCAACTTGCTGATGCTGCCCAGTTTTTACAATTCTCAGTCCCATTTGCCTGCATTTGGTCCTCATCCCTCCATTCCTATCCAATTCATGTACCTGTCTACATGTTTCTTCAGGGACAAAATTGTACTCACCTCTACCACCACCTCTGGCAGCCTGTTCCAGACATTCACCACCCTCTGTGTGAAACAATTGCTCCTCTGGATCCTTCGGTATCTCTCCCCTCTCATCTTAAATCTCTGCCCTCTAGTTTTAGACTACCCTATCATGGAGAAAATTTGTCCACTATTGCCTTATTTATGCCTTTCATGATTTTATATACCTCTATAAGGTCACCCTTCAGCCTCCTACACACCAAGGAAAAAAGTCCCAGCCTATTCAACCTCTCTTTATAACTCAAACATTCCAGTCCAGGTGGTGTCCCAGTAAATCTTTTCTGCACTGTTTCCAGTTTAATAATATCCTTTTTATAGTAGAGCAACCAGAACTGCATGCAATACTCCAAATGTGACCTAACCAATGTTTTGTACGAGTGCAACAAGATGTCCCCCCTCCTACACTCAATGCTCTGACCAAAGAAAGCCGGTATGCTGAAAGCCTACTTCACTACGTTGTCTACCTGTGACTCCACTTTCAAGGAGCTAGAAACTTGTACCCCTAGATCTCTTTGTTTTACAATAATCCCTAGGGACCTCCTATTGACTGTGTAAATCCTGCCCAGGTTTGCCTTACCAAAATGCAACACCTTGCATTTATCTAAATTAATTTCCATCTGTCATTCCTCAGCCCACTGGCCCAATTGATCAATTTCTCAGCACATTCCCAGATAACCTTCTTCACTGTCACTATACCACCAATTTTGGTATCAGCCATAAGCTTACTAACCATGCCTCCTAAGTTTTCATCCAAGTCATTTATATAAATGAGGAATAACAGTGGATCCAGCACCAACCTCTTGGAGGTCACAGGCCTCCAGTCTGGAAAACAACCCTCTACTGCTGCCCTCTGTTTTCTTCCTTCAAGCCAATTTTGTATCCAATTAGTTTTACCTGGATCCCATGAGATTTAAACTTACTCAACAACCTACTATGCAGTACCTTGTCAAAGTCCTTGCTCAAGGTCGTGCAGACAATGTCTATCATACTGCCCTCATCTACTTTCTTGGCTGCCCCTTCAAAAACCTCAACGAAATTCATGAGGCACGATTTCCCACAAGCAAAGCCATGCTGACTATCCCAAACGAGTCCTTACCTCTCTAAATGCCTGCAGATCCTAACTCTCAGAATCCCCTCTAACGAATTACCCACCACAGTGGTTAGGCTCACTGGCAAGTAATTCCCAGCATTATCCCTGCAGCCTTTCTTAAAACATGGCACAACATTAGTCACTTTCCAAATTTTAGGCACTTCACCTGATGTTAGAAATATCTCCACAAAGGGCCCTGCAATTTCTTCCTTGGCCTCCTACAAATTCCTGGGATATACTTTATCAGGTTCCAGGGATTTATCTGCCTTAATGCATTGTAAGAATTCCAGCACCTCCTCTTCTGTAATATGGACGCCCTTCAAAACATCACTATTTATTTCCCCAAGTTCCTGAGCATCCATACCTTCTTGACAGTAAATACTGAAGACAAATATTCATTTAAGAGCTCCCCCGTATCTTGTGGCTCCACCCGTAGATGATCTTGTTGATCTCTAAGAGGCTGTATTCTCTCTCTAGTTACTTTTTTGCCCTTCATTTACTTATAAAATCGATTTGGATTCCTCTTTACCTTATCTGCCAACACAATCTCATGGCCCCTTTTAGCCCACCTGATTTCTCTCTTAGGTGTACTCCGACACCCTCTACCCTCCTCAAGGAATTCACTCGATCGCAGCTGCCTATACATGTCGTATGCCTCCTTCTTTTTCAAGATCAGGGCCTCAATAACTCGAGTCGTCCAGGGTTCCCTCCTCCTGCCATGCTTACGCTTCACTCTAACAGGAATCTGTTAGCCCTGAATCCCCCTTAACTCACTTTTGAAAACCTCCCACTTACCAGATGTCCCTTTGGCTGAAAACAGCCTCCCCAATCAACTTTTGAAAGTTTCTGTCTAAGACCATCAAAATTGACCTTGCTCTAATTTAGAACTTTAACTTGTGGACCAGATCCATCCTTTTCCATAGCTATTTTAAAACTAGTGGAATTATGATCACTGGTTGCAAAGTGCTCCCCCATTAACACTTCTGTCACTTGCCCCGCCTTATTTCCTGAGGATGTCAAGTATTGCCCCTTGTCCAGTAGGACTATTTACATACTGCATGAGAAATTCTTCGTGAACACACTTAACAAATTTCTGTCCATCCAAGCCCTTAACATTATGGCAGCCCTAGTCTATGATAGGAAAGTCAATATCTCCTACTGTAACAACCCTATTATTCTTGCAGTTGTCTCCAATCTCCTGACATATTTGCTCCTCGGTCTCCTTGCTGACTATTTGGGGGCTGGGTCTACAGTACAATGCTATCAAAGTGATCTCCCCCTTTTTTATTTCTCCGCTGTACCCACATAGACTCAGTGAACAAACCCACAAGAATGTCTACTCTCAGTACTGCCGTGATGTTCTCCCTAATCAAAAACACAACTCTCCCTCGTCTCTTGCCTCCCCTTCTATCAGAATATTGACCTGCCAATCCTGTTCCCCCTGCCCCATCAGCCACGTTTCTGTAATAGCTATAATATCCTAGTTCTATGTTCCCATCCATGCCCTGAGTTTATTTGTCTTACCTGTCAGTCCTCTTGCATTGAAATAAATGCAGTTGAACCCAGACTTCCCCTGTTTCCGACCAGTGCTCTTGCCTGCCCTGTCTACACTGCCTTTACTAGTTAACTTGCCCTCATTAACCTCTGTACTGTGCTTAACCTTCTCTTTTGTCTCCCTACTGTTTTGGATCCTACACCCCCGCCAGACTAGTTTAAACCCTCCTGAGTGGCTCCAGCTAAACTCCCTGACAGGATATTTGTTCCTCTCCAGTTCATATGCAACCCTTCCCTCTTGTACAGGTCACTTCTGCCCCAGAAGAGATCCTAATGATCCAAGAATCTGAATCCCTACCCTCTGCAACAGCTCTCTAGCTATGAATTCATCTGCCGAATCCTTCTATCCCTACTCTCGCTCACACTTGGCACTGTTTGCAGTCCAGAAATTACTACCCTTGAGGTTCTGCATATTAACCTTCAGCCTAGCTCCCTATAATCACTCTTCAGGATCTCATCCCTTTTCCTATTGATGTCGTTAGTACCAAAATGTACAATCACCTCTGGCTGCTTACCCTCCCCCTTAAGAATTTAGTGCAACCGCTCAGAGATGACCTTGACCCTGGCACCAGGGAGGCAACACACCATCCTGGAGGCTCGATTGCAGCCACAGAAATGCCTTTCTGTGCCCCTGACTAGTGAGTCCCTTACTACTAATGCTTGCTCGTATTTTGCCTGACCCTGCTTTACAGCAAAGCCAATTGTGCTGCCACAGGCCTGACTGCTGCTGTTGTACTCCCCGAGAGGACTTCACCCCCAACCGTATCCAAAATGGTACACTTATTCTTCTATTTGCCTGCTAGAAGATGGTTTAAAACAGAAGTCTGCTACCAGGATGGGCTTTATTGTCATTATTTGAAATACTTTTCATACTAATTCTCTTTCCTAAATAAGTTAGCACCAAATCAAGTCCCATTAATAGGAATGAAATTCAATCACTTTTACAGCTTTATCAAGTCATTAAAAAAAAACTTATTTGGATTCATTAACGTTCTCCGGGACATGACCACTTTCTTTCCCTTGTCATGTCATTTTTCTCTGCCAGTCTTCTTTTCTTCCTTTGGTTGTTATATAGGTTACAAAGTGGAAATTGTTTATTCTCTCGAGGTCATAGCGACCCTGTTTCAGATCCCCATGCTATGTTATTTGTCTCTTGGTACTCTTAAGAGGTTATCTTGCTTATACTTTTGGGTGTCCTGTTCTTCTGGCTGATGGAGTGAAAGCTTCTCTTCACAGTCTATAGTCATTTAGTTACAGAAAATTCAGTTGAATCCCTTAATGTTAGTTCATCGGCCACATTTATAATTTTAACATACCCATATAAGTGTATTTAATATGTAATGACAATTATGTAAAAAATCTTAATTATTGTGGGGTCAGACTTTTCTTCAAATCTGTGCTAAATAACAAACTTCAGACTAGCTGGTACCTTTATTCTCCAAGGGTGTTTATTGAAACCAGTCTCCATGTCAAAGGCTGACTGCCTACAGAAATCTAATTAAATTTCCCACTCCCTAATACATTTAAACTACTGTTATTGTATGAGATAACAAGGTGTAGAGCTGGGTGAACACAGCAGGCCAAGCAGCATCAGAGGAGCAGGAAAGCTGACTTTTCGGGCCTAGACCCTTCTTCAGAAATGGTGGAAGGGAAGGGGGTTCTGAAATAAATAGGGAGAGAGGGGGAGGTGGATAGAAGATGCATAGAGGAGAAGATAAGTGGAGAGGAGACAGACAGGTCAAAGAGGCGGGGGTGGAGCCAGTAAAGGTGAGTGTAGGTGGGGAGGTAGGGAGGAGATAGGTCAATCTAGGGAGGACGGACAGGTCAAGGGGGCAAGATGAGTTTAGTAAGTAGGAGATGGTGGGGGGCTTGAGGTGGGAGGAGGGGATAGGTGGGAGGAAGGACAGGTTAGTGAGGCGGGGACAAACTGGGCTGGTTTTGGGATGCGGTTGGGGGAGGGGAGATTTTGAAGCTTGTGAAGTCCACATTGATACCATTGGGCTGCAAGGTTCCCAAGCGAAATATGAGTTGCTGTTCCTGCAACCTTCAGATAACATCGTTGTGACACTGCAGGAGGCCCAGGATGGACATGTTGTCTGAAGAATGGGAGGGGGAGTTGAAATGGATCGCGACTGGGAGGTGCAGTTCTTTATTGCGAACCGAACGTAGGTGTTCTGCAAAGCGGTCCCCAAGCCTCCGCTTGGTTTCCCTGATGTAGAGGAGGCCACAACGGGTACAGCGGATGCAGTATACCGCATTAGCAGATGTGCAGGTGAACATCTGTTTGATGTGGAAAGTCTTCTTGGGGCCTGGGATTGGGGTGAGGGAGGAGGTGTGGGGGCAGGTGTAGCACTTCCTGTGGTTGCAGGACAAAGCGCCAGGTGTGGTGGGGCTGGTGGGGAGTGTGGAGTGGACAAGGAAGTCACGGAGAGAGTGGTCCCTCCGGAAGGCAGGTAAGGGTGGGGAGGGAAAAATGTCTTTGGTGGTGAGGTCGGATTGCAGATAGCGGAAGTGTCGGAGGATGATGCGTTGGATCCGGAGGTTGGTGGGGTGGTACATGAGGATGAGGGGTATTCTGTTTTGGTTTTAATTGCGGGGACGGGGCGTGAAGGATGTGTTGCGGGAGACATGGTCAAGGGCGTTCTTGACCACTGAGGGGGGGATGTTGCGGTCCTTGAAAAATGAGGACGTCTGAGATGTACGGGAGTGGAATGCCTCCTCCTGGGAGCAGATGCGGCGGAGGCGAAGGAATTGGGAATAGGGGATGGTATTTTTGCAGGAAGGTGGGTGGGAGGAGGTGTATTCCAGGTAGCTGTGGGAGTCAGTGGGCTTGAAATGAATATCTGTTTCTAGGTGGTTGCCGGATGTCTACTCTAATACATAATTATAATTATTTAAAAGGTTTCATCTAAGGTGCATCAAGAATTCCCTTTCCATTTCGTATTTGAACAAGAAATTTCAAATCAGACAGTTTCTATCTGAGGTACTCTTATCAACAAAAGAGTCTTACTGTCTGCATTTGAGCTCCAACTTTCTCAGACTTTCTGGTGATTTTCAGAAGATTTTGCTATCGGTCTGTGAAGGCCATAATTTGAGCTATACGAAATGCTGCATCAGCTATTATTTTCTTCAACCATCTTGGGTCAGCTAAAAAAATACCACAAGCAGCCATTTTGTTACATTCAGCCATAGACAGCTACAACAACCACATAGTCAAACTATGCCCCTTTGCCCACTCTCATGATCATTTTTAGCTCCAAGCTAACTTACACCAGCAATGCTTCCAAACCACCACCCTTTACCCATGTCAAGTCACCCAGTGCCCCCAATAAGCTGTAACTGGATAAATAACTTTTTAAGTGTCTATTGCATCCACTATATTTAACTTCCTTTAATTCTCTACATAAAATGAACAAACATTAGAATACATCATCCCTTTTTGAAGAGTTTATAATGGCTGTGAAGTGGTAAGCCTTTGCAATGTAAAGTATCCTGCTGTCGTAATGAAAGGTTGTGAAGTCAATCATGCAGCACCTGTTCTTTAATGATAGCCCTTAGGAGCATGCCAACTGATGGGATAAGGTAGCAAGTTTTACTTTTGTTTAACACTGCAAACATTTTTCTAACCATCGAGTTTAAAAGTTTAAATGCTTTGACCCCTTTTGCCAACTCTGCAGACAGCTCCTTGGAGCTAGTAGGAACTGCAAATGCTGGAGAATCTGAGATAACAAGGTGTAGAGCTGGATGAACACAGCAGGCAAAGCAGCATCAGAGGAGCAGGAAAGCTGACGTTTCGGGCTTAGACTCTTCTTCAGAAATGGGGGAGGGGAAGGGGATTTTGAAATAAATAGGGAAAGAGGGGGAGGTGGATAGAAGATGGATA
>JAHRHZ010000013.1:46387327-46435701 GCA_024137785.1 Ginglymostoma cirratum
TATCCATCTTCTATCCACCTCCCCCTCTTTCCCTATTTATTTCAAAACCCCCTTCCCCTCCCCCATTTCTAAAGAAGGGTCTAGGCCCGAAACATCAGCTTTCCTGCTCCTATGATGCTGCTTTGCCTGCTGTGTTCATCCAGCTCTATACCTTGTTATCTCAGCTCCTTGGAGCTGCTTCTTTTGACAGCTCCAACAAAATTCAATGAAGCTATGAACATTCATGTCCACTTTTAACAATCTCAAAAGGGCATCTGATCTCTCCCAAAGGTATCCTGGTTTGAAATCCAAAAGAATACCTTCTCTCTCCAAAAGGATACCCTGCTACAAACATTGTTGCCTTTATGAGCCAGCAAGGTGCAATTTCAAACCTTCTTCCATTTCTCCCTGCATGGTCAATGCCACAAAAATAGGAGCTGCCATGTTTGGAGACAGGTCTTACACATTCAGGCATCTGGAGTCATTTTTGTAACAACAGAAAGATTCTCTACTTTTCTGAAACATCAGGCAGCTCCTCCAACTTCATTACGAAACTGAAAGCTATGAGATCAATGGCTCAGTCTTGGATTACATCCAGATGTGCACTCCATCCTAAATAGTTACATTGGCAGTATCCTGGCAAGGCCTCTAACGTGTGAACTTGTGCATTGCTGACTCAGCTAAATTCTCTGACGACAACATTATTATAATGTTGTTGGCAGGAATCGTGTCTGTAGCAGGGAACTCACCATCAGGGAACAATTGCAATCTGTCTGCCACAACTGTCAATCACTTGCAAAGCAAAAAAAGCAGCTTGCTGCAACAATTGAAGAAGAAGGATTTATTTAAATATACAACTGTTTTCCATAATTCTTTTCTATCTAAAGTTTCAAACTCTCCTGCCATCTTTCACAATGCTGGAGGCCAGTGCTACATTGAAGCCCTTTTAGTTGGTTTGGATGATCTCCAGTTTATCAAAAGTAAAACATGGGAGGCAGTCAGGGTGCATTAGAATAGTTAATTTCCAGAGGTAACAAGCAATTGCAAGCTATTCAACCAGCTCCAATTTCAGTCATGTGGCATTTCAGGTGCTGAAGGTCCATCTTGGTGGGATAATTGGCAGGTCATTATTGCTAACAGTATACCTTCACCTCCCCTATCTGATATTCTATTGTGAGGTGATAAGGTAACTAAATGTATTAATAGCCAATTCAACATAATGGGGCTTGACGTTTTCCTTTCTCCAGAGCAGGATGGCTGATTTCAAGTCCACTGCATCAGCTTTAGCTGGAATATCTACGCAACTTAGAAATGAATGTGAACGCCTTGGCCAATTTATAAGGATGAGCGGAATGACCATTGCAATGTGGTACAGGGAGCCATTCAAGTGGGTGGAAGAAATATGAACATAGCAGTGGTACAGGTTTTTAATATTAGGGGATAGATACTGTTTTGTGCCGTCATGAATGTGAGTCCTGAAGGCTGCATTTTCTACTGAGTGTCAGGATCAAGAACATCTCCTCAGGACCAGAGAGGAAGATGGAATGTGTGGGAGGGATCCATTTGTCATTTTCCATGTTGGTCTAAAGGACCCTGATTGGACTGGAAAGGAGTTTCAGTCGAAAGATTTTTAATAGGCAAACTAGTACAGGACAAATAAAGTCAAGGAGTTAAGTGCATGGCTTTAAGATTGGTATGGGAGGGATGAATTTCAGTTCATGGGGTATTGATAACAGTGGTATGGCAGAAGGGAGATGTTCCAGTGGGATGTGCTTCACATGTATGCGATTCAATAATTAAGAACGACCACAAATATTAATTGGTTTCCCATTTTACTTGCATCCAATGGTAAGCTTATTAATTATGTTAGCTTGTTTTTAAACATTCATATGATGCAGACATCACTGGCTGGGCCAGTACTTATTGTCCATCCCTATTTGCCCAGAGGGCAATTGAGAGTCAACTACATTGTTGTGGATCTGGAGTCATACAGAGGCTGGTAGTTTCCTTCCCTTAAGGACATTAGTACACCAGATGGGTTTTTATCCTGACAATCAACAATGGTTTTGTGATCATCATCATTTGTATTTTCATTCCAGATTTTTTTATTCCATCATCTTCCATGACAGGATTTGAACCCCAGTCTCTGGAACATTATCTGGGTCTCCAGATTACTAGTCCAATGTTAATACCACTAGGCCATCACCTCCCCTGATCTAGTTACTTCCACTCCTCACTTTCATGTTGACAGCATACTAACATATAAAAATCAACTTCCTTCAGTTCAAGGCTGCATGTAAAATGCAACTTCTGTATAATGTCAATCAATCTTAAAATATTGTTGTGCCTTATTGATGTCTGCCTTGTTTGGGTGATTTAGATGATTGTTAGAACAACATTTGCCTAACAGTAGATCTAGTGTGACATGATCTGTCAATGTCATCAAGTTGGCCATTTTCATTTACAACAAACTGAGGCCGTTGTTTTTAGCTGAGGAATGTTGTTCCAGTAATTATATCATTCAAGTCAATACACAAGGAAGCCACCAAACATTAACACACTCATTGGGGACCCGTAAGGCAGTCGTGAAAGAAAATAGAGTACAGTCCATGCAGCGTAATCTGCACTGGGCAGTCGTATCACTTCATGAATAAATAAAGAGTTCGGCTTAGGAAGTTCCACATAATGGCTTCAAAATTTCTGAGTATTTTATGTAGAATTTTTATGGTTGAAGAATATTGTATCCTGAAAATTTTGCTAAAAATGAACAATTGACTATGTAGAAATTTGTATTTCAATATTATCTGGTTTCTGATACAGACATCTCTTGATTCTGTTTGTAAGTAAATTCTGTGAGCTTCTACTCCCAAATGTAACGCTTCACCAGATAAGAATGTAGATCAAAGATAGCAGTATAACAGTAAAGCTTAATTCTCTCATCTGCGCTCTTGTCGACAGGATTGGAGCCTGCCTTGAAAATATACGTGAGGGTCATTTTGATTCTTTCATTGCTTATATTTTGACATAGATAGTGAATTCTTTGCAATTTTCATGGATGTGCAGGAACAATATGCAGAAATTAATGTATCCCCTGTCACCCACACCAACATGTGGGAGAGGCTATAGAATGAGTACACAAAGGCTCAGAGTGATGTGTTGACTGCTTGTCAACTTCACCCATTAAGTCCAAGGCAGGAAGGGAACAGCCGTCCCACTTAGAGCAGAAGAAGCCAAGGAGTTGCCACTTAAAACCCATTATCACTAATATTCAACCAGAGGTTGTGGGTCAGGGAACTTCGATAGGGTCAGGGTTTCAGCCAGAGTGTACCTTGCAGTTTGCATGCATGGTATGAAGTTATGGTTAAAACCCTGACCCTATCGAAGTTCCCTGACCCACAACCTCTGGTAGAATATTAGTGAAAATGGGTTTTTGAGTGGCCACTCCTTAGCTTCTTCTGCTCTAAGTGGGAAGGCTGTTCCCTTCCTGCCTTGGACTTAATGAATAAAGTTGACAAGCAGTCAACACATCACTCTGAGCCTTTGTTGCCATGCATGCAAACTGCAAGGGACACTCTGGCTGTTTTGCTTGTGATCTGCTGAAGCAGTCTGTCTTGCTGATGTGCCCTTTGACCAACAGAAGGACTTATAAGGGCTGACTCTGTGTGAAAGCACCCATGTTTCCTTTACAGCAACACTTTCTCCCTACCTTGTAGTAGCTTAACTGACTTATCTTGGTGATCCTGTCCCAGTTAGCTATATTCTGGGGCTCCAGGTACAATGATTCTCCTGGTGCTTACTGCAGTACTAGCAGTAGCCATTGCTCAGGGTGGTGCTGTTGCTCCTGAAGAACTGCCAGCCTCTGACTGGCTCAGTAATTCTCAGAGGTGGAGTATCTGCCTTGCCGCACCCAGGATTTAATCCCATCTGGAATGGCTGCATTGGCGGTGCCACCAGCTCTCCAGGCAGTGGACGGACCCCAAATAACAACCATTAAACTCCACCCAAAGTTTAAATGATTCATGCAATCTTGAAGATCCACCTGGAAGAACATTGAATAGTTAGTGAATTTTTTAGCATGAGTACGACCTGTCAATGTGGAAAACCTGTACATTAGGAATCAGGAAATCTGGTGTTTTTGCAGGGCAATTGTTTAGGATAGAAATCAATCTGTACAGAAATTGCTCTGGGCCTGTGTTAGTTATGTAGCCTCTACCAGTTTCAACAGCCACAGCAAAGGCAAGACTGCTGTCTGGAGAACATGTAACAAATATAAAGCCCTTTATTTTGGTGAAAGACATTTGTGGTAAGCAGCAATATTGAACAGGCTCCTGTGTTCAATGATGCCCCTTTGGAGATGCTGAAGAAGGAGATACAGAAAAGGAAGGGCACCCTGCTTTGACACCCAAGGCACTGCCCAAACAGAGTACCTATATAGAGGGTGAGGGAGGAAATAGTGCTGCATGCAATGTGTTCTTGAAGAAAGGTGCAGAAACCCCATCAAATCAGAGACTGTAATATGATTATCATAACCAGGCACTGCCTACTTGCAACAAAGGATGGAGGAAGACATTCCTAGCAGCAGCACCTTATGACTGAAACCTCCTGTAATCACATTCTAAAGGAGTTTCATTTGAATTTTGTTGAATGATGCATATGTATTTAATCAAACTCACTGCACGATCTAGGCTGTAGGATGTGAATTTGACTTTTGGCTGTATCTGCTCCTGACAGTTCTAACGTCGAAACTGTGCTTCTAGGCTGGCAGAAAAGCATTAGTCTGCATGGACTATTGATCAATGAATCCTCAGCCTGTCTAACTTATACACTGAATGCCCCACAGTCTAATTTGGATAGAGAAGGTAAGAGCATGCCATGTAATGTCAAACGGTGATGGAGGAACGAGAATATTAAGTGTAAAGGAAGCTGTTTTTTTAAAGTGAATTTACCACAATAAATAAGGAAACGGCTTAACACCAAAGCAGCCTTTTTTTGAAGTGTGCAGCATTCTATAACATTATAGGAAGAGTAAAGCCATGTTTAATTCAAAAACTCGAAAAGGTTTCTTTGCTTGGCAATACCAATATATCTCCTTGAGACAAGTAGCACCCAGACAACTGTGTGGTAATAATTGGATATGTTTTCTGCAAACTGCACCTGATGTTATGAGGAGAGGTTTGAGTGCAGAGATCTGCTGCATCCATTTGATGGCATTTGTATGGCTATACCTTCTTCAGACCCAGGCAGCTCGCTGTGTAGATATCACGAAAACCAGAGAGGAATTTGCCTTCATCACTGGTCAGGTGCAAAAGATTAGTAGCTGGAAAGTCCTACATCTTCCCTGCATCCTCATTTCGGGAAATTATTTGGAAAATTGTGGAAAAGCCTGCAGGGGAGGAGGACTCAGTAGGGGTTATTAAAGAAGACTCCAGAATTAGTAATAGGACAGAGAGTATGGAAAGGGTCAGGATCCTGACCTCAGGCACAGCCGATAAGAGAACCAATATGAGAAGGAGAGTAGCCATTGCAGGAGTGAGGGTGTTGCACTTAATTATGCGCAGTACATGGAACAAGGTAAATGTCGTGCAAATTGAAATTGGCAGGTACAATATTATAGGCATCACAGAGACATGTCTGAAAAGGGATAAGGGCTGGGAACGTAAAACCCAAGGATAAGCATCCTATTGAAAGTACAGGCAGATCAGCAGAGGGGTGAGGTTACTTTGTTACCAAGAAATGGAGTTAAATTAACAGCAAGAAGCATTATAGGGGTTTAAGGTACAGAATCTGTGTGGGTAGAGTTGAGAAGGCGCAAAGTAAGAAAGACGCTGATGGCAGTTATATACAGGCTTCCTAGCAGCCGACAGGATGTGGGGCAGAAAATAAATCAGGAGATAGAAAAGGCATGTAAGAAGGGCACGATTACAATAATCATGGCAGACTTCAAAATGTAAGTGGACTCAGAAATTCAGATTGGTAATGCATCCCAAGGAATGGAATTTATCGAATGGCTACGAGGTGAGTTTTTTTTTTGGAGCAGCTTGTTTTAGAGCTTACGAGGGAACAGCAATTTGGGATTTAGTAGTATGTATTGAGGCAGACTTGATTACAGAGCTTAAGGTGAATGAAACCCCTACGGTAGAATTTATGCTGCAGTTTGACAAGGAGAAGCTGAAATCAGATGTAACTCTATTACAATTGAGTTAAGGTAACTACAAAGATGTGAGGGAGGAGTTGGCCAGAGTTGATTGGAAGGGGAGCCCAGCAGAGAAGACAGCGTAGCAGCAATGCCAGGAGTTTCTGGAGATAATTCAGAAGGCACAGTAGAAATTCATCCCAAGAAAGAAGAAACATACTAAAAGGAGGACAAGGCAATTATGGCTGACCACAGAGGTCAAGGACAGATTAAAAGCAAAAGACAAAGTGTAGACTGTTGTGAAGATTAGTGACAAGCCAGAGGACTAGGAAGCCTTTAGGAACCGGCAGAGAATAGCTTAAAAAAAATGATAAGGGGGAGAAGATGAAATATAAGGATAAGCTAGCTAGTAAAATAAAAGAAGATCGCAAGATTTTGTTTTAGATACGTAAAAGGTAAGACAGAGGCAAGAGTGGAGGTTGGACTAGTTGCAAATGAGACTGGCGAAGTATTGATGGGGTCCAAAACAATGGTAGAGGAACTAAGCGGATACTTTGCAGCAGTTATATAGTGGAAGACACTTGCAGCATACCAGAACTTCATAAGAGTTAAGGGACAGAAGTGAGTGCAGTGGCCATCACTAAAGAGAAGGTGCTGGGCAGGCTGAAAGGTCTGAAAGTCGATAATTCACCTGGGACCAGATGTACTATAGCCCAGAGTTCTGAAGGAAATAGCTGAGGAGATTGTAGAGGCATTGCTCATAATCTTTCCGGAATCATTGGAGTCAGGAAGGTCTCAGAGGACTGGAAAATGGCCAATGTAACACCCCTGTTTAAGAAGGGAGGGAGGCAGAAGACAGGAAATTATAGGCCAGTTAGCCTGACCTCGGTCATTGGTAAGATTTCAGAGTCCATTATTTAGGATGAGATTGCTAGTACTTGGAAATGCATGGTAAAATATGGTTGAGTCCGCACGGCTTCATTAACGGGAGACCAAACCTGAAAAATCTGTTAAAATTCTTTGAGGAGGTAATGAACAAGTCAGACGAAGGACAGCCAGTGAACATGATCTATTTGGATTTCCAGAAGTCATTTGATAAGGTGCCACACAGGAGGGTGCTAAATAAGAGAAGATCTCATGGTGTTAGGGGCAAGGTACTGGCATGAATAGAGAATTGACTGACTAGCAGAAAGCAGAAACTGGGGATAAGGGGTCTTTTTCGGGATGGCAACCAGTGACTAGTGGAGTTCTGCAGGGGTCAGTGTTAGGACTACAACAAATTACATCATACATTAATGATCTGGACAAAGGAACTGAGGGCATTCTTGCACAGTTTACTGATGACACAAAGTTAGGTGGAAGGACAGGTAGTGTTGTGGAAGCGGGGAGGCAGCAGAAGGACTTGGACTGTCTAGAAGAGTAGGCAAAGCAGTGGCAGATAGAATTCAACGTGGAAATTGTGGGATTATGGAGGTTGGTGGGAAGAATAGAAGCATACAGTATTTTCTAAAAGGGAAAAAACTTCATAAATCTGAAGCACGAAGAAACTTGGGTCTTCTAGTTCAGGATTTTCTTTAAGTTAACATGCAGGTTCATATGGCAGTTAGGAAGGCAAAGACAATGTTAGCATTCATTTCAAGAGGGCTTGAATACAAGAGCTGTAAAAAGCTCTGGTGAGAACACATTTTGAATATTGTTAGCAGTTTTGTGCCCTACTTCTAAGGAAAGATCTGCCGGCCTTAGAGGAAGACCAGAGGAGGTTTACAAGAATGACCCAGGGATGAAAGGCTTGTCATATGAGGAGTGATTGAAGACTCTGGGTCTGTACTTGGTGGAGTTTAGAAGGATGAGGGGGACAGCGTTCTTATTGAAAATGACAGACTTCTGAGAGGCCTGGATAGAATGAATGTAGGAGATACTAGGACCTAAGTGCACAGCCTCAGACAACCCTTTAGAACTGAGATGAGGAGGAATTTCTTCAGCCAGAGAGTGGTTAGCCTGTGGAATTCATTGCTACAGAAGGCTATGGAGGCCAGGTCACTGAGGGAATTCAAGACAAAGATAGATATGTTCTTGATTAGTAAGGGGATCAGAGGTTATATGGAGAATGCAGGAGTATACAGTTGAGAACATATCAGCCATGATCCAATGGCAGAACAGACTCAATGGGCTGAACAGCCTAATTCTGCTCCTATACCATCTGGTCTTATGGTTTCTGGTCTGCATTATCACCAAACCTGCTGATGAGATTTGCCTAAAGGTGGCATGAGTTAAGAACAGGTTTCTGCAAAGTCAGTGATGAAGTGCAATGTGTTCATCTTTAGTTAAACTGGAATGTGATAGCGAAAAATTCTTGTAGGATCTGGACAGAGGTGGCCATGGAAGGTATTGATCCTTCCAAGTATAGCAGCACTACTTCGTCATTATTCTACCTCGGTTCACCAAACATTTACAAAGCATCTCCTTAATTATATTTAAGGCCCCTAATTATTTTTTGTAATTTTATTTAACAAAGGGATACAGAGAGCAAAATCATTTTTAAAAAAGCAGCAAGTTGATTACATCATAAAACCAGCAGAGGATCAAAACATCTTGCTGTGAAAATATTCCAAATAGCTAGAAAACAAGAAATAACATGGTGTCAGAAAAAACGTTCAGCAAAATAAATATTTGACGTGTTAGTTCACAATGAAAAGTAAAATCTTGACAGGGAGGTCTTTATTATTTAGCTGCTTCCAAGACCTCATTTGATACATTATAGATGTAATATAATAACTTTCAGACATTCATCTCACTCAAGGATAAGATAATATAATGAAGCAGGATGCTGGTTTAATGTCTCATTTGCAAGGTGTCTCATTTGATGGTATAGCTCTGCCTGAATGTTATCTTTTTCAAATCGATGTGGCAATATTAGATATGTAGAATGAATTGGTTTAGTCACAGATTTATAATTGCAGTTACACGACTACTTTCTGGAGCAGCTTAAGTTATTTAGTTGAATGAAGGTTCTACAGAAGTCCATATTGTGTTTTTCTTAAAAGTTCTGCCTGTTTGTAAATTATTTTGACCCATCCCCTCTCGCATACAACTGTGAGAACAACAGATGTTTGTTTTCTTTAAGGTGTCCAGCCATGCAGTATCCTCGAAGGTATCATATAGACCTTGTTCTGTGAGGCACAACACACAATTAAAAAAGATGTAAAGAGATCTCACACTGAATAATCTTGCTATGCTCAACAGTTAAATTTCAAAGGGAAAGTATCAAACTGATGCTGCCTTTTACACATTGGCTTTGACATAGGCCATCAATCTGCCAACCACCACCCCACCCTCCAGTCCACCCCTAACATCCACAAGAAGAGACCTGGGGGTTCGGGGGTTGAGGATTGTGGGTTGTGGAAGAGTTTAAAGAGCCCGATGTGCAGAACATTAACTCTAACTCATGACAAACATACCCACAGCCATTTTTACAAGAGTGGACATTGGGTGTCACCATTTCTCCCTGCTAGATGGGATGCTGAATTAATATATTTAGCTTGAGCTCTGATTGAGTAACTTATGGTTAAAGACTGCTGCATTGGAATTCCGCATTCTAATGCCAATATACATTCCAGGCTTAATCACAAGACTCCAGCCTCCTCCTCTCCCAAACTTCCCAATTGCTGGGGACCAATCTGGCTGCAGTTTCCTGCACTGCTTTCAGGCTGGCCAGGCTGTTCACTAAGCTGACTACCATATGGGAGTTGGAGCTGCAATGTCTTAAGGAGGTTCTGCCGTTACAATCATCAGAACTCCATATCACTAATTATTCTTACGCGTGAGTTGTTTTTGTCTCATCCTGCATTCCTGCAACCTGAGGCAACTGTGAAATGTTGCTGGACTGAGTTTTGATTTTAAAATAAAATAGCTCTTTTTCACTTATTAGAACTCGCATCTTTAATAATTGGCATTTGATCTTTGTGGATATTGAGTGATTTCACCACAAATAATGGATTCGGCCCAGTGTAAACGCTAAATCCCAAGGAGTTTTTGCTGATTAAATCTTAGCTACATGTATTTAGCAGGTCAGCATCAGTGAGAATTGCCAGAGTCTACTTTATTCAGTAAACTGTCCCTTTCCTGGCATAAAATCAGATCTAATGTTGAAAAATTATTGTCAAATCTCCAGTACATCAAGTAAACTAGCTAATAATGCTTCAACTGAGACAGTGCAAGCCAAACCCAATGAATCTGTATCTGATATCCCTAATTATAATGATACATTTTAATTACAGAAGCTGTCCTGTTACTTTAGGGAAAGCTGTTCTAATGATCAAAAGTGAACTCGTGCAGAGACCCTGATTCCTCAGAGTGATTACTTCTGTTCTGACTGCAATTCCAAGGTGTCTGAAATGAGGTAACTTCTTCTTGCCTTCTAGCCTGTCACGTAAAGTGCTGATTTGCCTGACACAGATGTTATTTGAAAGCATTATGAGCATAGCATATCAAACATCTCCTGTACCCTCAGAACGAATGGGCTGCATAAATTTCCTGGTGGACAATGTTACAAACAACCAGAAGGAGGTAGAGATGGATAGACAGAAGGAGTCTGTTTCTCTTGACAGATAGTTCCAAAGCCAAGGTTCATAGATTCCAGTGAAACTGCGGAACGATTAGAGGGGAGGTGAGGAACAACTTTTTGCACGAAGTGTGGGTATGTCTGGAATTAACTGACTGAGTTGGTGGTGGAGGCATGGACCCTAAAAAGTACCTGGATCTGCACCTTAAGTGCTGTAAGCTGCAGGGCTATTGGCGGTGTGCAGGAAGATGCAATTAGAAAGGTCATCTGGGGGTCTTTGGGTTGGCATAGCCAAGATGGGTGGAACAGCCCCTTTCTGCACTGTATCATTTCTATGGTTCTAAAACTTTGACAGATGCTGAAAGCTCTCCATTGAGCACACCAGTAAAAACAGGAAGATCAATGCAATCCAAAGTTTAGAGGCAGCAGCACTGTAACAGGCTATGTTAAATATCCCATGAGACATTCAGAACTGTTCATTTTTAAAAGTAGCAGCCAGGGCAAAATTCCATCACGCAATAGTCTGAGGGGTTGCAAGCTTCTAAACTGGAGCATTCCCAATAGACTTCATGTTGGACATCTTCAAGTTTCATCCTCTGTGACTGAATTTCTCCGGCTATGCCCTGGTTTGGATGGCAGCAGCAAGGAACATGTCCTCACTATGTCAGGCAGCTTTCCAGCCAGCTGAGGTAAGTGATAGCATTGTGTCAAACTGTAGATGGAACAGAACAGGAACTAATTGGGTATGAAGGTGATGATGCTGGATCAGGAGGTTTGACTGTAAAGATTTTCAGTTACTGCAGGTGCCAAGAAACAAGTCAATAGTCAACAGGTAGAAAGGTTTCAAAATGTGCTTCGTGGCTCATGTGAGCTTCCAAGCCAATGACGTAAGCACTTTTCAATGAAATTATGATTATTTCTTCATACATCCATACAGTCTCCTGAGAGACTGGTTTCTCTTCAAACCCTGAAGATGACCAAACAAGAGAGAAATGTATTTGATAAACATGCTCCAAACCAGAAATTACCTTCTGTATGTGGAAATGTTTGTTGCTTAGTTAGATCCTTGTTAATTCCATACAACTTGCTCCAGAAATTGATGATCATCCACAAAAGATTATTTCCCATATTTTACCTGGATCTAAGATTATATAATTAATGTCCCTTGGTCCTACCTATTCTTGAGTAGAGTATCTGCCTGGACCAAGACAAATGTTTTAATTATTTTTAAAACATCGGCATCTAATCTTTAAGATAAAAAGCTTTGGCTTTCTAATATAAGGGAGAAATAAAAAGGACACTGGAAAATCCTGATGCAACATCAAGAAATGGTGAAATTCAGACAGCATCACTGGCAAAAGAAACAGCAAGTTAATATTTGTCCCCATTAATAGGTAACTCACTACTGCCAGTCAGAGTCACTCCTCAAAGCTCAGAACCTCGTTAAAAGATGCAGCAGATTGTTCCTGACATCAAGATAGGCCTTGCTAGAGTTTTAATTAATTTCGAAGACACTTCTGCCTGCATGCCCTGTCGTGCTGCATATTTGGCTTCTCCTCTTAATATTTGTTGATGATCCTCAGTTGGTCAAGCTATATGACTGCGAAAAGATTCAAGTAACCTTTTTGTTCACTGCAACCCATGTATAAACTTCCACCTCATTAAACTGTTGTCTGTTGTATCTCATCCAACTGAATATTCCCTGCATGTTACTGCCACCACTGTAATGTATCATGTCATTTGAATACATCAAATGACTCATTTCTCATGATTAAGGCAGGAAATGTAAATCATTTTAAATTAACTTTGATTAGCTGATTCCATTTATTCGAAGCAAAATATGGAATGATTGGCTCAGCTGTGAACTTCTTCCAATCTCTCTTAAACGCCTTTACACACAACGGTTGAAAATAGGTGCTCAATTGCACTTTGACAGTACAGGCCAGTCTTTTTGCAGTTGTATGTGTATTTTGTTAATTTTAGGAGTAAAAGGCACATTAGCTCAGACATTCGGATGGCTAGACAGTTGTCCTAGCAATGTAGACTGAGGTTGCACATAGGGGGCATATAGAAACACCATGCAGCCGATTCCCAGGGAATAGCCCCGGAAATTGAATTTTAAGACGTGCAATTCCCCTGTATCTGGAACTCTCCAAAACAGTCCATGAAGTTTTAGAATCTGCAAGGTAAGTCCGACGCACATAAGCTTACTAGTTAGACATGATATATTGGAGGATTGAAAACCTATCCTAACTCCCAGGGTTAAACTGAATACCTAGCACATCACTAACTAACTGCACCAATTCCACCACTAATTCTCATGCCCTACCAACTTGGACTCAATATCCTCTCCCATCCTACTGCCAGTCTGATGGACACCAGGTCCAAAACTCCCTCCAACCAGTTGGAAAGGATGCATTCGCCCACCACTGTCAGATCCAACACACCACCAACAGCCAGTCTTAACCTCCTCACTATGCACCAATACGTTTCCCATCTGTTAGATCCAACAGTCCTCACCCTGGCTGGACACTGGCCTGACATATTTCTCCACTGCCCCCTCCTCACTAGGCCTGACAACTGTTAGCACCAGTCCCCAGGTAAAGTTGTCCTATTAGTTGCAGTCCTAAATGGAATACCCCAACTTGTTATGTTCCATGGGGAGGGGGGAGGAACTGGCTTCTTTCCTTTATTCACCCACGCCCTCATTTGGATACAATAAAGTGAACTAAAAGGATCCCCTCCCTTGTAGATACATTTCTCCCAAACTATGTTGAATTATGTTTTAGAAGGAGTCAATTTAAACAGGCTGTCTTGAGTTAATCAAAGAGTGAGTTTATTCGATTCACTGAGATTTGTTCTTGCTCTAATTCATAGAAATTATTTTTATTTATTCATTGTGGGATGTGGGTATCATTGATTGGATATCATTTATTGTCAATTCTTGGTTGCTGTGGAGAATGTGGTGATGAGCTGCCTTCTTGAACCGCTGTAGTCCAACTGTTTGGTGAATCTCTAGTTAAGGTGGTTAAGGTCTTTCTTATTCGAAATGTTAACATAGTATTCAAATTTTGTTGTAAAGTTATTAAGATATACAAAGTGCACCATTCATAACAATAAATAATATAATTAAATAATTAAGATACATTAAGGATACAGTTCAGATGGTGGGTCAAGGCTGCAGCATGTGAGAGCTGTTGGGTACAATTGTATCCCAAAAACAAACATAGCTGCAGTAGGCATTTGATATTACGGCAGCTTCAACTCAGAGTTTATGAACTGGCAGCTGAACTACAGACATTGCAATACCTCAGGGAAGGGAAAAGTAACTTGGATTATTTGTAATGGAAGGGAGACACATCACTTAAGACTGGGTCTTCTGATTTGTTCAGTGGTCGGGGACAGCTGGATTTGACTAAGTGAGGGAGGCAAGAGGATCCAGAGTGCAGTAATGCTAGAACATCAGCTTCTGCAATTTTCCAATAGGCTTGATGCTCTCTCGACGTGACTGAGAAGTCCTAATTCAGGATTGTCTTAAGGTTGTCACGCAGATTGAGCTGGTTATGAGGAAGGTAAATGCAATGTTAGGATTAATTTTGAAAAGACTAGAATACAAAAGCAAGGATGTGTTGCTGAGGATGTATAAGGCAATGCTCAGACTGAATTTTGGAATATTATGAGCAGTTTTGTGCCCCGATCTAAGGAAGGATGTGTTGCCACTGGAGGGGGCCCAGAAGGCGTTTACAAGAATGACCCCAGGGATGAAGGGCTTGTCATATGAGGAGTAGTTGAGGACTCTGTGTCTGTACTCAATGAGTTTAAAAGGATGTGGAGTGATCTCATTCAAACGTGCAAAGTACTGAGAGGCCTGGATATAGTGGATGTGGAGAAGATGTTCCATTAGTAGGAGATACTAAGACCTGACGGCATAGATTCAGAGTGAAAGGATGACCTTTTAGAACTCTTCTTTGCACCCTTCAATGTGTCATCGATTATGACAAACATCTCACCTAGATCATCCTTACACCTTCACTTCTCACCTTCAAACAACCGCCAAAACTTATCCCTTTTTTCACAGCAAACTACTCAGCCTTCAGGACAACATCGACCACAATACTATACAACCCTGTCATGGCAACCTCTGCAAAACATGTCAGATCCTCAACATGGACATGACTGTCACACGTGGGAACACCACCCACCATGTACACGGGAAATACTCATGTGACTCAGTCAATGCTGCCTACCTCATACTGCAGGCAAGGATGCCCCAAAGCATGGTATATTGGTGAGACCATGCAGATGCTACGACAATGGATAAATGGACACGGTGCAACAATTGCCAGACAGGGATGTTCCCTCCCAGTGGGGGATCACTTCAGCAGTAAAGGACCTTTAGCCTCTGATCGTCGGGTAATTTTCCTCCAAGGTAGCCTTTGAGATACACAACAAGGCAGAATCACTGAGCAGAAACTGATAGCCAAGTCCCATATCCATGAATACAGCCTCAGTAGTGATCTTGGGTTCATGTCAAGCTACATATAACCCCACCATACAGTTCCGTGTTTGTAAAATCTTCCTCAGTCTCCTGTTTTGATAACCTTGATAACTCTACATGATCTCTCTACATTAATTAATTTGTACAGTTTTGTATTACTCGTTACTTTGGTTAGATCCTGGGCATGTGATTGTTATACCTATAATGTTATTCCAGCTATTTGGTTTGTCTCCAGCACCACTTTATTTTCAAGTTTTGTAATTCTTTCTCTGCTACAATGAATCAGATCATAGGTCATCCCTTCACTTGTTATTCAGCTGTTGACACTCCACTCACACCATTTGTATGATCTTTCTGCCCATAAATTCTGTGCCTGCATGCTTCTCGTCACTTCACTTGTTAAAGAAGCAATGCTCCGAAAGCTTGTGATTTCAAATAATGTTGGACTATAACCTGGTGTCGTGTGACTTCTGACCTTGCTCCCCCTAGTCCCACACCGGCACCTCTACGCCCTTAGAATTGAGATGAGGAAGAATTTCTTCAGTCAGACATTGGTGAATCAGTGGAGTCGCAGAGGCCAAGCCATTGAGTATATTAAAAACAGTGATAGATAGGTTGCTGATTAGTAAGGGGATCAAGGGTTACAGGAAGAACGGAGCAGAATGGAATTGAGAAACATATCAACCATGATCAAATGGTGGAGCAAACCTGATAGTCCAAATAATTTTGCTCCTATATCTTCTGGTCTTATAAACGTTCCAAGGAGAAGTACAAGACAAAATCAAAGCCTGTGTATCTGAAAGGTGGTAACCTCCACAGCAATGCAAATGAATTGATCGAGTACACAAGAGTAAATAAATATGATCTGATAGCCATTATGAAGACATGGCTGCAGGATGATAAGAATTGGGCCTTGAATATTAAGAGGTATAAGACATTCAAAAAAAGGAGGAAGTGATGTGCAGTAAAGGACAAATCTGTTAGTCAAAAATGACAGCTGTGCAGTCAATCAGTTTGGGTGGAGATAGGAAATTGAAGGGAAAAGAAATCATGATTGGGAATGTTGCACAGGCCCAATAACAGTAACCACAATGTGGGACAAAGTCTATAAGAAGAAATATTGAGTACTTTTGATAACAGTAAAATCAATAAACTTGGGTAACTTTAATCAGGAAAAAAGCTGGAGAAATCAGATTTGTAGTATTCATGTAATTGAGATGTTCAAAGTATACATTTGACGTAGTTTCTTAGAACAGCTCTTTTTTATAACTGATCAGAGAGCAGGTGATAGGAGACTTGGCAGTGTGTAATGTGACAAGATGAATGAATGACGTCAGAACTAAGGCATGCCACCATAGCGATAACTACAATTTAATTGAATTTTACATCCAGTCTGGAAGGGAGAAGGTTGGGTCTGAAGCCAATATTTTAAAACTAATTAATGGCAACTATGTGAGTATGAAAGCTGAGGTATTTGAAGTCAACTGTTTTATAGTCTGTGGAAAAGGCCAATAGAGATGAAGATAGCCTTTGCATTTGTTTCCTCTACATTAATTCAAGTGGAGTAAAAACTGATGAATTCATTGAACGGGTTCCTGGTGGTGAACAGAGGAAAATGTAGTCTTTCATTCAAGTCAGGGTGGGCACTGATGCTGCCAACATTGTTTCCAGAGTCTGGTGCTATTGTACCAGCGCCTCCAGTGATTTTGGACACATCACGTAAACCTTGATCTGACTGGATCTCGTTGGCAGACTATAACTGGTAAGAATTGGGTCAATTCCCTCACCACAATTATGGCAGGTTTTTGGGGGAACAGCCTATGAGAAATTAATAGCCACACAGATAACGGTGAGGATATTCTGTTTCTTGTTTCGGGCGGGAGTCCCACAAAGTCCACTGTGTCCTTCCTGATGGTTCCCCAGAAGCCAACATGGGAATCATAAGTGCAGATTTTATTTCAGGCTGGACGATTCCACAACCTGACAGCTGCAATAGGTCTTGCAAAATCTCACTACAAAACAGTGGATCTGTGGCCAGTATAAATTCTGCTTAATGTGTTCTTGGGGGATTTTTAGTCAGGGGGATCTTATGAGCTAACTGCAATATTTCCCTTTGACACCAGTACCACTAGCTAGTGATTCAATGTCCACTCCTAAGCTGCAGTACTCTGAGGGACACTTCGTCTTTCATCTGCATCTCATTTTAATGTAACTACATTCAGGGATTTCTTTTGCTTCCACTGCAGGGTGAGCAGTCTAACTTTGTGTTTTTAACATTGTGTCAGCTTGCTGGGCTGCTGTGAAGGAAGTTTTAGTTATTATCTCCTTGGAGTTCTGAAAAACATTTCGAAAAACAACCAGACTGTAGAGTCTTCCGTTTACAGTGCCACATCAGTCTCCACTTGCTGAATGCATCTAACCATAGACTGTGTGAACACAGAGTTGGGCAGATCTCCAGGCACTTTCTCCTGCAGATATTTGATTTCCCTGACCTCCGTGAGCTTCTCAGAGTCCACTGGGCATGTTAATCTCCGCACGTCATGTTTTAAGATTATGATTTACTAATTTGGGTTGACTCTCATAGCCACTGGTCCCATTGCACAGTCACACTCCAGATTCACCCAGTAAAAGGCAATGACATCTATCCTCCATCAATCCCTTTAACAAGCACCGTGATGCTTATTGCATTCTCTGGTGGGAAAGTAATGTCTTTTCTCACCACCAAACTTAGAATTGGTCCCAGTATCCCTTATTATTATTACTGGCTTGTTTCCCTCATCCTTGGAAAATGTGGCCTTGCTACTTTTTGTACAAAATCCCAGTAACACTTAGGAATTTGTTTAACATCTCCAGAGTGCTTTTTCAGTGATTTACACGAGCAGTCAGAAGGATAGCCTGGTCTCCAATGCTGTCTGACTGACTCCCATTTTTGTACAGGGTGCATATGTCCTAATGGTTTCCCCTATAATACCAACAGTTGGTCCACACATGTCTTCCTTTTCAAAGACAGGCTTCCTAGCCTCAATTTTCATCTCCAACCATCCTTGCTGAAATGAGAAGGTCTTCCCGCATTTTCCTTTCTCCCGTGGGTGCTCAGTTTCCTACTATCCCCCTCACCCTGTTAGTGTGAGTTTGGTTGGGGTAACTACAAGAAAGTTTTTTTTCCCCCTGGAACAAGGGTTTGTAGATCAGCTCATTATCATCAACCAGGGTGACTGCCTGCCTGGACCCAGTCACTCTCTATTCCTCTAGTTTCATTCTTATTGAGAATGGGATGGAGTCTTTAAGGAGAATTATTTCATTGTTTCCATAAGTGGCTTCTGTCATTAGTGTCTATGCCCACTGGTCAAAAGCAAGTTGCTTAACTCTTTCACATTCTATGTTTCTTGTGAGTGTGGATTGCTTTACACTTCCAGCTTGAACTGGCCATTTTACTGCCTTGTAAACAATGTCACTATCCTCAGACAAGATGGCGTAAACTTTGTGGATCTCCTTGAAAACTTACCCTACAGTAATAAGGACGAATATTGAACAGTTCACTTTAATTGCTATGCTACCTGCACAAAAAGAAAAAAGACTTCTGCATCTCCCTCATTAAACCTAGAATTTAGGAACATGGAAATGTGGAAAATAGGATCAGACACATCATCAAGCTCTCTGCACCATTCAACATGGCCATAGTTGGTCCACTACCTCAATGCCATTCTCCCATTCTCTCCACTTGACACCTTTAGTCTCTAGAAATCAACTTATTTCTTTTAAGATATATTCAATGACTTAATCTCCACAGCCCTTTGTGGTAAAGAATTCTGCGGGTTCACCACCCTCTGAGTGAAGCTCAGTCACCCTCTGAGTGAAGTTCAGTCTGAAATAGTTCTAATCCATCTCGCGAGATTGGTGTCCTTTGTTCTGGAACCCATCCTCCTCCACCACCGCCTGGGGAAACATCATCCGTGTATACAGTCTGTCCAGTACTGTCAGAATTTAACATGTTTCAATGAGATTCCCCTGCTATTTTGCTAAACTGTAGCGAACATATGCCCAGTCGCCCCAATATCTACTCACACAACAAAACCTGAATCTGAACCTTCATTGCACTCCCACTAAGGCAAGTATATTTTTTTTATTGGGTAAGGAGACCAAAACTGTGCACCAGTACTCTGGGTGTGCTCTCACCAAAGCCCTATATAGCTGCAGCAGGATTCCATTACTCCAGTGTTTAAAAACTCCTGAAATAAATGGCAACATAATTGTTCATCCATGTAACTTGTCTAAATTGCCCTAAAGCTTCTTTATGTCCTTCTCATGACCTACAATCCTAACTAGTTCTGTGTCATCAGTAAACTTTTAAAATCCATGTGTAAATGACAGAACACAGCACGCAACAGCTGCAAAAAGGGGTGTGGATTCTACAAAGATTAGCTACGCTATTGGATTTGTAGATTCCTGAACAGGGTCATAGCAGGAGGTCCCTGCCCCGGAACCTCTCTCCAAAAACAAGTGGGTAATTTTTAATCCGATCAGGATTGAAAATAAGGTTTCCAAGCCTGATTGGATTATCTAGGCTAGTGTTTAGTTACAACATGAACAAATAAAGAATTCAAACATTTTTGCTATAGATTTTCTTTGCCTGTGAAGATGGCGAGATATATGATTGCCATCAGAAATGATGTCATAACCAGCAAGGCATGTCTATGGATAAGATCGCTGAAAATCTGCTCTGATAAGTCATCCTTCATTACATTGCATCTAAGTTTGCAATGAATATTGTTTACTTGTGATATGAAAAACCTAGAGTACTTCATGATTTTCTTAATTAAAAATGTTATAAGGAGCATGCTGCGAGCGTTGGGCTGTTCTACAAAGCTATTCATGCTTGAATATGATTGCTTAATAAATTTCTGTAGGCAAAGCATTGCGCAGAAAAATTAGCACAGCATCTGTTTAGAAATTGGAAGGGCATGCTTTGGTATCGGCACAATGGAAAACATTAATTTGGGGTTTAGTTAAAATTGAAGATTACAATGTGTGATTGGGGCTAATCAGCAGCGAGAAACTAAACATCAATTTGTTTGGTACTTGCTTCATGTTCATGCAGGTAATATGGCAATAAGTGAAACACATGCCTGCATTTGATGACTAATATTATTGGTTAAAACATATAGATGCTGCACTCCTAATTTCTTTATACATTGAAGCCTCAAGCAGCAGCTCATAGTAACAATTTTATGGTCATAATTAAGTAATGAATAATGGCTTTAAATAAAATAAAACTAGCTTTAACATACTTATTCTTATGGATGCTGTGCCTGTGGTTACTGCTCCTGGTAAAGGCTGTTATACTACTTTGTTGATTTCAAATGCTGCTTGCATGAGTTAGCGCACTGCAAGTGGGCACTGTCTGGTTATTATCCTCAAGCACTGACCACACTAATCTCATCATATTACATAAAGTAGGTCCACAGTCTTAAAAGCCTGTCTTTTTTAATGTACATCTCCACCCTCAAGGCATCCCTTGTGTCCCTCATTGACAGCTCCTCGAATTTGCATGCCCTCTATGTAATAGGTTTTGTTCTGCCAGCTAAATATTTTTGGTTTTGAAAGTAAATTAATCAGGAATGTTGACCTGTCTTGCAGGCATACTTGTGCTGTTTCATTAATGTTAGTGCAGTCTTCAGCCTAGTTCAACTTGAATAACTGTGTCTTATTTTTGTTGATTTGAAGACTCTAGGCGAAGTCCTATAGGGGTCTAAGTAATGTGAACTGTAGCAAAATTTATGGTAGAATCAGATGAGAAGTCCAGTGAGGCCCATCTCGATGTTGAGAGTATTTCACTCCATGTTTTACGCTTTTCGTTGAGTACCGAGGTGAGAAGCTTGCCATTGCAGGGGGATTTTAGCTTGTTAAATGCCTCATTAACAGCCCAACTTGCCTCACTAACATTCAGGTTTTCATCTTATCAAACTCACCACACAAGCTAGACATTGAGAATTTTTGACACTGAAGTCAGAGCAGGTACCTGCCAATTTCAGCTCACCCCTTTCTCCAAAAGAAGTCCATGTTGGTCACTGGGCACCAATATCTCAGGGGACACTCCACACACAACCCATATCTATGCATATTGGCATCAAAGTGTGCTTGTTTGTAGATGTTGTAAGAGCTTCCTATGCGTGTGAAGGTCTGGTCCAATGAGAATGTTTCCTACTGTGTAGGTAACAGGCTTATTGCAACCACTTATAGTTGTAGGAATTGGCTTTACATTATTACAAGGACTGTTGGGAGGACTTAGCTTTAACTCTGTCTCCTAATAGATCCTATTTTACTTTTCCACCAAGTCTTCGTGATAACATTATAGTGTATTGTGTTTACTACATTCAGTCAAGAATGAGCCCTTTCACATCCTTTCAGATTCCTATTCAACATCTCCCTGAGCTTTATTCTAACAACTACTCTGAAGTTGAAAATTAGGATCTGCCCATTGTACTATTTTCCCCAAATGTATTCTATTAAAACTTGGAAGAGTGATATTAGTTAGATTATAAGGTAGTTTTCTTGGATCGTTTTCCTCACGATCTGAGACTCTCCTCTGTTGTCAAGTTCACCATTTGGTTCATCCCAATCGATAATCTGAAGACAGCGTAACTGTGACGGGATAAGGTCCCTGTTGTTCCTTCATATAGTTCCTTCAGCAGAACAATGGATTTGCATCTCCATGGACAAAGAAGTCTTTCATGTTTCAATCCCTTCTCCTCCCAGCTCCCATGAAAGATATAATTGCATGTAAGAGTGTGTTGCATTTTGTTCACAGTTCAACTTGAAACTGAATCAATTCCATGCCTATATTCAGCCTGGTACGTCTTGCATAATCTGTGTACGTTATGACCAGCTGATGCCTCTTTTAAGGTCACCTGTGATTACTTCTGTCTTCACAGGGATCTCTGTCTTCAATCTGTGAGGATAAATGACATATTCTGCATTGCTCTTGACTAGCAGTTGCACCCCACACAGTTATACACTGCATTGATTTCACATGTCCAATGATATGATCTACAAATAACTTCAACTTGTACTCTGCAGCTGTATAATTGTTGCATTTGCCCCTTGAAGGGTCTCCCATGGCTCAGTAGTTGAGCCTGCATTTTGGTTCAGAAAAGGTAGCTTTGATTCGACCCACTCAGCTGTGATCTCAGCCATTTTCCAATCGTAGGCCACATTTAGAAATTGAGAGATCATGGAAGGCAATAATGGATACTTTGAGTCTCAGGCTCTGCCTGGACATGAGGTTACCCCTCCCTCACATGTCTATTTCCACCTTGCATTCCTTCGAAAGCCCACCATTACTGATCCACCACATATTACCCTTACCACCTGTTGTTGCAAATTCAACTCTCACCCTCCCCCAGAGCCCTGTCACCATATTTAGTCCTGTACACCATCTGGAATCACACTCCTCTCATTCCAGGCTCCGGTGCTGGTGACTATCTATAATCCCTCCACCCTTGCACATCCCATGTATTTCTATCTTGTGGGTGAGAGTATGAGAGAATATGTATTTATGAAGTGTTTAGTTGCTTGGATTGTGGAAAGATGTAGATATCACCAAATGTGATTTCTTAAAAGGGAAGTCCTGTCCTGTAAGTCTTAAATATCATATATTTTGACAGAATTATGAAGTTGGTGGATGAGGGATTCCCAGTACCCTTTGGGCTGTGTTTGCTCATGGAAGTTAGCCACACAAAATCAGGTCCATCTGCAGATCCTGAGCTCAAGCTTGTTGTCAAGGCAACATGATGTAATGTTACACCGGTTCCCAATAGACCCTGGGGACATCTGGGTTCACTGTCCAATTAAAGATGGAGAGTATGTTCTCAAAGAGTGGCCCAAAGAGAAGCCTGCAACACTCACTGACAGCCAGCAGTCAGAAATTATTTTCACCATGACCTTTTCACAATTGTGCTTAAATTATAGTGCCATTGAGTGGAATGACTATCCAATCTGTCACTGGGGCACTGCCGAAACATTGTTGCCTGTGTCTAGACTCAGAGTAAGGACTATTTTGATGCTGCGAATGAATCACCAGTGAATTCCAAAAATGGCCTTAAGTCAGGCTTAAATTAGATCTAATCAGTGCCTGATGTTACTCAGGACAGGCTGCCCCTTCAAGACCCACATAGAGCTACACGGTAACAGGGTACCACACCAATGTGCGACTGTCTCAGTTTCCATCCCGAGATGATACCGTATGAACTGTGTTCTTGTTGGGAAAGGTATCTTGAAGTTTATTAACAATACTAACTATCTGCACTAAGGTCTTAAAGTTTCACATAAGTTTGGTTTCTCTGCTTGCCACTATTACTACGACAACAACAAATGCTACTGAAGGTGAGATGGCACCTTTATACTGCAACATGGTATCTTGTGATGTCATCTAACTGTCTTAAAGATACACTACCTGTTTGGTCTGGAATCTATACAACAATATAACATATTTTTCTGAGAAATATTGGAAACCTTGTTCCAATCAGCATGTGCAAGGATGCATTATGGATACCTTATCTCTAAACGTTAAAGTAACATTGTGGCAGATATATGACAAGATCAATCCTAGTCCTATACAGTTATTATGGCTGTTTGGGGGAGCTTCACACTGCAGTGGGCTATCTAATTCTGCAGCTGGACATGTATAATTTGTCATAGATGTCTGTTTGTTGTCTGTCATTGACACATTGCTTCCTGTAACTTTTTCAACATCCTCTGTGATGGATGATTAATCATATGTAGTTTATATATGTTGCCTATTTCTTCACAGGCAGGCCATTAGTCATTATAGTATCATAAGATTGGGTTGGACACAATGACACAGTATCTTTCCACGTACCTATGTGTTCTTGTAACAATCTCAAATATTTTGTCCTGGTTCAAGTCGGCAGAACTGACTGCATACTTGTTCATGCATAACATCTCCTCCCTTGTTTCTAACAATGTGACGAGCATATGCAATGAATGGGGAGAGTGTGGAAGGGAAAAACTGAATCTGTTGAAACATGAGAGCTGCTAATGAACGTAAATCATCGCTTTAGGAATAGCATGTGGATTTAACATAGCTGGACATCTGGAAACCTTGGCAAGTTGCTATACACCTGACTACTACGGGATTTTAAAGTGCAAACAATGCATTTTTAAGATTGTTAGACTGTGGATAGTGTGGAGAAGAGGTAATTTTTAAAATATTCATTCATAGGATTTGTGAAGCACTGGCTAGGCTAGCATTTATTGCCCATCTCTACTTGTCCAGAGGGTAATGAAAGTCAGCCACATTGCTGTGGGTTTGGAGTCACAGGTCAGCCAGACCAGGTGACAATGTTGAATGTGTTTGCGCCTCCTATGGATGATAAACATTTTGAATTGTTGCATATGGTCATCATCTCATATAGCTTCCTGGACCTGCAACCTTAACTGAGACTGAAATGTATGCAATTGATGTTAAAGTCTGGAATCTGTGATATTGCAATGAACACATTTCATAGATTTTCATTTCATAGAATCCCTACAATATGGAAACAGGCCATTCAGCCCAACAAGTCCACACTGCCCCTCCGAAGAACGTCCCACCCTGACTCATTACCCTACCCCTGCATTCCCCATGTCTAACTCGCCTAACATAAACATCCCTGGACACACTGGGCAATTTAGCATGGCCAATCCACCTAAACTGCACATCTTTGAACTGTGGGAGGAAACCAGAGCACCCGGAGGAAATCCACGCAGACATGGGGAGAATGTACAAACTCCACACAGACAGTAGCCCGAGGATGGAATTGAACCCGGGTCCCTGGCGCTGTGAGGCAGCAGTGCTAAACACTGATTTGTTACCTCATGGATTGTAATAATTTGTCATAATATAACACCATAAGATACAAGAATAGATTTAGGCCCTTTGGCCCAAAGACTTCACGCTACCATTTGATCATGGCTGATATGTTTCTCAATCCCATTTTCCTGCCTTCCCCCCATAATTATTGATCCTCTTACCAAACAAGAACCAATCTATATCTGTTTTAAATACTCTCAGTGACTTGCCCTCCAAAGCCTTCTGCAGCAAAGAGTTCTACAGATTCACCACCCTCTAGCTGAAGAAATTCCTCTCTATCGCAGTTCTAAATGGCTGTCTCTTCACTCTGAGGCTGTGCCCTTGGATCCTAGTCTCCCCTAATAGTGGAACCATCTTCTCCATATCCCCTCCATTCGACATTTCAGTATTCTGTAAGTTTCAATGAGATTCCCCTTCATCTTTCTAAACTCATTGAGTACAGACCCAGAGTCCTCAACCTTTCCTCATATGACAAGCCCTTCATCCCAGGATCATTCTTGTAAACCTGTTCTGGAGTCCTTCTAATGCCAGCACATCCTTCCTTACATATAGGGCGCAAAACTGCTCACAACATTCTAAATGCATTCTGACAAGAGCCTTATACAGCCTCAGCAGTACATTCCTGTTCATGTGTTCTAGCCCTCTTGAAATTGGTGTTAACACTGCACTGACCTTCCTAACCACCAAATGAATCTACATGTTAACCTTAATCAAATCCTGAACTAAGACTGTCAAGTCCCTTTGTGCTTCAGATTTCCAAAGACTTTCCCTATTTAGAAAATAGTCTACACCTGTATTCTTCCTACCAAAATACATAACCTCACACATTCCCACATTGTATTCCATCTGCCACTTCTTTGCTTACACTCCTCGCCTGCCTAAGTCCTTGTGCATCCTCTCTGCTTCCTCAATACTACCTGCTCCTCCACCTATCTTTGTGTCATCTGCAAACTTAGCAACAATACTCTTAGATCATTTGTCTAGATCATTCATGTATAACATGAATAGTTATTGTACCAATACTGACACCTGCGGAATTCCACTAGCCACCAATTGCCGTCCTGTAAAAAATCCTTTGTCTCCGTACTCTGCCTCCTTCCAGTCAGCCAGTCCTCTACCTATACAGTACCTTATCCCTTACACTGTGGGCTCTTGTCTTATTTAGCAGCTTCCTGTGCTACACTTTGTCAAAGGTCTTCTGGAAATCCAAATAGATCATGTCCATTAGCTCTACTTTGTCTAACTTCTTCATTACCTCCTCAAAGAATTCTAATAGATTGGCCAGGCATAACCACCCCTTGATGAAACTGACTCAGCCCTATTTTACCATGCACTTCCAAATATTTCACAATCTCATTCTTAATGATGGACTTTAAAATATCACCATTGACTGAGGTCAGGCTAACCAGCCTGTATTTACCCATCTTCTGCCCTTCTCCTTTCTTAAACAGGGGTGTTACATCAGCTATTTCCCAGCCTTCTGGGACCCTCCCTGACTCCAATGATTCCTGAAGGATCACCACCATAGCCCCCACAATCTCCTCAGCTATCTCCTTCTGATCTCTGATGTGTAGTCCATGTGGTCGGGTGATTTATCCACCTTCAGACCTTTCAGCTTTCCCAGTACCTTCTCGTTAGTGATGGCCACTATACCCACCTCTGCCTTCTGGCCTTCTTGAAGTTCTGTTTTGCTTGTGGTGTCTTCCAGCGTGAAGACTGATGCAAAGTACCTTTTCAGCTCCTTCAACATTTCTTTGTTCCCTTTTACTGCTTCTTCAGCCTCATTTTCCAGCAGTCCAATATCTACTCGCACCTTTCTCTTACCTTTTATATATATAAAAACACTATTGAAATCTTCTTTATTACTACCTAGCTTAAACTCATATATAATCTTCTCTCCCTTATTGCTTTTTTTTTTTAGTTATTTTCTGCTGGTTTTTAAAGTTTTCCCAATCCTCTGACTTCTTCTATTTGTGATTTTTGTAAATGATTTGGATGTAGAAGTGGAAGGGTGGATTAGTAAGTTCGTGGATAATACAAAGCTGGCTCAAGTTGTGGATAGTGTGGATGGCTGTTCCAGGTTGCAAAGGGACATTGATAGGATGCAGAACTGGGCTGAGAAGTGGCAGATGGAGTTTAACCCTGAAAAGTTTGAAGTGATTCATTTTGGAAGGACAAACTTGAAAGCAGAATACAGGGTTAACGGAAAGATTCTTGGCAGTGTGGAGGAGCAGAGGGATCTTGGGGTTCATGTCCACAGTTCCCTAAAAGCTGCCACCCAGGTGGATAGAGTTGTTAAGAAGTCGTATGGTGTGTTAGCTTTCATTAATAGAGGGATTGAGTTCAAGAGCTGTGAAGTTATGCTCCTGCTACACAAAAGCCTGGTTCGGCCACAGCTGGAGTATTGTGTCCAGTTCTGGTCGCCTCATTTCAGGAAAGATGTGGAAACATTGGAAAAGGTGCAGACGAGATTTACCAGGATGTTGCCTGGAATGGAGGGAAGGTCTTACGAGGAAAGTTTGAGAGAGCTGGGGCTTTTCTCTTTAGAACGACGAAGGATGAGAGGTGACTTGATAGAGGCATACAAAATGATCAGAGATATAGATAGAGTGGACAACCAGAGACCTTTTCCTAGGGTGGAGGTAGCCATTACGAGGGGGCATAGCTTTAAAGTGAGTGGAGGTAGATATCAGGGAGACGTCAGAGGTAGGTTCTTTACTCAGAGAGTCGTAGGGGTATGGAATGCATTGCCGGAGAGGGTAGTGGAGCCGGCCTCATTAGGGGCATTTAAGCTGCTGTTAGATAGGCATTTGAATGATAGTATGAGGTAGGGATGGAGGTTAGATAGACCTTAGGTTTAGGGTAAAATTTCGGCACAACATTGTGGGCCGAAGGGCCTGTACTGGGCTGTACAGTTCTATTTCCTATGTTCTATGTTCCCACTAATCTTCACCTCATTGTATGCTTTCTCTTTTGCTTGCTTGCTGTCTCTGACTTCTTTTGCCATGGTTGCCTTGTTGTTCCCTTAATAAGTTTTTCCTTCTTTGAGATGAATTTCTGCTGTGCCTCCCAAATTACCCCCAGAAACTCCTGCCATTGCTGCTCCACTGTCTTTCCTGCTTGGCTTTCTATTCAACCAACAGTTGCCAACTCCTCCCTCATGAATTTGTAGTTACCTCTACTCAATTGTAATACCATTACGTTTGATTCCAGCTTCTCACTCTCAAACTGCAGGGTGAATTCTATCATATAATGATCACTGTCCAAGGGTTCCTTCACCTTGAGCTCCCTAATCGAGTTTGTTTTATTACACATTGCCAAACCTGGAATTGCCTGTTTCTAGTGTTCTCTACCACAAGCTGCTCCAAAACCGTTACAAACCTAGTTTTCTCAGGCTATCTGCATGTTGAAGATGCCCATGACGATTATAAATTGAGCCTTTCTTATGTGCCTTTTTATCTTCTGATTTATTTTCTTCTCCACATCCTGACCACTGCTGGGCAACAAATGCATAACCCCCATTGGCATCAGTGTTTTCTTGCAGTTCTTCAACTCTGCCCACACAGGTTCTACACCTTCTAACTCAATATCACTTTTTGCAATTGATTTAACTTCATTTCTTACTAACAAAGTAACCCCACCCCCTCTGCTCATCTGTCTGTCCTGTAGATAAGACACATATCCTTAGATATTTAGTTCCCAGTTTTAATCCCTTGCAGTCACGTCTCTGTGATGCCCACAACATTGTACTTGCCAATTTCAATCAGTGCTACCAGCTCATTTACCCTGTTTCATAATCTGTTCACATTTAAGTAAAACATCCTCAATCCTGCATTGACCACCACCCTCTTCATGGTTATCCCCTAATCTGCTGTGCCTGAAGTTAGATTCCTAACCTTTTACATGCTCTCTATCTGATTACTGTTCTGAAAACTAAAATAATTTCCGAGCCACCTCACCCTTGCCTATTTTAAAGTCACTATGAACTTGATTTACCTCGATTTGCACAGTCAGTTTCTTCACCTTATTCTAAATGTTTTGTGCATTAATATACAAAGCCTTTAAGTTTGTTCTTCTATCAAGTTTTCCCATACTTTTATGGTTCCTTGGGACAATATGACATTCACACATTCCGTCCTTTCCTCATTTATTCTGGCAACGATCAATCCCATCACTAACCTGCAATCTGATCTTTTCCTTTACTTTTGATGTTATAATTAGATTAGATTAGATTAGATTAGAAGCCCCACCCCCCTCACTATTTAGTTTAAAGCCCTATCTATAGCCCTAGTGCTGTGATTCACCAGGACTCTGATCGCAGCATGATTCAGGTAGAGCCCATCCAATCAAAACAGCTCTCTCCTTCTCTAGGACTGGCGTTAATGTCTAATGAATTAGAATCTATTTCTCCCACATCAATTTTTGAACTATGCATTGACCTGTGTAATCTACTTCACCCTATGCCAATTAGCTCGTGGCTCAGGTAACAATCAAGATTATTACCTTTTTGGTTCAGCTTTTCAGTTTAGCCCCTTACTGCTGGTATTCCCTCAGCAAAATCGTCTACGTACCTATATCATTAGTACCTATATGAACCATGACAATGGGATCTTTCCCCTCCCACTCCAAGTTCCTCAGCAGCACAGAAGCAATATTCTGACCCTCGACACGAGGCTGGCAACATAGCCTTTGGGACCCTTGATCCCAGCCACAGAGAACAGTATTTATTCACCTGACTGTACTATCGATGATTACCACTGTATTTCTCTTTTCTCCCCCCTTCTTGACTGTCTTCCTGTACCACAGCTTCGTGGTCAGTTATGTTCATCCTCCCTACAGCCCCTAGTCTCATTACAGTGGGAGCAAGATTCAGGGAGTATATGTTGAACTTAGCATAATGGCGAACCAATAATAGTCTGCCCAGGCTTTACAACAATGTAAAAAGTTTCACATGTCCATCTTGATTATTTGTATTTGTATTTAAATTGGGTAATGCTAATGCTTGGAATGTCAGCCTACTTTCAACAGTTGGCTGATCTTGCATGGCCTGGAATATACTGTGCCAGTTTCTTGAGCCTATCTCATGTATGTTGAAAAGGGGATGATATTTGCATTCGCACAATGTCAATATTTGAAGATAGAGAATGGCACCCATTCCTTTTGGGGTATATCATTTGGATGGAGACAAAGTCTTTAGTTTTTTAATGATGTCCATGTAATATACTAAACTGACCACATGTATTGTCTGACTGTGATCTGTAAGCTGTAACACTGCAAATGCCTGTTGACCCTCATTGGCTACTCATGTGCCATGGTTGGAAATTTGAAACAATTTTGATATTGTTCCTTGGTTGATTCTTCTTAATGTAATAATGTAGAGCATTATGTTGTTGTATGTTGTGTTTCTCCTGGCAAGTGGATTTCTTATACACTTTATATGCATTGTTGAGCGTAAATTGCACGTGTCTTGAGACGCTTGACATTATTTTGGGTGGTGAGACAAGTCATGCCTCATAAAAAGATGCTTTCCTGATCCTGTTGAGAGAGGTAAGAGTTAATAGAAACCAGAAGATGCTGCTGTCCAACAAACTGATTTGAATTTTCACCCTTTATCCAAAAGTGCATCAATACTATATTTTATGGGTTGGTCATTTATTGTCGGTTTGAGTTTCTGTTTTTTTTTAACCCAGTTACCTGTCAATTTTCAGTGTGTTCAAAGCTCATAATGAAGTTGTAATTATTTATGTACCTGTGGTGGTTTCTTTTAGAACAGTTTTTGAGACATGGCTTTCAAGTAAATGGGTTTGTGTACAGCACTGTTGAAGTTTTTGTGTTTATCTTAAATTGTTTTGTGACCCAGGTAACTATTGGGGCTTCAGGTTTATTAAAAAAGTTCTGGAACTTGTTTCTTTTTGGAGCTTACGGGAAGCACTAGTAGCTAAGAAAGGAGACATTTAGTTTTACTTTGAATTTTGGGCAGATCTATGAAGAAAATATAGTTGTATAGACCAGACACCCTGAGAAGGGATCTATATGGTGAACTAGATTGCCTTAGAGTAAAGAATTACTGTTAGTCCTAGACCAGAAGTGTTCAGTAAAACCATGAAGGCATTACTTCAAACTGAATGTATTTATACTCTGGTATAATAACTCCAGGAAGAAGCTATCTGCAGTTCCAGTCCAAAAGCTGAAGCCACAAATGAAGTACCACCTACTGATGTAGCAAATACAGGGATTCTGGTATGAGTACTGTATGATTGGTATTTTGAGTAATATACCAGGGATTTCTTTTTCTATTCATTTTGTGGGATGTGGGCATCACTGGCTGGCCAGCGTTTCTTGCCTGTGCCCTTGAGAAGGTGATGGTGAGCTGCCTTCTCGAACCGCTGCAGTTCTCCTGCTGTGGGTTGACCCAGAATTCTAATAGGGAGGGAATTCCAGGATTTTGACCCAGTGACAGTGAAGGAACTGCGATATATTTCCAAGTCAGGATGGTGAGTGATTTGGAGAGGAACTTCGAGGAGGTGGAGTTGCCATATATCTGCTGCCCTTGTCCTTCCAGAGAGATTTGTAAGGTGCTGTCTGAGGATCTTTGGTAAATTTCTGCAGTGTACCTTGTAGATGGTACACGCTGCTGCTACTGAGCGTCGGTGATGGAGGGAATGGATGTTTGTGAATATAATGCCAATCAAGCAGGCTGCTCAATCCAGGAAGGTGTCAAGATTCTTGAGAGTTGTTGGGGTTGCACTAATCCAGGCAAGTTGGGACTATTCCATCATGCTCCTAACTTGTGCCTTGTAGATGGTGGACAGGCTTTGAGGGGTCAGGAGGTGAGTTACTCGCCGCAGTATTCCCAGCTTCTGGCCTGCTCTTGTAGCCAATCTGTTAATGTGTGAGTCCATTTGAGTTTCCGGTCAATGGTAGCCCTCAGAATGTTGGTAGTGGGGGATTCAGTGATGGTAACACCATTGAATGTCAAGGGGTGGCTGTTAGATTGTCTCTCATTGGTGATGGTCATAGCCTGACATTTGTGTGGCACGAATGTAACTTGCCACTTGTCAGCCCAAGCCTGGATGTTGTCCAGATCTTGTTGCATGTGAACATGGACTGCTTCAGTATTTGAGGAGTCTCAAATTGTGCTGAACAGTGTGCAATCATCATTGAACATCCCCACTTCTGACCTTATGATGGAGGGAAGGTCATTGATGAAGCAGATAAAGACGATTGGGCCTAGGACACTACCCTGAGGAACCCCCGCAGAGATGTCCCAGAGCTGAGATGATTTACCTACCACAACCACGACCATCTTCCTGTGTGTCAGGTATGACTCCAACCACCAGATAATTTGCCCCCTGATACCCAATGATTCCAGTTCCGCTAGAGCTCCTTGATGCTACATTTGGTTGAATGCAGCCTTGATATCAAGGGCTGTCACTCTCACCTCGCCTCTGGAATTCAGCTCTTTTGTCCATGTTTGAACAAAGGCTGTAATGAGGTCAGGAGCTGAGTGGCCCTGGCGGAACCCAAACTGGGCGTCACTGAGCAGGTTATTGCTGAGCGGGTGCGAATTGATAGCATTGTTGATGACACCTTCCATCACTTTACTGATGATAAGGAGTAGACTAATGGGGTGGTAATTGGCCGGGTTGGATTTTCCCTGCTTTTTATGTAAAGGACATACTTGGGCAATTTTCCACATTGTCGGATAGATACCGGTGTTGTAACTGTACTGGAACAGCTTGGCTAGGAGAGCAGCAAGTTCTGGAGCAGAAGTCTTCAGTACTATTACTGGAATGTTGTCAGGGCCGGTAACCTTTACAGTATCCAGTGTCTCCAACCGTTTCTTGATATCACATGGAATGAATCAAATTTGCTGAAGGTTGGTATCTGTAATGCTGGGGACCACTTGGGGATGTTTATTCACTCATGGGATGTGGGCATTGCTGGTTGAGCCAGCTTCAACTGCATCAACTATTACAGCCATCACAGGATCAGTGTTTTGGCATACTATACAAAAGCTTTTTTTAAAAATCTTTTCAAGTTATAAAGAATGTTTTGGGATTAATGGGATTACACTTCTATTGTGTGTTTAAATGTCTTTGATTTTGTATTATAAGTACTTTTATTAATTCTATATTATATACATTTATTAAGAAGCTTCCGTTTTAATATTTAAACTGTAGCAATGTGTCCTGTTTTAATGAGAAATCACTTTGTTAAAACCAAAACAAAGCAAAATATGACTAATCAAGCTAGGTTTCTGTCTGTGATCTAACATGTCCAGTAATAACATAAACTGGGGCCATAACACCAGTTCGAATAGCATTTAACCTATGTTAGGTTCAGTGGAACCCCATTTTGTACATCACTTCAACATTTGCCTATGAATTAGTCAACGTAAGTATTGCGGAAAAAAGACTCATTTCATCAAAAATTATTTCTCAGGAACACATCAAGACATTTTGTAAGAATACCAATTCAAGGTGAAAATATTTATACTGCATGAGAGGAGAACATTGATTGACAAATGGACCCTGATTAACAGAGGCATTGTCATGGGCAATATACCTATTGATGCTGATTGACAATTAAAAGCCAGGCTTTATTTAAATTTTTAATTTTAAACCAGACAGGTCGACGTTAATTGCTGAAGGCATTGTCCAGAGAAAATATCCAGTTTGTCAGCTATTTTGTTAAGTTTAAACAGGTGCCATATATGTACATGTTCTTTATGTTTGCAAAGAACAGTGCCCTGTCTATTCATATACGCAGTTTCTTAAGTTCACCACAGTGTGAGCCTGACTGTATGTCATAAATTGGTTCAGTGTAATTCCTCACACATTCAGGATTCCAGCAAATGTTACCCAATTACGGAATCATGTTTAATGTTAGGCACTATGTTGAAAGTTTTACATGCATGAGCATGTTATGTAAAGTATGTACATCTTGCTTTCTCCAAGTAATAAAGTGTGATATTCTGTTTGTTATAGTCCATCAGTCATTGGGATATATGGCCGACATATCTGGCCCCACACTGGCATTAAAACTTATATGCTGTATGACTCGGTTGTTCAACTGCAGAATGGTTTTTGGCTTGAGGACAGCATCCATTAACCCAGGGTAATCTGAGGTAGACTGGATACTTTTCAGGAAACAAAGTGACCACCTTAGTGTCTTCCATGAGTTTGAAGACAAACAATACTTGAAAGCAAAATTTAGCCCTGCCCAACATTCACCTGGATATTTCCTCAATGACATCATCTTAAACCTGTCAATCCTAAAATGGACTTAAGCTTTAAACTTGCCTTCTAGATCAAAGGAAATTTTGTTACAGTCTTCATTGTCATCTTTCATACTGGCTGAATTGGCTCTTCTCAACTTTTCATTTCCCAAAGCAGTAAGGAGTTTGACTGCTTGCCTTTCCTTATCAGCCATGTATTAATTCATTTAAATAACTAAAACTTTGACAGGATGTTCGTAGAGTGCCAATCCATGTTGAGGTATTTGTGTTCAATTTTATTTTGGGAATTCTGTCAGCACTATAATTTCCCTGTAACAGGCAACTGCTGCTGAAGCGATTTAGGTCAAATATATAGCTTAATTTACAAGTAGATTGTTGTTTATGTACCTCTCACAGAGCTAGAAATGTAAGTGTTGTAATCAGGTATTTCTGAACACATTTCTGTTGTTGTTGTTTTAAATTTTGTAGACCTAATGTCTGTGTCTGAAGTTCATGTTGAAAGTGCAAATGGGTTGATGTCATGTGAAATTTTGTGAATTTTGTGCCATTTCTAGAAAAACATGTTGGCAGAGTCACTAGGTATTTTCTCAGGAGGTCTGGACTGAGATAAGGCCTTAGCGGCAGTGAACATCACCATTTCCTGTGATTTTTCCTGCATTTGACCCAAATATTGCTTGCAATGTGGAACTGCCTTACGAAGCTCTCGTTATTTTAAGATTAAATAAACTGTGGCTTTGCATATTTTTTGAATTAAGCAGGTACGCACAAATGTTCTTTTGGCTGCTGTGCTTCAGAATAGGCTTGGCACTTTGGTTTTGGGTGTAGGTTGTAAACTCCAACTGTGAACTCATGTCGTTGATTAAGCGTGTTCCTAATCAACCTATTCAGAGATGTTATTTCACACTGTAGTGATTAGAACCGGGTTGACCTCATTGACTACGAGGTCATTGATTGGGATTGTTAAGCTGGGACAATCAGGAAAGCTCTGGCTGACCAATATAACCAGGAGATTTAGAATTTCCTCAGGCCAGGCAACTGACTCCGAGCTGGCTGGCCACAGTGAGTGTACTGTGCACAAGTAAATAAAGGGAGACTTGGTGATTGGTTTCTGGCCTCTGTGCAGTTATTTCAGTGGCAATGGGAGAAAACAGGATGTGCCTGAAGAATGAGATAACAAGGTGTAGAGCTGGATGAACACAGCAGGCCAAGCAGCATCAGAGGGACAGGAAAGCTAACGTTTTGGGTCGAGACCCTTCTTCAGAAATCGGGGAGGGGATTCTGAAATACATAGGGAGAGAGGGGGAGGCGGATGGAAGATGGATAAAGGAGAAGATAGGTGGAGAGGAGACAGAAAGGTCAACTGGTTGGAGCCAGTAGAGGTCAATGTAGGTGGGGAATTAAGGAGGGGATAGATCGGTCCAGAGAGGACGGACAGGTCAAGGAGGCAGGATGAAGTTATTGGGTAGGAGATGGGGGTGGGGCTTGAGGTGGGAGGAATGGTTAGGTAGGTGGGGAGGAGCTGGGCTGGTTTTGGGATGCAGTTGGGGGAGGGGAGGTTTTGAAGCTTGTAAAGTCCACATTGATACCATTGGGCTGCAAGGTTCCCAAGGGAAATATGAGATGCTGTTCCTGCAGCTTTTCGGGTGGCATCAATGTGGCAATGCAGGAGGCCCGGGATGGACATGTCGTCCACAGAGTGGGAGGGGGAGTTGAAATGGTTCGCGACTGGGAGGTGTAGTTGTTTGTTGCGAACCGAGCGTAGGTGTTTCACAAAGCAGTCTACAAGCCTCCGCTTGGTTTCCCTCATGTAGAGGAGGCCACAATGGGTAGAGCAGATGCAGTATACCACATTAGCAGATGTGCAAGTGAACATCTGCTTGATGTGGAAGGTATTCTTGGGGCCTGGGATGGGGGTGAGGGGGGAGATGTAGGGGCAGGTGTAGCACCTCCTGTGGTTGCAGGGAAAAGTGCCAGGTGTGGTGGGGCTGGAGGGGAGTGTGGAGCGGACAAGGGAGTCGCGGAGAGAGTGGTCCCTCCAGAAAGCAGATAAGGGTGGGGAGGGAAAAATGTCTTTGGTAGTGGGGTCAGATTGCAGATGGCGGACGTGTCGGAGGATGATGCGTTGGATCCAGAGGTTTGAGGGGGATTTTGTTTTTGTTGTTATTGCGGATAGGGGGTGTGAGGGATGAGTGATGTTCACCTGCGCTTCTGCTAACATGGTATACTGTATCTGCTGTTCCTGTTGTGGCCTCCTCTACATCGGGGAAACCAAGTGGAGGCTTGGGGACCGCTTTGCGGAATACCTATGCTCAGTTCGCAACAAACAACTACACCTCCCAGTCGTGAACCATTTCAACTCCCCCTCCCACTCCTTGGATGACATGTCCATCCTGGGCCTCCTGCATTGCCACAACAGTGCCACCTGAAAGCTGAGGGAACAGCATCTCATATTTCGCTTGGGAACCCTGCAACCCAAGGGTATCAATGTGGACTTCACAAGCTTCAAAATCTCCCCTCCCCTGAAAGCATCCCAAAACCAGCCCAGCTCGTCCCCGCCTACCTAACCATTCCTCCCACCTCAAGCCCCACCCCCAACTTCTACCCACTAACATCATCCTGCCTCCTTGACCTGTCCGTCCTCCCTGGACCAACCTATCCCCTCCCTAACTCCCCTCCTACATTGACCTTTACTGGCTCCTACTCCGCCTCTTTGACCTTTCTGTCTCCTCTCCACCTACCTTCTCCTTTATTCATCTTCCATCTGCCTCCCTCCCCACTATTTATTTCAGAATCCCCTTCCCCTCCCCCATTTCCGAAGAAGGGTCTCGACCTGAAACGTTAGCTTTCCTGCTCCTCTGATGTTGCTTGGCCTGCTGTGTTCATTCACCTCTACACCTTGTTATCTCTGATTCTCCAGCATCGGCAGTTCCTACTATCTCTGTGCCTGTAGAACATTCACTTTTAACAATCATCTCGGAGTTAGGGTAAGCATATCTGGCACCCTGTTTTTATTTGGGAAGCTTGACTCATTTGATCCAGCTGTCGAAGATTGGGCCCAATATGTGGAAAGACTGTGATTTTTTTCCAGGAAAATGATGTTGGGTAGATGAAAAGCAACAAGTAATCCTTCTGACAGTTTGCAGACCTTGAGCATTCTCAGTTATAAGGGGCTTAAATTTCCCAGAAGCACCAGACATTAAAATCTTCTAAGAGTTGATGGAATTGGTTAAGGAAAACTATGACACCAAACATCCACTAATTCTGAGGCGTTATCTGTTTTATTCAGAAGTTAGAGAACGAGGGGAATCCGTATCAGGATTTTAAAGAGGTTGAGATGACTGGCATGGGCATGTGACTTAGAGGTGGCATATGGCCAGCACTGATGTTCCTGCTGCCATTTCACCCTAACCCCAGGACTGGGAATATCAGATTTAACCTGGTGCTGAGTCTTATCCCCATCAGCAACTTTGCAGGAACTAAGAATGAGATACTGAGAGACCATTTGGTATGTGGGATTAATGATGTAACCACCCAGAAGCACCTACAAGCTGAAGCCCAACGGGACTTCAAACAGGCAGTACAACTGGCGCTTTCATTAGAAAATGCAGCAAGTGGAGCATGGAGCTACAGGGCATCCCATTGGAAGTGGACTCCCTCACCTGTCCAACTGGGCTTGGGGAACACCATTAAAAGTGTAGGCAATCACAAAAATCTCACGCAGGGCATATCCTGAGCAGGGGGACCCTAGGCCAGCTCACAACAGAATCCCACAAAGCCGAGCCTCGGCCAATTTGCTAAAATGTTCTTCAGGATTTGGGTGGCAAGTCATTTGAGTTGCTGCTGGTATGTGGACTTGAGACAGCAAAAGAGTCCTACAAGACATGATTTCAGTAAGAAAACTTGTAGGCAGTTTGCAGAATGGGTAGCACCGGTCATACCGATTGTGAAGCCTAATGGCTCAGTTCACCTTTGTAGGGATTTTAAGCAAGTGGTAAACCACTTCTCACAGCTGGATAAATACCTAGTCCCTCGCATAGAGGACTTGTACGCAAAGTTGGTGAGGGGGAGATGGGGTGCTATCCTTTACGAAGCTGGGCATGAGCCATGCCTACCTGCAATTGCGACTGGATGAGGATTCCCAGAAGTACGCTACAATTTACACCCATAAGGGTTTATATCAACATACAAGACTGCTGTTTGGGGTATCATCAGCCTGCGATCTTTTCCAGCAGACCGTGGAGAACATTTTACAAGGGCAAGGGATGACATACTAATAACAGGGAAGGCCAATGAAGAACACTTGGAGAACTTGGGCGTAGTGCTTAAATGTTTCTCCCAGGCAGGTATATGCCTGAGGAGGGAAAAATATGTGTTCTAGGCATCCCAAGTGACCTATTTGGGTTACAGAATGGACAAAATCCTATTACACCCATTGGAAGAGAAAGTGAGGGCAAGCAAAGGATGCCCCAGCTCCCATGTCTGCACCGGAGTGGAGGTCTTACCTTGGGTTAGTCAATTATTATCGAAAATTTATACATAACCTGGCCTCCATCTTGGCACCCTTACACCTGCTATTGAAAAAGGGTTAGCCTTGGAAATGGTCACGTTGCGAAGAAGTAGCCTTTAGGGAAGTGAAAAAGCAGCTATCGTCCTTTAAGGTGTTGGCCCACTACGATCCAAAGCAAGAGGTAGTGCTGACATGCGATGCCTCCCTGTACGGTATCAGGGTAGTGTTGGGTTGATGGAGAGGAACGGTCAATAGCATGTGCTTCCCAGACTTTGGCAGGTGCCAAACGTAAATATACCCAAATAGAGATCGAAGGTTATCTTTGATGTGAGGAAGTTCCACTAGTATGTTTACGGGTGGGAATTTGTCACAGTAACAGATCACAAACCCCTGCTCGGGCTACTGAAGGAAGACAAGGTGGTGCCGCCCAGTTTCCAGTAGAATTCACCGTTGGGCCCTTATTCGCAGCACATATAGGTACAAGTTAGAACACCGTCCCGGAAGCCAATTGGCTAATGCAGATGCCCTGAGTCGCCTACCATTGGCAGATACTCCACCATTAGTGCCTCCTCCAGAAGTGTCCGTTTTTGTTTTGAGCTTCTTGGACACCTTTCCAGTCACCACTGACAATATCCAACTGTGGACACACGAAGATCCTGTTCTAACAAAACCAAAACAGCTGGTGGTAATGGGGGAAACAAAGGCCATCACAACACAGATTGAAACCTTTTTGGACCAAATGAGACAAGATCACCGTAGAGGACGGAATATTACTGTGGGGACCAAAGGTGATTGCCCCGAGTCAAGGTCGCTGCCAGACACTGGCTGAACTCTACCAGGGTCATCCTGGGTTTTCCAAGATGAAGACTCTGGCAAGAAGCTACGTCTGGTGGCTGGGGCTGAATGCCAATGTAGTCCATTGTTGGGGCAGTACCCAGTGTGCAAACAAGTACAAAAATTGCCCACTAGCAGTTGCCCCCACATGCGTTGGAATGGCCAGGTAAACCCTGGGCTCAGTTGCATGTTACCTACGTCAGGCCTTTTGTGGGCTCCAGGTTCCTGGTCATTGTGGATGCCCATTCAAAGTGGTTAGACGTGCATAAGATCCATTTGGCAAACTCAGGGATGGCGATTGAGAAGCTGCGAGCGTCACTCACTATACACAGATTCCCAGAAGTATTGGTCATGGACAATGGGACATCATTTGCCAGCAGAGAATTTGAATATTTCATAAAGTCAGATGGCATTCAGCAGAGAAGGACAGTTCTGTGCCATCCATCCTCCAATGGTCTGGCAGAAAGACCAGTCCAAACATTGCAGGCAGACTTAAGGCTAAAGGAAGCAGCTCAGTGTCAATTGACACCAAACTGTCCCAGTTCCTGTTTGATTACAGGTCCATGCCACATACAACAACAGGGATAGTTCCTGCAAAGTTGCTGATGGTGATAAGACTCAGCACCAGGTTAAACCTGATATTCCCAGTCCTGGGGTTAGGGTGAAATGGCAGCAGGAACATCAGTGCTGGCCATATGTCGCCTCTAAGTGGAGAGACAGTTTAATTCAAGGGACAAAATTTGGTGCCAGAACTGTGGAAATGGTGCTGTCTGGGTATGAGGCGAGTTTGATACAAAGTCAGGTCCCATCACTTACAAAGTTCAGGTAGGTGATACAGTCCTGGACAAACACATGGATCACTTGAAAGCCGTTGCCTTGCTAACCAGGCAGGAGTAAAACATACCTGGCTCCTCAGAACAGCCAGAAAAGCCAGCAGGAAACCATAGGTTCTCCCCTTCTGTCTAGTGCCAAGGAAACCTCAGAGCCTGAGATGGATGCAGCCTTGATACTGTTGCCACCGGAAGAAGAGAACGAAATTCTCCTGAGATACTCTGGATGCAAGAAGTGGGCTATGGGTCCAGTACACGCTGCCCGTTTCAGAGTCTGAGTCAGAGCAACCAGGCTTGGGGTGAAAATGTTGCAAGGAAAGCTACAAGCCAAAGATCAGGCCTACATTCCTGGACTGAGTAGGGGGAGGTATGTAGTGATTGGAACCAGGTTGACCTCATTGACTTCAAATTCCTAGATTGGGATTGTTAACCTGGGCCAATCACGAAAGCCCTGGCTGACCAACACAACCAGGAGATTTAGAATCTCCTCAGGTCAGGGGACTGACTCTGAGCTGGCTGGTCACAAGCTAGTGTACTGTGCATAAGTAAATAAAAGGCACTTATTGATGGGATACAGGCCTCTGTCCACTTATTTTACACATCTTTGGAGAAGGTGACAGTTGAACCCAGCCCTCCTAGTTCAAAGATAGGGATACTACAACTGTGCCATAAGGACTTCACATATTTGTTTAGTGATGGTGGGAAAATTCTTCCCAGATCCCACTGCTGTTATTAACCATCATGTGGTTTTTGAGTAAAACACCAGTAATTGTATTATATAGTCTAAGCATTCCCTATATGTTAGCCTTTGTAATATATACCACAAAGACTGGGTTCTTGTTGAAGCAGAAGTCTTGATATTTATGAACAATACTCTCTATTTGCACTGCTATAAGAGATCAGAAGTCCACATAGTCCAGTTTCTACTCTTTTAAACGCAGACTATGTATAATTGGTCTCCTTACTTGAAAAAGGATGTACTGGCACTGGAGGGGGTGCAGAGGAGGTTCACTCGGTTGATTCCGGAGTTGAGGGGGTTGCCTTATGAGGAGAGACTGAGTAGATTGGGATTGTATTCATTGGAATTCAGAAGATTGAGGGGGTATCTTATAGAAACATATAAAATTATGAAGGGAATAGATAAGATAGAAGTAGAGAGGATGTTTCCACTGGCAGGTGAAGCTAGGACAAGTGGGCATAGCCTCAAGATTAGCGGGAGCAGATTTAGGACTGAATTGAGAAGGAACTTCTTCACCCAGAGGGCTGTTAGTCTATGGAATTCCTTGCCCAGCGAAGTAGTTGAAGCTACTTCAGTAAATGTTTTTAATGCTAAGGTAGATTTTTTTTGAACAATAAAGGAATTAAGGAATACGGTGAGAGCGCGGGTAAGTGGATCTGAGTCCACAAAAAGATCAGCCATGATCTTATGGAATGGCAGAGCAGGCTGTAAGTGCCGGACGGCCTACTCCTGCTCCTGGTTCTTATGTTCTTATGTTCTGTTTTCTATGCTGACTACTTGTACCGTGATTGCAAAAACAACTACTGCAGGCATGTACCTTTACACTGGAACATCATATGTCACTACATCATCTAACTGTCTTAAGAGGAATTTATTCAATTGAAAAACACATATTTCTCCACCTCTGAATCTATCTCCACTTCCAGGCTAAAATTCAGCCATTGTCTGCTCAGACAACCAAAAGCTTTTAAGATTCTATGTAAGTTCTTCTTTGCAAGATTAAAGCCCTGTTATTAATGATAATATTGTAAGATGGATTGAGTACTAGCTGGCAAAGTGTATGCAAAAACATCATTATAGATAGATTTGGATCTGTCTAGAGGCTGGTCACCTGTGGTTTCTCGACAGTACAGTGTTGGGAGTGTTTCTGTCTTTAATGACCTGGATGTAGTGGTTATGAAGATCTACGTGAGTTCGAGGATTGCAAATGGAACTCAACTGTTTCTGTGGGTCTTAATGTATTGGGAGATTAGGTTAATCATTGTTAGATGATCCTTAAATTGAATAAATGCAGTATCGTATCAGTGGCCAGGATGAATGTCTTTCAGGGAAATGCGGCAAAGAAAGATATTTGCGTGTTTGTGTGCATCCATCTCCAGTGATAAAACCAGGGATTAAATATTTCACAAATAAACTTACAATGGAATTCACAGTAAAACACTTACTTCTGGTGCTGTCAATCAAAGAAAATTGAATTTGAGAGCGTATTCCTGTTCCTGACTGATATGGGAATACAACTTAGATTTATCCTTTTAATACTGTGGAATGATAACCAGAGCAAGTAGGCATTAGGATGTATTTATAGGGCAGTTATATGATGCAACATGATATTCTGGCTTTGCAGGGTGAAGAGAGTGATGTGTGAGGTATCATGATTGTGTCAGATCGGCTGATCAGATCGGATGGTCTGTATCTGTCCATGCCCATTTGTATGTTTATAGGTTTTCACACTGCTTCTGCACTTAGCTTGAGTGTTAGTAAGTCTGAAATCCTTGAGCTTGTGTCTTACAGTCAGCTTAAACTAAGCTGCAATCCATCCTATCCTCACGCATTTCTCTTCATTCCGGGGAGAGAATAACAAAATAGGATTAAAGCCTTCTCATCTTCTGGCTACTCCGACATTACAGTCAGTGAAAAGCCCGGGTAACACACCAGACCTCCCTGTTTTATGGGTGGCCCTCCACAAGGGTATGCTAATTGAGTTCTGACTGAAAAAAATGAAGGAGCTGAGTCAGGAATGCCACTAACTGTTTCATCAAAATAATTACTACAGAAACGAAAGTACTGCAATTCAACATGGTAGTGGTGTTCTTGGCCTTTTTTTTACTGACAGAGACTGTTAAATATGATTGTCCTTATAGAGAGCATTGTAATAATTCTTCACATAAACCTGAATGTTTGGGATGCTATGATCAAAATTATTTTTAATTCACTCAAGTGATATGGGCATCACTGGATGTCCAGGATTTATTGCTCACAAAGATGGGAAACCTCACATTTGCGCTAGTTACTTCTTTTTGAGGACTAATTGGGCAACTGGCTATACACATGACAAAAGGTGACTACCAAATTGGAGTGGCTGATGAAACCTGTTTGATCAGCGATTGGGCGAAGAATGGTGTTGATGCAATTGGCCCTATGTGATCGTCAATAGGGCTGTTCTATAAAAGATGATTTGCTTGTCATTGCAGTTGATATCATAAATGAACATAAATTAGAGCCTGCTAGCCACTAATCCTTCACTCTATCAATGTTGTTGCAAAAGGAAGAAAAGTTATTGAAGTTATGAGAAAAAGGGCTTTTAATTGTTTTTAATGAATAAGAAACGCTGCAATGTTGGGCTCTGATGTGACTCATGCAAGTATAACAGATCATTAAAGAGGTAAAACAAAAACTGACTGAAGTGGCTGTCTAACTTTACTGCAGAAGGTACAGAATGAATACATGATTTATTATTATCACTTGCATTTTTCAGTAAATAATCTCGTAAAATACAGTGAAAAGCTTCAACTCTCACCATAATCCAGTGCCATTTTGAACTGTTGAAGAATAAAAAGAGTATAAAGATATATCCGAAAGAGAAGTTTAAGTTGGGTTCTTGTAAATCACAATAGCTGACAAAAGAGGAATAGAAATACCTTTGGAGAAGATGTTGGATGTCACCTTGGTTGGGAGACATCCTGTTGGGCCTGGTAAATACAAATCTGTTTGAGGTGTATAGGAACAATAGTATTCTAGAGTAGACTTGAATGTATCCCCCCTACAAGAAGTAAAACAGTCGGTGGCATTCCTAATTTATATCCAACACTTTCTCAGTCAGAACCTGATCAGCAGCCTTATGGAGAGCCATTCATAGAACTGGGAATTCTGGCCTGTGGCCTGGACTTCTCACTGACCAGACAGTTGGTGTAGGCAGAGGATGAGAAAGGTTTAATTCAAATTTTACTATCCCTTCCACAGAATGAACAGAGGCACCTTCAGTATCAAAGATGAACAAGAAATCCCACAGATAAGGCTGGCAATAGACCTTAAGGGGATCTTTGCGATGAGTGTATGCAATAATCAGAAAAGTGGAGACCAGGTTCTGCTCTCAAGACGAAAACCTGAAACAGGCTGTGGTGCATAAGACATGCATCCAAAGCTGTCCTCCCTCCCAGTTGAAAACCCCTAGTCACATAACAAAAAAAAACTGGACCAGAGAAATGTAGGTGCAAATTATGAGAAAGATTTATGAGGGATTCCTGCTATAACATCCTAACCAATAGCAAAGCAAGAACTAACTTTGTGTGATATATTTCCTATATTTAGAACCAATATTGGCAATATGAAAGTATTCAATTCAAAGATACGAGAACTCTCCTTACATGTTGAAATGATTAAATTATTGCTGTGATATAAGAAGGATGAATATTCTAATGGAGCTCATCGCTAGGATCCTGATTAGTGTAGAACAAGCTAATCTATGAACAAAAGTGATGTTGTTAACTAAATTACACAGCGATTTGAATGTGTTGAAGCTTTTTCAATTCTGCTCTTCAAAAATGTTCTAGCCGTCTGGTTTTAATGTATAAATTTCAACAATAAGATGAAAAAGATGAATGGACTATTTAAGAAAGGGTCATATAAGTTGCTGCTGAGAAGGTGATGAGTCTCAGCAAAGCTGAAGTATGTAGAAAGAAGAAATTGTATGGAATCCTTAAAAGGAGGGTCAATATGTCAAATACACTAGAATATCGTCCAGTGATAAAATGAAATACTGTAAAATGCCAGTGCCTTCCTAATGATTTAGATAGTGGAGAAAAGGCAAGCTCGTGACTTAAAATAGTCCCAAATAAATTCAAACCAGAACGTAACTGAATTGTATTTAAGTATTAAGCTATCAAAATGTTAAAAATCTGCCTCGCACATTCGAACACTAAATTTGTTGAATTGTTTATACAAGTCAAAATGAAAAAAATTGTAGGAGGATGCAATCCGTTTCTCAGTTTAATCTTATCATGATATATACAACACAATGTTTTTTTAATCATTTGTCCAGTATTGTGTTTTAAAGGTAGTATACCCAGCAATTGGCTACAGTGATTCAGTAGAGGTTCAAATGGAAATATCACTTCAATACGAAAGGCTTCGGTTTTGGAATGAAGATGATAGTGTTGTCAATTAACACATTTTACCCAGTTTTATGTCATGGTGTTTCAACACCACTGCTGCTCACTCTAATTGTCAGGAAACGTTCGAGTGAAAGGTTAAAATGAGCACAGCTCAAATTCCAACAAGTTCCTGATCAACCGTAGTTTGCATAAATGCCAGGACTTTCATTTTGAAATTCTGCACAAAGTCTCTTTTATGTTGACGGCCTCAATTTTATAATTAGCCTCAACATTCACAGACAAAGAAAGAGAAACATTGATCAGGCCAGTATCCAGGAGGCCCTTGGTAATGTAAGTCTGTACCACCTCTCTCAAACATATGTATGGTCACCAAATAGAGACAGGTTGGATAACAGTAAATCCAATCTTCAAAAAGATTCCCTGATAAGTACATTGATAATAAGTTAATTCATAAGTTTTGGAAATCAAATATAAAATCTTTTCCATCTATAATTATTTTCTGTATGATGAATTATTGGCTTAATTACTAAACAATTATTGATTTTGACTTTTTTTTTAAAAAATGACTCTTTGTAAAACAACTCCAGTAACATGTCATCTGAAGTAAACGAGTAAGCTGCTTAATAGATATCTTTACATAGTCTCCCTGATGTGAGACATCCTATAGCAGATGGTCAGCCCAAATAAAGGCCCAGTGAAAAATTCCAGTCAACAGTAAGACCCATTGGCCTAGAAATCTGATTGCACCCAAAAATTGGCAGAGTTGAGTCAAATTTATGTGTTAATTTGTTCATGTTTCAACTTAATTCCTACCTCTTCTACGCACTCCTACAGTTCTTTCAATGGGAGTGCGCTGCAATGGGTACAAAGTTACTCATCTGATCAAATTGCAAAGGGACAGATTAGCTGACTTGGTGGATCAATGCCTGATATGTTTTAAATTATTATTAAATTATTAAGTTATACCTCTTCAGCACACGTATTGCAGATGGAAATACAAACTAGCTGGTAAGCCTGGGGGACATTAGCAATGTAAAGTAGACAATTTTCTTCTGAGTGGTAAAATTAGTAAAAATAAGCAACAATTGCTTGCTCTCCATGCTCTGTATTATTGTACAATAGATGTTCATCCTCTTGAAATAAATGGTTAACACAAACTTAATACAATACTTCAATATGCATATATAAACTTTGCCTAGATAAAGATATGTTCCTGGGGATGCAGATACCTAAAAACTAAGGCACTAAAAAGAATCAATAAGATTTTTAGGGTGCTGGATTCAATGAAAAATGTAGGCAAATACCTCTATGATATTTGTCAAGAATCATTTCTGCTGAAGATCATTTTACGTACATTTGTGTATTGGAACAAACATAATGAAAGCTGTTTACAGTTAGCTGAAGAGATGGTTCTCAATGATAAATAGTTTCCAGGAACATTGTTCATAGCAGCATGGAATGAAAAAGCTGGACAAGATTGATCAATAAAACACAACAAATCCTAATTCACCTAGAAACAAATGGTACTTGTTAAACAGCATAAGGAGATTGCCTAGAGCTTCACTTGCGCAGGGTACTACTCAAACTTGAAATGTTCACCCTAAAAATTCCTAAATTACGACTTAAGGAAAGCCGGAAATGAACCTGGTGTGTTGTGTGCAGATAGTCAGTTGTCTGGTCAGATCAGATTTCTCAGTTGTGTATGTTGCCTAACATGTGGTCACCGGTGAAAGTTGTTCTTTCTAAAAAAAAAAGACTTGAAAATCAAATTGAATTTCTGTTAATTTATCGACTGGCCATGTATTAATTTTTGTTTGTTTCCTGTTGTGCAATTATCCAATTCAGCAACAGTATGCCAACTATTCTTATTTGAAGCCATGACTTTCTTAGTATTCTTAGTTTTTTTGCAGTTTCTTTGATAAAATATTATCACAGTTCTTTTAAAAGGCAAATGCCACTGTTAATTTACCTGCCAGGGCTGTTGGCAGGGATGTAATGACTGTTCCATTCACAATCAGCTACAATTGTGACAGAACACTAGAATTCTTTTACTTTGGTCCAGAAGAAAAAAAACAGTTTGAAAATCTCTCACAATCACATAGGGTTTATTTTTCTTACGATAGCAAAAACAACATTCTATCATCACGATATTGGAGATAATAACACAGATATTTCTATGAGTTATAACGCTGGAAGTCAGTGGTGAGAATTAAGTGACCTTGGGCATAAAAGAGAGAAAAAAATAAGTTTATAAAATCCTAAAAATATACCAAAAACTGCTGTCATCAAAGGAACTTATCAATGGTAGCAGAACTTGATCACATCCTTCTTGTCAATTCACTACAACATAATGCTCAATTACTTGTGATTGTAATTCAGCATTGAGAAACGATGGTGGGAAATGTATTTTCTAGAGTTTTGTCAGAGTGTGGCTGTCTCTGCTGCAGGCTACGCTCAAAACAGAGGACATACCAATTAAGAGATAAAAGGTACTGCAGATGCTGGAGAATCCGAGATAACAAGCATGGGGCTGGATGAACACAGCAGGTCAAGCAGCATCATAGGAGCAGGAAAACTTGACGTTTCGGGCCTAAACCCTTCATCAGAAATGGGGGAGGGGAAGAGGGTTCTGAAATAAATAGGGAGAGAGGGGGAGGCGGATAGAGGATGGATAGAGGAGAGGATAGGTGGAGAGGAGGCAGACAAGTCGAAGAGGCGGGGATGGAGCCAGTAAAGGTGAGTGTAGGTAGGGGGGTAGGGAGGAGATAGGTCAGTCCAGGGAGGACGGAT
>JAHRHZ010000013.1:46445701-46484187 GCA_024137785.1 Ginglymostoma cirratum
TTTCGGGCCTAGACCCTTCTTCAGAAATGACCCTTCTTTTCTGAAGAAGGGTCTAGGCCCGAAACGTCAGCTTTCCTGCTCCAGTGATGTTGCTTGGCCTGCTGTGTTCATCCAGTTCTACACCTTGTTATCTAGGAGTCTGATGTAGATGTCTTTGTTGTCCAGATGTTTCAGGGATGAGTACAGGGCTTGGGATACAGCATCCTCTAGGGGATCGAGGTAGGCTGGGAGACTGGAGTTGATGTGGGCCATGACCAGCCTCTCAAAGCACTTCATGACTATGGAGGTCACAGCCACTGGGCAGTGGTCTTTAAGGCATGTTGCGTGTGCTTTCTGAGGTACTGGGATGATGGTGGTCTTCTGGAAGCAGGTGGGGACTTCGGCCTGTAGGAGGGAGAGGTTGAAGGTGTCGGTGAATACCTCAGTTGGTCTGCACAGGGTCTGAGTGCTCAGCCGGGGACACCGTCCGGATCCATTGCTTTCTTTAGATTGTCTCCCAGGAAGACCGATCTGATGTCTGAAGTGGTGATGGAGGGAACAGGTGTGTCTGGGGCTGCCGGGGCAGGCAAATCCACACTGCTGGCATTCTGCTCAAACTGAGCATAGAAGGCATTGAGCGTGTCACAGGGATGTGTCTTTGTCCACTATCTTGTTTTGCTTCATTTTGTAACCTGTCATGTTGTTTAGGCCTTGCCATCGGCAGTGGGTGACTATTTGGTAGGTTTGGGCCTCTAAGTTGGGCCGGTACTGCCTCTTGGCATCTCTGATGGCTTTGTGGAGGCCATATCTGGATTTTCTACATTGGTCTGGGTCATCCAACTTGAATGCTGTGCATCTGGTCTTCAGCAGGGAGTGGATTTCCTGGTTCATCCAAGATTTACGGTTGGGGAACTCTCGGATTGACGTCTTTGGTACACAGTCCTCCACCCATTTGTTAATGAAATCTGTGATGGTGGCAGCATACCCGTCTAAGTTTGCTGCTGAACACTTGCACACAGACCAGTCCATTGATTCCAAGCAGCTCCAGAGACAGTCTTCCACAGCCTTGGACCAGCATTGTACTTCCTTTTGTGAAGGGTCCTCCCATTTCAGCTTCGGTTTGTAAGCTGGGAGGAGGAACACAGTGCTGTGATCTGTTTTTTGAAAGTGTAGGCAGGGGATTGAGCTGTAGGCATCTTTGATGGTTGTGTGACAGTGGTCCAGGATGCTTGGTCCCCTGGTGGAGCAGGAGATGTGCTGGTGGTATTTTGGTAACACCCTCTTGAGGTTGGCTTGGTTGAAGTTGTCAGCCACAGCGAATAGGGCCTCGGGGGAATTTTGTCCGTCGAGTGTTTGTGGCAGTGTAAATCACATCTAGGATGTTCTTCACATCTGCGTTGGGAGGTATGTTAGACTCCTGTCAGGATGGTGGTGGTGAACTCTCGTGGTATGTAGTAGGGACGACATTTTACTGTAAGATATTTTAGGTCTGGGGTGTAATGGCTTGTCAGGGTCACTACATCTAACCACCAGGAAATATTGATCAGGAAGCATACCCCACCACCCTTCACCTTAACCAAGGACGCCGTGTGGTCTATACAGTGTATGGAGAGCCCATCAGCTTGTTGGGTGCAGTTGGGAATGGCAGGGATGAACCAAGTTTCCATGAAGCAGAGCACACAGTAGTCTCTCAGTTCCCTCTGGCACTTTGGACATTTGCCAGGAGGATGCTGTTGGGGCGGGGTGGGGGGTTGTGGTGTGTTTCTTGAAACCGTGTAGTTTCAACCTCGCCTTCAGGCCAGCACATTTTGCCCATTTTCTTGTAGGTTTCCTGCATCTGGACAGTCTCGGGAGTCAGTGGTACAAGTCCACTCCTCCAGCAGATAAGTGAGTCAGGCCCGGTCGGGCTGTGCCTCTCTCAGGACGGGACGCTGGGAGGTTATAGATCGGGCCTGGGCTGGTCTGATCTCCTCGGGGATGGTTCACAGTGCAGCGGTGGAATTTTCGTTCTTGTGCTGTCCCAGGTGGAGCGAGTCTTCTTTTCCTGCAGATAAGTGAGTCGGAGCCTGGTCAGGCCGGGCCTCCATGGGGTCTGGTAGTCGGTGGATTGGGGGCCGGTCTAGGCCGGTTGAGCCACCTTGTGGTCACGCTGTTGCCGGTCTCGCGTCATACTTATGGAAATAAATTAGCCCAATTTCAGCTCCCCTGGCGATTCTTATAGTGAGAATGAGCTGCAGTGGAGGGCGCAGGATTGGTGAAATGAAAAAGCAAAACATCCACTCAGTTCCCGAGAAAAGAATTTGACATCTATTTTGGATCCTCTTGTGAGGATGGTTTTAGCACAAGGCCCAGATTCTCGGAACAATTCTGAAAATGAATATCCCTTGGTGGTGAAAGGAAATGAAGCAGATGGGGCAGGAACAGTCCATCCTGTCTCATTGACATTACAACACATGGCCTATGCCTGTTGCAAGAGCAGAATCTGATCTATCAGTTTGGGGAGCCATAGCAATCCCATGGTAGCATCAAGGTGCTAGAGACATGACATGAGTTAATTCTCTTTTTTCCGTGTAGAAAATAACATTTCTATTTCCTCCCTCTCCAAATCACAAACTATTTTCCAGCTAAAATAATGTGGAAATGAGCTATTGCCAGATAGTAGTCAATGATGCTAAAGGGAAATACAGTCAGTCTCAGATCATGACATCTCTCAGGTAGCTCTGAGCCATTTCAATATCAGATTTTGTCTGATTGTTATGCTACACATTTCCTGACAGATTAATGTGGAATTCCACTAAACCGCCCCAGTGATGCTTCTCTTTAAAACTCTTTTTGCCTCTTAGAGAAAATATTACAATGGTAGAAAGCAATGAATCGCAGGGAAACTCTACAAGTTGTTTACATATTATAATTAATGCTTCAGTGTGAAAGTGATTTGCCTATTTCTAACCTGCTCTCGAGGAACACTAACTGATTTCAGCCTTTCAATCACTTAAATTAAATTTACGTAGGACAATAGAACGAACATTTGTATAATAAAATTAGTTTATTCCATGCCATCAATCATACTTACGTACAATCTGTTTCAATTGTGATTCCAAGATATTTTCTTCCAGTACCTGTACTCATAATCTGACTTGCAATAACTATGAAATCAAGATCTTTATATATTTCATTCCATCTGTTGCTGATAAATCTTGCAAATCTGCTGAGCTTATTCTGAATTGTTATTGTTGCTTTAGCTTCCCCTCACCTTTACTGTCACATAAATTGATTTAATATTTAGAATCTTTCTTTCTGGCATAGAGCATGTTGGATGGCATCAAATCTGCCAAAGCGCGGGGAGAGTAATTTCATCAGATCACACTCTTCCCAGCTTATTATCTATGCAAGTGGGATGGTGTGCAAGTCGCTTGACGAGTCACATGAAAGGTCTCCCCACTGGCAGAGCTTTCCGAGTTCAAATAGTCTTCCAAAACATTGAGATGCCAGCTGGATACCTCTTCAGGCACTGCAAGCCGTAGCATTTAGTGGTGGCTCCTGTACCATGAGAGACGCTAGCTAAAAAGCCACTGTTGACTCATTGTTCGCAAATGTTGCTGAATGGGGTAACAGAGAAACTGAACATCCTCACCCTGGCAAATAGAATCAAGGGGACAATGCATCATACCTGTCCAGCCAGGACACAGACAGCAGTGTAACTCAGTGCTTTTGGAGCCAACAGAAGGATTGGGCTGCGATGCCGGTGAAAGTCAATGGCCACCTCCACTGCACGCCCACTCCTTAAGCTTCCAAAATGAATGTTTGATCGAGCTCAAGACCATAGACCCTACGCTTGACTGAGTGCATTGGAACTCCTCCTGCAACTAACAACAGGCCCCCTTCAGTATGGAGATACATGCCTCCAACATAGAGACGTGACCACACTTTTGAGGCACATGCAATGATTTTGCCATTTAGGATGCCAGCACATGCTGTAGGTGTTAAATGAGCATAACACTACACCTGGCTGTGGCATGTCCACCCCCTATGACAAGCATGAAAAGCTGCCTGGCTTTGTTCCCATTTTAAACAGCAAGGCAATGCAAAAATATAATGGCTGATAGGACAAAGCTCTAAAAGGGGAGGCAAGGCAGTTATGCTGTGAGTATCCAGGTAAGTGCTAAGTGAGTGAGCACTGAGAGAGTAAGCAAGCAGTCTCGAGATACTGCCTAAATCCAATCTGAAAAACCAAGTTCCTCGTAGCTGCATTACAATGGTTGTCGCTGGTCAAAGTGGCAACATTACAGTACAGAAGCATATTGTAAGTGGATTGAGGATGCGCCACAATGGTGGAGGGAGACTGTTTTGAGTCAGATGTCAGCATCCATGTATAAAGGGAGTGTATAGCCACTACTAATAGTGTGCCCTCTCATACTGATGCTGGGTGTCCAAGATGGAGGTCTGAAGGAGGAAGATGTGAGCTGGAATCACCAGGTAACCGCTCTGATACTCATTTCGGATATTTTCAGCATCGTGTTTCTATCCAAGAGAGTGAAAATTAATGAGGTGAGATTAAGTAATCATGGGGCTAAAAATAAGCAATAATCAGCAAGAATCTTGCCTTGACATCTAGAGCTTTGTTAGAAATGCAATTTGTTGCTCCCAGCAATGAGAATGGCCTCGTTGGACAACTCACATGATTCTCCCAGGTTTCTTGCCATAACCTATGTTTTTCAGAGCCTGGGAAGATTCTACCAATACATCAAAAGGTCAGACATGTTGTATTAGAACTTTGGAACTCCAGAACAACCTTCTGATGATGTCATGGAACTACTTCCTACAATAGCACAGTGTGGGTGGAGTTAGTCAGATTGTAAATGGAAGATTGTTAAAATGTTGATAATGATCTCTTAACAATGTAAGAATAATCTCTGAATTTTATGTTGCCAGTAACCAGGAATAGTTGTAACAATGTTAACACGCATTAAATGTCTTTCTGCAGGAGCCTAAGTTTGAAGACATTTCTTAACTTTGTCTTCTCCTCGACTGTGTCTTGAACTCAAACTCTCAGGTGTGGCTCTAAGTCCACCCATTAAAGGAACATGCAGTTTCTTCATGATGTCAAAAATAACTATATCATAAATGCACATGCAAGGATAATGTAGAATTAGTAGGTAAAGCTTTCAATCACAAGTTTCAGTTTGTGTGTTCAAAAATAGTTGTGTACTGGATGAAATAAAAGAACTGTAAGGTTATGTAAGCAGTTGGCATGTGCAACAGGTTGCCAGACAACACATTACGACCTACGAATTTGTGCTGTCTACTTGGTAAATGACACATTAGGACAGTCTTATTTTGACAGCCTCCTTAATGTGCACCATCTGCTTTCTTGGCTGCTCCAGGTTAACAGGTAAGCTAGACAGCATTCAGCTTGGCACTATCATCTGCAGGGTATATTTTACTGATGCTCTGTGGAAAATGGACCTTGATTGCCAAGCTTAGTTTATTCTTTGCATTTATCTTAAGTAACAGGATTTCTAATTTAGAATATATAAAACAAGGGTTCAAATTCTGTACTACTTCAATTTTTGAAAGCATATTGTTTCCTTTCTCCACATTTGTTCTGACAATTTTTGCCAGGCACCTCCTTTTCTCCCCAGAGCCTTTTGTGAGGTTGATAAAAGTATTTGATATATTTGTAGAATTTACATTTTAAATATTTAAGTGGCTTAAAATGGTCAGAGTCTTAAATGTTGCCCACAGTTCTTTAAGGGCTGATACATTGATTTATTTACCACCTTTTTATCAACAGTTCACAATACAGAGCTAACAAAACCAACATGGGAAACCCAACAAGGTTAGGCCAATGAAATATTGTGACATGTTTGTATTGTTTGGTTCTAGCGTTTCACTTCTAGTTTTGGAATATTTTTCCTTCTGGAATTTGTATGAAAGTAACTTCTGTTGCTCTTTCATGAGATATAGGCTTCGCTAGCAAGGGCAAAATTTATTGCCCATCCCTAACTGCCTTTGAGAAAATGCGAATGAGCTGCCTTCTTGAACTATTATGGTACATATGGCACATATACACCTACGTTGCTGCTAGGAAGGGAGTTCCAGAATTTTAACTCAGTGATAGTGGAGGAACAGCAATTTAGTTCCACATTCAGAATGGAATGTGGATTGGAGATGGTGTTCCCATGAATCTGCTGCCTTTGTCCTTTTTGGGGGTAAATGTCACAAATTTGGGAAACGCAGTTGAAGGACCATTGGTGAGCTGCTGCAGTGCATGTTGTACATTATACGCAGTGCTGCCATGGTATATCAATATTGGAGGGAGGGAATGTTTAATTTGGTAGCAAATGACTGCTTTGTCCATGATGGTAACAAGCTACCCAATTTGTCATTTGAGCCACACGCATTCAGGCAAGGGTAGAGTAATCCATCATACTCTTGACTTGGACATTGTGGACAGGCTTTGGTAAGTCAGAAATTGAGTTAGACATCTCAGTATTCTAAGTCTCTGACATGCCTTTGTAGTCAGACTACGTTTATAACTTGTCAAGTTTGGATTCTGCATCATAGTAATGCCCAGGATGACAGTAGTCAGGGATGCAGTGATAGTAATGCAGTGAATATCAAGGAGAAATAATTAGATTGTCTGTTTTTGGAGGTGATGACTGCCTGACATTTGCATGGCATGAATGTCATTTGTTCACTAGTTAGCCCAAGTCTGAATGTTATCTAGAACTTGCTGCAAATAAATGCTGATAAATATCTGTGAAGTCATGAATGGCATTGAACATTGTGGAATAATGAATAAACATCCCCATTTCTGACCTGAAGATGGTGGGAAGGTCATTGATAGAGTTTGGGTCAACTCTATCCTGAGAAAATCTTTCTGCAATATTCTGGGACTGAGATGATTGGTCTCGAACACCATCAACCATCCCTTTGTGCACAACAAATGGAGAAATGCCTGCAAGAAAATGTGTATTGGGATCTGATTCATAGAGGATGACAATATTTAACAAAGCACAGAAAGCTAGAAAAAGATGGAGGGGGTGGCTCCATTAACTTGAACTATAAAGCACAACAGAGAGAGATAATTCCAGGAAACTGGCATGATAGTTAGATTGTCACATATTGGGGATAGTCATTCCCTCGCATTTATAGGGCATGAATGGTACTTGCCACCTTTCGGCCCAAGTATAGATATTGTCCATGTATGGATAGTCACGATTAACTAGAAGTGTTAAAGATAGGATCAAACCGAAAGAGGAAAAAACACCATATAATGTTGATGCATTGGTTTCATTTTTGTAGTGCACTTGAATATATACAAGTAAATCAGACAAAGCCAGCGTGGTTTTGTGAAAGGGAAATCATGTTTGACAAATCTACTGGAGTGCTTTGAGGAGGTAACATATTCTGTGGATAAAGGGGTCAGAATGGATGTACTGCACATAGGTTTTCAGAAAGGAATTTTTGATTTTGTCAGATCCAAGGTTATTGTAGAAAACAAAAGTTTGTTTAGAGGTAGCAAGTTGACATAGGTTGAAGATTGATTGGCTGACAAGAATTAGGCAATAGGCATAAATGGGCCTTTTTCATGTTGGCAAGATGTAACACGTAGCATGCCGCAGGGACTTCAACAATTTACAATCTACATAAATTACGAAGAAAAAAAAAATTGCTTTGAGAAAGTAGTGATTCAAAAAAGCAACTCAGCATGTCTTTCTCAAGGGCAGTTATGGATGGGCAATAAATGTTGGCCCAACAGGTGATGGCTGCATCCCATTAGGGAATAAATAACAAAAATGAAGGGATGAACCTTATGGGCGCTAAATTTGCTAACATCATAAAGACAGATAGGAAAGTAAGTTGCGAAGAGGTCACAAGGATGATACGAAAAGATAGATAGGTTATGCAAATAGGAAAAGATGTGGCAAATGGAGTATATTCTGGGAAAACCTGAAATTGTTCATTTGGCAGGAAGAGTTAAAAAAAGAAGCATATTATCAAAATGCTGAGAGATTTGGTAAGATCTCAGATGCAGAGGGATTGGTTGACCTACTGCTGAATCACAAAATTTGTGTGCATGAACTGCAAGTAATTTGGAAAACTAATACAATATTATGACTTCTGGGAAGATGACAACAGATTAGAATGCTGCAGCTGGGGCTCCTCCACTCCATACGTTCTTTTACCCTTTGTCTTTCCTCTCTCCTCTCTTCTCTTGGCCTTGGGCATGCAGCCTCTGAAACAGGGGCCGGAGGAGATGCCAGCGGCCATTGGCCAGTGGCTGGAAGGGGGACGGCAATGACCAGAGCTGGGACAGCAGCAACCAGTGGCAAGAGTGGAGACATCAGTGACCAGCAGCCCAGTACAGGGCATGGCAGCTGCCAGTGGTTAGACCATGTGGAGGGTCCCTGTGTTGTTATGCTGTGGAGAACTTTTGGAGAGAGATTGTGAAGATTGTCTTTTTAACTTTGCTTCTTGGTTTTTTTCCTGACCTATGAGCATACTGTATATAGCTGTAATGTAACTCATTTTCTTCATTTCTCTATTCTATAACTAAAAATTGTGCCCAGGCACCTTTGTACCTAAGATGGTGCTGTAAGTGGTGACATAAACTTTTTCACAGTACTCATTTGACTAAATGTGACAATAAACCTAATTCCTTTATTCACTCATAATTCAATTTATTGAGCAGGGAACTGAATTCTAAAGTAGAGATGTTATATTTCACATATACAGGGGAGAGATGAGACCACATCTGGAGGATTGTGCACAGTATTTCCATCTTATTTAAGGCAGGATGGTAATAAATTGGAAGCAGATTGGACTCGTGTTTGGAATGGCAGGTTGCTTTATGAGGAAAGGTTGGACAGCCTAGGTTTGGGTTCACCGGTGTTTACATGATGAAGAGATGATCTGATTGAAACTTGTGAGATCCTGAGGTGTATTGACAGGATAGATTTGGAGACAATGTTTCCTTTTATGGGAGAATCTAAAACTAAGGGTGGCTGTTTAAAAACCAGTCATCACACATTTAAAACAGACATTTCACAAAGTCTTTTGTCTCTCAGTCATATGTTAGTCTTAGGAACGTGCAAACGTGATGGATAAACTCCCTTGAATATTTTCAAGGCAAAAGTAGATAAGTTCTTGTTAAGCAAGGGGTTTAAATCTTATCAGGGGTGGGAGGGCATATGGATTTGCAGTAACAAACAGATCAGCCAAGATTGATTTAAATGGCAGAGGAGTTTTGAAGGGCTAAGTGCCCTTTGTACATTTCTATTTTCATACATAAAAATTTTCCCCTGAATTGCATTAACTTCAATATTTCCAGGGTTCCATGTGCAACAAAATCCTGCCTCAATGTCAAGTATGATCACCCTCACTTCACCTCTTAAATCCTGCTCTTTGTTCCATGTTTGGACCAAGGCTGCTATGATGGCAGGAGCTAATTGACACTTGTGGAATCCAAGCTTAGTGTTAGTGATCAGATTATTGCTGTTTAAGTGCTGCATTACAGTGCTAGTAAAGATATGTCTGTGCTGACAATCAAGGGCCAGTGGAATTGTTGATGATTAGATAGCATTTCCCCTGATTTGTGCACAGGACGTAACTGGGCAATTTTGTACTTTGTTACATAGATGCCATATTAAAACTGTATAAGAACAGCTCAGCTGGAGGCATGACTAGTTCTTGAGCACAAACCTTCAGTACTATGACTGGAATGTTGTCAGGACACACAGCCTTTCAACACCCTTCAGTCATTTCTTGATACCATGAAAAATTGGCTGAAGACTGGCATTTATGATACTAAGGACCTCAGGATGAGGTTGATATAGATCTTCCACATGATGTTTGGGTTGAAGATAGTTGCCGGTGTTTCAGATTTATCTTTTGTGCTGAACTGAGAACTCCTTCATCACTGACAATGAAGTTGGCTGTGCTTTGGACTCTTCGACCAGTCTATGTATTAAAAACACGTTACCCCAACTGCTCTTGTCGCTTAGGCAGACAAAGGGACACAGAATTCAGTTTGCGGTTCATCTTGATTTTATTTTTTAAAAATCCTTATCAAAAGCACTATGTGAGCATTTCCCAAATTTCTGTAATATTTACTCTCTATCTAGCTCTATCTGAGAAAGAATCTTACCCGCAACCATCCAAGTGTTTGAGCTGGGCCATTGGAATCTACTTCCTCTCCAACATAAAGCTGGCTCTCTTCCACGAAGGTGGGTCTCGCAGTTCAGGGTGGGTCTTCTCCTGGATTTTCTTGGGTTGCTGCACAGTTTTCTGCCACAAGACTTGTAGCAAATTTTCCCTGTGAGGCTTTGCTGATGGTGTAGCTTCCAGGTGTGTGTGTTTTTATACCCTCCTTGCACCAGACCTTCTAGATGTTGTGTGGGTTATGGCCAATGGGGTCATGAGCTGGGTTTAAGTCATCCAATAGGAGCATGCCGACAACCTCACTGTTGCCATGCCAGGAGATGTAAAGCACACATACTCAGGCAGTCAAGATGCCCAAACATCTGATCAGCAATTCTCCAATACCAACTCTTGGTCTGGTTGTACCTGGCTCCCCCAAGCCTTTGTGCCCTCTTTGATTTTGGATTCCACTGTTGGCGGTAGCCAATAGCTGCTATCTGCTGTTTAATTTAGTTTGGACAATTTTCCATCAGGCCTGATTTCTCTGGATGTGGATCAATTTAGATTGTACAATTTTGGGCCCGTGGTCACTTGACCCTGATAACAACATTTGTGGATTTTTTTCTTCCTTTTCTTATTTATTTTCAAGTGCTTGCTGACACCAACAAGCCTTTGATAATTGCTGACTGTGCAAGCTCACCTCCACTTTTTCTTATCAGTGAGAAAACCAATTTTAAAAACATGAAAAAAGACTACTTTGCTTGACACTTTGTTTTGACATTGACCAATATGTACTTTTTTTCAAATCTTTCCATTCTTAAGAGTTTGTTAGCTCTTCATCACTTTTATTCAAAATGTGTCTTGGGTGTCAGCATATTTTTTAAATTCATTTTTGTGAGACTTGGGCGCCACTGGCCGGCCAGCATTTCTTGTCCATCCCTAGTTGCTCTCGAGAAGGTGGTGGTGTGTCGCCTTCTTGAACCGCTGCCTTCCTGCTGCTGTGGGTTGACCTACAATGCTGTTAGGGAGGGAATTCCAGGATTTTGACTCAGTGACAGTGAAGGAACGGCACTATATTTCCAAGTCAGGACGGTGAGTGACTTGGAAGAGAACTTCGAGGTGGTGGTTTCCCATATGCCTGCAGCCATTGTGCTTCGAGATGGAAGTGGTCATGGGTTTGGAAGATGCTGTCTGAGGATCTTTGGTGAATTTCTGCAGTGCATCTTGTAGATAGTACACACTGCTGCTACTGAGCGTCGGTGGTGGAGGGAGTGAATGCTTGTGGATGTAATGCCAATCAAGCGGGCTGCTCTGTCCTGGATGGTGTCAAGCTTCTTGAGTGTTGTTGGGGCTGTACTCATCCAGACAAATGGGGAGTATTCCATCACTCTCCTGACTTGTGCCTTGTAGATGGTGAACAGGCTTTGAGGAGTCAGGAGATGAGTTATTCGCCGCAGTGTTCCTAACTTCTGGCCTGCTCTTGTAGCCACTCTGTTAATGTGGTGAGTCCAGTTGAGTTTCTGGTCAATGGTAACCCCCAGGATGTTGATAGTGGGGTATTCAGTGATGGTAACACCATTGAATGTCAAGGGACGGTGGTTAGATTGTCTCTTAAGCTATTTGGCTCTTAGGCTATTTATTTAATAGTCCACCACCATTTACGAGGAGATGTGCCAATGCTTTGATTTGAAAAAAAAAACTTTTTCACACAGAGTATTCGTGTCAGAAATAGACTGCCTGGAAATCTGTTGGAGCTTCCCTCATTGCTGGTGGTGTAGTGCGTTAGTGCTTTATGCTCCTAGAGGTAGAGGACCTGGATTCAAATCTCCCGTCCTGCCTTTAGGTGCTAAAGACTTCTGACATTTGAATTAGAGTGTTCCCTACTCCTAAATCAAGATGACCTGGGTGCAGGTTTAAGTGTAATAATACCACTGAACAGGTTGATTAGGAAAATATGTAAAACAAAGAACTGTACTTTTGGGCAACAAAAACAGACATTGCTGGAAAAGTTCAGAAAAATCATAGTTAAGATTTCAGGTCCAGTGACCCTCCTTTTGGGCCCTCTTGTAGCACAGTGGTAGTGTCCCTACCCCTGGACCAAGAGCTCCAAGGTTAAGTCCTATCTGCTCCCAAAGTGTGTAATAATATCTCTGAACAGCTTGATTAGAAAATAACACATTCAAGACGCTGTGATTGTTTGTATTGAAATAACATGTAAGACTCTGGGAATAAACAAAAGATTGACACTAGGTAACGATGCTCATTTAAAGTGACCGTGCAGACACAGTGGGCAGGGTACCCTCTCTCTATGATTTGACATTTCTGTGATTCTGTGATCATATATGTTGGTAGTAGAATCACTTTGCCCTATCTATAGAATGCGACTTCTTTATTTTCCACACAATTATTCCAATATCTATTGTCATGGGTTCATATGTAACCGTTGTTGCTTTTCCAGTGTTAAATATTAATCCTTGTAGGCAAATCATGTTGATTGGTGGTCTGATAAATGAGTAAATAAAAGGGATAATGAGATGTGTGCATACAGCAACATCTGCAGTCACCATGTAAGTAGGCAATTAGGGAAATGGCATCCTTCTTCAAGCTACTGTTTTTGTAAAAGTCACATTGTATTTAAAAATATCCACTCCGTCTTCCTTGTTTATTCTTTGGAAATTATGAACTGCATTTCATTCTGCAATTAACCCTAGCCAATGCATTTTTTTTTGGAAATGGTGCAGTTGATGTTGATGAAGTTTAATGATGGATATGGAGCATGAGAGATAAATGTCAAGGAAAGTTGGATTCATTTTGAGTACCTAGTCAGAAAGCTTACAACCTTTTTCAGCATGGATGGTGATTTCAATGAATGTAAGTGGAAATAATTAAACAATATCACGCAGCTCATGCCCATGTCACTGAAACAGAATCCTACTGAATAATAAACAGTGGAAGCATTATGTTTTACCTTGTGATTACAGCATCAACCATACTCTCACTGGTCTTAAATGGTGATGCATTGAATTCTTTAGGAAAATAAGGAGCATAGAACGTGATCGAAATAGAAGCCAAAATGTGTCGACATTCAGAATAACAGAGCCCCTTCTTAAGCAAGGAAATAGCCATTGCTTGAATTTAAAATTAAATGACTGCAATTTGTCAGTATCCCTGATCTGTCAAGATTGTTGCTTGCTAAATTCTCTGGAATGACACATAGCAAAGCAAATGCACAGCCTCAATATCATCAGCTGTGTTGCTTAGCAACCAATACTTCGTCAGCATTTCCAGACTTGAGACAGTTACTGCAATTGCTTTTTCAATTGGTTATAGTTGTGATAGGGTCAGTTTTGAAAAACATAAATTTTTGGACTAAGGAGGAAAGGATTTGATTTTTTTTACAGTCGTAACATAAAATTATAATTGGTTTGTGGCAAATATTGGTTAGGCCATAGCTGGAGTGCAATGACATCTCATTGTAGAAAGGTTATAGTTTTGACCATAGTGTAAACTGGGCAGGTGGTGGGCAGAAAGCCAGCTCCAGCTGCCCAATGATGTTAATTTAACATCTGATTAACTACTGTGTTTGAGCATTATTTTAATATTCAAACTGAATGTCAGCACTAATTGCTACTTTCTAGGTATCTTGCACAAATTGAGGGTGCATTGTTTAAAAGCTTGAAGTTGATGATTGCTTAGGACGACTGAAACTGGTGCTGTTAAGTTGATAGTGGACCAAGTTGACAGCCACAAAAAGGCATCTGGTTATCCAGGCAAACAGTGCAAGAATGGTGAAAAGAAGTGGCTTTCCATGTTATTGCCACATCCATTGCATTCTAGAGTAGACAGTTCCGCTGGAATAAAAGTCATGGGCTGGAATCTCATGGAGGTCTGAGTGATGTGGTCAATGATGAGAGATATGGCTGAATGGGATGAGAATTCCAATAAGGCCAATCCAGACATCGAGATCATCTTGCTTCACCTTTCTTTACATTTCACAAATGCTGTGGCTAGGTTCTTGTTAGGCAGCACTGAGATGGTAATTGACAGGGATTCGTGTTTGTTAACTGAAAAAACTCATATTATTAATATTCAGCCCCCCACCTTGCCAACTTGCTAAATGAGCTAGACATCGGAAGCACTCGACAGGGAAACCAGAGCATGCACCATGTTAACTATGACCAAACCTCATGATCAATGGGCACCAGCCTCACACACACCTGCCCTACATGGACTTTGGCATCCTGAATCTGCCAACCCTTCACAATCCACATGGCGTTTCTATTGCTCAGATACTGGATGCTCCGTAAACACAGATTTGCATTGCAGGGTACACCAGCAACTAGCATGGCAAGGTTGATGTAGGGAAACTTTACACACGGGGATGGGCACTTAGCTCACAGACTAGACTATGCTGCATCTCAGGGTGGCAAGCTTGCTGTTTTTATGCTCGCTCACTTCTTGCCTACCTGCATATTCATAGCACCCATACCTTGCCTTGCCAATTAGCGCAGTCACAAAAACAGATGGTTTGTCTTGCTACTGAACAATTTTCCTTCTAGAGCATGCACATCTTGTGGAATAGCAGTGCTCCAAATCAATGTCACACTTGTTCAGAGTCCCAGCAATGTACACAGTAAATTCATTGAATGATCAGCAGAGAAACAGCCATGTCTCAAAGTCGTAAGGGAGTAGTCCTCACCAAAGTTCATGAAGGCACCTGTCAGTCAGGAGATCCTGACAGTAGTGGCAGTCTCCCGCACTAGTCCTGGAGATTGTCTGGCTAGGATTTTATCGGTCTTAGGCTTTGTGTATCTGAAGTCCAGGAAGTGAATCATGGTCAGTCTGTTGACTTCAAACTAGTAAGTTTATGAGTATGGTCGGGGAGATGTATAGGCACCAGACAGGAGTCTGGGTGCATCTTGCCTAGCCTGTTCGATCATATTGGTCAAGGGGCTAGGCTAGGGCCATTCTGTCATTTCCATCCACAGAAACTACTTCCTGTACATTATATTCCTTTACATGAAGGCCAATATACTATTTTTTCTTCAGAACTGGTTGCTGTACCTGCATCCTTACTTTCAGTGACAAGTGTATGTGACTACACAGTTCTTTTTATACATTAACATTCCCCAAAATTCAAACAATATTCTGCCATTCTATTTTCTCTTACTGACAATTATCCACGTTACACTGCATCAGCCATGTATTTGCCCATTCACTCAGCATGTGTAAATCAGCTTGCAAAGTCTCTTTGCATACTCTTCACCACTCACAATCCCGAGTTTTGTGTTGCCAGGAAGCTTGGAAATATTACACTCAATTCCTCATCTAAATTGTTTATATATGTTCTGAATAATTGGGACCCAAACACTGCAGTCACTATCTTCCATTCTGAAAAGGATTCATTTATTCCTGCTCTCTGCTTCCTGTCTGCTAACTAATTCTCTGAGTATGCCAGTATAATACCAACAATCCTAAATGCTTTGATTTTATACATTAATCTCCTATGGAACTTTGTCAAAAGCTTCCTGAAAATCCAAATACACTGTGTCCATTGGTTGTCCCTCAACTATCACGTAAGTTATAGTCTGAAAAAAAATTCAATTCATGAACATGACAAAAATTCAATGAAGATGACAATCTTTTCATAAATCCATGTTGACTTTATATAATCCCATTGATATTTTCCAAGTGTCCTGCATTGTTTTTCCTACTACTGATGTTAAGCTAACCAATCTATAATTCCCTGCTTTCTCCCAAAATCCTTTGTAAATAGTGGATGCTACCCATTCAGTTTGTACCAATCTCATCATCCCAGAATCAATCTCAATGCCTCAAGAAACTAATTCTTGCCTTCCTATATCGTCCCGTCAGCTATGCAATCAATCAGTCTATTTTCCGGTTCCTGATCACACTGGCACATGGCATGGGACGTGTAGCTGAGATGTCCTGGCTTCCTCTCTTCTGCTTTCAAGACTATATCACTGTTTTCATCTATGTTATTGGTATGGACATGGACTATGACCTCTAGCTGTGTACCCTCTCTCATCAGAATGCTCTGCAGCCACCCAGTGGCATCCTTTTCCCTGCACCAGAGAGGCAACAAACCCTCCTGGTGTCATGTCTGTGGCCACAGAAATATCTATCTATTTCCCTTACAATAGAATCTCTTATCAGTATTGTTCTCTCACATGTTTCTTCCACAGATATCACCATGGATTTCTAGTTGCTGCATCCGGAGATACTTCCTGCACGTGATCACCCTGGACACTGAAGTACCCCTGACTTCCCACAATCCACTTGGCTGAGCTGTCTTGCCATGACTTACCCTTAGATTATTTTCTTTCCATTTAAGTCCTTTTGTTTAAAGAATATTTCATAACCTTATTCCTTAAACTTCAGCACATTTGATTGATTAGACGATTTAGGACGGAGATGAGAAGACATTTCTTCACCTGTGGAATTAATTACCACAGGAAGCAGTTGATGCCAAAACATTGAATGTTGTCAAGAGGTGACTAGATGTAACACTTGGGGCGAATAGGATCAAAGGTTATGGGGAGAAAGCAGGATTAGGTTATTGAGTTGGATGATCAGCCATGATTGTGAACAATGGCAGAGCAGGCTCGTAGGGCCGAATGGCTTCCTCCTGCTCCTGTCTTCTATGTTTCTATGTTTTTGCGTTTCTTAAGTTCAATTTTTACTTTAAATACTGGACAGTAAATATTCATCAGGTGAATCTTACCAAGGTTACCACGCGAGTTGTGTTGGCCCCAGTCTCTCTTGATGAGCTTATGTTTTCCCAGTGACGTCACAATTGTATACTTTCAAAACTCAGCCCTCTTTTGCAACTTTGCAACTTCTGATTTCCTGAGGCTGATGATAGGAAAAAAGGGAAATATACACCTCCCTCTCTGTCTTATCAGAATTTGCTCTTACCTAATCTGCATTGTTTGAGCCTGCCCTTCAGCACCTGTGCAAATCCATCCACATACAATCATTGTTCATCCAACAATGTCTGCACTGACAGGGCCCCATTCTCATTTAATAGGTAATGTCTGCGTATCTAATAAACTTAAGTATGCTGAATTGGCCATGGGCCATGATGTCCTAAGTATCCATATCACTGCTATAAGAACACCTACGAGCAAGATATGAATATGGTGGATATTGACACTGAAAACTGGGAGACAGTTGCTCATGCTATGAGCTCCAGAGGATTACTGGAAGAGCATTGAATGAGGCAAGCAGAGACAAAAAAGTCAGCTGGCTGAGAAAATAAGTTAGAAAGTAGGTGCGCACACATTCTGCATCTCCCTATGCCACTATCTTCCTCTGCAGCAAATACCCTGTCAGAATGAGGCTGCTCTGAAGGAATTTCTTCTCTCATAGGGTCGTGAATCTGTGTATTATTTGCCACAGAGAACTATACAGGTTTAATCATTGAATATATGCAAGGCTGAGATGGACATTCTTTTCCCATTAGTGAGATAATCAGGGTTATGGGGATAAATCAGGATAAAAGGAACAGAGAATTATCAGATCAGTCACGATCTCATTGAATGGTAGAACCCATCAATGTACCACTTCTGCTCCAATATCTCACGGTCTTATAATTAGCACAAATAATGAACAGAGCATTTTCATACATACAATGTTTTCTAAACATTGGGTGTGCAGAAATTTCCTGTTGTAATTTCAGCGTTGCTTTGCATCGGTAAAATATCAGTGTTTAACAGTACAATTCACCAGTCAATGAAAGAATGGGGAACTGATGTTAGGCATGATGTAATGAAGCAAAGCAGGCATTACTCTGGGAAAATAGTCATCAATAAGCTGTGGGTGAAGAACCCTGGTTGTAGAACAGACATTCTTTAGGAATGGGTATTGTCAACTGTGGGACCTCAAGATCCAGTACTTGTGATCGAGACAATCCCAGGTAGAGTGGTGAACAAAGAAGCTGCATGTGGACCTTGCATTTGAACTCATCCTAAATCAGAAGTTCAATTCTGCAACTTCAAACGTTCACCTTTGTTCCTATTTCTCCTTTATTTTCCTAATGCAGGACTTATCCAAGGGATTGGACTGAATGGTCGATTAACCAGACCATATTGATAATAAACATAATAAATCCAGGCATAGCTTGGCCTTGACATACACCATATAGTAAGAAGCTAAGTAACCTATCTGTCCTTAGGACTGCCTGCTCCAACACAACCCACTGGCTGTTCTGGTTGAAGAAGCAGTTCTACAGGTTCCTCCTGCAGTCTCATCCATTAAATCAATCTTCAAATAAAACATTTTACCTTCTATAATGCAACATAAGTCATCGATATATAGATGGAAACATAAGTTTGATTGAGAAATGAATATAAATAATTTGGTAGAGTACAGAGGTTAAATATTTTGAAATAAAGATTCATGTAGGAGTTAACCATGAAAAGTCCATTGCAACTAGTAGAAAAGTGAAGGGGAAGTAGAGACAACATATGTATGCTCTTAAATAAATTAGTTCTTAGCAGTAAACAAAAAAACATAAACAGTAGTTTAATCACTAAAAGGAAGGCTATGAAAGGCATATGGCAACATCAAATCTGGACATGAAAGTAAACTGTTAATTGCAAAAAAAAATTGGAACCATCTAACTGATATGAGATGGCAAAGATCCTTATCGCGTGAATATCTTCAGAGACCAGGATAAAACAACATTCATGAGGACAGAGAAATGAAACATCTTCACTGATAAACCTTCAATGCTGGATTCTTTTAAGTTAGAAAGAATAATGGAAAAATGAAATGAGTATGAACATCACAAATAAATTGTCTAGATAAAATCTCACAACTTAATGAATGCATTTTCTCCAAACAGTGAAGGAACAATTTTGATTGATACAACATCACACAAAAATTGGACGACCCAATTTTGAGAGTAGACAACCACATTCTCAACACTGGATGAATCTTTTCTATAAAAGCTACCCATTCCCTGAAGTTTCAGAAATATTAGAAAACATTAGAAAATATTTTGCCAAAGATATTTTCACCAACAGGGAAAAGATATCTTACAGACTTGAGACTTTAAGGTAAAAAATACTTTTAATTTTGATGAATATTCTAATAGATATTGTTAGATATTCTATTCTTAGCTATTCCTGGATGTTCTTAGACGTTCTTGAATAGTTTGAAATGACATTAAACTGAATTATATTAGATTTGGTCTTGCATCTTTGGCTAGTTTTTAACAGAGCCATCTACTTACGCAATTAAAGTATGTTGCTTGTTAAAATTACTGTCTTATTTATGTTATTCTGTTACAACTGAAATGAACTCTAATATCTTGTATACCAATCTAAGTGGAGAAATATAGTTTCTGAAGTGAGGATTCCCAGAGCCTTGAATTACCTGGAACTATAAGGAAGGTTTAATAAAATTAAGCCAGTTATTTGGAGGGTAGAAACATTCTGAGGCAACTTCTTCTCCTGGTTGAAGATTTTGTAAATCTTACAAACCCCGAATTTTATGAGTTTAAGTTAGCTAACTTTATTTTGAAAATAGAATCTCTGCAGTGCGAACCAAGGCCATTTGTCCCATTGAGTCTGCACCAATCCTCTGAAGAGCGCTATCCCTATAACCCTAATTTACCATACTTAATTCACGCAGCCTGTACATCCCTGAACACTATGGGGCCATTCAGCTAACCACCTAACCTGTACATCTTTGGACTGTGGGAGAAAACCAGAGCACCCGGAGGAAACCCATGCAGACACAGGGAGAATGTGCAAACTCCACACAGGCTTTCGCCTAGGGCTGGAATTGAACCTGGGTCCCTGACTCTCTGAGGCAATAGTGCTAGCCATTGGATTAGTTGACTTTGACTGAACAAGCAGAAGCTATCAGGGAAATGTTTTTGATCTAAGTTAGCTCCAAAAAAGGTTGAAAGTTATAAATCTCTTCACAAAATGCTCCATGCACATGAAAAATAACCAGTGAGTTTATTCAGAAGATGTAATTTTCCAATCCTGCAGAATCCAACAAGGTGACTGTCAGCATGGGATTTTCCCAAGAGTACAAGATATTTTGACAAAGATTACCAATGTGGGACAATGTTACTCATCTTCATTGTCATAATGTGCAGAGTAATAAAATATTTTGAGATAGTAAGAACTGTAAATGCTGGAGTCAGAGATAACACAATGTGGAGCTGAAGGAACAGAGCAGGCCAGGCAGCACCAGAGGAGCAGGGAAGTTGACTTTTTGGGTCAGGAAGTATTTTGTATTGTTGCATGTGAGAATAACTTTTATTTATAGAAACTTACATCCAAGTAGATTACAGCTGTCAGCTGCATTTATGTGAATAGTTTCACAGCAGCTTATTATTAATTTGAATTATCGGTAAGATTCTAGAAATGAAAGGCATAAGGTAATGAGAATATGTCAAAATGTGACAGTAGAGCAAAAAAGTGAAAATATGCTTAGTAACAATTAAGTAAATTGCTTCTAAGCTCCTGTGTGCTACCCTATGCTTCTCCAACTTGTGCTTCCATTAAATGTTGACTTAAATTCCCCTATGTTTTGTAATTTATATGCATGGTTGTGTAGCCTTTCTTTCAGAAGCAATGTAAATTGCTCTTTTCTTTGCTAAAGGTGGCCTTCAGTGTGCCTTCAGCAAAGTTTTAGCAGATTCATAGACACTTTTTAGCAAAGAAAGAGGAAATTCAGCCTACTGTGTCCAAGACAGTCAACAAAAATCTGACTACACTAATTTCATTTCCCAGCTTTTGGCCCATAGCCCTGGAGGATATGGCAACACATGCAAATATCTAAATACTGCATAAATGTTACAGAAGTTTCTGACTCCTGTACCCCATCAGGCAGTGGATTCCAGAGTCCCACAACCCTGAAGGTGAATAGAATTTCTCTTAGCCATCTGCCTCTTACCTTAAATCCACATTCCCTATTTATTGACCCATTTACTAATGGAGGGAGTACAATGGGACTTCAACAGACTAATCCCTGGGATGGCAGATTGAGGAAATTAAGTCTGTAATCTCTGGAGTTTTGAAGAATTAGAAGAGATTGGATAAAACTTATAAAATCTTTACAGGATGTGACAGGCTGGGTGTGGACAGAATGTTCTCTTGACTGGCCGATCGAGAATAAGCCAAAGAATAAAAGACTGAGATGAGGAGGAATTTAGCGGATGGTACATCTTTGGAATTCCCTAGCCTACAGGGCTGGGGAAGATCAAACATTAAGCATGTTCATGCTAGAAATTGATAGATTTCTGAATACCAATGATACCAAAATATATGAGAACAGAGCAACCAAGTAGCATTGAGTTAGATGATCAGACCTAATTGAATGAGACAGCAGGCTTGATGGGCTGACTGTCCATGCTCCTATATTCTTAATTTCAGTCTTTCAATTGAGGGGAGAGGGATTACTTCAAACAATGTGGGTGACATGAAGCTCCGAAATGTAATGATGGTCCTGTAGGTGTCAGATTGTGAATTTAACCTACATAGAGACTTGAGCACATTCAACAGGCTTACAGGCTGCAGCATTGAAGGAATGTTTTACAAACCTAAAGAAGTGCGGATGCTGTAAATCAGGAAGAAAAACAAAAGTTGCTGGAAAAGCTCAGCAGGTCTGGCGGCATCTGTGAAGGAAAAATCAGAGTTGACGATTCCGGTCAGTTCTGAGGAAGGGTCACCGGACCCGAAACGTCAACTCTGATTTTTGTCTTCACAGGTGCTGCCAGACCTGCAGAGCCTTTCCAGCAGCTTCTGTTTTTTTTGTCTGATTTACAGTGTCTGCAGTTTCATCCCTGATTCTCCATCTCTCTGGGGTTAGTGGGCTGTCTTTTCCTAATGTAGAAATTCAGAGTTAGGAATGTGAAAATAAATTGATAACTAAGAAGGAATGTAAATATTTGAGGAGGGTGAAGGAAGTTTAAAGGCAATAGGTGGAGGTTGAATATGTATGAGGTGTGCTGAGGTGAACATGGGAGGAAGAGATTGGAGAGACAGAAATGCGTAGCAAGGCATGTCAATCAGAGGAGGGCAATTCAGGGAATTGTGGGAGGCAAGAGAATGATGCCTGCAAGTTGTAGGACAAGTACTTTGCCAGATGTTATGAGGTCAGTTAGCCTCAGCTGTTAGTCCAAGTCCTCAGCACCACACATTGGTTGCTGACAGAGTGTGTGATTTGTAACCATACCTGGTTACTGAGGCTGCTGGCCTCCTCCAGCCATTCTCTCGACTTCTGTTTCTAACCTTTATTGCATCATCCATTCGCTACAGGGAAACGTCTGCGAACCTATGGACTTCCATCCAAACTCTTCATGCTCAGTTTTATTCTCCAATCATTTTTGCTATTGTAAGCCTTGCTAGGATCCCTGGAAATAGAAATTTTTTTTTTGCTTATCTAGCCACATCATCCTTCCTACTCTCCCTGGTGGGAAAACCTGGAGGCAGAATGATATTACATTTATATGGGAAAGAGCATTGGTAAACTGTATAGATTAGATTGTTAGATTGTCAATCAAACAATGATCCTGTTGTTCTGGCTAGGATAAACTGCACAACTATCCACTCTATGAGTCGTTGATAGCAGGTAAAGAGAATGCAGCTGTGATGGTTGATTTAAGGGATCACTTCTTAAGCTGGAGCTGTAGCAAACTTGCTGCCAATCAATGGGAATTCTAAGTTATGAGAAAACTGCTGCAGGATCAGAAATTATCATCCAGTGCAAATGACAGAGTTTAATTTCAGAGTAAAATGCAACTCTAGGTCTGAGTTAGAAGCAAAAGATGAATTGGAAATTGAAACTCAATTTATTTTTTTCAGTACAGCTGTATTTTAAAGAAGCATTTCTTTTTATTAGGCAAAATAACTTTTCTGTAGCTCTCTCCATGTCTCTTCAGTCAGTTCATCGTTCATTGGGTCAATAACAAAGGATTCTTTGGAAGCAAGCATTGCGGAGTACCTTATTTTACTCATGGGACAAGATAATGGAAACTGGGTTACAGATTCAATTAACTAGTTGGACAGATTCATGAGGTGTGGGTTACTCAATTGGTTAAATTCACAGCCATGAAAATAATTTCATGGTCCATCATCGTTGTTGAGGGGCAATAAAGTGAACTGCTTCCTGACCGTTATTCTGACTGATGTATCTAATTAGTATATTTGTGCAGAGTATGCTTTAGACCTCCTGGCATTAATTGTGTATTTTAGTCAGTTGTGATTTCACATTCCTTCTGTTTCTTCTGTTAGTCCTTGAAATATCAGTACACTAATGAGATTCCAGTAACTTCAGGCATTATTAAGATAATTTTTCTTTGTTTCCTGGGTTTGTTATGTAATTTAAATGCCAGTAAATAAATTTGAGGCATATCCAAAATCAACTATACCAAAAAGTTTATATTAGTGTAATCATATACAGGTATTTATGCTTATTGAAGTTATCAGTGCCCTGGCCTAAATTTTACACTGCTCTCATATCCCTGTGTAAGCCTGTGAGTCTGTGCCCGCTTCCCCAGGCTCACTCTGCAGCTATTCAATTTAGCTGGGCCCTGACTTGTCTTGAGGCAGCATGCCCACCTTCAAGAGCTACCATTCAATCAAAAGGCTGGTAGATGACCGGTCTCTACAACGCTACAGGGAGCAGTGACCTGAGGCACCCCCAGCTCTGATGGACAAAGGTGATTCCAGGATCTCACTGAGGCCAGGCTAGCACACCCTAGGGAGGGAGGCAAGGAGGCATGGACAGGACATTAAGGGTGGGAGTCACTTCCAAGATCCAGGGAGTAAAACTTAGGACTGAACTTTTCTACTCACTGTATGATGTGTGCAATGGAAAAATTAGATTCTTGATATAGAGAAAAATATGCCTGATTTTCTGCTTTAGGCTCCAATGTCTGGATTGTGAATCTCTCTTTTGAGCTGTGAGGGGTCTCCTTGCAGGCATTAGCGTTTCATTATTACCCAACCTTGCCTCATTTATATGCAGGTTACTGTATTCCGAGGTAGCTGAGAGAAATTAGATAGCACTAATTCCCAATTTGAAGTTTAGAGCAGGCACTTGGCAGCTGCAGCTCACTGGTGTTTTCTCCCAGGATCCACCTTGACCATTATCCCCCAACATATAAGGGCATTCTTCATAGTTAGCAAATGGCTTCAGGTCTGCTCACACAGATTGCCATTGACAAAACACCAGCATCACAATATCACCATGGCACATCTCAGATTGAAAACAAGAAGCTTATAGAAGATTTACAAACATCTTGGGCTTAGACAAATCGTGTTCTCACCCAAAAGCAAGAATATTACTGGAGGTAACAAGGTGTGGGGCTGGATGAACACAGCAGGCCAAGCAGCATCATAGGAGCAGGGAAGCTTGACGTTTCGGGCCGAGACCCTTCATCAGAAATCTCCAGCATCTGCAGTACCTTTTATCTCCAATATTACTGGAGGAAAAGGCAACTCTGTTGCAGAAATGGTCAGGACTCTAAGACGACAATGAATAATTAGGTGAAGAAAACTCTCTGCTACATTACTGACTAATCATCCAGTCCTTCAAAACAAAAACCTGGAATTTGCAACGTGTATCCCTCAGCAGCCATTCCCAATACGTATTTCAGGTCTGAACAGATTATGGAGCCCAGACTATTACATGACATAACCATCATATGTGGCTGCCCAGGATTCTTGTATTTATCTACATAAAGATCTTTATGTGATTGCACAGCAACTGCATATTGATGGAAGGAACACATTTACGATTGATGACTACTCCTAGTTATTCAATGTGTGTGCAAACAATGACCCCTTGTACCCGTAGGTACACAACTCGATCCACCCAGCCATGTATTGATACCTTCTTCCTGGCATAATCACAAGAAAAGCTAATATAATTGTCAATTCTGAGTATTTGTGGTCTGCTGCCTGGTAGATTCTGATTATATCTGTAGTGGAGGCAGATGTATAGAGGGTGGTGATTCCTGTGAAGGTTGCTGGTAACATTGGTGACCAGGTTCAGCAGGTAAACTATCAACTAAGAAATGGCAGAAGTCTGTCACCACCTGCTGTGACAACCTGAGCCCTTGAGACACTAGTGCTCTATAGTCCCTGTTTGGTGTGCAGTGCCAAATACTTTGATAAATCAGCTGCCAATAAATGTAAGATTTTCATTGAAATCTTACATTCTCTGCCCTAACTAGACAATAACAGCAAGTGTTGGAAAGTAGCTAACAATACAAGCAATTGACAAGAGACCAAGTACATACAGAATGAATTGAAATTAGTTCTTTGAAGGCTTAAGCCTTTCAGTAGTAACTACTGTTATAGCCTCACTGAGTTATCAGATCCCAGCACTTTTTGCCAATTAACCTTCTGCATCATTAAATTGTTGCTGAAAACCAAAAAAAGATAAATCGGTTATCATTTCTTACTTCCATCCTTAAAATTCCTGGTAGATAAAATATTAATTTGAGCCAGACTGCTGGTGATAGTCATATAAGCTGTGATTTTGTGGATGTTGTATAACTTAACTTGAATGCTGCATAAACCTGAGCACCAGAAGACAAAATTATTTTCATATATTAATGATCTGACAAGAAGATTTTCAATAAAATTTAACAGAAAGATTACACTGTTCTGGACACCCTTACAAAGTCAATGGAGAAAGATTTTCTGTTTGTGAAATAATAAATGTGAGTATGTGTTTGCAATTTTGCTGCAAGTAATGAAGAGAAACTCATTCTCATCACATACAACAATCGAACAGACTTTGAAATCATTTGAGATATTTCAAAGTAAACATTGTCCAATAAAAACTCTTGCTATTGAGATTGGACATAGCTGTAATAATTTCATTCTAGCTAGGGTATTGGAGTTTCACTTACTTTCAGCATCTCCTCTTCTTGCAATTGTATGATCTGCCAAGTATCCACTCAGGCTCTCCCTCAGCCTGAATTTCTTCAGTGGTCTCTTCTCTTGCTAGGAAGGATAAACTGTTGGGAAAGAAAAGGGGATGATAGTTAATGTGCTCAACAGAAGGATGAAGTGCATTCAATGAGGTTAAGAGTGACTGACAATGATGGGTGTCAAGATAAAGATACGAGAAAGTGCAAAGTGAGGGAAGAATAGGTACATCTCCAAGGTAAGTATGAGAAATGGTGTGACGGAAGAGGCTTGAGAAGGTAGAGTGAGAGAGTAGGTTGCTGTGCACGAAAGGATATCAGTGAATATGTCACTATGCTCACCTTTCCTGACCTGCTTAGGTGATTAAACTGTGACTTATACTTATCCAGGAAAATGGCTGTAAGCTTCTCTTGCTGGTCTCCTTGCAACCTCGATTCATGCATTCTATGATCTGGTATATATAGCAAAGTCCTAAGCATTCTGTATTCTACTGGCATCTTCTAACATTTCTTTGGTAGAACTCACAACATTTCATCTTGGTATTATTCCAGGTTACTGATACCAAATGTGTTAGGATGCCACATGAAGTCTGCTAAAGTTAGGCACAGAATTGATGAACAGAATATTTTTGTTATATCATGCTTAACTACTCATTACATTGCATCTGAGATACATGACAGCCTTAGGTCAGACCTCAGGTTATACCTAAGAGTAAAAATGCATTACTGCCACTGAAACATTCTGGTACACAACTTAGAGACAACTGAATAATGACTGAACAACTGGAACCCTAGTTAGCTTATCCCAGAAACAGAACCTTACATGCTAGTGGACAGGACTTATTGTACAATGTCAGTTAGATCCTTTCAGACATTGACTGTCTTCTACAAATTATCCCAGTGACAGGTTCCTCCTCCCACTGCTCAGGAAGAATCTCTCTCTGTCTCTTTGCGGCCTCTAACAGCATATTCTGGGAGGTATCAAAGAAACAAGGCATAGCCTTTGTCAGTCTACATTCCATTCTGTCACTCAATTCTCTCTTCTTCGCAATTCCACGTTAATGGAAATTGCATCTTTAGATTGCCGCTATTATATACAGTGGGAATCAAGAAAGACAGGTCGATGTCATGCTCAATGTTGCTGAAACACAGAAGTAAAATGATAATGACATAGTTAAGTTGATAAGTTACTGACAGATGGAATTAACTTAGTTTCATATTTCCTGTGTGATGTCAGAACCCCTGTCAATCTAACCCCTTTGTAACAAACTCAAAACAGAGCTTATGTCTAAAAGCTGGTATTAAATGAGAATTTGCGTAGAATCCCTGTACTGCAATGGCTGAGCTAACACTTCAGCAATAGATAAATAATCAATTATTGTTTTAGTCATTTATTAAATGATTATATTGCACCTGAAGGCATTGAACAAATAAATTAGATTCTGATTGTATCAGTCTATTTTATTCTGCCATAAATCATGGCACTGAAGCCAGCAGGCCTATCATCCCGAAACTGAAATATAATCCCTTTGAAAAGAACTTTTATTGTCCTTTATAATTACTGCTAACTTCATTCTACTTTAATTCACTTCAGTTTAAAATATAGCAACAAATTGCCCCTACCTTAGGCAAGTAAATAATTAGCGTAGTCCACAAGGAACCATTGACATCTCTCTCTAATAGAGAGAAACTTTTGGTTACTTTGCTTGAAGGAGACCACTGTGCATCAAACATGGGCAGAAAATCCCAAGTCTACTTCAGCTAGTATGGGAATTGAACCCATGCTGTTAGTATGAGCATGAATCATATTTAGCTAACTGGTCTCCTGCTCTGAGTTAGACAGAGGCAAAGGAAATTATCCAGTATTTTTGATCTTGACATTTGTAGTCTTCTAGAAAAGCACTGGTGTGAATGTCACAAATACATGATGAAAGAGATTTGGTATTACAAGCTGATCCTTTCACTGAGAGTCAAATCTGTTCTTCATCTTGTAACTGCGTTCAAGCAGAATGCAATTTCTACCTGCCTTTCAGCTACCATCAAAACCCTGACCCCTTTTCCCAGCTTGAGACTTGCCACTGTGATGTCATAAGATTTGGTGAAATGCCTTGATTTAGGAGAAGACTCCCAAAGGCATAGAAGATGCAACTTTGCAGGCATCATCCAAGAGCAAGGTTTACACATGTAGGTGAGTGCAGGCAAGATTGGACAGAGAAGATGCTTTTGTGAGGTTCTCTTCATCCACTGCATCAGTTTGGGAATTACTGCTGTTATATCTAGTCTATTGCCAACTTCTACAAGGTGGGCCCAATGATTGTTGGAAACTCAGCATGCAGGAGGGAAGATGAACTGTTTTACTCGGCTACCCACCTACTTGGATGGAAAAGGTATCTAAATGTTGTGCCAGCAAACTACAAATGAACAGATTTAGGGTAAGTAGGTTTCAGTAGGCTGCATCATTAATTCAGGCATTATTGGTGTATAACATAACAGTTCTGAAAGAGTTAAGGTTGGAGACGGTGTTAAGTTCCGATCAATCTGATGGTAGCACGCAGATCTATCAGCTGATTGACCTGTTTGTGCAAAATTACAATGAGCTGTACTCAACCCTTGGAAGCCAGACCACCATCCACAGGTTCAAGACACAGTCAAAACAAATACCCAGCACAAAAATCCAGGATCCTGCAAAGGAAAGTATATTTGTTTCCACTGAGCTACCATGTCCCATTATGGAAACTGATGGAGTGACAGGTCCCTCAGAAGTTTTTATGGAGCAACTGCATAATTCAGCACGGGTTATGTCTCTGCGCAAGATATTTTAGAGATTATGAGTCTTCCAGTTAAGGTAATTGACCAATCACCTAGATTAGTAAAAGCAATATCCTCCTTGAAAAACATCCAAGGGATAAAAGCCCTGCAATAGAGACACAGCTTATAGACCATGTAAGGTCAGGATTAAAGTCAGCAATCCTGAAGCCAAAACCTACCAACCTTCTAAGTCTGAAGAGCATGTGATGTGGAAGAATTGTGAAAACTCCAGACTGCCTGAATTTGTGAAATCAGATCCTTAATGAAAGATGAGTAATGGTAAGTGTAACTATTTACATGAATGAACAAACATTAACAATAGGAAGAGAGAAAGCCTCAATGGGTTCTTGTATAAGGCAATGGTTCTGAAAGGGTTTATCTTGGAGACATTAAACTCCACAAAATGTGCTGATGTCCTCCAGTCTTTGGTAGAGAAATTGGGAGAACAGGTCTTGATCTCTAAGGGGATAGATATTTCACATATATCTTCCATTGAATAAGTAACAACCAACCAGCTAATGAAACTGGTACCTAAATACTATCAGAAGTGAGGCAATGGCCTCGTGGTATTATTGCTGGACTATTAATCCAGAGACTGAGATAATGTTTTGAATTTGAATCCTGCTATGGCAGATGATGGAATTTGAATTCAATTTTTAAAAAGATCTGAAATAAAGAATCTCGTGATAACCATGAATCTGTTGCCAATTGTTGGAAAAACCCATCTGGCTCACTAATGTCCCTAAAGGGACAGAAACTGCCGTTCTTACCTGGTCTGGCTTACATGTGTCTCCAGACACACAACAATGTGGTTGACTTTCAACTGCCCTCTGGACAGTTAGGGATGGACAATAATTGCTGCCTAAAAGTGACACTTTCATCCTGTGAATAAATAAAGAAATTTTTAAAAAGTCTATAGATATTAAGACAAGATCCTCTTCTTGTTAAGACTGATGATTGTTCCCCTATAACTGTATTCCAAATAGATTCTTAGAACAGAATCATAGCATCCCTACAGCGTAGAAGCGGCCCACTGAATCCAAACTAACTCTCCAAAGACCATTCCACTCAGAACCACCCTACATAATCCATCTAACCTGCACATCATCGGACTACGGGAAAAAACTGGAACACTCAGATAAAACCCACAGTGACACGGGAGAAAGTGCAAACTCCACACAGACAATGACCCAAGGGTGGAATCAAACCCAGGTCCCTGGTGCTGTGAGGCAGCAGTGCTAACCACTATGCCGCCATGCTACCCAGAGTAATAGAAAGAAGAATGGTGGTAGCATGCTTCTACTTTTCTACCAGAATTATCTCATTCAAATTTGGGAAGGTTGCAAAGGAAAATTATCTCCTCAGTCTTCTAACACTGTAGATCAGATTACTTGCCTTTCTCTGCTTCCTTACACATTAGTGGCCAGAACTGAATGCAAGAATGCAAAATTTAAAATGTGCCTTCAAAAGAGCCCAGGAGAAACTTAAGTTCTATGGTAGTATGTCGTTCCTGAATAATTTACTGTTGCTGAGGTCAAGGGAAATACAGTACTTGTTTCAGTCTTCAAACAGCAGCAACCCCCAGTCAAAGACAGTGAGACATCTTGAGAAATAAGATCAAAAATATCTTGTGGAGCAAGAGCCACTACAATGTGGAAATAGTCAGCACCAGGGAGGACTTGAAGATTTTCAGACACCTGTGAATGAAATTAAGACCAGAGGATGTAGAATGGAGCTGAAATCGATGTCAGAGGGGCATTCAGTGGAGGTGACAGAAGTTGTCAGTGGCAACCTCAAGAATTCCTTGATAAAAGTAACAAGAACAGACTAGGGATTAAAGCAGAAAGTATGGACAAGAATAGAGCAGCAAAAATGAAAAAATAGGAACTGCCGACCTGAAATAGAGTATTAACATAAGAACATAAGAACTAGGAGCAGGACTAGGCCGTCCAGCCCTTTGAGCCTGCTCCGCCATTCCATAAGAATATGGCTGATCTTTTTGTGGACTCAGATCCACTTACCCGCGCTCTCACCGTATCCCTTAATTCCATTTTTGTTCAAAAAGAAAATCTACCTTAGCTTTAAAAACATTTACTGAAATAGCGTCAACTACTTCACTGGGCAAGGAATTCCATAGATTAACAACCTTCTGGGAAAAGAAGGTTCCTTCTCAATTCAGTCCCAAATCTGCTCCCGTTAATCTTGAGGGTAGGCCCTCTTGTCCTAGCTTCACCTGCCAGTGGAAACATCATCCCTACCCTTATCTCATCTATTCCCTTCATAATTTTATATGTTTCCATAAGATCGCCCCTCAATCTTCTGAATTCCAATGAATATAATCCCAATCTACTCAGTCTCTCCTCACAAGCCAAATCCCTCAACTCTGGACTCAACCTAGTGAACCTCCTCTGCACCCCTTCCAGTGCCAGTATATCTTTTTTCAAGTAAGGAGACCAAAACTGCACACAGTACTCCAGGTGTGGCCTCACCAGCACCTTGTACAGCTGCAACATAACCTCTCTGCTTTTAAACTCAATCTCTTTAGCAATGAAGGACAAAATTCCATTTGCCTTCCTAATTACTTGTTGTACCTGCAGACGAACCATCTGTGATTCATGCACAAGGACACCCAGGTCCCTCTGCATAGCAGCATGCTGCAACTTTTTACCATTCAAGTAATAATCCTTTTTACTATTGCTTCTACCAAAATGTATGACTTCACATTTATTTACATTGTATTCCATCTGCCAGACCTTTGCCCATTCACTCAATATATCTATGTTCCTCTGTAATGTTTCACAGTCCTCTGCACACTTTGCTCTGCCACTCATCTTAGTGTCATCTGCAAACTTTGACACCCTACACTTGGTCCCCAACTCCAAATCATCTATATAAATTGTACATAATTGCGGTCTCAACACCGATCCCTGAGGCACACCTTTTAAGAACAAAGTGGGAGAGTCAGCTATGAGGTGGACACAAGGGCAAGGCAAAAGAACATGGACAGGTTAAATGAGTAAGTGATAAGGTAACATTGAATAATTTCTGATAATATTCACTTTGATTGAAAGAATAGGCAAGCAATTTTTTTCTTTCAAATATTGAGGAACTTGTTGAAGTTTATACAGAATAGAGAGATTTGAGTTGTCCCTATACAAAAACAGCAATTGACAAGCAGGTAAAGCAAGTAGTTAGGAATGCAAATAGCACATTGGTCTTGACTAAAAGGAGCAAAAAATAGAAGTTGCTGGAAAAGCTCAGCAGGTCTGGCAGCATCTGTGAAGAGAAAATCAGAGTTAACAATTCATGTCCAGTGACCCTTCCTCAGAATGGACCCGAAACATTAACTCTGATTTTTTTCTTTACAGATGCTGCCAGACCTGATGATCTTTTCCAGCAACTTCTGCTTTTGTTCCTGATTTGCAGCATCTGCAGTCCTTTCATACTTTATTAAAAGAAGCTAGAAAACAGGAGGAAGGAGATCTGGCTACAATCAGGCATGGCTCTGGTGAGAACACATCTGGAGTTTTGCACAGTTTTGGTCTCCTTTTCTAGGGAAAGATGTGTTTTCCTTAAACACGGTGCTGTAGAGGTTCACTTATTTGATTCCTGGGATATGAGGATTGTCCTATAATGGCATTTTGAGTAAATTGGAGATACAGTGTCTTGAATTTTGAAGAATGAGAGGTAATCTAACTGAAATTTAGAAGGCTTTGTGGGAATTGCTCAGGATTGGTGCTGAGAGGAAGTTGCCCCATCTGGAAGATCTCAAACCAGGGGGATATAGATGTAGGATAAGGAGTCAACCATTTAAGACAGATTTGAAGAGAAATTTCTTCACTCAAAGTGTGAATGTTTGGAATTCTCTATTTCAGAGAGCTGTAGGTGCTCAGCCATTAAGTATATTCAAGGTTGAATTAGATTTTGGAATCAAGGGTAATCAAGAGATATGGGATTAGGGTAGAAAGTGGATCAGCCATGATCTTATTGAATGGTGGAGTAAGCTTGAGCAACCATATGTACCACTCCTACACATTGCAGGAAGAATTTTGATGTTCTCTCAAAGACCACTTATGTATGTCAAAAACTCTTGACAATGTAGATCCTATGCCATTCAGACAGTGTTTATTTGTCTCCCACATTCTTTTCCAATGAGTGTTTGCTCTAAAAACTCTCAAGTACCATAGATAATTTGAACTGCTTTAAAAACTTAAATTGCTTACCAAGGGGTTAGGGTTACAGTTATTTATATGAGGGCAGAGTGCTTCTCAAATGCCTCGAACATTTTTTTTCCTCACTCTCTCTTCCTCTCCAAGGTAAAGGTTGTAACTCCGATATTTTGTATTTAAGTCAATACTGCTACTTACAGATTGAAATACAGGTAGTTCTGCTATTGCGCGTATTTCATTAACACAAATTGGCTGTAACATGATTGATGAATAGTGGACGCTGTTTGAATAATGCAAACTTTCTGCTGTACAGGTATAACGATTTTCTATTGCATTTCCATATAACGCAATTTTTTAATGGTGATTTTCTACAGCACGATTTTCTATAGCGTGAGGTCACACAAGAATGCAATTATCAGGTTATAGGAGAACTACATGTACTGGAATATTTCTGGCTGGGGTTGTCAGCATCTACACTGTCCTAGAGGGCTCTTGCTCCTTATTTCTAAGTAGGGTTCTTCAACACCTGATGTTCTGTAATGCATCTTTATTTACATCGGGGCATAGGAGTTTCTCAAATGCAATTTCTAGTGTAGTACCTCTCTCCTTTCATGGTCATTCCAGACAGGTATATTCTGTCTTACTGATGACAGAGTCATATGGTCTGTTACATCATCCTTATATCAATCCATCACAATAACCACCATTGGAGATACACAAATGGAGTGAAAGGCTTTTAATAAAAATCCTCAGTTCACAATCACAGTCAGTACCGAATATGGTAAGCAAGTAGAAGTCATGGCAGATGGTAAACTTAGCAGTGAGATGGGTCGGTAAAAGCTGACCATTAGAGATTGTGGCAACAACATAAAAATTTTATACTGACCACTAGAGTGGCAGAGTGGCTCAGAGGTTAGCACTACTACCTCAAGTACCAGGGATCCGTGTTCGATGCCACCCTCAGTTCACTGTCTGTATGGAGTTTGCACATTCTTCTTACGTCTGTGTGGGTTTCCTCCTACTACCCGAAGATGTGCTGGTTAGGTGGAATGGCCATGCTAAGTTGCCTACAGTGTGCAGGTTAGGTGGATTACCCATGGGACGTGCAGGGATAGGGTAGGGGTGTGGATCTGGTTGGGATGCTCTTTAGAAGATCAGTGTAACTTGATGGACTGACTGGCCTGCAGGGAATTTCTTTAAGGTAGAATGTCAGCGTCTGCACATCTTCTATTGCAGGAAGAATCTATCAGCTTATTTGGCTGTCCATGTGTGAATGCAATCTGTCGTCGCATCCACATTCTCAACAGCTGCTAATCTATCACCAACTCCATTACACACATTTCATTTCAACCAGTATTAACTCAGAGACACTCACTCGGGACAAACAAGTTTAAAAAACTGCTGTGTCTGAAGGCTTTTCTCTTCACAATTTATTCATAGATGTGTGTTTGGTCAGATCCAATTTGAGCATTTGTTACATTACCATCAGAACTACATCTGTGCTAAAAATTATGTTTATTTAGGATTAATGATTTCGCAGAAGACCTTGCGTATAAATGACTTTTCCAGGCATCTAGATGTGATAGAGGGAGAGAGTGGCTGATAAATGAAGGCTGAATGAATGGCTGAGAATGTGGATTGGCAAGATTTTATATTGTATTGCCTGTTCAGGGATGCTTTGATAGCTTAGAATCACGTAACCTTTAGTCTTTGAGCTGCATTAAGTAAACCACAATAAATTAGTCACCAGGCGTCACACAGTGGACTTTGAACTGTTAAGGAAGATGAGATTTCAGACAGTGTGCATTTGAATAGAATGTTCTTTGTGGTATAGTAATGGCCTCTCAGAAAAAATATTGAGAATTTTTGCTTCAGCCGTGCATCAAAACAGCATTGTTGTTTTGCCAGGCCTTGCCAACAACATTATCTTTAAAGGAGTTAAGAATTTAGAATAAATCAATCTTTGCTTGGCGATTGAGTATATTCAAGCCAGAGATTCACAAGGTATTGGATACAAAGGAAAGCAAGGAATTAAAACCACAACTGACAACCTATATGTCTTTAATAAAAGTAAACTTTCCCCTCCTTCTCCTTTGTGATCTATTTGCAACCTTGGCATGTTCACTCACCAACCTCCTCCACTGCATTTCTACTGTCATCCAGCTTGGTGCACTGCTCTCACCTACTTCTATTCTTATCTACCTAATTATATTCAGAATTTCGGTTGGAATGGCACACTTTCCCACTCCTACATCATTACTTCCACGTGTCCCTCAAGGATCGAGCTTTGATCCACGCCTATTCTTCAACTACATACTGTCCCTAGGCATAGCAGTCAAAATCACCATGTTAGCTTTCAAACAAGTGCTGTCACTCCTCCATTTCTCTCAACTCCTTCAATGTTGCCAAATCAACTTATCTAACATCCAGTATTGGGTGAGTGACAGTTCCAATTAAATACTGGGAACAGTGAATTTACAGAATTGCTTGGGCAAAAATGCTTGTTGGAGACAATATAAATACCCTTGCAAACAGAAGGGATTCTCTTCCACTGATACCTACTGGCACAGAAGAACTCAATGTGGAACTTCTGCTCACTGATGATAGCACTCTTGTCACAGACATGGAGAAGGCAATGAAGATTCTTGTACATTTTTTTTAAGGCAGTAAATGCCTCTGGCCTTACAATGAGCTTGAAGAAGATGAAAGTGCTGTACCGACCATGATTCTTCGGAAACAACAATCCACTGCAGTTCAGTATTGACAGCAGCAACCTCAATACGGATAATTCACTTTATTTATCTAGACAACATTATTTCAAATGATACCACTTCCAACAAGAACATGAATAATTGACAGTCTAAGAGCTGCAGCTCCTTCGATTGTCTTTTGAAATATGTCTGGCAAAACCAGTAACAGCACATCTCCATCAAAATTCCAACATACAGAATGATTGTTGTCACCCCATTGTATGGGTCAAAACCATGGGTTCTGCCCAGAAAACAAATGTGACTGCTGGAGTGCTTGCATCAGTTCTATCTTCAGTGCATTACAAACATCAGATAGCAGGGCGACATCACAAACCATTAGGTCCCAGCATTGAATGCACTCTTAGAAAGCTAATTGTGCTGGACAGGATGTTACCTATGTAGGATTTCAGAATGACAAGAGTAGTGTTTTATCGTGAACCATGCTCCAGCAAACAAGGTCAGCTTACTTCTCACAAATGTTTCAAAGATCAGCTGAAAAGACAGCATTCACTTCCTGACATCACACAATGATTGTCCGAAGACAGAAAGCTGCCAACAGAGACAACTAATGTACAATAGCAGGAAAACCAGCTATAAGTTCAAAACGAACAGAAGTGAAGCTGCTGAAGTAAGGTGTCCATTTCTTCCAGAGCCCTTCCAACAGGATGTTCCTGAGCTGCAGCTTCTCAAGAGCCTGTAAAACAGAAATTAGTCTCTCCAGTCATCACTGATCATGCCAGCTGCTGAAAAGAGAAGATTTCCCATGATGCTTGCCTGCAAAGACCCAGACATTATAATTTGGATTAAGTCTTTTTTTGTAGCTCTATGTACTGATGTTTGCTCTCAGAATTTGGAAAGACATACAAGGTGTTTTGCTTTGAGGTTAACCTTGGAATTTACAGTTAGAGTTGTGTAGTCTTGTGTGCTTCAACTATGGCAAATGATCATCTGTTCAGGTAATAGAAATTGGAGTCTTGACAGTGTAAAAATCCTCCTGAGGCAGCACTACACCGATGAACTACAAATCCATTAACACATTTTGTTCATTAGATTTATTCATATGCTGTTAATGATGTCAGTCTTGTTTCAGTGGTAGCACTCTTGTCTGAACCCTTCGTGGTTAAGCGGTTTATCAGCCTCATTGTGTACAAATTGGCTGCAATAGTTCCCTTTGTCACAATAGTAATGACACTTAAAGGTGCATTATTGGCTCTTAGGAGGTCTGTGATGTACTGATGCCATCAATAGTGCTGGGAATAAGTAATTTTTTTTGGCTTGTTGACGAAGTATACATAATGATCATTTGGAAAGGGAGACAGAAAGAATCAAAATAAAACCTAAGCAAATACCACAAATCTGTCATAGGTAATAAAGCATATATAAAAATTATAGCTTTCACAGATACTTTATCTTCAGTCATCCACCTGACCATCGCTCATTTTGGTTAATATTTTACAATGATACTCAAATCACTCAAGTTGATAAGATTATGAAGACAATTCAAAGCATATCTCCAAAAACAGATACTTTTATTTTGTACTGACAAGCTACAGATATCTACCAACTCTACCTGTAATTCAAGATACGACATCCACCAATAGGGAATGACAGAGTACATCCTTTGAAAATGCAAAAGGACCTCAATTTGTATCGTAGCTGAAACGGAAGAGTTTTCAGACTGTGTCAATTTTATTTTGCTTTTATATAAAGTTCAATTTCTCACAGCTTCCAGGGTAGTATTGCAGAAGCTGACTTCAGGGCCAAAGAAGTTGCTGTACTGCAAAAATTATATAATTTCGAGTGTATCTACAGAGGAATCCTGTGTGTCTACTTAAATCTCTTGTGCCTGGTTTCAGTTATTTCCTAATGTGACACTGACACAGATATAGGCAATGACCTCCTGAGCTATAAACTTCTTCTTAGGCAGACCTTCAAGACTGAGGATGTTGTGCTTGCAATCTGGTTTTCTGGGTTCTGAAATGTCTATCGATCTAATACAAAATCTGCAGACTCTGAAAATATGGGGAGGGTGATTAAGTTCTTAGCAAAAATTTGCAGCTTAGGTTGTGGATGTAGTTGTTCATTAGCTCACTGAGCCAATTATTCCATGGTGTGCAGACGTTTCGTTACCATTCTAGGCACAATAATCAGTGCGACCTCTATTCGAAGCATTGGTGTTCTGCTCAGTTCCGAATTTATATGATCCCCTGTTGTGATGGTCAAGTAAGACCACATAAGAACATGATTGCACGCAAACCTATATTAACACTACGTCAAATGTTATTAAAGACTAAAGACCCCATACCGACATTAAACAGGACTAACGTGACATACAGAATCCCAGCAGCGAGTGCAATAAACATTACATTGGACAAATGAAACTGACGACATGAACACTGGCTGGCGGTAAAAATACATGACCAATATTCACTTGTCTCGATACACACAGTCAATGAGGGCCATCAATTCGACTGGGACAAAGTGATTACACTAGTACAAGTGAACAACAGACATGCAAGGGAATTTCTAGAAGTCTGGCTCTCAACACAGGGCTCCATTAACAAACACATAGAAATAGACTCTGTATACATACCGCTGTTAAAAAGCAGAACAGGAAGTGACAAGACCCATTGTCCTCCTGTGAGTTTCTTAATATAATTAGCAAAGCAGGAATCTGAGTCAGACACATAATCAGCATGATAACAAGCA
>JAHRHZ010000013.1:46484587-46533624 GCA_024137785.1 Ginglymostoma cirratum
TTTCTGATGAAGGGTTTAGGCCCGAAACGTCAAGTTTTCCTGCTCCTATGATGCTGCTTGACCTGCTGTGTTCATCCAGCCCCATGCTTGTTATCTCGGATTCTCCAGCATCTGCAGTACCTTTTATCTCACATAATCAGCATGTCCTGCTGAGCAGAACTGGTATTGATGATTAGTAGCCTAATGCTGGGGACTTTGGCTTGGGATAAAGACACTGCTACTAGACCACATTTCTTAGAGTCACAGGGTCATAGAGTCATACAGTGCGGAAACAGACCCTTTGGTTCAACCAGTCCATGCTGAACATAATCCCAAACTAAACTAGTCCCACCTGCCTGCTCTTGGCCCATATCACTCCAAAACTTTCTTATTCATGTACTTATCTATATGTCTTTTAAACGTTGTGATTGTGCCCACATCCACCACTTCCTCAGGACATTAATTCAAGGATCTTCCAAAGGCATATTAGTTGGAACTTCTCAAGTGCTTTGAAGAGCTCGCTGTAGTGCACCTGTATCTCTGAAGTATGGTGGAGAACAGTGATGACAACAGCTCAGGAAGCCATGACCATAATCCTAGGTTTGAAATTGTGGTCTTCAAATGCTGTCTTCTCGAGTCAGCCAAAGACTGAGCTAGCACACGGGAGGCAATGATGAATTTCTTTGTCCATGTCAGACTTCATCGAGACAAGGTTCCCAAGATGGTTTATATTTTTAAAGATCTTGGCATTTATCTTAATTATTAAGGGAGATATTATATTTGGTATAAGTCAGAAAGAGGACCTTATTTTTCTGGGTGTTTAGTGAAAGGTCCAAATTCTCACATGCTTCAGAGAAGGAGATGGCAATGACCTGGTGCTTAGTTTTTGACTGAGCGCACAGACGAATATCATCTACATGGTGCACTCCAATGACTGAGGTTAGCTGATTTTTTTGTTTTGGTTTGAAGTAGGTGTCAGTTGTTGGGTTGCCCTCCTGTCCTGTAAATATCTCCTTTCTTATGGAGAATTTGCTGTGGTGAATTACACTGTTACAGCGAGCAAGTTATAGACGAGGGTTGGTGCAATGATGCAGTCTTGTTTGTCCCCAGTCTTTGTTACAATATTGTCCCTGCTGGTTCTCAGCTGGAACACAAGTCTTATGTCATCTGAAGTTGGTAGAAGATGGTGACAAATGTCTGAGGGCAACCAAGTTGAGGACAACCCTTCATAAGTCTTCCCATCTATGTTCACAAGGGATGCAGTATTATATCCCTTCCAGTTCCCACCACCCACCAAGATGAAGAAAACAAAACTCATGAATTGTCTGAGCTTTCTTTTTCTATCCTTGAATAATAATGTGGCCACTGACAATTACAAGAAATTGAGCTAGAAGGCAGTCATACTTCCAATGGTCAGAAAAGATTGGAGGGTTTGAGCGAGAGGGAAAGGTTGAATAGGCTGGGGAATTTTTCCTTGAAGTATCAGACGGTGAGGAGTGACCTTAGAGGGATTTAAAAAATCATGAGGGACATGGATAGAGTGAATAGTGAAGATCTTTTCTGCAGGGTAGGGGTGGCAAAACTAGAGGGTGTAGGTTTAAGGTGAGAGGAGAAATCTGTAAGAGGGATCTAAGACACAATGTTTTCACACAGAGTGGTGCATGTGTGGAAAGAGCTGCTGGAGGAAGTCGTGGAGGCTGGTACAATTATAACATTTAGAAGGCATCTGGATGGATATGAATAGGAAGGGTTTAGAGGGAAATAGGCAAAAGGCTGGCAAATGGGACTAGATTAATTTAAGATATCTGGTTGAAATGGATGAGTTGGACCAAAGGGTCTGTTACCATGCTGTACAACTCTATGATTGTATGATATGTTTACTTAAATTAAATGTTCTTGCTACAGCAGCATTTGTGCTGAACTGTGTCACTAAATTCCAAATTTTAAACTTCTATAGATCTAGATATCTTCTTTACACTTGTGAGCAATTTTTCAAAATTCTTTCATCCGATGTGAGTTTGGGTGATGAGACTAGCATTTATTGCCCCTAACTAACTGCCCTTGAAAAGATAGTTGTAATGATTGGAACGAGGTCAGCCAGGTAGATCTCATAGAATCGGAGTTCCCTGATTGGGTCTGTAAACCTGCTCCAATTAGGGGGCCCTGGTTGACAGATATAAATAGGTGAGGTAAGGGTTCTGATCACTCTAGGAGCCTGCTCTGAGCTAGCTGCGTCAGTGTCACTTATTACCCTTGTGTGAATAAAGAGTGACTTGATGATGGGATACTGGCCTTCATGGAGATACTTCAGTGGTCATTTTATGATTACCTGGATTGCCAATCTTAACACCTTGTGGTATCTGCCACCTTTGCTAGTATGCTGTCCAGAATGAGGGTTGTTTGAGATAGTTTGCTGCCACCAGTCCTCCTTTGCCCAGAGCCTGACGATCAGTGGTGGAGGATACACAATCCCAAAGGCTTCACAGAAGAGACACCTTTCTTAGATAACAAGGACATTTATTGCATGATAGGAATAATTACAGCTACATTACAAAGCAAGTATAATTACTAGACATCTTGGAAACTGTACTCGTTATATCTATTCTTTCTGAAGGCTGGCATTGAATTTTTGTCCCCACCTACAGACTGTATGCATCAACAGAATGGGTAGGGCTATATGTAAGAAGAACATTAACTCCTTCAAAACCATTATGTTATGCACCAGTCATGAGCCACCTTCTATGTACCCTGCAGTTCGTGTGATATAGGCACACTCTCAGTGCCCCCAGAGTTATAGCATAGAGAGTGCACATGCTCCACAAATCGTTCACTGAGTCTGTGCTTGGTCTCACTGATGAACAGGAGGCCACATCGGGAGCAATGGAGACTCCCAGTTAAAGAAATACGCACAGAGGCAGAGGCAGCAGAAAAAAAGTTCAGGACCGACATCTATTTTAAACCCATCGACTCCCACAGCTACCTTGGCTACACCTCCTCTCACCCACCCTCCTGAAAAAATGTGATCTCTTACTCCGAATTCCTCCATCTCCACTGCATCTGCTCCCAAGATGGAGTGTTCTACTCCCGGACATCCCGAATGTCCTCCTATTTCAAGGACCGCAACTTCCCCGCTCTGTTGATCCACAATGCCCTCAACCGTATCTGTTGCATTTCCTGCACTTTTGTCCTCAAACACCCTCCCCCCAACAAAAATGAGGACAGAGTCCCCCTGGCCCTCACATACCACCCCACCAACCTGTGCATCCAGTGCATCATCCTTCGCCACTTCCACTACCTACAATGTGATCTCCACCAAAGAGTGATTTCACTTCCCACCCCTATCTGGTTTTTGTAGGGAACATTCACTCTGCAACTCCCTCATCCGCGCCACACTCCCCACTAACCCCACACACTTGCACCCATCCCTGAAATCGCAGGAGGTGCTACACCTGCCTCTACACCTCCCCCCTCGCCTCCATCCAAAGCAGCAGACAAACTTTCCAAATCCAACAGAGATTCAACTGCACATCCTCTAACCTGGCCGACTGTATCTATTCCTCCTTATGTGGTTCCTCTTCATCGATGAGACCAAGCGCAGACTCATTGACCGATTTGCAGAACATCTGTGCTCTGTATCCTATAATCAGCAGCAACTTCTGGTTGCCAAACACTTTAACTCCCCCTCCCACTCCCTTAGTGACACGTCCATCCTGGGCCTCCTCCAGTGTCACAATGACGCTACATGCAGACTGGAGCAACAACACCTCATATTCCGCCTCAGGAGCCGACAGCCCGATGGCCTCAATGTAGAATTCATCAGTTTCAAAATCTCCCTACCCCCGGCCTCATTCTACATCCAAACCACCCTCTCATCCCTGCCTCCTGGGCCTGACACAGCCTGTCCATCTCCTTTCTCACCTATCTGCCCCACCCTTCCCACTGTCCGATCCCCACTACCCCCTACCTGCATCCATGATCAGGATCCCACCTACCTTCTCCCAGCTCCACCCCTCCTCCATTTATTTATTTCCAAGCTCCCTTCCCCCTCCCCTGTCCTGATGAAGGGTGTAAATCCAAAATGTCGACTTTCCTGCTTCTCTGTTACTGCCTTACCTATTGAATTCATCCAGCGCCACACTGTATTATTATAGCATTATTACTGCTCGATTACTTCCATAATCTATCATGAATACTCCTCATTAACCTGGATGAGTGCAATTCCAACAACTCTGAAGAATATTGATGCCATTCAGGACAAAGCAGCCCATTCGATTGATACCCATCAAATGACATCAACTTTAACATCTCTCCATCACTGACACACAGTGACAACAGTGTGCATGATGTACTGCAACAATCCACTAAGACTCTTTCAACTGCACCTTCCAAACCAGCAACTTTTATCATCCACAAGGAGGACAGCAGATGCATTAAAATGCTACCACATGAACATTCCCCTCCAAGCCTCACATCATCCCGACTCGGAGCTGTATCAAAGTTTTTTCAGCATCACAAGGTCAAAGTCCTGGAACTCCCTTTCTAGGGGCACTGGGGGTGTGCGTATATCGCACGAACTGCAGGGTACCTAGAAGGTGGCTCATGACTGGTGCATAACATAATGGTTTTGAAGAAGTTAATGTTCTTGTTACATTTAGCCCTGCCCATTCTGTTGATAATGCATACAGTCTGTACGTGGGGACAAAAATTCAATATGAACCTTCAGAAAGAATAAATGTAACGAGTACAGTTCCCAAGATTTCTAGTAATTATACTTGCTTTGTAATGTACCTGTAATTATTCCTATCATCCAATAAACTTCCTTGTTATCTAAGAAAAATGTCTCTTATGTGAAGCCTTTGGGATTGTGTATCCTCCACCACTGATCGTCAGGCTCTGGGCAAAGGAGGACTGGTGGCAACAAACTATCTCAAACAACCCTCTTTCTGAACAGCATACCAGCAAAGGTGGCAGATACCATCAGGTGTTAAGATTGGCAATCCAGGTAATCATAAAATGACCACTGAAATATCTCCATGAAGGCCAGTATCCCATCACCAAGTCACTCTTTATTTACACAAGGATAGTACATGACACTGACCCAGCTACCTCAGGGAGGGCTCCTAGAGTGAGCAGAACCCTTACCTCACCTAATTATATCTATCAGCCAGGGCTCCCTGATTGGAGCAGGTTTACAGACCCAATCAGGGAACTCTGATTCTATGAGGTCTAACTGGCTGACCTCGTTCCAATCATTACAACTATATTTTCAAAGCCAGTTAGTCATGGGCAATAAATGCTCGTCTCATCACCTGTCTACCTTCTTTCCCACCTCTCTGTCCCAACCTTCCCACCAATTCCCTCTTCCCCACCACCTGCTTCTACTTACCACCATCCCACCTACCTTCCCCCAGCCTTTATTTATTTCCCATCTCCCATACCCCTCCCTCATCCTGATAAAGGGTCTAGGCCCAAAACATCGACTTTCTTGCTCCTCTGATGCTGCCTGACCCGCTGTGTTCCTCCAGTTCCACATTGTATTGACTCTGACTCCAGCATTTATATTTCTTCCTATCTCGAATGTTACAATAATACTCTTCAGGCTTATGTCAACAAACTGTGATTGAATTGCAAGTAATGGTTACGATGAATGCAATAATTAAATACAGCAGGCATTTTTAAGTTAGAGAGGGCATGTACATATTTTGACAGCTTGACAGTTTCATAGACATTTTTCACTTTTTGTGCAAAGACACATCTATTCTTAAAAATCGTAAGCCACGTGCTGTGAGAAATAAACCCCACTTCAGCAAAATAAAAGGTTCTGTGTGAATTCAGCAATGAGTTAAAATAACCCTGCTCTACTTGATTTTCCAATATGCATGATTCACATGTCTACCCTTTTCTCTCTCATGCTGAGCACTATGGCCTGGATATTTCCAGAGTCATGGAATCACAGTCTCATTTTGGATAAGGCACTTAGATTCCATGACTCTGGAAATATCAAGGCCATAGTGCTTAGTAGAAGAATCATAGGTACTATGAGTATATTTTTCACACAAATTGTTGTAATCTGGAATGCACTGCCTAAAATGATGGTGGGCACAAATTCATAGAAGTTTCACAATAACTAACAAAGTAATGCAATTAGTAGTTGAGGGGAAAAAATTCAAAGGCTGCAGAGAATTAAGAGTAGGAAACTGAGACTATTTAGATAGCTTTACCAAAGCGCTTGTGCAGGCATGATTTCTCAATGAATTTATGATCCAAACTAACTGATCTTTTAAAATATCCAGTAGACTATTCAAAATTGTTAAGTTGTTATATAAGCCTAAAGCTTAATTTGAACTGTCAGTGCTATTTTTACATCAATCTTGGATTCAGGTCCAGTGCTCCTGCGTTTCCTGGCTTCTCAATGTGGTTAAAACAAAATCCTTCTTTGGCTCCTGCTGCCTCTAATGGTTTCCTGACTTCTGCTCAACTGCTGGGAAAGTCACAGCAACTTCCCCACTGAGGTTGGAGTTCAGCAGGAACCGTTACTGCCCAATTATATAAAAATATGCACATCTGAAATTAAGAATAGAACATATGAACATAAGAACTAGGAGCAGGAGTTGGCAATCCGGCCCCTTGAGCCTGCCCTGCCATTTAATAAGATCATGGCTGATCTTTTTGAGACTCAGCTCCACTTAACCGCCTGCACACCATAACCCTTAATTCCTTTACTGTTCAAAAATCTATCTAGCCTTACCTTAAACACATTCAGCAAGGTAGCTTCAACCGTTTCACTGGGCAGGGAATTCCACAGATTCACAACCATTTGGGTGAAGAAGTTCCTCCTGACCTCAGTCCTACATCTGCTTCCCTTTATTTTGAGTCTATGGCCCCTAGTCTTAGTTTCACCAGCTGGTTTGAAACAACCTCCCTGCCTCCACCCTATCTATTCCCTTCATAATCTTATATGTTTCTATAAGATCTCCCCTCATTCTTCTGAATTCCAATGAGTATAATCCCAGCTGACTCGGTGTCTCCTCATAATCCAACCCTCTCAACTCTGGAATCAACTGAGTGAATCTCCTCTGCACCCCCTCCGGTGCTAGTATATCTCAAGTAAGGAGACCAAAACTGCACATAGTACTCCAGGTGTGGCCTCACCAAGACTCTATACAGCTGCAGCATAACCTCCCTGTTTTTAAACTCCATCCCTCTAGCAATGGCAGCCAAAATTTCGTTTGCCTTTTTAATTACCTGCTGCTCCTGCAATCCTACATTTAGCGGTTATGCACAAGGACACCCAAGTCCCTCTGCACAGCAGCATGCTGCAATCTTTTACCATTTAAAACATAGTCCATTTTGCTGTTATTCCTACCAAAATGGATGACCTCATACTTATCAACATTGTACTCTATCTGCCAGACCTTTGCCCACTCACGTAGACTATCTATATCCCTCTGCAGACTTTCAGTGCCTTCTGCACACTTTGCTCTACCACTCATCTTCATGTCATCTGCAAATTTTTGACACACCACAATTAATCCCCAACTCCAAATCATCTATGTAAGTTGTAAACAATTGCAGTCCCAATAGTGATCCCTGAGGCACACCACTAGCCACTGACCGCCAACCAGAAAAACATCCATTTACCCCTACTCTTTGCTTTCTACTAGTCAACCAATCCTCTATCCATGCCAATACATTACCTGCAATACTGTGCAACTTTATCTTATGTAACAGCCTTTGGTGTGGCACCTTGTCAAATGCTTTCTGGAAATCCAGATACACCACATCCACAGGTTCCCCATTGTCCAACATGCAAGTAATGTCCTCAAAGAATTCCACCAAATTAGTTAAACATGACCTACCCTTCATGAACCCATGCTGAGTGTTCCCAATGGGAGAATTTGTATCCAGATGTCTTGCTATTTCTTCCTGAATGATAGATTCAAGCATTTTCCCCACTACCGAAATTAAGCTAACTGGTCTATAGTTAACTGCTTTTTGTCTACTTCCTTTTTTAAACAGTAACATCACATTGGTTGTTTTCCAATCTGCGGGAACCACCCCAGAGTCCAGTGAATTTTGGTAAATAATTACTAGTGCATTTGCTATTTCCCCTGTCACCTCTTTTAGTACCCTGGGATGCATTTCATCAGGGCCAGGACACTTGTCTACCTTTAGCCCCATTAGCTTGCCCAGCACTGCCTCCTTAGTGATAATGATAGTTTCTAGGTCCTCACCTGCTATAACCTTCTTGCCATCAATTTTCCGCATTTTATTTGTTTCTTCCACTGTGAATACCGACACAAAATAACTGTTTAATGCCTTGGCTATTTCCTCATTCCCAGTTATTAAATTGGCCTTCTCATCCTCTAAAGGACCAATGTTTACCTTCGCCACTCTTTTATGATTTACATATTTATGGAAACTTTTGCTGCATGTTTTAATATTTTGAGCTAGTTTACTCTCATAATCTATCTTACTTTTCTTTATAATGTGTTTTGTGGCTTTCTGTTGGCCTTTAAAGATTTCCCAATCTATTAGTTTTCCACTAATCTTTGCTTTTTCGTATTTTTTTTTAATCTGATACTTTCCTTTTAGTAGGAGGAGTAGGCCTCTTGCTCCATCTAGTCTGTTCCACCAGTAAATTATGTTCGGAATTGATCTGATTTTATCCTCAACCCCACATTCCTGCCTAGCCCCAATAACATTGATAAGCAAAAAGATTCAAGAATCTATCCATCTCTGCCTTAAAAATGGTTCATGACTCTGCCTCAACCAACTTTGGAGGAACAGAGTTCCAATCACTCCTAAGTTTATTTTTCAAAGGGCAACACCTATTTTTTTAAACTGTGATCCCTAGTTTGAGATTTTACCAGCAGAGAAAACATCCTTTCCACATTTAGCCTGTCATGACCCTTCAGGATTCTGTATGGTTCAGTCAAGTCACCTCATACTCCTATAAACAACAAAAGATAAAAATCTAGCTGTCCAACTTTCCCTCGTGAGACCAATGTGCCCATTCAATGCATTAATCTAGTAAAACTACTCTGAACTGTCTCTAATGTATTATATCCTTCCTTAAACAAGGAGAACTGTACACAATATCCCACTAATGTCCTCTATAACTGAAGCATAACAATCCTTACTTTTGTATTCCCCACATAATAAATGATAACGTTCTAATTAGTTTCTTAATTATTTGCTGTACCTGTGTATTAACCTTCCACAATTCAAGCACTTGGACGAGAAGATCTTAGATCTTAGATCTTAGTATCTTAGAGCTCTACAATTGTTCATATTCAGGTAATATGTTTCTTTTTATTCTTCCAGCCAAATGAACAGTATCACATTTTCCACGTTATACTGCAGTTGCTAAGTCTTTGTCCACCACCCAAACCTATCTATATCCTTTTGTGGCCTCCTTGTGTCTCCTGTGCAACTTTTGCATCATCAATAAATTCTGCAGCAATACCTCCAGTGCCTTCGTCCAAACCGTTTATGAAAACGGTAAATAATTGAGGCCTCAGCACTGAGCCCTCTGGCATGCTACTCATTACACCTTGCCTGCTAGAAAATGATTAGTTAGTTAGTTGCTATTTCCAGGGAGCTAGCTAATCCACTATCCATGCCAATATGTTGCTCCCTTCACCATTAGCATTTCTTTTCAACATCCTGTAATATGGCACCTTGTCAAATGTCTTCTGAAGATCATGTACAGAACATCTTCTGGTTCCCTTTATCTACAGTAGTTGCTACTACCTCATCGAAATTCAATAAAATGGTTAACTATAATTTCCTTTCACAGACTAATGATGACTTGTCCAATTACCTTTAATTTATTTAAATGTCCTGTTAGGTGTCTTTAATAATAGCTTTTAGCATTTTCCCTGTGACACATGTTGAAATAACATGCCTATAGTTTCCTGTTTTCTGTCTCCTTTACTTTTTGAATTAGAATGTAATATTTGCTACTTCCAAGAGCCTTCTCTAATCCTAATGAAAATTTGAAAAATTAAAATCAACAGATGAACCATGTCACCAGCCACTGGTTTAAAGACCTTGGTACAAAAATCACAAACATCTGAGGACTTGTCAACCTACAGTTCCAACAACAGTTTTTTGAAGAAAAAATTCACATGATGTGGGCATTGCTGGCTAGGCCATCACTTATTGTCCAACCCTAATTGCCCAGAGAGTGGTTGATAGTCAACCACATTGCTGTGGGTCTGGAGTCACATGTAGGCCAAGGCAGGTAAGGGTATCCATTTCTGTCCCTAAAATACATTAGTGAACTTGCTGGGTTTTTCCAACAATAGTTTCATGGTCATCATTAGATGCTTAATTCTAGATGTTTATTTGGTTCAAATTCCAGCACCTACCATGGCAGAATTTGTAACCATGTCTCCAGAACATTACCTGGGTCTTTCAATTAATAGTCTAGTTGTGAGGCCAGCATATGCCCGAATCAGATTTAGCTCTACTTTCCCAAGCGATTGTCATTTTAATGAATTCGTTTGTTCTTCCAATTCCTAATTGACTATTATTTTTGGAATGTGACTTGTGTCCTTCATAGTAAATACTGATGTAACCTAACAGTTCAAGTCATCTGCCATTTCATCCTTTTTCATCATGAATTCCCCAGATTCATTTCCTATTGGACCAGTTCTCATTTTATTCATTTTTCTTGTTTAATTAGGCGGCATGTACTGGACCTTACGCTGGGAGTGTCTCAGAAGAAATTCATCCTCTTCTTCAGGGCAGTAAAGGCACTGAGGCTGTAACATCCACCATGTCCATCTCAGACTCTGAGGTTTCTTTGACATTAAATGGAACGGGAAAACCCATGGGTTCCAATAGCCTTTCTGTCTATTCTGAGGGTCTGGGTATAATTTGCATCTGCCCCATTTGTGAGTTTTCAGCTTTCAAGTAGTCCACATGTTTGTTCAGGAACATCTCACCTCTCTGAACTTCGTCATAGTTGAAGAACTAGCCATTATTCATGCTTGTGTTGCAGGTAAAAGGAAATCCCTCGCTCGTAATCCTAGCAGCCATCTAGCTAGCAAGCCAGATAAAAGGACCAAGACAACAAATCATTCGGACTGCTGAAGATGTCTAATGGAATCAGAATAACAGAATCTCAACAAACCTGCAAAACTTGACTGTGATTGCTCAACACCTGTCAATGACCAATCATTCATTTTTCACAAACAATTCAGAGACTGAACTGTATGTCTATACATTGCTTTTAAGCACTTATCCTTTTGAATTCACATTTTATTTCTAATTTGGCAGTATATTGCTCCATTAATAATCTTGCTCACTTTCTTTTATTCACTTGTGGGACATGGGTGTCGCTGGCTGGCCAGCGTTTCTTGCCTATCCTTAGTTGCCCTTGAGAAGCTGGTGGTGAGCTGCCTTCTAGAACCACCGCAGTTCACATGTTGTGGGTAGACTCACAGTGCCCTTAGGGAGGAAATTCAAGGATCTTGACCCAGCGACAGTGAAGGAACAGCAATATATTTCCAAGTCAGAATGGTGAGTGGCTTGGAGAGAAACTTGCAGATGGTGGTGTTCCCATTGTATCTGCTGCCCTTCTCCTTTTAGGTAGAAGTAGTTGTGGGTTTGGAAGGACTTGTCTAAGAATTTTTGGTGAATCTCTGCGGATAGTATACATTGCTGCTTATGACCTATGTTGGAGGGAGTGGATGCTTATGGATGAGGTGCCAATCAAGCGGGCTGCTTTGTCCTGGATGGTGTCAAGCTTCTTGAGTGTTGTTGGAGCTGCACTTATCAAGACAAGTGGGGAGTTTTACATCACATTCCTGGCTTGTGCCTTGTAGATGGTGGACAGGCTTTAGGGAGTCAGGAAGCCATATTCCTAGCCTTTGACCGGCTCTTGTCACTAGTGGTCATATGGTGAGTCTAGTTGAGTTCTGGTCATTGGTAACACCCAAAATGTTGATAGTAGTGGATTCAGTGATGGTAACACCATTGAATGTCAAGGGGCAGTGGCTACATTACCTCTTATTGGAGATTGCTATTGCTTGGCATTTGTGTGACATGAATGTTACTTGCCACTTTTCACCCCAAGCCTGGTTATTGTACAGCTCTTGTTGCATATGAACATGGGCTGCTTCAGTATCTGAGGAATCATGAATGATGCTGTGCAATAGTCAGCGAACATCCCCAATTCTGACCTTATGATGAGGGAAGGTAGTTGATGAAGCAGTTAAAGACGGTCGGGCCTAGGACAACACCCTGCGGAACTCCTGCAGAGATAACTGACCTCCAACAACAACAACCATCTTCCTATGAGCCATGTATGACTCCAACCAGTGGAAAGATTGCCCCCCAATGCCCATTGATTCCAGTTTTATTATTTAGTAATTGATAAAATTGCTCTTTGTTAACTCAAAAAAATTGGTTAAATTGACTTCTATTAAAACATATGTTACTTCAGGTCTGGGAGTAAAGTAACCACAGAGAAGGGATTTGGTTTCAAATTAACCTTGTTATGACCAACTGAGCATGTGGTTGAATAAATAGCCAATGCATTCTTCCTCACCTGGAAGCTTAATGATTTAGGAAATACCATCTGGTCCTCTAACAAATTGGGGAACCTTACCCAGGGTATAACAGAAGTTTTCAATTCCAGATTTTTCATATTAAATTTTATTATATTATTTTAAATTCAACCAGCTGTCACAGTAGGATTTGAACCCATTTTCCTCAAGCTCATTAGCTTGGATTCCTATTTTTCTAGTACACTGACATTACCACCATATTGCTATCTGCCCAGGGAGTAGAAGATTGAAGTATCTCTCTGCGGGATCTGAAGATTGCCTCTCAGGATGATCTCAAACAACTTTGGTTCTTGTGACAAAAGACATCTACCTCAACAACAATGGTGGATGTGTGGGCTGATTGGTTGAAAGGGAATAACAAGGGCACTAATAGATTTGAAGTGATGGGTGTATTATTGCCATCATTCGAGAGAAGTCAACAAGTCTGTGTGGCATGTAACCACTTCCAGTCCCATTAGGCAACATCACAGCAATCCTCATAACCTGCTCGAGTACAGACTGATTGACTGTCATGAGTACCTGTAGGCCCCTTTATGCAGTCATATCCGCAAATATGACGCAGCTGCCTGAGTCTGCATGACTGCAAACACAATTCTCATGACCTCAAGAAGGGAGTCACCCCTAGTTCAGTATGGAATGGTGAGGGTGGTAAACAGGAGCAGTAGCAGGCAACCTAGAAATGAGGTACTAACCTGCATGTCATAAACACAGCTAAGTGATCCAGCAACTAATAGATCAGGCTAAAGCTCAGCAGTCCTGTCACATCCTATCATGAATGGTAATGGACATTGAACAACTAACCAGAAGACACCAAAAATGCCCCCATCCTCAAGCATGATGGAGACAAACATGTCGGTGCAAAAGACATCTTCAGCAAGAAGTACTATGTGAATAATCAATTCCGGCTTCCTTGTGAGGCCCCCACCATCATAGATACCAGACTTTAGACAATTGAATTCACTCCATGAGATTTTAAGAAACCTGTAACACTGGTTACAGCAAATGGTCCAGGCCCTGACAGCATCTGAGCTGTATACTAACAATTTGTGCTCCACAATTAGCTGAGCCTTTAGCCAACATATTCTGGTAAAGCTCCAACACTCAGGCCTAATGGAAAATATCGATAATTCATTCACTGAGCAATATTAGAGAAAAATACCTTGTCTGTCTTGTATAAAAAGGACAAAATAAAATTTGGTAATTCCTACCCTAGTATTCTGCTTTCAACACATTAGCAAAGTGCCAGAGGATGTTTTTGTCAGTGCTTTCAAATATCCAAGCTTGGACTCATAAATAACAAGTGACATTTGCACCACAGAATGATCAGACAGTGGACACTTCCAACAAGACAGAGTATGCCCACTTCTCTTTGATACTTAATTGTATCAACATCACTAAGTTCTTCTACAATCTACATCCTGGCAGAGAGGTACCATTGACCAGAAACAAGGGAAATAAGTACCAATCTACTTAGCAAATACATAAATACTACATAGTCAAAAATGATCTTTCTGTAACGATAACAAAACAGTATCATTTTCCACTAAATAATCACTTGAAATGTGTTTAGCGACTAACAATATGCTAAAACAGCCTACTTGAATGAAGAATGACTACCATTGTTTACATAAAGGTGAGAATCAAGCCATTACTCTGGTAGATAAATATATTCTGCAAGCAGACTTCAAGCATTCATTAAATAATCCCTGTTGTACAATATGTGCCTTTTCTTGGCCAAGGGTTCTAAATTCAAAAAATACGTCGAAGACCTATCAAAAGATAATAAGCAATTAGAATTAGTTACAGTCAGAGATAGTAACAGACAACCAGTTTTGATCAAATAACATTAGAACTTCAGCATCATTGATTCAGCATTATCGTGTCCCATTCATTTATTGTCCACAAAAGCAAATGTAAACTTAATAAACAAAATCACAAATGTCATTGTAATGGAAAAGTATCACTCACCTAATGGCAATTAAATAATATAATCCCTTTACTTTAGTGGCTCTAGAATATTTCTCCCACTCTGATTTATCTCTCATTCTTCTCCTGAATCTGTAACTAAACACCCTCACTTGACTGGCCTGAATGATAATCCTTCATGGGAGAGTTTAGAATGCAGTGACTGGCCTTCCACCTTGGGGCATCACAACCAACACCAATCTTGTTCATATTCAGTAACTTCCAGCTAAATAGTGTTCGAGACTGTGAATCTTGGATGATTTTTCTCCCGGTCTTACCAATTAAACCATGCCTTTGTTTAACTCTGCAAGGTAACCTCACACACACGCAACCCATTCCTTCCACACATCAAGTATTATACATCTTAATTTAACTTGTTATTAATTTGAAATGCTTTCCACAGAGACAAATGAAGGGAGATCTGATTATTAAAACATCAAGGACACCCTGGCTGTGAACACCTGCAGACAGTTAGCAAAACCTTCAGTGCTCATTATCATTTTCATTAGTGAGATCGCACAGCTATCACCAAACATAGAGTAGAGCTTGTTGCAATAATTTTGTTGTAGTTTTAAGCTGATCGGCAGCAACAGCACTGATAATAACCAATTACAATTCAACTGCAGCTTTAACGGTCGCGCATTAGATTTTAGGTGCAGAAGTAGGCCATTAAGCCAACTGAGTCTGGTGCACTATTGGTGAGATGAAGGCTGATCTGATAATCCTGAACTCCACTTTACTGCCTTTTCCATAAGAGCCTTGATTCACTTACTTTTAAAAATCTGTCTATCCCAGCCTGAATATACCTAGTGACCCAACCTCAACAGCCCTTTGTGGTAAGTATTCCACAAGTACCCTCTGAGAAAAGAAATTCCTCCTCATCTCTGTTAAACACGCAACCCCTTATTCTGCGATTATGCTTTCTGATCTTAGACACTCCTACAAGCGGAAGCAACCTTTCCACATCTAATCTGTCAAGTTCCCTAAGAATCTCATATGTTTCAAAGAGGTCACCTCTCATTCTTTTAAACTCCCAATTATCGCAGGCCCGACCTACTCAATCTCTCCTCGTGAAACAATCCCTTAATACCTGGTATCAATCTAGACAACCTACTCTGGACTGCCTCCAATACCAGCATATCTTTCCTTAGATAAATGTCCGAAAACAGTTCACAGTATTCCACTTGTGGTCTTACTCGTGCTTTATACAGTTTTAGCAAAGCCTTCCTATTTTTATACTCCATTCCCTTTTGAATAAAGGTCAACATTACATTTGCCTTCCCGAATAGTCTTTTGAGCTCAGATGGTAGCTTTTAATGTTTCTTGGATGCGGATTTCCAAATCCTTCTGCTCTGTAGCTTTCAATTTAAACAATATACAGCTCCTCTATTCATCCTGCCCAAGTGCATAACCTCATACTTTCCCACAATACATTCCATCTGCCAAGTTTTTGCCCAACCACTTAACTTGTCTATATCCTTCCACAGATTCTTTGTCTCATAAAAACAGAAATTGTTGTAGAAGCTCAGCAGTTCAGGCAGCATCTGCGGAGAGAAAACAGTGTCAACATTTCAGGTGCAGTGATCCTTCTTCAGAACCTAAAACATGAACTCTAATTGCTTTCCACAGATGCTGCCAGTCCTGTTGACTTTCTCTCACAATTTCTGTTTTTGTTTCAGATTTCCAACATCGGTAGTTCTTTCCTTTCTCTTTGTGTTAGCCTCACCAATTGCCTTCTGACCCATCCTTGTATCATCCGCAAAGTTGGCTACGGCACATTCACTTTCCTTATCTAAGTAAATAGTATGTATTGTAAATAATTGTGGCACCAGCATGGTTTCCTGTGGCAAATTGCTAGTTAATAGTTTCCATCCTGTAAATACCCCCTCTCCCAAATCTTTATCTTCCTTTTTTTTTTGCCAATCCTCCCTCCACGCTAGTAGACTCTCTCTGATATCATGGGCCGTCTTATTAGGTAGGCTAATGAATGATACCTTATCAAATTTCTTCTAAAAATCCAAATATATTATATTCACTGCTTCCCCTTTATCTATCCGGCTTTTTACCTTCTCGAAGAATTATAGTACATTTGTCAAGCATGATTTCCCCTTTATGATGCCATAAGAACTCTGCTTCATCAAGTTCAAGGTCAGGGAAATAGTAATGGAGAACCAGGAAATGACAGTAGAGTTAATAAATACATTGCATCAATTTTCACAGTAGAAAACACTAGTAGCATTCCAAAATGATTAAATACTCAAGAGGAAAAGGGAGAAGTGGAAATAAATAAAGTAATCACCATTGGCCAAAAAATGCTAAGGAAACTGATAAGACTGAAGACTGTTAGGTCCTCTGGATCTGAAAGCATGCATCCTAGACTATTGAAGTTAGTAGGTACAGAGATAGTGATCTTCCATGAATCCTTAGAATCTGGAATAGTCGTAGAGGATGGGAAAACTGCCAACGTAATATTTTTATTTTAAAAAGGAAGGAGAAAGATAAAGGATTATCAATTAGCTTAATGTCTGTTATTGGAAAAATGTTAGAGTCTATTATAAAGGATATATCAGCAGAACATTTAAAAATACATAATTTTTTTCCTTATTCATTCACGGAATGGGTGCATCGCTGGCTAGGAGGCATTTTTTGCCTATCTCTAATTGCCTGGCCGGCAGTTAAGAACAAACCACATTGCTGTGCGCCTGGAGTCACATGTAGGCCAGACCAGCTGAGGATGGCAGATTTCCTTCCCTGAAGGACATTAGTGAACCAGATGGGTTTTTCTGACAATCGGCAATAGATTCATGTTTATCATTAGACTGTTAATTCCAGATATTTATTGAATTTAAATTCCACCATCTCCCATGGCAGGAATTTGAACACAGCTCCCCAGGATGTTATCTGGGTATCTGGATTAACAGTCCAGTGATAATACGGCTAGGCCATTGCCTCTCATCCAAAGAACATCCCACCTTGACATATTCTCCTAACCCTACATTTCCCCATGTCTAACCCACCTAATCGAAACATCCCTAGACACTACAGCAACTTAGCATGGCCAATCCACCCAGCCTGCACATCTTTGGATTGTGGGAGGAAACCAGAGCACCCGGAGGAAACCCACGCAGACACGGAGAGAATGTGCAAACTCCACACGGACAGCCGCCCGAGGGTGGAATTAAACCCAAGTCCCTTGAGCTGTGAAGCAGCAGTGCTAACCACTGAGCCAATGTTCCACAACTTGTAACCATGTCTCATTTATAGCTATAAGGTCAGACTTGACCACGTGTATTTATGGTGTTAATTCACTTATTTGTTCCAAATATGATGCACATTCGCATAAAAAGAAATTAATTTTGCTTTTTTACAATGTTTTCCCATTTTTCCCTAATTTACTGTTGTATTTCTATGCTTGTATGTATTGTTCCTTCCTGTCCACTCTAGATATCGCTGTCCAAATTGCTGCCCAGTAATATTGTCATATCTTTTTGTTTTGTAAGCTAACAGTTTTCCGCTCAAAAGTTTCTCTCCTTCTGATTGGTTTAAAAGCCTCTCTATTGTCCTAGTTACTGAATTTGCCAGGATGCTGTTCTCAGCACGGTTTAAGTGAAGCCCATCCCATCAATCCTTCCACCCGTGCCAAACTTTGAGCCACACATTTAACTCCGTGACTTTATTTAGCTTGTGCCCGTTTGCCTGTGGCTGAGTAAGTAATCCAGAGATTACCACCTTGAGGGGGTTTGATGAGCTTAGTTGGCTGAATGGCTGAGTTTAGCTGCACCAGCTGAGGTTATCATAAAGGATTCTACTTCTCAACCTGTACCCTCACCAGAGGTCTGGTGACTCTTAGGTTAAACCACTATCAGTCATCTCCCTGTACTGAGACAGCAGCCTTATGGTGTGGTAGGACAATGGCAACTTTACTACCTTGAAGGTTCTGCTTTGGAATTTAGCTCTTAACTCTTCAAAATTTTTCAGCAAAACCTTCTGAAGACATACCAATATGATTAGCACCAATGTAGGTGATTAATGGATATTTCTCCTGCAGCTTCAAGCTTTTCTCCAGACCTGAGGTGATATCCATAATCCTAGCATAAGCCAGACAACACTGCCTGTGGGACTCCCACTCAAGGCTGCAGAAAACAATATCTACCCATCTAATTATATGGTCCCCTATCACAACTACATCCTATTTCCCTGCCCCACTTGAATGGCTCCTTGTACTAAAGTGTCGAGACCAGTTTGACCATCCACCCTGCAGTTCCTACTCTTGTCTGCACAGCTTGCAAGAACTTCATAACTGTTAGATAATTTCTGGAGCCAAAGCTCCTCAGTTTTAACACATGTCCTCATATTTGCCTCACCTGCAGTCACAGCCTCTTGTCTCTACTCAATGACCCGCGTGACAGGCCAGTCATGAACGTTAGGTCACATGAGATCCAGAGAGAGCTAGTTAACTGGCTGCAAAAGTGGCTTGATGGTAGGAAGCAGAGGGTGATGGTTGAAGGTTGTTTCTCAAACTGGAGGCCTGTGACTAGTGGTGTGCCACAGGCTGGGACCTTTGTTATTTGTTATTTACGTAAATTATCTACATGTGAATGTACAAGGCATGATTAGTAAGTTTGTGGATGATATAAAATTATGAGGTATCATTGATAGTGAAGAAGGTTATCAAAAATTACAGACGGATCTTGATCGGATGGGAAAGTGGGCTCAGGATTGGCAAGTGCAATTCAATACAGATAAGTGTGAGTTGTTGCACTTTAGAAAGTCAAACCAAGGTAGGACTTGTACAGTAAATGGTCAGGTCCTGAAGAAGGGTCCATACCCAAAACGTCAGCTTTCCTGCTCCCCTGATGCTGCTTGGCCTGTTGTGTTTATCCAGCTCTACACCTTGTTATCTCAGGTCCTGAGGAGTGTTGTGGAACAGAAGGACCTAGGAGTACAAGTACATAGTTTGTAGAAAGCGGTGTCACAGGTAGACAGGGTGGTGAAGAAGGCATTTAGTATGCTGGCCATCATTCGTCGAAGCATTGAGTATAGGAGTTGGGACATTATATTATATGTTATATAAATGTTTGGTGAGGTAGCGCTTGGAGTATTATGTACAGTTCGGTCGCACTGTTGTAGGAAAGACATAGTTAAACTGGAAAGTGTGCAAAGAAGATTTACATGGATGTTGCCAGGGCTAGTAGGCCAGACTTATAGGGAGAGGTTGGCCAGGATAGGACCTTATTCCTTGGAACGTAGGAGAATGAGAGGTGACCTTACTGAGGTGTATAAAATCATAGATAGGTTGAATGCATATCATCTTTTTCCCAGGGATGGGGAATTGAAAACTAGAGGGCATATTTTTAAGGTGAGAAGGACAAGATTTAAGAAGGACCCGAGGGGCAACTTCTTCACATAGAGAGTGGTGCATATATGGAATGGGGTCCCAGTGAAGTGGTTGAGGCAGGTACAATAGCAGCATTTTAAAACAAAAACACTTGGATAGGTACATGGATGGGAAGGGTTTAGAGGAAAATAGACCAAATGCAGGCAATTGGAACTAGCTGCATAGGCATAATGGTTAGCATGGACCAGTTTGGGCCAAAGGGCCTGTTTCTATGTTGTATTACTCTATGACTCTATGACTGCAGACCAATTCTGAATTATCTGGTTTGAGGGGTTTTATTGCCTCTTGGAGTAAAGTGTCCAGGTAATTTTCCTCTTGCCTGATGTGTCACAATGTCTGCAACTCAGATTCCAGCTCCTCAACTTGGATCTAGAGTTCCTCAAGCTGCAAACACTTATCACAGATGTGTTCACTAAGGTTCACATTAGTGTCCAGCAGCTTCCACGTGTTACAGCAGCAACACATCACCGATACTGCCATCACCATGTTGTTTGATTTAATTTATAAATTAAATGTGGTGTATTCCCTTCTCTTTACATTTCTCTGTAATGTTATTTCATTTTTATTAATTAAGAAAAAGAAATCAAACTAATGCTTAAGCAATTATTTTTAGCAAAAAGAGAGAAGAAAAGCACTGGAGACCTAAACATAAATGGAAGATTTTTCATTTACTTTAAACACAAGAAATATTTACCAGCTTCTTTCCTGCACTCACATAGTGTTATAATTCATGACATCATTCCACCACTGGTCTCACTAGAGGGAGAAATTTCATTTTTTCTAGAAATGGACGTAAAGCATTTCAGGGCAAAACTCATTGACAGTAGCTTTGATTGCATCAGAAAAACAACAGTGGGAGAGGTTAGCAGACATTGCAGAAAACACTCTCAAAATGGAATGATTTTGAAAATTTTGAATGACAAAAATGAGTAATGGTTAGCATTTTACCAACAGCAATCAAGACCCAAACCCAGGACCGAAAGCAGGAAGTAGGAGGGAGGTCACAAGGATTGGAGTTGGTGGGTTTGGCACGTGGCTGTCAGGGCTGGCCACTTATCAGCTGGAAGCCAGGTGAGTTGGCCTGGTCAGTGGCTCAAGAGCAGTGGAGGTGCTGGCACCATTTCTAAAAGGCAGTGATTGTAGGAAATACATGCACAGCAAAACTGAAGGGATCAACAAGGAGCACTGGCAACTTTGGAAATCATGACATGGCTGAAGGCAAAACAAAGGTCTCTGTGCAATTCACTTACAGAGGTTTGTTTTTTTCTTTATTAGATTGTCACAGCTTAAAGGGAAGTACTGGGGAAATTGGGGAGCAGTAATGTTGATGTTTTCCATATCTGGCTGCAATATTGAAATAGGGTCAATGACATGATGTATTTTGGCAAGGTGAGTGCAGCACATAATAGTAAGCTTCTGGTCTTAAATGTAGTTGAAGATTAAATAAAATTGGAGATTGGTTATCAGCCAGTTAGTGGAGATACCCAGGCATCAAGATTGGATATCAGATGCATGTTAGTCTCACTGTGCAGGACATCAGGAAGGTAGTGGTGACTTCTGCACAGCCAGTACTGATTAGCCACATGCCCATGCACCATGGTGGATAGTTGGGATGGCACCAAAGGTAATGTGAGTGTTGTTGGTGGGTAAGTAATAAAGGCAACTCAGGTTTTTGTGCAAATCGAGAGCTCACAACACAAGATAAAGGCCAAGAATCAGAGGAACCATACCCTACTTACGTGGCTATCTTCATATTTAGGACAAAGAGGCTTTGGTTCAGTGCAGAATGTAGGCTGGCAAGGCAATCGTGGAAGTGAAATGAATTTGGAGCCCTGAGAGAGTGAATGGTTTGATATATAAGTAGAAAAGACCATATAGTGAACACCCAACACAGGAGTCATGTGTTTATCATTAATACTTCAGAGATTGAGTTGTCAAAAGATGTCATCGCTCTTCTCTCTTCCTGCAGGTATTATAGACCCATTGAAGACTAATACCTTTCAAAAGTTTCAAATCTATGCTCTTGTAAGAGAACGTTAACAGGCTTTGTTTAAACATGACAAAGAGTGTACAGAAGGTCACTGTCACTGTGAAACAGACAGGGAGGTGTGAACAAAGGTCAGTGTCACTGTGAAGTGAACAGGGAACCATGTACAGCAGATCAATGTCACTGTGAAACACACAGGGAGTTATATACACCAGGTCAGTGTCACTGTTCTGTGGGAGAGCAGACCTGAGTGGGATTTGGGGCATTAATAAGGATAAGATATTTCTAGCCTATTGTGTATTCTGATTTGAAGAGGAGACAATCAGAATGGCAGTGCATGAACATGGGTTGAATGGCAACAGTGGAACTTGGAGATAAAATCCAGAAGGACAAAGTGCTGATGGAGCTCAGTTGTTCCGACAGCTAAACTCAACAGGAACTCAGGTAGAATTTGATAAGACTGATGAAAGTGGTATCAGTGCAAAGCAGTGAGTTGATTGGCACGCAGTGGGTAAGTTGTTTTTGTCCACTTTAAAGCTGCATGAAGGAAAGATAAGTGTTCTAGTTTCTCTTTTCTAAAAGAAAACTCAATTTTCCTTAAACGTTTTAAGAGATTTTTAATTAAAGGTACAGTAGGGGAGCTCTGTCCCATGTGTTGAATGGCCTGCAGTATGTGAGCTCCTGGAAAACCACATCTGCAGGAAGTGCGACCAGTTTGATCAGTTTGAACGTTGGGATTTGGAGCTCGAGCATCAGCAGTGAAGACACGAGGCTAAGAGTAATGTGGACAGCGCATTTTTAAGCGTGCTCGCCTCACAGCTTAAAGAAGTTCAATCAAAGAGGGAATAGGTGACCATCAATCAGAACAAAGAAAGTAGTCAGGAAAGCCTCAAAGTGAATCTCACTCAAGAATAGATCTGTAATGTTGGAAAACAGTGCAAGTGGCAGTTTCTCTGAGGGAGGAGTGCAGCCAGAGCTCAGCTACCAAACAAGGGAGCAGATGAAAGGAAGAGCTACAATAGTGGGAGGCAACAGCAAGGGATGCAGACACACATTTCTGTGGCTGCAGATGGCACTCCAGAATGGTGCATTGTTTCCTTGGGGCCAGGATCAAGGGATCACCTGTTGCTTGTGGTAAGGCTTACAAAGTAAAGCCAAACAGTCAAGAAGACACAACAACGTCTCTTCTTCCTCAGGTGGTTCAGGAAATTTGGCATGTCCATAGGGACTCTTACCGACTTTTACAGATGCACCATTGAAAGCATACTATCCAGGTGCATAATGGGCTGGTATGGCACCTGCTTTGCCCAGGACCGTAAGAAACTACAGAAGGTTGTGTGCGCAGCTCAGACCATCACGGAAGCCAACTTTCCATCCATGGACTCCATTTACACAGCTCGCTGCCGCAGAAAGGTTGCCAACATCATCAAAGACCAATTGCATCCCAGTAATGCTGTCTTACAACGTCTCCTGTCAGGCAGAAAATACAGAAGCTTGAACAGATGCACCAGCAGGTTCAGGAACAGCTTCTTCCCTGCTGTTATTACACTAATGAATGGACTGTTTAACTTCAAATAATGCTGATCTTGCTAATGTTGATCTTATCTAGTACAAGCCTGTATGCCTCTTAAGTTTTTTTTCGCCCTATGATCTGTATGACCTTGCATACTATAATCTGCCTGTACTGCTCGTAAACAAAGCATTTCACTGTACTTGGGAACACATGACAATAAATAAATCAAATCAAAGCAAATCGTGGGCAACAATACATACCTGCTCAATAAGCTTAATGCATTTTATGCGCACTTTGAACGGAAGGTCAGTGAAACCATATCACCTATTCCAATGGCCTTGGATGCACCTGTATTCATGGTCACTGCTGCAGATGTTAGATCTGCCTTCTTGAGAATGAACCCATAGAAAGCAACCGACCAGGATGGAGTCCCCAGCCATATATTCAGACCCTGTGTGTACCAGCTGGCAGGAGTATTCACTGACATCATTAATTCTCCTTACCATGATCTGGAGTCCTCATCTGCTTCAAGAAGATGACCATCATCCAGGTACCAACGCAAAATCATGCAGCGTGCCTCAATGACTACCATCCAATGGCTCTGACATGCATAATTATGAAGTGCCTCAAGAGGTTAGTCATGGCTCACATCATCTCCAGCCTATCAAATGCCTTGACCCTTTGCAATTAGCCTACTGGCGCAACAGGTCCACGGCAGATACCATCCCCCTGGCCCTACACTCGTCCCTGGAAAACCTGGATAACAAGAATACTTATCTTAGGCTCCTACTTATTAACTATAGCTCTACCTCCAACACCATAATTCCAGACAAACTTATCTCTAAACTCTGAGACCTAAATCTCAGCTCTGAAGAAGGGTCTAGGCCTGAAAGGTCAGCATTCCTGCCCTTCTGATGCTGCTTGGCCTGCTGTGTTCATCCAGCTCTACACCTTGTTATCTCCTACCTATTGACTCTGACTATACTTCCCACTGCCTCAAGAAAGCAACCAATATAATCAAAGACCCCTCCCAAGCTCTTATACTCTCTTCTAATCTCTTCCATCGGGCCAAAGAAATAAAAGTTTGAATAAACATACAATCAGATTCAACAACAACTTCTTCCCCACTGATAACAGATTTTTGAACGGACCTCTCAAAGGTTAGCTCTGATCTCTCTCTCTGCACCTTCTCCGTGTCTGTAACACTATATCCTGCACTCTATTCTGCTACCCTGCTGCATTTTGTATGGTATGGTCTGCCTGTATAGCACCCAAAACAACACTTTTCACTGGATCTTGGTACATGTGACGACATTAAATCAAACTCAAACTGAAACTTAGGATCAAGGATGTCACTGGATGGCTTCAGGACATTCTGAAGCGGGGTGACGAACAGTTGGAGGTCATGCTTCATATTGGAAGCTTGTCACTGGATACTGGGTGCCCTGCTGTTTGTAGTGTTAATGATTATTAATAAACTAGACATAAATATAGTAGGTTTAACCAATATGTTTGCAGATAACAGAAGCATTAGTGGTGTGGTAAATAGTGACGAAGAAAGCCTAAGTCTACAGGCTGATACGAGCAGGCTGGTAAGATGTGTAGAACTTTGGCAGAAGGAATTTAATTCTGTCAGGTATGAGGTCATGTTTTTTGGGAGGATTAACAAGGCAAGGGAGTACACACTGAACGGTAGGACCCGAGAAAATACAAAGGATCAGAGGGGCCTTGGTGCGCATGTCCAACTTTGGAAGGCAGCAGGACAGGTGAATAAGGTGGTTAAGGGAGCATATGGGATACTTGTCTTTATCATTAAAGACAACTTGAAGGGAGATTATGATGGAGCTATGTAAGATGTTAGTTCAGCCATAACTGGAGTACTATATGCAGTTCTGGTCACCACACTATAGGAAGGATGTGACTGGACATGAAAGGGTACAGAGGAGATTCACCAGGATGTTGCCTGAACTAGAGTGATTATGCTGCGATAAGAGATTAGATATACTGGGTTGTTTTCCTTACAGCAGAAACGGCAGAGGGGAGGTGCACAAAATTATGAGAGCATAAATAGATCTGTAGGAAGAAATTTTTCCCCATAGTAGACGGGTCAGGAACCAGGGGCCATAGATTTAAGTTAAGGGGCTAAGGTTTACGGGGTCATAAGGAATATTTTTTCCACCCAGAAGCTAGTGGGTATCTGAAACTCTCTGCCTGAAAGGGTGGTAGAGACAGGAACCATCATGACATTTAAAGAATGCTTAGACATCACGACATTTAAAGAATACTTAGATGAACACTTGAAGCACCACAACCTACAAAGCCAAGTACTGGAAAATGGAATGACAGTCGATAGGTGCTTGATGACTGGCTCTGACACAATAAGCTTTTAAATCTCTGACTCCTTGACTCAATGATAAGAGATGGTAAACGAGGGCAATTTTCTGGAGCATTATAGAATTAGGTTCCAGTTCCATGTAATCTGATGTCACTATGACATAGCTCCTTTTGTACGCGATCAGCTGCTTTTCCCAGAATAAAGACATTAGTTCTTTACTCCACAAACACGAGGTTTCAAGTTTTTATAGTTTTCCTACAGCAGAATAATGAAAAGCAACATTGAATAAACACATACACCAGAGCTCCCAACTTGTTGTAACTCTGGGAGTCGCCCTCACCACTGTGGGAGAATAGGGCAGGTACCCACACAGATCACCAAATTGAGTGGCAAAGATATTTAGCCCCAACAAAAAAATGCCCAAAGGCGTCCTAACAGCTGCTGCTGTCATGGAGACTGGACCAACTGGGAAAAACGTCACTCACCTCATTTCAAAGATGGACATTGGCAAGTTGGGGGAGACCTAACTCTCACCTAGTATAGGACAAATTTCAGTAAAGGTATGGATGACATTGGTTACTGTGATTGGTGAGACACAAAACTGTGACTAAAGATGACAGGCCAGTAAAACTCCCTCACTGATAGATTAACACTGAGAGAAAATCTAGGACTACCAGGTTGATGGAACAGGTTTGTCAAGTTGGTCAGATGCCTCCTCATAGCACTGGTGGGGAAGGAAGATAGAAATCTTAAGATCTGTGTCAATTACCAGGCACTCAATGCAAGGTCTCATCAGGATGCTACCCTCGAACTGGAATTAAGGAAACATTACCAACTCTGAAAGGTACAAAGTATTTCTGCAGTGTCAATTTGACCCACAATTATGACTAGCTATCCATCACTGAGCAGGATATTGAAAACACGGCATACTCAACCAATGAATGAAAGAATGTGAATTAACGTATCCACAGTCTTTGTCGTCGTCAAAGAGTCAAAATGAATTGAAAGAAACCGAAAGAAATGAACTCATCAATGTCTCTGTTCTGGACTGGTGATAGAACTGTGCTTGTCTGATGTTTTCTCTGATGAAGAATACTTGTGCTATGTCTTTTCTTGTCTCTTTGTGAACTTGTTTGTATTCTTACACAAATTTTAAGAAAGGATACGGTTTAACTTGTAGATTTGTAGTTAGCAATTTATGTTTATCTTCCAATTGGTTCAAAATAGTTTGACTACAATAAATAGCTTTGCTTGGTTAATGGAAAATCCTGGCGAGAATATTCTGTTAACCTGAATTAGACAGTTAGGCAGAATTTGGGTAATTTTGTAGTTTAAGCAAATTTTCACATCTGTGAAGACTCTGGGAATAGTGGGGCTTGTTTTTCAGTACAGTACTTCAATGAGTGATGACAGTATGATACAAGAGGTATGGGATCCTGAAACCCACAGCATTCAAGTAGTGGACACAGTGGACACATCCATGTTATTAAATCAGTAGCCAAAGTGCAATCTCTGAAAATATTTCACAGAGAGGAGTTGCTTGAGGTCAGAAGTCTGATGGGTGGTTGAAGGCAAGCAGCTCTCCCAGCAGTATTGTAAAATCTGAAGTATCTGAGCTTTATGGCTGGAGTGAAGTGGAGTTTGATGACAATTAGGATATCCAGAGTTGCCTGTGTGTTGTGAATCCAAAAGGTGCATCCAATGTAGGGAAGCTTTATCCAAACCTGGAAGAAGACACAAGGTTTATTTGCTGAAAGGTGACAAATGAAACATCAAATTCTGCCAATCACACAACCTGTGGAGACCTGATCAACGCACATCCCAATGTGGATGAACCATCAAAAAGCCTTGTTCCCATGGAACATATATTGTAAATAATTGTGATTCCAACACAGATCCATGTGGCTATCCATTTGTTACAAGCCACCATCCTGATGTGGCCTCCTCTACATTAGTGAGACCAGAAGTAAACTCAGAGACCGTTTTTGTAGAGCACCTGCCCTCTGTATGCGATAAACGACAACATCTTCTAGTCGCGAACCATTTTTACTCCCCCTCCCACTCCATGGGTGACATGTCCATCCTGGGTCTCCTCCGGTGTCACAATGACACCACCCGCAAACTGGAGGAGCAGCACCTCATATTCCTAAACATGGAATTCACCAGTTTTAAGATCTCCCCACCCCCAGCCTCATCCCATGTCTAACCCTCCCTCACATCCCCACCTCCTTGACCTGACACAACCTGTCCATCTTCTCTCCCACCTGTCCACCCCTCCCACCTCACTGACCAATCCCCACATTCCCCAGCCCCACCCCTCCTCTCTATTTATTTCCAAGCTTCCTTCCCTCTCCCCATTTCTGAAGGAGGGTCTTGACCCGAAATGTCAACCTGCCTTCCCGTCTGATGCTGCCTGGCCTGCTGTGCTTCTCCAGCTCCATACTGTGTTATCACAATCCTGAAAATGCCTATTTTATCCCTACCCTCTGTCTTCCATTAGTTATCTAATCCTCTATCCATGTTATGAAACTACAGGACCCTGTAGTATTTTATTAAGGAGCTTTTCTCCATCCAGGAAAGAACACCTTGATTGGAAGTGACATGCACAATATCCATAAACTCACATCCATTATATGAAGTGTCGTATGCAGCTACCCCTTACCATTTATTGAAATATCCCTTGTACCTTGTAGTCAAATACTAGAGGATTAAAGAAGATGTGGCTTGAGTACAGTACAATTGAAAAGACTGCTACCCAATTTGAAACAAGTTTTACTCCTGTTAATTTCTTTTATAGAATCCACATAATGTGGAAACAGCCATTTGGCCCAACAAGTCCACATTGATCCTCTGGAGAGCATCCCACCTAGACCCATTCCTCTAACTCTGCTAACACACCAAACCTACACATCCCTGAATACTATAGGTAATTTAGCATGGTCAATCCACCTAACCTGCACATCTTTGGACTGTGGGAGGAAACCGGAGCACCCAACAGAAACCCATAGAGGCCCAGGGAGAATGTGCAAACTCCACACAGACAGTCAACCAAGCGTAGGATTGAACCCAGGTCCCTAGCACTGTGAGGCAGCAGTGCTATCCACTCTGCCACCCAAACAAAGTCATCTGACTCCAGAAATAATCTTGACATTCTACAACTTCCCCAGTGGTGATAGTCATTAGCATCTATTTCTTGGACAGGAATAGACTGTTTTGATGTATACTTGTTTCTTTGTTCCACTGCTGGGACCGTTCCAGTGTTCCTGCAGATTGTTCTGGAATAATCTCATTTTCATAGGCAAGGCACAGCACATTAATGATTAGACTGTTTTCCTGCCAATGAAGATACTTCCTGCCACACAGTCAACAAGGATGGTGGTAACTGTGGTCTCTTCCCATTGCCTTCAGTTTCTAATTGGTTAAGCTGGTTTGTGGTTGACAAACTGGATAGACACATCTGCAGGCTTCCAGTGAAATTCTCTGTCATCTCAGAGAACAGCCTTGTTCTGTTTACAGATGTCAACATGCCGAGGTATTTGAACACCGTTAGACAACAGGAAGTCATCTCTGAACGGTGAATGATCAGATATCATCTCAACAAGGATGTTAACCATTATGCAGTCTCAAATAAACTCATCTTGCATTATCCTGCAGTTGCAGTGGTCTGCTAAACTATAGAGGTCATTCATGAAAGAAAAATCCTGTACTCTCGCCTGATTCCAGGCTGCACCACTAGCGTCGGTAATAACAGTATTACACCTTAACACCTAAATAGGTGTCAAGAGTCTAACTAAATCATTGGATTTTGTTGTTACTTCGTCCATCCCAAGTCAGGCAAGAACTGCATCGGCAGTGTGTGCATGCTGTATGAAATCACACTGCTTTGGTCTTTAATAGGTTTGGAAGTAAGGCATGAAGTGGTAAGTATTGAGTAAACTGTTGGTGTCACCTTATCCACTGAAAGGCAGGGTCTAGGCTAACCTTGCAGTCCAAAGGCTCAGGGAAAGAGTGGGGACTTTTCCATTGCTGAAGGAGTGCCTATGTTCTGCAGTCAAGCAACTGTGCGTGAATTCATTTGTGTCCAATCACCAAGCAGTATCTTTCAAATGACCCTTTGCCTGCTGGCCACTGTGGCTGGACTGGGAGGCTTCAAGGTGTACCCTCGCTGTGGATTTCCACTGCTCACTGGCCATCTGAGGAATCAAAGTCAGATCTAGTTTTTGTCCACGTCTTCAACTAAACCTGAGGGTGATTTATTGCTTGTGCTTGGGCCTTGCGCAAGGACTCATGTGACTGAAACCTTTGTATGCTCCTGCCATTGACCGAGATTACTGAAAAGTTTAATTGAGTGAGTGGTTCATTACTATTGCTGCCATGTGCTTATGTTATACCAAGGTTGTGGATTGAGATAAGTTTACCCTGAAACTGGTGAACAACAACCTTTATTAATTGTTTACACTATATACATGAGTGGTAGGAGAGACCTTTCCAACACCCTTTAGGCTTGGTCCTAGCTTCAAGTGTTCCTCAAGCCAATAGGTGTCACTGTTGTATATGTCTTACTGCTTATTCCACATCTGCCTATTAAAATAATTTAGGATCACCTTTAATCTTTAAAACCAAGTCAGAATTCAGAACAAGTCCCATGATTCTCTTCATTCCTCCATTTTGTCCTAACATAAAGGCATCTGTCCTGATAACTTAAGGGACTAGTGTACATGATACCAACGTCCCTCTGATCCTTGGTGCTTCCTACCATTCATCATATATTCCTTGACCTTCTTTTTTTTTCTGACCAAATGCATCCCCTCACATTTATCCAGGGTGAATTCTATTTGCCACTGATTAGCCCATCTGACCATCGATATCCTCTTGTAATCTTGGGCTATCCTCCTCACTATTTACTACCCCAGCAATTTTTGCATAATCTGTGAATTTACCGATCACCTCTGCTACATTCAAGTCTAAATCATTTACATGAACCATAAACAATAAGGGCCCCAAAACTGATCTCTGTGGGACTCCAGAGGATGCAAACCTACTGTTGGAAAAATACCCCTTAGTCATTACTCCATCCACTCAGCCAATTGAAGATCCAGTTTGCCAAATTTCCTTGGATCCCCTGGGCTTTTACATGTGCTTACAGTATCCCATTCAGGATATTATCAAAAGGTATTTGTAAGCTGTTTTGTATCATATACTTACACCTACATAGATAAGTGCTAACAAACACTTTTCACCAACAGAGGAGGATTTCACCTCAGTACTCAGTGGCACCTAAAGAAAAAACACAACATGCTAACGTTGTGGTTCATCAACCTGAATTACTAACTCTGTTTCTTTCCATAGTTTCTACCTGATATACTGAGTTTTTCCAGTATTTCCTCTTTTTAATTATGCATGTTACCTACTCGCCATGTTCCCAAGTCCTCGCGTAAAACAATGTTTTTATTTTTGGTTACATAAGCTGCCTCATAGCTATCAATGAATAATTAAACATTGTTCCATTGAAAGATTTTAATAATTAAAGTGGAGTCTGACATAATTAAGCAAATGCTCTCGTCGTAAATATGGGGAATCTTCAATCCATCTTTTATGAATGGGACTGCATTATCCATGGGTAAAATTTCAGTGTTTTGTAATGTCTGTGGAAGGCAAATCTCACTTACAAGGTGGAGTTTGGGAGGCTTGCCAGGCAGAAGTCCAAATTGAAAATTTGGCCGTAAATTAATAAGAATGTCTAAGTTTAAGTGCACATGCTGCTGTTAAGGAGGATGCATGTATTCCTGCATAGACTGGATCAATCAAATCTTTGGCAATCAGATGTTTTAGTAGCCAACCTCTGCTGATTTTTCTGAGTGATTATTTTTGTATGGTGTTTCACCATGACATGAAGTGAAAACAAACAATGTAGACATAAAAAATAGAAAACTGTATTTATGAACTATCAAAATTAACTTTCTAATAATGACCTCCACTTCATTCTGAACTTGTCATGCAAATTTATGCAACTGAGTGCTGATAAGTGCACAGCTTTCCCAATGAATTTTACAAATGACTTCAGACAGTTCTGTTTATATGCAGGCCTTCATATACAGTATATTCATTACGTTACAAAAGAAAATCTTACATTTACCCAATAATGGGTCAAGTTTCAAGCTCACTAACACATCCATTTATATCAATTAATGGGGCAGTGTTAGGATCAACATTGTAAATGTAATCACACCAAATGACAAAGGTTTATTTACAAATCATATAGCATCGCAGGGGTTCCCACTGTTACAATTGCACTCCTCACATAGAGGTTCTTTTTTCTAAAAAAAAACTTATCTTATTTACTTATACAAATGTCTACATGTTAATTATGGGTCAAATATGTGTCTATAATTTTTAACTGTTTCCTACATACCCTGGCACTTATATAAAGAATTCTATTTATGTCTGTGTAACCTGAGTGAGCTTGGAAAAGTGTAGATGGGCAAGGGTTAGCACACAGTTGCAAGGTTAAGTATAACCAATGAGTAACAATACAACAATTGTCATGCTGCATTGGTCATTCAATGAAGGATGAAAAAATAAGAAAAACTCTCTAATATACACGGCCTCCAGTCAGTCACCTCTGATAATGTAAATTGCAGCATCTTCCATTGAAGGCAAAGATTGAAACTTGGTCAGATCTTCTCCTGTCCTTAAGGTTTACCCTCAGTTATGTATTAGTTTCTCCTCCAAGAGTGAGAGGAGGACAATATGTGGTCTGCTGACTTGGTCGGAAGATGTGTGAGAGAATTTAGCAATGTGAGGATGATAAGATAATAAAGAATCAAGCATTAGGGGTGGCATGGTGGCTCAGGGGTTAGCACTGCTGCCTCATAGTGCCAGAGACATGGGTTCAATTCCACCCTCGGGCAACTGTCTGTGTGGAGTTTGCACATTCTCCCTGTGTGTGTGTGGATTTCCTCTGTGTGCTCTGGTCCCCTCCCACAGTCCAAAGATATGCAGGTTAGGTGGATTAACCATGCTAAATTGCCTGTAGTGTTCAGGGATGTGTAGCTTAAGTGTGTTATAGGAAGGTGGGCTGAGCAGGAAAACCTGACATTTCAGGCCTAGTGTCTAGGCCCAAAACATCAAGTTTTCATGCTGCTTGGCCTGCTGTGTTCATCCAGCCCCATGCCTTGTTATCTCGGATTCTCCAGCATCTGCAGTACCCTTTATCTCTGATAGGAAGGTGGGTCTGGATGGGATGCTCCAAGGGTCAGTGTGGACTTGTTGGGCTGAAGGATTCTATGATGATGATTTACAAAGTTTAAGAATCACAACAACACATACATTCATCATTTCTGCATGTCATATTCCCTAAATCTGATGGTTACGCCTGCCTTTCATAAAAGTAGATTGGATTTCCTGGAAAGGGTAATAAACAGAGACACAATACGCTTTTAACCTAAAGGACAAAGTCCATAGAGGAGGTTTGACAACACAGATGGAAAGATCACTGAACTCATGAATGTTGAGTGCAGATACAGTATAAAGTCATAGGAACACACAGCACTGAAACAGACCCTTTGGTCCAACTCGTCCAAGCTAATCAGATATCCCAATATGACCTGGTCTCATTTGCCAGCATTTGGCCCATATCTCGCGAAACCCTTCCTATTCATATACCCATCCAGATGCCTTTTAAATTTTATAATTGTACTTGCCTCCACCACTTCCTCTGGTAGCTCATTCCATACACACACGACTCTGTGTGAAAAAAGTTACTTCTTAGGTCTTTTTTAAATCTTTTCCCTCTCACCTTAAACCTATATCCTCTAGTTTTGGACTTCGCTACCCTTCGAAAAAGACCTTGGGTATTCACCCTATCTATAGTCCTAATGATTTTATAAACCTCTATAACATCACCCCTCAGCCTCCAACAGTCCGGGGGTAAAAAAAAATCTATTCAGTCTCTCCCTATGACTCAAACCCTCCAGACCTGGCAACATCCTTGGAAATCTTTTCTGCATTCTCTCAAATTTAACAACATCCCTCTTATAGATGGGCAACCCAGAATTGTACGCAGTATTCTAGAAGTGGCCTCACCAGTAGAAATGTCCTGTACGGCCACAGCATGATGTCCCAACTCCTACCCTCAATGTTCTGACCAATGAAGGCAAGCATGCTAATTGCTTTTCTCACCACCCTGTCTACTCGTGACTCTACTTTCAAGGAACTATGCACCTACACCCCAAGGTCTCCTTGTTTGGCAACATTCCCCAGGACCCTCCCATTAATTGTATAAATCCTGCCCTGGTTTGCCTTACCAAAATACATTACTTCACATTTATCTAAATTAAATTCCATCTGCCACTCATCAACCCATTGATCCATTTGACCGAGATCCTGTTTTACTCTGAGATAATCTTCTTCGCTGTCCAAGTAAATAAAGCAACTGAGAATTTAGCAATCTTAGATTAAGTAGCCAGAAAAAGAACCTACATTTTTTGAAAATGATTGTACTGAATTGCATCTTGAAATTTTTTTTATTATTCATTCATTCGTGATGGGCATCGCTGGTTGTGCCAGCACTAATTGCCCATCCCTGGCTGCCCTTGAGAAGCTAGCAGTGAGCTACCTTCTCTAAACACTGCAGTCCATTTGCTGTAGGTACACCACAATGCTGTTAGGCATAGAATTCCAGGATTTTGACCCAGTGACAGTGAGGAAGAGTGACATATTTCCAAGTAAGGTTGGTGGTGGCTCGGAGAAACAGAGATGCCCCATCATTCTAGATGGAAGCAGTCAGAGAGTTTGGAAAGTGCTGTCCAAAGAGACTTTGTGAATTTCTGCTGTTGTTTTTCTGGATGATACAGACTGTTGTTACTGCATATTAGTGGTGGGAGAAGTGAATATTTGTGGATGTGATGCCAATCAAGCCAGCTGCTTAGTCCTAGATCGTGTCAAGCTTCTTGAGTGTTATTGAAAATGCATTCATTCGGGCAAATGGGGAGTATTTCAATGCACTCATGACTTGTGCCTTGTAAATGGTGGACAGCCTTTGGTGAGACAGGAGATGAATTTCTAACTTCAGGATTCCTAACCTCTCACCTGCTCCTGTAGCAACAATAACTTTACCACTGTGTTATGGACCACACCCCTCAAAATATTTTAAGAAGATAAACTAGACCCTAACTTTATCTTATTTTAAAGACAAATATAATGTGCTGTATTCCAGATGCAATTCGATCAGTCAAATTACTCAACGTTAAGCAAAACACAATTTATTTAAACACTATAGTTAAAATACAACAAAAGAAAGAAGAACTTAGATTAACAACTCTATTGGAAAGCTTAACTGAATAATAAATGCAGTAATTATTACTAATTAACTGTCCCAATATATTAATGTTCTATAAACACATCCCTTTTTTGTCTCATACACAGGTAACCCAGCAGCAGAGAGAAACCCCGGTTTTTAGCTGTATTTAAGTGAGGGAAAAGATAATTTCTACTTCTTCAAAACTATCGCAGCTTCTGCCCAGTTGAGACTCCAATAGCAACTATTTAAAGCTAAAAAGCTAAAAACCAGAAGTCCTGGTCTGTGAGAGCTAGCCACACCCATTCAGGCTGCTTTGATTGTTCAACTTTAAAAAGAAACCCCTGGCCTGCCAAGCTGTTCACTTTATAGATCTTCACTAGCCAGCTCAGTACCTTTGTCTTAAAACATCTCCTTAAAAACAAAGGACAAAATAATCTCTTAAAGCTAAAACAGTGTCACAACTGGTCCCGTTCAGTTTCTGATTCATGATTATTCCTCAGGATGTTGAATTTCATACTATTCATGTTACCATTTTATGACAAAGACATTCAGTCATTGGTGGAGGGTGAGGACAAACATATTCTTCATGACCTGACACACTTCCTCGAATAGGACAAACGTATTTATATACAATGGGATGATATTTCTGGGGGCATGCTTTTGTATTTTCTATGACCCCATTTTTAAAAATTCCTCAAATTATCAGTGCATCTTGGGCAAAAACAGGGCCTCACACAAGGAATAAGAACAAAGCCGAAAAGGCAGGCTTAAAAGACCATGGGACCTCAGGTTGTGATTTGAGAAAAGAAACTGTGCAATGTAACCTGTCCGTCTCTGTCTAAGTCTTTTTGATCTGTAGATCCTTTGTTTACTATAATCTGCCTGCACTGCTCGTAAACAAAGTTTTCACCGTATTTCAGTTCCTGTGACAAGAAATAAATCAATAAATCAACACATCAGTAAATCAATAGAAGGTCTCCTGAATCAAAAAATGTACAAAATGTAGATCACTTACTCTGTGAGATTTTATTCACTTTGCTGTTTAACTGCCTTAGATCTCGACTGTTGGGGACCAAGCAGAAAGTTCAACAGCACATTGTTGCAGAGTCTTAGAGTCATGCAGCATGAAAACAGACTCTTTTTGTTTAATATTTTTAAAATGGGTCCCCAGCAAACTGAAGTATCACAAAGTGAGGTGAAGCGACTGATCTCTCTCATTTTAGTAAGAACATTGGGCTTTCCCCCTGTGTGAACTCTATTTTAATGCTTCAAGGAAATCCCAGAAAAAAAGTACAAATTGTAGAGTTCTAGTAGGTTCATTTTAAACTCCCTTTTCTTTCTCATCATCACACCTTTGAAATGGATATTCTCTTGAAGTATTGGTCAAAAAACTGGTCCCGATATTCCAACCATGTCTGAACCAGTTTGACAGACCTTAAAAGGATGACATGGGGCCCCAAATAGTAGCACACACTCATTTCAGGTCAGATGAGCTTTACACATCATATTGAACCAGTTTCCTCGATAGGAATCCAGAGTTTCCGCCTGTAATGATTAGGCACATTTATATATGCAAATAGCACTAATGGCCACCAGACATACAGCAGTCAAAGCAGTAATTCTTAAAGGAACTGTTGTAATCTAAAAAGCAAATTCCAAGTATTTTATTTAATCTTATTGCATTCCTGCCTATCCTGACTCATCCTGCTGCCAAGTGCACACCCACATTCCCGTTGCTCTCTCTTCCTAAGCTTCCTTGAGATCCTCCTCTGATATCCAGGCTGGCTGAATTTGTTCCCCATTTCTCAGCCATGAGATATCTCATGGATCACGTTGGGTAGTCGCAGCTCACTGTTACCATCCGAATCAAGCCCGGCGACCACTTTGCTGTAGTCCCTTCCCAGCCTTACTATTGCATTGGGATCATGTGATGATTCTGATACATTCAGACTCTTGGGCTAAACTCTCAGGTGATTTTTGCTGTGTTTGCAATTTGCTGTCCCAAGTTCAACTTTGTGTATCAGAACCCTTAATGCTTTTTAAAGTTTTATCGTACATATTTTCCTTCTTACTATTCTTGCTGAATTGCTCTATGTTAAATCTAACCTGACATTGATTTGCACAACCATCTAACCTGCTTCTGTACTTCCCAACTTGCATATAGCTGATTTCAAGAGTAACAAGGGAGGAATAGGGCCCCTTAAAGATCAACAAGACCACTATGTGTGGAACCACAGGAGATGGGGGAGATACTAAATGAGTATTTTGCATCAGTGTTTACCGTGGAGAAGGATATGGAAGAGAGAGAACGCAGGGAATTAAATAGTGACATCTTGAAAATTATCCATATTACAAGAAGAGGAGGTGCTGGATGTCTTATAATGTATAATAGTGGATAAATTCCCAGGACCTGATCAGATACACCTAGAACTCTGTGGGAAGCTAGGGAAGTGATTAATGGGCCCCTTGCTGAGATATTTGTATCGTTGATAGCCATAGGTGAGGTGCCGGAAGACTGGAGGTTGGCTAACATGGTGCCTCTATTTAAGAAAGGGGAAGGCTGGGAATTATAGACAGGTGAACCTGACATTGGTGGTGGGCAAATTGTTGGAGGGAATCCTGAGCGACAGAATTTACATGTATTTGGAAAGGCAAGGACTGATTAGGGACAGTCAACATGGCTTTGTATGTGGGAAATCATGTTTCACCAACTTGAATCAGTGTTTTGAAGAAGTAACAAAGGGGATTGATGAGGTCAGAGTGGTACACGTGATCTATCTGGACTTCAGTAAGGTGTTCGACAAGTTTCCTCATGGTAGACTGGTTCACAAGGTTAGATCACATAGAATGCAGAGAGAACTAGCCATTTGGATACAGAACTGGGTTGAAGGTAGAAAACAGAGGGTGGTGATGGACGGTTGTTTTTCAGACTGGAGGCCTGTAACCAGTGGCGTGCCACAAGGATTGATGCTAAGACCACGGCTTTTTGTCAATTATATAAATGATTTGGATGTGAACAAAGGAGGTATAGTTAGTAAGTTTGCAGATGACACCAAAATTGGAGATGTAGTGGACAGTGAAGAAGGTTACCTCAGAGTACAATGGAACCTTGATCAGGTGGGCCAATGGGCTGAGAAGTAGCAAATGTAGTTTAATTTAGATAAATGTGAGGTGCTGCATTTTAGAAAGGCAAATCAGGGCAGGACTTATACACTTAATAGTAAGATCCTGAGGACTGTTGCTAAACAAAGAGACCTTGGAGTACAAGTTCATAGTTCCTTGAAAGTGGAGTCCCACGTAGACAGGATAGTGAAGAAGGTGTTTGGTATGCTTGCCTTTATTGGTCAGTGCATTGAAGTATAGGAGTTGGAATGTTATGTTGCAGCTGTACAGGTCATTGTTTAGGCCACTTGGATTACTGCGTTCAATTCTGGTCTCCCTGCTACAGGAAGGATGTTGTGAAACTTGAAAGGGTTCAGAAAAGATTTACAAGGATGTTACCAGGGTTGGAGGGTTTGAGCTATAGGGAGAGGCTGAATAGGCTGGGGCTATTTTCCCTGGAGCATCGGAGGCTGAGAGGTGACCTTATAGAGGTTTGTAAAATCATGAGGGGCATGATTTGGGTGAATAGCTAAGGTCTTTTCTTTGGGGTGGGGGAGTCCAAAACCAGGTTTAATGTGACGGGGGAAGATTTAAAAGGTATCTAAGGGGCAACTTTTTCATCCAGAGGGTGCTGAGTGTATGTAACAAGTTACCAGAGGAAGTGGTGGAGGCTGGTGTAATTACAACATTTAAAAGGCATCTGGTTGGGTATATGAATAGGAAGGTTTTAGAGGGATATGGGCCAAATGCTGTAAAATGGGGCTAGATTAATTTAGGATATCTCGTCAGCATGGACAAGTTGGATCAAAGGGACTGTTTCCATGCTGTACAGCTCTATGACACTAACTATACTGCCTATTTTCGCAACATCTGCAAATTGTGCTATTATGACCTATATACCCAGGTTCAATTCATATAAACATTGAGAAACACACTAAACAAAAAATTGACCTGTGCAAGGCCCTGAAGTTGCATGAACCTTGTCAAAATTAACATTCATTCATCATTGCTCACTTATTTCTTTCCTTTAGTCAACTTCCTATATATGCATCCTATCCTTTTCCCTTTGACATGCAGAGTCATTTGCAGTAGCGTATCAAATACCTTTTGAAAGTGTGTAAAAAGAACTCCAACAACATTGTTTTTAATGGTGTATCTGTTATTTCCTTAAAATCTCTGTTGCAGTTCGCAGATTTTAACTTGTGTTATATGAATCTATGCTGACTATCCTGAATTAAGCAGGGGCTGAAATTATTCTGACATTTCAGAGGATCAGCTGCAACATTAGGATATGGATACACCTGCAGCTGGCCTTCAGTTCATTAAACAAGGTCAATAACAGGAAGATGGAAAAGGCTGGGGAGGAATTTTCAACTTCACTCTGAGGCCTCATGCCTTTGCCTTCTGTCGACATTCAAGATAATCAGTACAAATATGTTTGGTTTCAATCCGACAGAAGTGGGATCCATCAAAGACAGGAGTCAGGAATATTAGGATGCCAGTTTTTTTTTATTGAAGCAGTCCTATGACACAAGGGAGAAAATTTCATTTTCTGAGGAAGAGTGAAATCTGATCCTGACTAGCTTTTACAGCTTCTTTATTTAGTAGGGGAACCATAAATATCCTTCATTTGATAAAGTCCCACATGGCAGATTGGTACAAAAACTGAAATCACATGGGATTCGGGTGGCCTGGCCAGATGGATACAAAACTGGCTTGGTCATAGAAGACAGAGAGTAGCAGTGGAAGGGTGTTTTTCAGAATGGAGACCAGTAACTAGTGGTGTTCCAAAGGGATCAGTCTTAGGTCCTCTGTTGTTTATAGTATATCTAAATTATCTGGAGGAAAATGTGGATGGTCTGATAAGCAAGTTTGCAGATGACATGAAGATTGATGGAGTTTCTGATAGTGGCCATGATTGTGAAAGTATCCAACAGGATATACATAGATTGGCGACTTGGGCACAGGAATGACAGGTGGAGTTTAATCCAGTAAAATGTGAGGTGATGCATTTTGAAAGATCTAATTTAGGTGTGAATTGTACTGTAAATGGCAGTACCCTTAGGAACATTAACATACTGATGGATCTGGGCATGCAGGTGCACAATTTCCTAAAAGTGGCAACACAGGTGGCCAAGTTGATTAAGAAGGCATACGGCATGCTTGCCTTCATTGGCTGGGGCATGAAGTACAAGAGTTGGCAAACCATGTTGCAGCTACATAAAACCCTTGCTAGGTTGCATTTGGAGTATTGTTGCAGTTTTGGTCACCACACTACCAGAAGGACATGGAAGCTTTGGAGAGAGTACAGAGAAGGATCACAATGATGTTGCCTGGTCTCAACAACATTGGCTATGAAGAAAAGTTAAAAAGAGTAGGATTGTTTTCACTGGAAAGAACGTAGCTGAGAGGAGACCTGATAGAGGTCTACAAAATTATGGGAGGCATAGGTGGGGTGGATAGTCAGAGGCTTTTTCCCAGGGTTGAAGCTTCAATTCCAAGGGGTCACAGGTTCAAGGTGAGTGAGGAAAAGTTTAAGAAAGATGTGCAAGGGAAGTTTTTCACGCAGAGAGTGGTAGGAGCCTGGAACACACTGCCAGAAGAGGTAGTGGAAGCAGGCATGTTGGCAACATTTAAGAAGAATCTGGATGGCTGCATGAATAGGGAGGGAATAGAGGGATACAGACTGAATAAGGACAGAAAGTCTGTTTTTTAGATTAGTTAGGGCATGATGATCGACATAGGCTTGGAGGGACAAAGGGCCTGTGTTAGTGCGTACTTCTCTTTTGTTCATTTGTTCTTCCCCTTATACTAACCACTGACCATGTGATCTTTGGTGGAATCAGTGATGGGCATCTAACCTCAAAGGAACTGCTGGAATCAATATCCCTTCTTACTCCTTCACCCATCTACCCCATCACTTATCCCAGCCAGGAAATTTCTAAGTCCTGTTTCCTCAGTAAGTGCTTTGTCACCTATAGAAAATTGTCTCCGACTGACATTAAACTCAATAATTTCTCATTTATCTATTTCTTGTTAAGCAGATATATGTTGCCTTTCATGGGCTTTTTCAAATAAATTATTCAATTGGAAGCGTGGTGATTTACTGGTGGTGGTTAATAGATGAAAAAGAAATCATGGGTGATTTGGTGATGGGGAAACAAAACATTCAGTTGTATGTAAGAACATTTCTGGTTATAAAAGAAAACTAAAAGGAAAACATTTAAACAGGTTTAATTTGATATCAATATCATCTGCATTCCAGGTTTAATTTCTTCTGGTCTCAGTGTCTTTTCCATTTTAAGTTTCACAAATTTTCAGTGGATTGTCTTTATATAAAGTTAACCTATATAATTTACTGCCGTGCTTTCCACTCCGTCATTCTCACTATCACCATTCATAGATTTATCCCTAGCATGGTTTAGTCTCCTGAAGATCTATTTTTCCATTGCCAGTTGGCCTTACATATTCTGTGTTCAACTACAGTTTTTACAAAACAGACATCACTCTAAAGTAAGAATTATTCAATACAGTAATATAATGTTAATGCAATATTAGTCTGATAGTGTTGTGAATGATAGAGATATTTAACAGAGATTGCTGTGACAACTCCATTCAAGAGAAGGCCTTGAATTGTCGGAGCTACTATGAAGCACACAGTACATGAGATAATCTGGGTTTTTGTGAATTTTAGGGAATTTGCATTTTTGATTATTCCCTGGCATTGGCTTCTCATCAAATTGGTTTCAAAAAATGCCTGTATAAATATCAGTCACATCCTATGAGCAATTTATTATTTGTATTTCCACATTGTTGTGCTGCTGAAATAAAGTGTCTAAGAGGTAACATCATAAGTTGAAAAATAAGAAAAGAGGTTTTTGTATTACACTGAATGTTTGTCCATCTTAACCAATGCCTTCATTACTGCATTATAAATCAAATTATAACATTTTACCCTCTCCATAAATATGTATTTAGTTTCTCAGATTTGACCTGAATAATTGACACTTTCAATTAAGTCCAAATATATAGTGAATATGTTGCAATGATATTCAGGCAAATTTACGAATTAATCAAATATCTTTAACCTTTATAAAGTCATATGGGAACTGCTGTTCTATCTGTGAGAAAGAATTATTTAATTTATTTTTCAGTCAGATTCTGTGTCAAGGATTGTTATTATCTTCAAGGCCGTAAAATCTTTGTTAACAAGTGACAACAAATACATCTCTGGAGAAATCTTGATTGTAATGTGGGAAATGATACAAAGTTGTCAAGTGTTGAAATTGTGCATAGTAACAATGATTTAAGGAAATGCTTCTGGTAATTTCTGATGTGGTCAGGTAACTTGTATGAAATTTGAGATTTTGAGAGCAGTATGTTGATGTTCTAACATCTGACAGCCCAATTAAAGTTGCTGGATGTGAACTTTCAAGTTCAGTAATTGCAGACATCCCTTACATATCCCTCAAATTTTAGTTGACTGTCTCATCCACATATTTAGCTTATTTTTCATTTCCAGAACAGAACTTGCTTACTGCATCGATCTCAATAAAAAAGTTCTTGGAAAGCATTTAACCAATTCATGCCGAAGACTGTTTATATTCTCTATAAAATGTATTTCAGTAATTTTAGAATGTAGAGACATATATTCATTTGTTTTTGCTATTTTCATTTTCTCACTGTTTATGGCATAATGATAAAAATCTGGATCATTTAAAATACTGTAAGAATCAATAACATGCTGAATATAAAGTGAAAAATGTAGAAAAATCTGCAAATTTACAAAACAAGATATTTAAATGCTAATTGGTAAATGAAACTATAACAATAGTTATGACATGTTAAATATAATCTAAGGATTTTTTAAAGACTGGAAGCATGATCATTAGGAGGGAAGTATGAATTTATATTAGTCCAAATTTAAACCTTCTACATATATATGTGCAATATAAAAATAGGAGAACATGGGTAGTTGCAGTTTTCAGTCATACTCCTGAGACATGTTCTCCTCAATGTGTTTCTTTCATGAATATGGATCTTTGTAAACAAAATGAATGCAACAATTGCATTTGAAGAAACCAAAGATCTTGTTAAAAAAGGTCGTTAGGTCTGACTGCCCCAAAACTTTTTCAGAGATTATTCCCCCATCTACCTGCCTTCGTACCAATACCTTATATTATGCCATTGATTATATTTCAAATCTACACATTTGCTTTGGATGACCAAGAAAACCTTTAGACAAATGAAAATTCTTTCATTTTCTGCAGACACTTAAGAGGTGATTTTCCATTGCGATTATCCTTCAGGGGATGAGCTATAGTAAAGTGCCATAAAGAATATTTATGCCTTCTCCCTGGATTTTCATAGCTCTTCCGTTTAGGGTACAGTGGACAAGTGGAAGAATCATATTGAGAATCATTCTCTGAATACTGTACTATATTGTCTGCCTCTCCCATGCCCTCGTTCCCTACCCCACATACCAGGCCTTGTTATCACATTGCCTGTCATCATATACTACCTACTATTAGCCACTAAGTCTCCAGTAACAGCTATACACCCTCCTAGCCAAATCATTATCAACTCCTTTGTCTGTCCAACTGCTGTTCTCTCTCTTTAGGCTCTATTTCCATCTATCAGTTACTCCTTACCCCCGTCCCCCACCCTCTCCTTATCTTCAGTATATAAGCCAACATTTTCTTAGCTACTATCAGTTCTGAGGAAGGGTCCTGAAACATTAACTCTGATTTTTCTTTTGCTGCCAGAGCTGCTGACCTTTTCCAGCAACTTCTGTTTTTGTTCCTGATTTACAGCATCCACAGTTCTTTTGGTTTTTATTTTATATTGTCTGCCTGTTCGATAATTGTCAGTAACATATTCCACTTGCCATGTATCTTTTGAAATGAAAACATGTTTTTGATATGTTTTCCTTCCTATTTCTTCTTTTTAAAATTTCTGTCAACTAGTACTTGACTACTTTTCTGTTCTGAAAAATTGCCTGGAAGTCCCAAATTTCAATTTGGTTAGCTAATATTTCTGACTATATTCTGAAGTGTCAGTAACTTGGGTGAAGAGCTCAAAGACTTGCTGCTATGACTGAACTGCAATCAAATGTTTTAACCACTTAAAAAAAACTCAAAAGAACTGCAGATGCTGTAAATCAGAGACAAAAACAGAAATTGCTGGAAAAGCTCAGCAGGTCCGGCAGCATTATGAGGAATAAGGGGTAGGCCATTTAGAACAGAATTGAGGAAAAACTTCTTCACCCAGAGAGTGGTGGATACATGGAATGCTCTGCCCCAGAAGGCAGTGGAGGCCAAGTCTCTGGATACTTTCAAGAAAGAGATGGATAGAGCTCTTATAGACAATGGAATCAAGGGTTATGGGGAGAAGGCAGGAACAGGATACTGATTGTGGATGATCAGCCATGATCATAATGAATGGTGCTGCTGGCTCGAAGGGCTGAATGGCCTATTCCTGCACCTATTGTCTTTTGTCATCTGTGGAGAGAAATCAGCATTAATGTTTCGGATCAAGTTCTAAGGAAGAGTCACTTGACCTGAAATGTTAACTCTGATTTCTCTCTGCCAGACCTGCTGAGCCTGTTTTAGCCACTTCTCCTTTCTCCCTTCTCCCTTCTCCCAAGTTCAAACTTTCTTCCTAGACCTGAATTTGAGTCCTACCTTAGATTATAATTATTTTAATCAATCTTTCTTACATGTTATGCCATATCTAGGGCTGATGAGACTTGAACCCAGGTCTTCTGGCCCAGAGTTAGGCACACAACCACTATACAACAAGAGACCTCTTATTTTCCTTGATTCTATCCTTTCTCCCTCACCCTCCCTTGGAGATTATCAGGATCATGAGACCCACCTGCTCTCCCACAAACCTAATTCCACTAAGCCAGGTCCTACATAAGTACAAGTAGTTGTTGTCCAAAATGGACAAATTGGCATTATCCACCCTTGCATATATGATTGACTTAATCTGAAACACTTATCGCATGAGTACCATGGGCATCCAGTCTTGTTGACAAGGTTTGTGGTCTTCTTTTTCTTGTACCACCACTTCCAATATTTTTCTTTCATGTGTAGCAGACCTTTTCAAAGTTTCTGTTGTTATTTTGGAAGTTCTCGCACTGAAAAAAAATGTTTACATTAGTCATGGGATGAAGACATTATTGGCAAAGCCAGCATCTATTGTCTAAAGGGCTGTTAAGAGTTAACTACATTTTGAGTGGTTTGGAGTCACTGGGGGCCAGCAGTTTCCTTTGTGAAAGGATTTTAGTGAACCAGATCTGCCTTGGTAGAATTTGAACATGGGTCCCTAGAGCTTTACTTGGGTCTCTGTATTTATAGCCTAGCAATAATACCAATAGGTCATTGCCTCCCTCTGTTAACTTAGGTCAGAAGTCACACAAGACCAGGTTATAATCCAAAAGATTTATTCTGAATCACAAGCTTTCAAAGCTCTGCCCCTTCGCTAGGTGAATGAAATAAACTTGTTGGATTATAATCTGGTATCATCTGACTCCTGTCCTTGTCTACCCCAGTCAACGCTGGCACCTCCACATCTGTTAACTTTAAGTTCTTTAAGTTTAAATTCTGTTGATCATTTCTCCGACTATTACTTAGCTTAGCTTTTATTTTATTCAACCTATCTGTTATAGATTTGTTACTCCTGAATCTGTCTAGCAATTATTTTGAAAGGATGAAAAAGAAACCTTGCACTTAGTTGGTATCCTTTTGCATTACTCAAAGTTTGTCACAGATCATGAACCGCTTTTATTCTGTTATCTACTCTCTGAAGAAGTAGAAATCAGCTTCCTCATAAGTTAGCTGGCAAATGCACTGCTCATGGTGCGATGGAAATCTGAAAATCATAATTACAATTTCTAGTCTATGCTGTGGTAACTGTGCACAATCCACTCAGATTTGGCCAATGATCCAACAGAAAGGTCCAAAGATAAATAGGCATATTTTGTAGGACCAGAAGGAGGTAGATGAACTATACAAAGATGTTGGGGGCAGTGGCCATATCAGGTGCCTCCTCCCAAAAGTAGAACCAGCCCCCTCCCCAACCCCAGCACGTATAGTCCACTAAGTCCAGGTCTGGGGGCCAGCTCAGCCATCTAATATTATAACAACTTAGGAGCGGTGATTTTGCCAGTTAAGCAGACGAAATTGGTGGTTACAGGATCCAACATTTGCTGTGGATCTGAACTGGATGCTGGGTACATTCAAAACAACCTAATATTAGATATATGTTTCACGCAAGGAGGCCATTTTGTTTTGTCTATACCACTGTGTTTGTTGATCCACTTCCACTTTATAATTAGTGAACTTCATTTGTTCATTATATTGGAGGCTTAAATGATTGTTCAATGCCTGCAAAATAATTACTGTACTATAGAATTGCCAGGCCCTTACTTCACAAGAGGGAAAATCATTCATGAAAATTCGAAATAGCCAAATAAAAACTTTCCCTAAATTTCTGATACTTTGTAACCTAAAAGGAGACTACGTTTTTGATTTCATAAAAAGTATTCTGTTACTCACTGGGCAGCATGGTGGCTCAGTGGTTAGCACTGCTGCTTTACAGTACCAGGGACCCAGGTTCAATCCCAGCCTTGGGTGACTGTGTGGAGTTTGCATGTTCTCCCTATGTCTGTGTAAGTTTTTGCTAGGTGCTCTTGTTTTCCTCCCACAGTGCAAGTTAGGTGGGTTGGCTATGCTAAATTACCCAAAGGGTCCAGGGATGCCTAGGTAAGGTGTATTAGCCATGGGAAATGCAGAGTTACAGGAATAGAATAGGAGGATGGGGATAGGTCTGGGTGGGATGCTTGTTGAAGGGTTAGTATTGACTTGTTGGGCTAAATGGTCTATTTCCACACTGTGGAGATTCTATTATTAATGCTCTGAATTATTACTTAGATTTTTCAGTAAAATAAAATACCTACTGCATCAGAATGGAAAAATAAATGAACAATAGCTATGAATGTCCTCCAGAAATGCCACCAGAGGGGTGTCATTGACATATATATTACCTAGAAGGTCTAGTTATCGGAGCTGGACCTATTTACATCAGGTCTCCATCCTTTTCTTGAACAGTTTTTTCAACTGGGGATGCTGTCCTGCATCTAAAACACCAGCGGAATAACATGGTCCAGCAAAATTATCAACAATTCCACCTCTACTGCCCACTTCACTAAACATCCTAAGCAGAAATAGATTGATTCGATAGGTTGATTTCATAGAATTGAATCATAGGTTTCAGAACAGCAGGAAGCTGTTTGGTTTATCATTTCCATGCTTATCTATTTGCAAGGAAGTGAAGAGGGTCAACATAGGCTGCTGTGTTATTCAACAGATAAGACTGGTGATGAGTTTAAACTGACAGTCACCGTGCCTCATGTAAGGAGACAGGTTGAGAGGGTAGGGCCTTCATGGTGACCTCAGCCAGAATAACAGCTGAACCTCTACTATTGGTCTCACTCTACGTTGCAAACCACCTGTCCAATTAACAAAGCCCCACTCACACAGACCTGCGACCTGCTTTTACTCTGTAGCACTGCATCTTTATCTCTTCAGAGAATACTCAATCTTTTTGAAAACTTCATTGAATGTATCTTCATTATATTCTCAGGTTGTGCATGCCAGATCCTAATTAGGACTCGAATGCCATACATATAAGGAATCAGGTTATACTGCTTTGATATAGCGTGCAATACAGGAGAGCTTTGATAGACTTTATATACCCATACTGCCTTCCAGGCCTTGGCAGCCACAGATTCAAAAGCTTTTTCTTAGTTTTTGCATGGGATGTTGTCATCAATGGCAAGGTTGGTGTCTTATCTATCCCTAATTCCCTTTCAACTGGTTGGTACGCTAGACCATTTTAGAGGGCAGTTAAGAGTCAGTCTCATTGCTGTGTGTATGGAGTCACATGTAAGCCTGGTCCCTAAAGGATATTAGTGAACCCAATGGGTTTTTACAACAATCAACAATAGTTACACGGTCAACATTAAACTAACTTTTAATTCCAGATTTTATTGAATTCAAATTTCAGCATCTGTCATGATGGCATTCAAACCAATTTCCCTGGTAACTTTAGCACGATGCCACCATTTATCAAAGATACGCAGCACTTCTCGTTGATCACTTATTTAGAAGCTCAATTGATGTTAGGTATGTTCAATGCAGCTAAGGGGTGGCATGATGGATTTCTTCTGTCAGTAATATTGGAGAGAAGACAATCCAATTTTTTTAATTGTAGGTTTGAGGACTATCAGAGATATTTATCAGAAACTAACTTCCCAAAGGTATTCGCTGAACACTGCCCTTTCTCTGACATGACCGTTATCAAAGCAACAGTAGATTTACAGACCTGTGTGGACTTTTTCTGTATCGATTTAGAAGGTCTTTTACTGTGGGCAGATGGAATTATGCAGCAAATTATATTTAAGTTCACATCTACGTTTGACACCTGATAACTGATGTAGTATTGTCCCATCTCTTTAAAACAAAGTAAAATGTTAAATAGAGATAACGAGGTGTAAGGCTGGATGAACATAGCAGGCCATGCAGCATCAGAGGAGCAGGAAAGCTGACGTTTCGGGCCAAGACCCTTCTTCAGAAATGGGGGAGGGGAGGGGCATTCTGAAATAAATCGGAAGAGAGGGGGAGGCGGATAGAAGATGGATAAAGAAGAAGATAGGTGGAGAGGAGACAGACAGGGGTGGGAGCCAGTAAAGGTGTGTGTAGGTGGGGAGTTAGGGAGGGGATAGATCAGTCCAGGGAGGATGGACAGGTCAAGGGAGCGGGATGAGGCTAGTAGGCAGGAGATGGGGGTGGGGCTTGAGGTGGGAGGAGGG
>JAHRHZ010000013.1:46534024-46546304 GCA_024137785.1 Ginglymostoma cirratum
TCCCACCTATCCCCTCCTCCCACTTCAAGCCCCAACCCCATCTCCTACCTACTAGCCTCATCCCGCTTCTTTGACCTGTCCATCCTCCCTGGACTGACCTATCGTCTCTCTAACTCCCCACCTACACTCACCTTTACTGGCTCCATCCCCACCTCTATGACCTGTATGTCTCCTCTCCACCTATCTTCTCCTTTATCCATCTTCTATCCACCTCCCCCTCTCTCCATATTTATTTCAGAACACCCCTCCCGTCCCCGATTTTTGAAGAAAGGTCTAGGCCCGAAACGTCAGCTTTCCTGCTCCTCTGATGGTGCTTGGCCTGCTGTGTTCATCCAGCCCTACACCTTGTTATCTCAGATTCTCCAGCATCTGCAGTTCCTACTATCTCTAAAATGTTAAATAGTTTTGTTTTGGAGAGAGATGGAATCTGATGGACGTTAGGCCATTTTTTTTCTGAAAATCTCATCTTGTCTAACCAGCAGTGCTGTCATCCAGTCATCTGATGCCTAGTTGTCTTGTTGAGTTGATGAATGTACATTCCCTGGTGGAACATTGATGGATGTTTCTTTGCAATTTGTTGATTTATTTTTCAGCATGTGTCGGTAGTTGTCTGGGCCTTATTTCAAAGACATGTTAATAATACATTAATATGTTTGCTCTCATTCTGAAGCATGGAATCTGCTCAAAGGTACTTTATGAATATGTAATAATCAATTATATATTAAATTACTTGTAACATCATAAGACAAAATGAAACTGTGGTGCTCATAAGGAATTTGTATACTTACCAGGAAAATTGCAGTGCCTCTTCCAACTAAATATGTATTGAAGTACTGTTGTACTTGATAATTATTTTTATTGGCATACAGCATCAGTGGGAAGCATTTCATGCACATCCAAAATTGGCCTTGAGAAGGTACTGGTGAGTTTCCATCTTAGACCACGGCAGTCGTTATGGTGTAGCTACATCCACAGTGCTGTTAGGAAGGAAGCTTCATGATGTTGATCCAGTAATAGTGAAGGGACTGCAATGTAGGATTGTCTGTAACTTGAAAAGAAAAGTAATGGTGATGGTGTTAACAAGGCGTGAGGCTGGATGAACACAGCAGGCCAAGCAGCATCATAGGAGCAGGAAAACTTGACGTTTCGGGCCTAGACCCTTCATCACTTGGCCTGCTGTGTTCATCCAGCCCCACGCCTTGTTATCTCGGATTCTCCAGCATCTGCAGTACCTTTTATCTCTAATGGTGATGGTGTTCCTGTGCATCGACTGCTATTGCGCTTTTAGGTAGTAGAGATTACAGGTTTAGGAGGTGCTATCAAAAGATTCTTGGAGTGTTACTCAGCTGCATTTTGTATACGGTACACACTACTTCCACTATGCAATGATGGTGGGTTTAAGTTGGTGCTTTGAATGCCAATGAAGCAGACTGTTATGTGCTAGATTGTGAAAGGCTTTGAGAATTGTTGGAGCCGGACACATCCAGACAACAGGAGAGTACTCCTTCATACTCTTGACTTGTAGACGAGGCCTAGATTTTGGGAGACAGTCACTCACTGCAGAATTCTCAGACTTTGACATGCTCTTGTAGCCAAAGCTTTTATAAAGTTAGACTAGTTCAGATTTCTAGTTAATGATAATCACTAAGATAATGGTGGGGACCTTAGTCATGCAAATAGCATTGAATCTCAAGGAGCAATAATGCCTTAGTAGGACATGGTTAATGTCCAACATTTATGTGGCACCAATGTTCCTTTTCACTTATTAACCCAGGCCTGGTTCATTTTCCAGGTCTTACTGGATATGGGAAAGTACTGCTTCAGCATTGAGGAGTTGCATTTTATTTTATTCATTCATGAGATGTGCGCATTGCAGTTACCCTTGTTGAGTTGCTTTCTTGAATCATTGCAGTCCTGTCAATGCAGTTACACTCACAGTGCTATTAGGTAGGGAGTTACAGGATTTTAACTCAGCGACAGTGAGGTGACAGTGTTATGATCACAAATCAAAATTTTGAGTAGCATGGAGGGGATCTTGCAAGTGGTGTTGCTTCCACGTATCTGCTGCCCTTGTCCTTCTAGGTGGTAGAGTTTACATGTCTGGAAGCTGCTGTCTAAAGAACTTTGTGAGTTGTTGTAGTGCATCTTGTAGATGGTACACACTACTGCCGCTGTGCATGAGGGGTGAATGGAATGGGTCACATAGAGTTCCAATCAAATAGTTTTGGATGATGTCTAGCTTCATGAGTGTTGTTGAATAAACTGAAGGTAGTGAAGTCATTAGTGAATATCCCACTTCTGGCCTTATAATGGAAGGGAGGTCATTGACGAAGCAGATGAAGACATTCGGCTGTGGACTCTACTCTAACAAATTCCTTCTGTGATGTCCTGGGATTGGGATGATTGACCTTCAAAAACTGCAATTGTTTCTTTTTTTTCAGGTAAGATTCCAGTCAGTGGAGAACTTTCCCCCCATTCTTATTGACTTCAATTTTTCTAAGCATCTGTGCTGCCACAATCAGTCAACATTTTGGTAAAACAAACAAGGATAGGGCTTATACAATTAATGGCAGGGCCTTGGACAGTTTTGTAGAGCAGAGGGACCTGGGGTGCCGGTACATAATTCTTTGAAGTTTGCGTCACATTTAGACGGGGTGGTTAAAAAAGCATTTGGCATGTTTGCCTTCATTGCTCAGTCCTTTGAGCACAGGAGTTGGGAAGTCATGATGTGGTTCTACAGGACATTAATGAAGCCTGTCCTGGAATATTGTCTCCAGTTCTGGTCACCCAGTTATAGGAAGGATATCATTAAACTGGAGAGGATTCAGAAGAAATTTACCAGGATGTTGCCAGGTATGGAAAGTTTGAGTTATAAAGAAATGCTGGATAGGCTGGGACATTTTTCACTGGAATATAGGAGGTTGAGAGGTGACCTGAAAGACGCTTATAAAATAATGAGAGGTAGAGATAGAGTTAATGGTAATGGTCTTTTCCCTAGGATGGGCGATTTCAAAACTAGGGGCACATTTTTAAGGTCAGAGGAGACAGATTTAAAAAAGGCATGAGGGGCAACTTTTTTACACAGAAGGTGGTTTGCGTGTGGAAGGAACTTCCTCAGGAAGTGGTAGATGTGGGTATAATTACAATGTTTAAAGGATGTTTGAAGAAGTATATGAATTGGAAAGTTTTTGGAGGGAAATGAGCCAGGAGCAGGCAGGTGGGACTAGTTTAGTTTGGGATTATGTTCAGCATGGACTGATTGGACCAAAGGATCTGTTTCCGTGCTGTATGATGCAATGACTCTAAATGCTGCCTTTATGTCAAGGACAGGCACCCTCACCTCTTCAATTCTCCTCTTTTGCTTGGATCAAGCCTGTTTTGAGATTAGGAGCTAATGGCCTTGGTAGAGATCCAAACTAAACACCACTGAGCAGGTTATTGCTGTGTAAGTGCTGCTTGATTGCATTTTTGATAACATCTTCCATCACTTTGCTGATATTTGCATATAGATTAAATGGTCATAATTGGCCAAAATGAATTTATCCTGCTTTATGTAGACAGGAAGTAGCCGGGCATTTTTCCATGTTGTGGATTAGATGCCAATGGTGATTGGAACACCTTGGTTTGGGGTATGGGTAAGTCTGGACTACAAATCTTTAATACTACTGTTGGGATGTTTTCAAGAACTAAGTCATTACTGTATCAAATGGCTTCAGCCATTTCTTGATATCCTGTTGAGTGAACTGAATTGGCTGATGACATGCATCTGTGATGCTGGGGATCTCAGATGGAGGCTCAAATTGAACACTTAGCACTTCTTGCCGAAGATGCATATATTTCAGCCTTATCTTTGCACTATGTGTTGCACTCCTCAACCATTGAAAATGGGGGTACTTGTGGACCCTCCTCTTCCAGTTAGGTATTAAATTATCCAGCAGGATTTATGACTAGATGTGGCTGGACTTCAGAGCTGAATCTGTCCAGTTGGTTCAGAAATCGCTTAGATTTGCCTATTGCATGCAACTGACTATTTGGCATGCATGCTGCAGGCAATGTATTTTTATTGCAACTCTTTCAGCCTTTCTTAAAATATTTCGACACATAGAGACCTGCCTATTTTTTCTGTTTCTTATTAAAAATTGAAAACAAAACTTTTTCTAGTGATGGATTTTTAAATAGGGCTGCACACTGAATGATGATTAAACAAGTTGAAATTCAAAGAGTTTTCAGGACTTTCTTCAGGCCTCACTTGTTCACATTGAATTATGGGATAACAAGGTGTGGAGCTGGATGAACACAGCAGCCAAGCAGCATCTTAGGAGCAGGAAAGCTTGACGTTTCGGGCCTAGACCCTTCATCAGAAATGGGGGAGGGGAAGAGGGTTCTGAAATAAATAGGGAGAGAGGGGGAGGCGGATAGAAGATGGATAGAGGAGAGGATAGGTGGCGAGGAGGCAGACAAGTCAAAGAGGCGGGGATGGAGCCAGTAAAGGTGAGTGTAGGTGGGGAGGTAGGGAGGAGATAGGTCACTCCTATTCTTTTAAAGTTCATATCAATTTCAGCTATATTTTGCAAGGGGCTCAGGATTTCAATTTTACTTACATAGAAACGTAGAAGATAGGTGCAGGAGTATGTGATTTGACCCCTCAAGCCTGTTCTGCCATTCAGTACGATCATGGAGGATCATTGAGTTCAAAACCCGAATCCCACCCTTCCCTTATATCTCTTCATCCCTTTAGCACAAGAGCCAAATCTACCTACTTCTTGAAAACACAATATTTTGGCCTCAACCACTTTCTGTGGTGGTGAATTCCACAGATTCACCATTCCCTGGGTTAAGACATTTCTCCTCATCTCCACCTTACAAGGTTTATACCTTATACTTACACTATGAAACCTGATTCTGGACTTGACCACGAACAGAATCATCCTTCCTACAAATAACCTGACTAGTCCTGTCAGAATTTTGTAGGTTTCTATGAGATCTCCAATCATTCTTCTAAACTCCAGTGAATATAATCCTAACCGATGCAATTTCTCCTCATATGTTGGTGCTGCCATCCCATGAATCAGTTTGGTAAACATTCGCTGCACTGCACACCGTGTGTAGCATGAACATCCTTCCTCAGATAAGGAGAACAATACTGCACATATTATTCCAAGTGAGGCCTCACTAATGCCCTCTACAACTGCAGTAAGACATTCTTTTTTCTGTACTCGAATTCTCTTACTATGCAGGCCACCATAAAGTTTCCTTTTGTTACTGCCTGCTGCACGTGGGCAAAACTTGTTGAAAGAAAGTGCTCTCATTGAACTCAGGTCTCATTGAACATCCCCTCTCTCAATTTACAGCCATTCAAATAATAATCTGCCTTCCTATATTTGCCATCAAAGTGGATAACCACACATTTATCCACATTATAACGAATTTACCATACATTTGCCCACTGACTCAGCCTGTCCAAATCACCCTGCAACATCTGTGCATCATCCTCACAGCTCAACGTTCGACCCAGCTTGGTGTCATCTGCAAATTTTGAGATATTAGATTTTGTTCCCTCATCTAAATTATTAAGATTTGTTCTGAACGTTTGCGGTCCTAGTACCAATCCCTACTGACCCCACTAGTCACTGCCTGTAATTTAGACTGGGCCTGGAATTTTACCCCTTGGCTCATTCTTAAAATGTCTTCTTGGGGGGATTATCTTCTGGCCCCTTCTGAGGAGCCAAGAAACGTGAAACAAGCTATGAAACAAAAGCAGAGTGTTGTTGGCTAGATTAAGCAACAGATCCTTCAGTGAAGTATTCTGCGTTCTTCACGCCTTTGTTCAACCTTCAGGAGGATTGGAGAGTAGGGTAGAACCTCCCGTTATTTCAATAGCTAGAGTTCAGCTGTTGGGGTTGACATCTCAAAGTAGCTGACACGAAATGGACATAATTTGACAAAAGCGTCTCACACCTTCCTCCCCAACCTTTCTATCCCACTTATCAGGTTTGTATTTCGATTCCAACTCTCAACATTTCGCTTACTTTTATCTTCTTTTAATCCACACGTAGCATGTACTTGCTATTTAAGCAGCTCGCGAAGTGACAAAAAGAAAAAAGGTTGAACTACATTCACAGCTTTTGGACACTTGGAATAATTTGGTTCCACATTAGTGTTTGACCACTCGCTTGACTTGGGATGTTTCTCCCTCAAAAGCCAGGTTTGTTTGGAAATCGTGCAGGAGCTCGGTAAATAAAGCCTGCGAATTTATACAGGAGGAAAATAACTCAATTAATTTTCTCCAACAGGACTGAGTTTGTCTGTGGTTGTGGGTCCATTCTGAGTGTGAGGTGTTCACAGGTCGTGAAGATGGAGTAGACGGAGAAGCAGATTTCCCCGTGGACCGTGTACGTCTCTCTGTGTTTGCCGCAGCTTCTTGTTGCTGGGGCTTGGAATTCAGTTCGGGAGTTACATTATTTCGGGTCAGCGGCGTTCATCCTTTTTTTTAAATGTGAGGCTCCAGCGGCCACATCCTGAGCTGGATCGGCCAGGCAACACGTCCCCACGTCGGCAGCTCCGAGCTTTGCCCGCCAAAGTCCCTTCAAATAGCGGCGACCCTTCAGGTATGGAAAACACTCTTGGGTTTTCCTCAATTATAGTGACCCATCCGACACACAGATTTTCTTGTCCTTAAAAAGAAAACGCACAATAACTGACTATCACGCAGGTAACTTGTTCTGACTTTTATTAGTTTGTTGCCAGAGACTTAAAATCAGCGGATTGTTTGAAAACCATCATCGATAAATATATGCGAGCGCGCATTGCTGTTTATTTTATTTAAAGTTTGTGGTCACTGTGTGTTGACTGGATTGTGTGTGTGTTAGCAGCAACAGCTGCATTACACGCGATCTCTGGCTTCGCAGCAGCGAGCTTATCCTCTGCAAACAGGGCACGTCAAATAATAAGAGGAATTTATTTTAATTTTTTTTTTAAAAAAGAAAAGATATGGTCGCGATACGGTCGGCGTCACTCGTCTGGGGGTTTGCCGCTGGCGGGGCTGCGGCTCTCAGCAGTTCGCTGGCGGGTGTGAACCTCGCGTGTTCGCGAGCTGCTCGTCTCGATGCAATGAGGATGCCACCAGGCGCTGCATTTTCCGACTGGAATCTCCCCCTCTGTCCCAGCACATTCAGACCTTCGGTAAACAGGCCACCACATTTTTATGCATGCTGCAATTATCGGGGCACGACGTATTGTTTTGTGTTCTGTTTTCACCCTGATGCGTGGTAGCCTAAACAAAAATATACACTGGCGACGCCGTGCAATTTGTTCCGCTTTGAGTGAAGGGGGCGAACAGGTTGGTTTTCTAATCTCACGGCAGTGCCTTGTTTGTGTGGTATTGCCTTGCTACAAGTGTCCTTGTGAAGTTTCAGATGTGACAGAAGTTGACAGGCTTACTGAAAGTAATTGATACAAAGAAACTGCCACCTCCGTTATTGCTCGGAACATGAAGAGTTTGTTAATTGTTTTTGAAAACAGATCAAATTCAACTTCGAAACTGAATTTCAATCTTAAGGAATCCGCTTCTCACCTGAGAATCGTTAGCCTCACGCTGACTTGTCAGATTCCCTACTTTAAAAACACTAAAGATATAACTTTCTCAATTCATAAACCTCATCACAAATACAGATGCTAAACTGATTGCAAATTCCTTTGAACTTTTTTTTCTGGAATGACAAAACAGCTAATTGTTAATACAATGTTACTTTACTGGAGTGTTTCCCTGGTAACGGGAAAAACGGCTTTTCTTGCTTAGAGGAACTTTGTCCATTTAAATTAATTTAAATTCAAAGACCAATTTATATTTTACAGCGATTTATTTCAATGTGCTAATTTAAGATTAAATCTTATACTTATTGAAACAAACAGGGAGATTGTCATAGAAGTAACCATTTTGAGCAGAATTGTCTTTCAAGGTGCATTATCAGATGACGATGCTCCTTTAAAGCTGCCATACCGACACTGTAAATAACTGTGCTCTTTTTGTCCTAGTGGTAGAAGTTGTGGCTGTGAGGAATGCCCTTAACAAATCCCTGTCATGGCCCCTGGAATTATCTACTCACCTGTCTTCACCTGGTGCCTGCTTTTCGTCATGCTCTACTTTCACTGTTCTGTGTCCCAGCCCCAAAAAGACACCACCGATGGGCCTGAGTCATTGCCCACAGTCACTGGTGCTGCACCGACCTCTGAATATTCATACCCTGATTACAGGGGTAAAGGCTGCATGGATGAGAATGGTTTTGTGTATGAAATTGGAGAGGAGTTCACACCAGGTCCTGCTGCCTGCCCATGCGTCTGCACTGAAGATGGTCCACTGTGTGTCAAACCTGAGTGCCCTAGTCTGCATCCTCGGTGTATTCGAGTGGACACCAGCCGTTGTTGCCCTGAATGCAAGGAAATGAAAAATTACTGTGAATTTCGGGAAAAGAAATATAAACAATTGGAGGAATTTGTGGTAAGAAAAAGCTCCCACTTTCAACTGTTATTTTGAATTTTGACCATTTAATCGTAAAATGCTTTTCCTGTAATACACTACATTTATTCCTCTTCACTTCTGCATTTAAAATTCTGTAATCTTAAATTCTCTATTCATTGTTCCCCCAAATTTTTCAATTTGTTTTCTGTAAGGGATATCTAAAACTGAAATAAGGGTTTTGGCCAGTATTTGGAACCTTTCACAAGTAGCCATTACTCATGTATGAACTTTGATCATGAGTGCTACAGGGCTAATCAACTAAAGATTTATTTTCAATCAACATCGCAACATGTGCTATCCAGGGATGTCATGGAGTAGTGATGAATCCTGGGTGATGGTTTTGTTTGATTTGACAGAAGCAAAAATGCCATTTGCTTTGTGCCTATTATTGCACCATTTTAGCACATTACTGTATGTGAACATCCATAAAGAAATTCCATTAATCAAATGAACCAATAATGACAGTCAGTTTTCCTCCTAAAACAGGAACAGAAACTGGGAATAAAATATGCATAATTAACAGAAATTTTTGTCAGTATGAACGGTTTAGTTTCTGTATTATATAAATGTTTACATGTTTTAATAAAGCATTCTTTAACTATAATCATTACTTGAATTTCAATATTTTATTGTGATACCATCTGTACATATTATCAAAAGGAATCATATTGTGCCCTCTGTTTGATTTGCTAATCTTGCTGTTATTAACAGGTTTTTTGTCTGGCTCAAGATGGGAGCAGTTAACGAATATACATTATGGTTTGATTCAAAACGGCAACTCATCCAAGATTTTTTAAACTGTTTCATGGGATCTGCCTGTTGTTAGCAAAGGAAGCCTTTGTTTTCCAGCTCTTAAATGCTCATGAACTGAGTGCCTTGCTTGATTATTTCAGAGGGTAGTTGAATCACCCACATTACAACAGATCTGGAGTCACATATTGGGCTCACAGGAAAAGATGGCACATTTCATTCCCTAAAGGACATCAGTGAACCACATGGATCTTTATGACAAGCAATAATAGTTTCATAGCATTGCTGAGACTAAGTTCCAGTAGTTGCTGTGGTGTAATTTCAAACCATGTCTTAGCTTGAAGCTCTGAATTATTAAGCCAATAATATTACAAATGCTCCAACATTGCCCCCAAGATGTGAATAAGCAGACAAAAATAATTTTAAGTGCTGATTACTCTATCACTTAATTTATCAATTACAAAGTGTCACAGTAGATGTGGAATATATGAATGCTTGGTTATTGAGCGTTTTGCACTTCTATTGTCTCCTCTTGGATTTCTTCTGAGTATTTCATAGAGTGGAAATCATAGAAATGTTAAGACAGAAGGAGACCGTTCGGCCCATTGTGTCAGCACTGGCTGTTCAACTGAGCATCATTGCCTACTGCTAATTTCCTGCTTTCTCCCCACAGCTTTGCACGTTATTTTGATCGATATGTTCATTTAGTATGTTCTTAGATGCCTCAATTGAACGTGCCTCCACCACAGTTCTGGGCAGTGCCATATCCTAATTACCTGCTAAGTGAAAAAAGTTTTGTAACATAACATTTGCTATTTTCCAATTCACATTAAATCAGTGCCTTTTGGTTTTTTGATTCTTTTACAAGAAGGAACAGTTTCTCCCTGTCTTCCATATCAAGCCTGTTCATGATTCTGAAAACCTCTATCAGATCTCCTTTTATCCTTCTCTCCAAGGACAATGGTCCCAACTTGAAACTATGCTCCTAACTGAAGTTGCTCATCCTGGAAACATTCTTGTAAATCGCTTCTGCATGTCCTGCAATGTATTCACATCCTTCTTATAATGAAATGACCAGAACTGCATATTATACTCCAGTTGAGGTCTAAGAAGTGTCTTATACAAGTTCAACATATACAAGTTCCTTATAGAATCCCTACAGTGTGGAAACAAGCCGTATGGCCCAACAATTCCACGCTGACCCTCAGAGCATTCCACCCAGAACCATCCCCCTAATCTAGGTATCCCTGAACACTACGGGCAATTTAGCATGGCCAATCCACCGAGCCTGCACATCTTTGGACTGTGGGAGGAAACCGGAGCACCCGGAGGAAACCCACAGAGACACGGGGAGAATGTGCAAACTCCACATAGACAGTCGCCCAAGGCTGGAATCGAACCCAGGTTCCTGGCATTGTGAGGCAGCAGTGCTAATGTGCACCTCCTCGCTCTTGTACAAATGTTCCTGATCATAAAGCCAAACATACTTTATGTTTTATTAATTGCTGTCTGATCTGTACACGTATACAGTTGGGTCCCTTTGCTCCAGCACCCCCTTTACAATTGTAACCCCTATTTGCTATTATCTTTCAAAGTTCTTCCTGCCAAAATGCATCACTTCATACTTTTCTTCATTAAGTCCAACCTAGCACCAATCCGCCAATCTGCAACTTGACTATGTTCTTTTAGAGTCCTATACGTTCCTCATCATGGTTTACAATTCTTCCAAGTCTTATATCATCTGCAAACTTCGAAGTGTCTCCTGCACACCAAGATCTAGATCATTAATGTATGTGAGGAAAAGCAGGAATCCCAATATTGACCCCTGGAGCAGTCCACTATAAACCTTCCTCCACCCTGAAAAATGTCTATTTACCATTACTCTGTTTTACTATCATTCAGCCAATTTTATATCCACATTACTATTGTGTCTTTTATTCCATGAACCATAACCTTCCTCACATGTCTGGTGTGACATTGCATCAAATGTCTTCTAGAAATCCATACACATCACATCAACAGAGTTACCGTCATCAAGCCTTGCTGTTACCTCAAAAGCTCCAAGTTAGGTAAACATGTTTTCCTCTTTGGAAATCCATGCTGACTGTTCCTAATTAGCCCACTTTTTTCTCTGTTACTAATAATTCTATCCTGAATAATTGTTCTAGGTTCTTCCTCACCACTGAAGTTAAACTGATAAATATGTAATTGCTGGGCTTCTCCTTACAACCTTTCATGAATAAGGCCGTAATATTTGCAATTTTCTAGCCTTCTGAGATCTCCCCAAGTTTAAGGAAGGCTGAAAGACTGTGGCCAGTGCCCCTGCAATCTCCACTCTCCATTTAGGATTTGAACTTCCAAATCTAAATTCCTCTTTAGTAACAAGGGTTCAAAGCCTCTGTGTTGTTGGTGGCATACAGTTATTTAAAACATGATATTTTCTAAAAGTTACACCATTTGCTGCCACTGAGAAACTTCATACCAATGGCTATTGACTTTGTTCATAACAAATAGGTTAAATGTTTTGTAAAACATCTGGTTTCATGTGACATGTGCATCAATTTTATGTGGTTGTTGGCTTCTGTTTTATGCATAATCATGCAAAGTGTTTAGTCTCAAGAAGCATATGTCTGGCAAAAAAAATGCCTGCATTGCGTGTCACTGCCAGTAGAGTAGATTTGACTGTGAATGATGTGGTCAATGAACATCTTCCTGCTGTGGCCAAAGCTGGAAACAAATTGAAGTTAAAGTCCATAGTTGTTCATCTATCAAGTAGAGCCTGGCAAGGTATCAGCCTCTATTTTGAGCGCCTCTATAAAACAAGTCTTCAATGTCGCTTTCAGGTATCAAGTCTATTCATCTATAGATAGTAGGAACTGCAGATGCTGGAGAATCTGAGATAACAAGGTGTAGAGCTGGGTGAACACAGCAGGCCAAGCAGCATCAGAGGAGCGGGAAGGCTGACGTTTCGGGCCTAGACCCTTCTTCAGAAATTCTGAAGAAGGGTCTAGG
>JAHRHZ010000013.1:46546704-46571163 GCA_024137785.1 Ginglymostoma cirratum
CCTTCTTCAGAATTTCTGAAGAAGGGTCTAGGCCCGAAACGTCAGCCTTCCCGCTCCTCTGATGCTGCTTGGCCTGCTGTGTTCACCCAGCTCTACACCTTGTTATCTCTATTCATCTGTACTTGTCTCTGGTTATTGAACTGGAATTAGATAATTGGAAAACCCGTGAAGATATCTTCGAGCTTAGATATCTTTGAGGTTTATGCAGAACAATATATCGGGCTGATGAGCTTTTGTAACAGGAATTATTTTGTACTCAAGCTGAACAATGAAGCAATGTATGCTACATGTCTGCTAATGAAGCACTTTGCTAAAAGAAACTATTATACGTGCATTACTCAGCTAATAGCACAGTAATAGATATAGGTTACATTATCCAAAATACATTATGCACAAGTTTCCTGAATCATTTTCATCCTGGTTTGAAGTCCATTGCCAAGGATAGGGTTGGGTTTGTTGTAGAAATGGAAAACTGTGCATGTTCTTCCTATATCAGAGTTTTGCTAGGAACACTGTAATAGCATTTAGCTTCAAGTCTGGCACATCTCTTCATTAAAACCTTTTACCTGAGGACCTGAGTTTAATCAACTGTTGATGCCTAAGGTTTGTCAGTAACAGATCAGATACCTCAATGTGGAGATTCTTCCACTGTGCTACAAGCCATTTCCATCAAATGATTGAAGAAACTTTGAACCACTACTGTTGGGAGGTATTTCCTACTTATATAAAAATGTAATCACATAATTAGGGTTCAGACCTCAACTTTACTAAATTGCTTCAAGACAAGAAGCTGCTATTGAATCTCTAGCTGGTGGAAAAAGTGTTCAATGGAGTAGAGTGATTATTCATTCTGTAGTCAATATTTGCCGGAAATTCATTTGTAATCTAAGCATCTCATGCTCATGAGATAAAAGGTACTGCAGATGCTGGAGAATCCGAGATAACAAGCTTGGGGCTGGATGAACACAGCAGGTCAAGCAGCATCATAGGAGCAGGAAAACTTGATGTTTCGGGCCTAGACCCTTCATCAGAAATGGGGGAGGGGAAGAGGGTTCTGAAATAAATAGGGAGAGAGCGGGAGGCGGATAGAGGATGGGTAGAGGAGAGGATAGGTGGAAAGGAGGCAGACAAGTCGAAGAGGCGGGGATGGAGTCAGTAAAGGTGAGTGTAGGTAGGGAGGAGTAAGGTGTGACTTCCTCTACATCAGGAAAACCAAGCGAAGGCTTGGGAACCGTTTTGCAGAACACCTGCGCTCAGTTCGCAACAAACAACTGCACCTCCCAGTCGCGAACCATTTCAACTCCCCCTCCCATTCCTCAGATGACATGTCCATCCTGGGCCTCCTGCAATGCCACAGTGATGCCACCCGAAGGCTGCAGGAACAGCAAATCATATTCAGCCTGGGAACCCTGCAGCCCAATGGCATCAATGTGGATCTCACAAGCTTCAAAATCTCCCCTCCCCCAACCGCATCCCAAAACCAGCCCAGCTCATCTCCACCTCCCTAACCTGTTTTTCCTCTCACCTATCCCCTCCTCCCACCTCAAGCCACACCCCCATCTCCTATCTACTAACATCATCCCACCCCCTTGACTTGTCCGTCCTCCCTGGACTGACCTATCTCCTCCCTACCCCCCTACCTACACTCACCTTTACTGGCTGCATCCCCGCCTCTTCGACTTGTCTGCCTCCTCTCCACCTATCCTCTCCTCTATCCATCCTCTATCCGCCTCCCCCTCTCTCCCTATTTATTTCAGAACCCTCTTCCCCTCCCCCATTTCTGATGAAGGGTCTAGGCCCGAAACGTCAAGTTTTCCTGCTCCTATGATGCTGCTTGACCTGCTGTGTTCATCCAGCCCCACGCTTGTTATCTCATGCTCATGAGTTAGTCTTGCAATTCCCTTAGCAAGGGTTAGATCTGTGTTTTGTCCGTTGTCTAATAACTAAATCAAAACTAGTTTCATCAGAAGATTTCCTTGGCTCAAATCAATTTCTACTGAACAAGCCTGCTGAGAGAGGCAGTTTGGTGAACCATGGCAGATTCAGTATTTTGATAGATGGGATAACTCTTTAAACACTTGCACGAATGGGTAAGATGGCCCTGAGAGGTCATGCTGTAGGAAACTTACCATTGACATTATTGGTCAATCATTCAATTCTAGAGCTGTACACATTTAGGTGACCCAAGCCTCAACTTTTGAAATGTTGCACTTTCATTCTTTCTGCTGTCTAAATAGTTAATGTCTCTGAGGAAAATATAACTTATTTGGCAAGCATAAAACTGACTCACAAACTGTATTCTGCGCTTTGATTTGGAGATTGATAAAGATATAGGGTTATGAATGCATCCAATACTGACTGACTATAAAAAAGCGTATGATTGTGTGTATCTATATCCTTAAACACTGATTTACCCAAGTGTCCTCAATTTTAATGTTTATGAGAGTTTATAATTGTCTGAAGTCTTAACTAATTTATATCCACAGAGCCTTTATTTTATTTGCTGCCGTTTGAGATTTTTACAATTGCTGCACTATTAGTTTTATTGCTTTTTTCAGGCATATATTTAAATCTTCCAAATAATAATAGTCTGGGAACAACCAACCAGAAAGCAGAGTGGAGATTTGGCACATCGGTTTGCCATCAGTCAACAGTGTATGCAGTTTAGCATTTGGGTTTCATGCTGCAATTAGAAATGTTTGTCAATTTTCTGCTTATAATCACAACCATACTAAGAGTAAACACATCTATTGTGCAGTTTGTTGGTGTTATCAATAACAATAATAACTCTTTTGTAATATTAAGAGAAAGTAAGTGGCTGGCTTGGGGGTTGCGCAGTTTTTGAAAAATAATTAATCGAAAAAAATAATGAAAAAGTTTGGAATGTTCGGTAGCATTTTTTAATGCTATGTGTTTGCTTATCAGAAGAAGGCCTTGTATTTTTATCAAATGAATCAGTTTTTAAAACTAATTGGTGAGTATTTCTGGGCTTTAAAGCATGATCTTTAGTTTGTGTTGCAATCTTAAGGGTATTTTTTGCTTAAAAAGAGCTCGTTCAGAATAAGTTTGAGTTTTGCTGAGGCCTCTTCTGGAGTACTGTGTGCAGTCCTGGTTGCTCTGCAATGGGAAAGATATTATTAAATTGAAGAGAATTCAAGAAAGATTTACCAGGATGTTGCTGGGAATGGAGGGCTTGAGTTATAAAAATAGACTGGACAGGCTGGGACTTTTTTCACTGGAGCGTAGGAAATTGAGGGGTGACCTTATAGACGTTTATAAGATCATGACAGTCATAGATAAGTTGAATAGCAATGGTCTTCTCCCTAGGGTGGGGAAGTTCAAAACTTGAGAGCATATTTTTAAGGTGAGAGGAGAAAGTTTTAAAAAGGACATGCGGGCCAACTTTATTACACAGTGAGTGTATCTGTGAAATGAACTGCCAGAGGAAGTGATGGATACAGGCACAGTTGCAACATTTGAAAGACATTCGGATAAGTACAGGAATGGAAAAGTTTGGAGGGATATGGGCCAAACGCAGGCAAGTGGGAACATGGTTGGTGTAGACTCATTCGATCGAAGCTTCTGTTTCCATGCTGTGCAACTCTATGACCTTGACTCTGTGAATACTGGGGTAAAAAATGTGGGCCAGTGTGAACACATCTAAGCTTACAGCTTTGCAATCATATAATTCAGGTTGAGGAGCTGGATTCCAAGTTGCAGATATTGTGTCACATCAGGGAAGGGGAAGTTGTCCGTTCGGTTTGCTTCCTGATGTGGTCACACCTATTGAGCCAGGTAAGTTAAGTTCTGTCTCTGAGAAGGGATGGGAGGCAGTGACTGCAGGTGAGGCAGATATAGAAGCCCTGGTGGTAACGTTGAAGGTGCCTTAGCCCCTTGTTCAACGAGGATGAGGTTCATGCAAGCTGTGTGGAGAGAGTGGAGGCTGCAGGGAAATAAGCAAACTGACCAAGCATGATAGCACAGGGAGCTAGTCCAGCAGTGGGAAGAAATGGTAGTGTAGCAGTGGTAGTGACAGTCTATTTACTGGGAGATACACTGTTCTTCTGCATGGGCATGGGTCCCAAAGGCAATGTTGCCTTGCCTTGGTCCAAAGTTAAAAACAACTCCTCAGGCTGGATAGGAACTTGGAGGGGAGGAATCCAGTTGTTGTTGTCCACATTATTAGCAATGACAGTGATAGGACGAGAAAGGAATTTTGCTGAAAGATTTTGAACAGTTAGGAGCTAAATTAAAAAGTAGAAGGTTCAACGTAATAATTTGGGATTAAAACTGCACAATGAGCAAACTGGTAGAGGTGAATAAAGTCAAGGAGTTAAGTGCGTGGCTCAAAGATTGCCATGGGAAGAATGGATTTCAATTCTTGGGGCACCGCACCAGAACCGGGATAGAAAGAAGCAGTTGTGTTGGGACAGGCTTCACTTGAACCATGCTGGGACCATTGTCCTGGTGAATCAAATATATAGGACAGTAGAGAAATCCTTCAACTAAATAGAGCAGGAATGTGTACATTTATAAAGCGAAAAGGATATGGCAGAATTGCAGGGCAGATGTTTAGGTAATGATACCCAGAGTGGGAGAGGAGAGACAGCATATATAAACATTAAAAAGCACCAAACAGGGTTAAAGAGGGGGAAGGTTAGTCTAAACTTAATGCGCTCTACTGAAATGTGTTATGTTTGGAACAAAATCAATTAATTAACTGCACAAAACTTCACAAATGGAAGTAAATGTAAATGATCTTAACATTGTTACAGCAGTATGGTTACAAGAAGCTCAAAACTGGAACAAAATATTCAGGGGCGTGGTTTTTTCAGAAGAACAGGTGGGAAGGAAATGTTTGTGGTAGGTTTGTTAGTGTGAAGGTGGAGTAAGTACAATAACAAAGAAATAATTCTTTGAGCTGTCTCTGATTGTCATGAAATACTCTTCACTTGGTTTTGTTTGAAGGCGTTTTTTTAATGGAGCCAATTTAGCTACATATTTAAAGTATAACTTTGTTTCTAATAAATAAATAATTTTTCAGTTTACTGAAGAAACCTGATGAAAGTCTTTTGTTCCAGATAACAATAATAAAGAGAAACAAATTGACCATTTGCTGAAAAAATAAGACATTTCCACTTTTGGTACAGCTTATTGAGTAGTGAGTCTTGGTTACTAGTGCATTCCTCCAGCCAGCGTTGCACCGACCAGATAATCAGTTTGCTTTTTATGCTGATTGAAGGATAAGTTGAGATCAGAATACCAGGGATACACGTCTCTGATCTGCTTTGAAATATTGCCATGGGATCTTGTATATTCACTCATGCAGACAGTTGTGGCACATAGATTTTCATACTCAAACCTTGGAGTTGAACTTGAACTTGGAATGTTGTGACATGCAATGAGGATGCTACCACTGCAGTAATCCAAAACTTGCCTAAGACAGCAATTCTAAATGATCGCTACCATCTTTAAGGACAAGGTCAGCAGATACACAGGAACACCACCACTCGCAAGTTCCCCTCCAAGCCACTCACCATCTGGACTTGGAAATATATCACAGAGAATTCTGGAAATTGATCCCATGTGGCATTGTAGGCAGACCTACACCAAATGGATTGCAACAGTTCAAGAAGGCAGCTCACTTCTACCTTCTCAAGGGAAACTAGGGATGGGCAATAAATACTGGCTTAGCCAGCAAACAATGGTTATATTCTGTGATTGAATAATTAAAACATGGCTGACACTTCTGGTGCTGCGATGAAGCTTGGAAATGCAAGTAGGATCAGCAGACTAAAGATTGGCAGGAGTTATTTCTAAGGCTTAAAACAATTAATCTTAATTAATATTTGTTCATTCTTTGATTATTTAGTAGAAAATTAAATCTAGATCGAATAGATAAAGATCTTCAAAGAAAATGGAAAATGTGTATATCTTTCAATTTAACAAAGGTCTTTCCTGAACAGACCACATACAATGAACCCTATTGCAGACCATCTGATACCTATTTAATTTCTGAAAGAACTTCTTTTACATAAATGCTCCAAGAACTGCAAATATTATTGAGCAAAATGTTAGAGTGTTCATTCATTTCCACATCTTGACTACATGGCCATAAACAACTACACTGTGCACAATATGGTTCAATACCGTTAACCTTATTTATGAAACATACACACATTATCTTTACCTGTTCTTCTCCAAATAATTTCATTGTAATTAATGGAAACTGATTGATGTTTTTCTCTATGGTTGATGTATCGCATGTTGTGGGGAAAGAACTTTTAATCTCTGGATTAAATTTAAGTCTGTCTTATAATTTTGAAGTCACAGTCCAAACCCGACTTTATTCATAGCAAGTCAAAATTTTCAAGACCTGAATAATGTCTCCCTTCAATTTTAGTTTTATTGAAAACAATTTCAGGTCTGCCAACCTCTCTTTATGACTTAAAGCCATAATACTGAAATCATTCTTGTCACTCTCCTCTGAAATTTACAAATGCATCATTGTCCTTGGGTGCCCGAGCTGCACATCAGAGTCCAATTGTGGTCTCATCAGTGATCAGTACCATGCTGAAGTAATTATTTTGACTTCCGTTCAAGTTCTATAACAGTATATTCGAATATTTGATCAAGTATTCTTATATTAATTAAAAACATTCACTGAATGCTTGATAATGCAAATAATTTTTTCTCTTCCATATTTATTTTTTACATTTAAAATTCAAACACGTTTACCAGGTATGCACATCGAGTTTCTTTTCCAATTATATATCATCTTCAATAATGGGTACGTTGAAAGCTAGCTAGCTCTTTCCTAGCCCATCATGTTATTATAATCTCTTCAAATTTTATTTATCCACCCTTATTTTTTCAGTTGATTACATGGTTTGGTATAATCAGCAACTCCTATATTATAATTAATAACCTCCAAATTATTATTCAATATTGTGAACAGCAAGAAGTTCTGAATGAACCTCTGTTCCCCTTTAGAACAATGCTTTAAAATTATCTTTTCCTTTCAACTGCCAAGCTGCTGACGAAAGTTAACCGCTTTCCTATTAATTCCATAAGCCTGAAACATCTTTAAGCATCTTCTGAAAATCTAAACAATTTGCAGCCAGTGGATCGTCTTCATTAATTAGTTTGCCATTTTCATTAATTAATAAACAAACAAATACCACCAAAGTAATGAAAGACAATTGATTACTTCTAATTGTCTTTGTTAATTAGAGAAATATTGATAATATCCAAAATGGTGCTCTCTTGCACTCAGTCACACAGTTACTGGATAATGAAGTACTTGCTCATAATTTATTTTTGAACATCAGGGGTGTATTGCAATTCTCCAACAGCTGCATATTGGATATGTAGCAGGATCAGCCAGAAATGAAAGAAAAGATGGTACTGCTAATTAAGTACCACTAGCCCAGAACAATGATTTTATCAACATTTTGCAATCTGTAAGTTTATTTTCTTTTATAGACCAGAAATTAACATTGTATGTACTTCCCCTTAGACCTCCGAGATAGTGTTCAATGGATGACAACTGTATTGGAGAGGGCATTCATATATGAACTATATGCCCTCTAAGTATTCGGAGTGGAAAGATCATGACATCAATCAATGTGCAGTGCTGATTTGATAGCAGTAATATCAATTTAGAGTTCACTCATCCAGTAAATGCTCCTTCTTAACCTGTTAGTTTGGTTACGACAAATACCAGCATAGCAATGAAAAATGATTGATTAGTTCTAATTGTCTTTGTTAATTAGGGAAATATTGATAACATCCAATATTGTGCTCTCTTGCACTAATCATTAGGTTAACTGGATTATAAAGTATTTGCTCATAATTTATTTTTGAATATAAGAGTTGTATTACGATTCTCCGACAGCTGCATATTGGATATGTGGCAGTGTCAGCCAGAAATGGGAAAAAAGATTGTACTGCTAAAATGGTACCACTATCCCAGAACAATTTGTTTTCTTCTATGGATAAGAAATTACATTGTTTGCACTTTCCCTTAGCCCTTTGAAATGATGTTCAATGGCATGAAAGCTATATTGGAGAGGACATTCACATATGCATAATGTGCCCTCCAAGTATTCAGAATGAAAAGATCATGACATCAATCAATGTGCAATGCTGATTTGATATCATCAACACCACTTTAGAGTTCACTCATCCAGCAAATGCTCCTTCTTAACCTGTTGTGCATCTATGCAACAATGAGGAAGAATTCTCTCCGAGTGCTCTGTCAAAGAGTCACCAAATACATCTTTTTGTTGCTGGTTGATTTCTTTGGGGTATGCCTTTAGTTCCAGAAGTGTTTGCTGGTTTCAGTCTTTTCATAGTTGGTTAAATACATTGTAAAAATTCTGGAAGGAAAATGAAATGGGACGTGTGAAATTGATACATTTTGTTAGAAGGAACAAGCAGTGGCAACATTAAATCAAGAATATAGTTCTAAACATGGTGGGGGAGGAAAGAGCTCTGCTTTTTCGAAAAACATATCATTGAAGGTGGCAGAGAAGATTGAGAAGTTGTTTCATAAAACAAATGTTATCCTAGATGTAATAAAAAAAGGCAAAAAATACTAAAGCAAAGAAGTTAAGGTGAACTTTTAATAAATCTTGGTTTAGGTTCCAGTACAGTATTGTATGCAACTCTGGGCACCACACATTAAGAAAGGTGTGAATATTTTTCAGAGAATGTAGAAACAATTTATGAGAATGGTTCCATGGAGGGACAGTGTCTGTGTAGTTTGAAGAGATTAAAACTGTTCTTTTTTGACTAAATATAGAGAGATTTAACAGTGGTATTCAAAATCTGTGAAGAATTCAACACAACATAAGGTGAAACGAGAAGTAGTGAAAAAATCAGAGTACACTGATATAAGAACCAGGGATGACATGAGGAAAAGCTTCTGATCACAACACGGGGTTATGAGCTGAATAGCATTGCTTAACAGAATGGTTGTGGAAGATTCGATATTTTCAGAAGGAAATTTGATAATTAGCTTAAGAATAAAGATTTATAGGGCAATGTGGAAAAGGTGGGAGGAGTGAGACTCACTAATCCAATGGCTGCAACATGGCTGATGGAAGGTTGTTAACTTTCAGTGGGAGAAGCAAAAGATGGCCTTGGATGGGGATTTTTGAGCAGAATGCACCACCTTGGTAAAGATGGCAACAGTTTGTGCTGACTGACAAAAGCAAGGGCACTGGCAGAATGAGTGCAGGAGTGAGAAGGTGAAAGCTCACAACCTGAGAGAAGATAACACGTCCCTGCTCCGTGGAATTATTGCCACTGTCCCACAGTGCTGCCACAACAATCTCCGTAATCTTGAAGCACAGATTACTGGACTGCATTTGTAACCTTTCTGAGTCTTTGCACATTCTAATTCATAGACAAGAGCTTGAGCTTGCATGGCAGCAAGCTGACCTTGCAAAACACTAGCCTGGGCTTCTATTAGATGTTGGGCAATTACTACTTTTGCTGTGATGGAAGATGTAAAATTTGGCATCAGATGCTGCATCAGGGTTCAGAACAGAAGAAACAGGAGCAAGAATAGGCCATACTGCCCCTTGAGTCAAGGGTGTGAAGCTGATCACAGACTTAAGTCTGCAGTTGGAATTAGAAACATCACATTCTAATTGTGTGAGTGTTAATAGGTGAGTGATGAGGTTACCTTGAATTCAGTAATGTCTGCGTGACTAGTGTATTTACCATTTCTTCTAAAAGGACAGAATAAATTGTAGAAGTAAAATGCCAAAATAAGAGAGTTATTTTGATTGAGATGTTTATATTAAAACAATGGATTGAAAAAAATTTGAACTTTAAAGGGTCAGTTGTGGTTTCTGGCTTCAGGTTTTATTTGTAAACATTTTTTGAATTCTAGAACATTAATGTCAAAAGCTATTACATATGACATTTGAAGATTTGACTGATCTTGACCAAGTGTGAGGTAATTAAATTTCTGTGGCACTAAGTCCAGTTTCTTGGATTATGACCCCAGTACCAGTCTACTCCCCAATCCTTTGCAGCATCTTTCTGAAGGGCCTCTTGGCTAACCGAGGACAGAGAACATCTTCCACCCCATCTACAAGGCCTTCAGTCCAGCCTCCAAAAACCTTGAGATGCACTCTCCTCTGTTGTGTTGTTAGTGCTGCTTTGGTCAGATTCACTTCCTGCCTGAATGACTTTCAGCACTTGCTCCAGCTACAGTGAGTCTTCTGTTGAAGTGGTGTACATTATATTAGGAAATGCTGGCCAATTTAAAGTGGTACTCATCGGCTCCCTGCTGATGCTAGCAGCTAGTCAACTGTGTTGTTAACACAGGCCAGATGCTGAAATCATTGATATCAACATGGCATCATTAAATTAATGTAATGCTTGCATTGTAATCAATTGAGTAATTGTGTTTCAAATTGTGTAGGTTCCTTGGAGTTCAAGGTGGAATTGGCAGATGTGAAATGCTTGGAGTTGTCTCGAAATGTTTCGTCCTCATCAAGCTTTGGTAGCATTTTCAATTATTGAACATAAAAAATAGTTATGCTAAAATGAGAGTTAATAAATTACATTCAAGTCATTTCCAGAAGGAGTTGCCTCTTTTTGCTGTGTTATTAAATTTGGGTGAAATTTTACTTGGATATCCGTTATATGTCATCTACTCCAGGTCTTTTTCGTAATTTCAGCAATGTACTAATAAAGTATGAATTTAAATCAATTTGTTACAGTGTGGCAATACAAAGTGAAAGAAAAAAACTCTGTTTGCAAGGGACCTTGAATAACAGAACTCTATTTACACATGACATCAGTATATGTTTTGACAGTGATGCATGGTGGCCCTAATCTAGTTTCCTGGTTTGATTTCTTATCTCTATAGTCAGAAGTGACATCAGCAAGATTGAATCATTTTCTTCTTATTATTTCTTCACCTTTCATAAAGTTTTGAGTGAGCTTTGATTATAAATAAAAACCTTGACTTCACCCTGGAGTGGAAATCTCAGGTATGTGCTAAGCTCATACAAGCTGAACAGTGTGACATTTGGACAATTGTCAGAGGAGTAAATTTAACCTAAGGTTTTCCCACCCAAAAAAAAAACACAACAAAAGTCCTGTACTGCAGTTTCAAGGCAAGTTAGGATGTTTCTGGCATCAGTACATGGAGAGTACAGAACCACCTGTATCGGCACCTCAACATTCACGGTCTCCAGCATTAAACAGGGACATTTATGATGCCATGAAGTAGCCCAACTGAAACAGAAAGGTGACAGGTCATCAGGGAAATGGATCATGGTACACTAGGGAAAGTGAGGAATGGGGGTGTGATTGTGGGTCACAGGCAAAACTTGCAGTGAATGAAAATTTGAAAGTTTACTATATTAATCTAAAATCAACTGCACCATAAGGTATTGATATCAATAAAGCAGGATTACAAGCGGGAGGAATGGGAAGCTTTTTTTTGAAATTGGGCAGAGTTCAGGGTTGGAATGTGAGCTCATATAAGGAACTACTCCAATCAATGGGAGTCCTGTGATTCCATGATGCACATCTGCCTTCAAATCTCACTTTATCAGCTTGTCAACATAACTCATATCAATCAATTCTGACTTGATCTCATGAAGTACTAAGTGTTTTGTCAGCTTTAACAGCTTGTATGCTAATCAGGCAAGGACCAGGATGTAAAACATACAACCAAATACAATGTGCAGTCCATCATGAAGCATGCCATCAGGAGGATACGTACAAGGTTATCTTTAACTGCAAGTTAAGGCCTGGAATATTTTCTGACTCCCAAAAGCCTGTCTATCATTTACAAGGCACAAGTCAGGAGTGTGAGTGCTCTCGTGAAGTACTCTGCACTTGTTCAAATAAGTGCAGCACCAACAACACTCAAGAAGCTTGACACCATCCAGGAAAAAAGCAACCCTCGATTCGCACCACACCCACAAAGATTCAGCCTGTACACCACTCACACTCAGTAGCAGCATGTGTGCCATCCACAAGATGCTCTGCAAAAATTCACATTGGCTATTTCGTTAGCACCTTCCAAACCCAGCATCATTACCATCTAGAAGGAAAAGGGCAGCAGATATATGGGAACATCCACCTGCAAATCTCCCTCCAAGCTACACACCACCCTGACTTGGAAATATGTTGCAATTTCTGTCATTGTCACTGGGTCACAATCCTAGAATTTCCTCCCCAAGGACATTGTGGATGAACCCACGACACATGGACTGCAGCGGTTCAAGAAGGCAGCTCACCACCACCTTCTCAAGGGCAACTACTGACGACCCAGCCAATTACCCCCACATCCTGTGGGTGAATTAAAAGAAGTGAATTGTTGATAAACCTATTTAAGCTTTTCAAGTAAACTGAATCCACATGACTGTGGGATAACAAGGTGTGGAGCTGAATGAACACAGCAAGCCTAGCAGCATCAGAGGAGCAGGAAAGCTGACGTTTCGGGTCTAGACCCTTCTTCAGAAATGTGGGAGGGGAAGGGGATTCTGAAATAAATAGGGAGAAAGGGGAAGGCGGATAGAAGATGCATAAAGGAGAAGATAGGTGGAGAGGACAAGGAGACGGGGTTGGAGCCAGTAAAGATGAGTGTAGGTGGGGAGTTAGGGAGGGGATATGTCGGTCCAGGGAGGACGGACAGGTCAAGGGGGTGGGATAGACTGGTAGGTAGGAGACGGGGGTGGGTCTTGAGGTGGAAGGAGTGGATAGGTGGGAGGACAGGTTAGGGAGGCGGGGATGAGCTGGGCTGGTTTGCTGGGCAATGTGGTCGGGGACCGGGAGATTTTGAAGCTTGTGACTTCCACATTGATACCATTGGACTGCAGGGTTCCCAAGCGAAATATGAGATTCTGTTCCTGCAACCTTTGGGTAGCATCGTTATGGCACTGCAGGAGGCCCAGATGAACATGTCATCCAAGGAGTGGGAGGGGGAGTTGAAATGGTTCGCGACTGGGAGGTGCAGTTTTTTGCAAACCGAGCGTAGGTGTTCCACAAAGCGGTCCCCAAGCCTCCGCTTGGTTTCCCCAATGTAGAGGAGGCAAACATCTGGAACAGCGGATACAGTATACAACATTAGCAGATGTGCACGTGAACATTTGTTTGATGTGGAAGGTCTTCTTAGGGCCTGGGATGGGGGTGAGGGGGGAGGTGTAGCACTTCCTGCGGTTGCAGGGAAAAGTGCCAGGGGTGGTAGGGCTGGTGGGAAGTGTGGAGTGGACAAAGGAGTCACGGAGAGAGTGGTCCCTCCGGAAAGCAGACAAGGGTGGGGAGGGAAAAATGTCTTTGGTGGTGGGGTCGGATTGCAGATGGTGGAAGTGTCGGAGGATGATGCATTGGATCCGGAGGTTGGTGGGGTGGTACATGAACGTGTATGTGTACATGAACATGTACGTCCACCTGACTGTGTTACTTGTTGATAACACAATAAAATGCAACAGTAAGTGAGGAAATACTCTGGCCTAATTAGCACTGTGTGATCTCTTAAATCAATAAAAATCAACAGAGCAAGGCACATCTGCGAAAAATCTCATCTTTTCCAAGGCACCGAGTCTCTAAGCAGGAGGACAAGGGCTGCCATCAAAGGAGAGCTCCTTCACAAAGCAGACTCTACACATTAAGGTGCAGCTATCTGCAAATGAGTGAGAACCAATGTAGGATGTCCAAAGCCATCACCTCATACCTTTGCCAGCTGCTGGATGAGGACTGGCAGACACAAAAACTGTGCACCAAACCCATTCCGATAACCTAAAGTTTAACAGTTGCCTTCATGTCCTTTCCAATACATCACTTTGGAGCTACTGGGTCCTTTATGGCAGTTCACAATCCCCAACACATGAGTGCATCTGGGATATCACTGATGCTGTCATCATGAGAGATCATTGGTTCATCTCATTCCCCATTTATGCGGGGAGTTAGTCAATGAATACATTAGGATTTTCAGGCATTGCTAGTTTTCCACAGGTTCAGGGTACAATTGATAGACCGAAATTGCAATCACAGTATCTGATCGTGAACAAGCCTTCTTCAATGATAGGAAAGAATACTCCTCCTTTAATATTCAAATTATTTCTGACCACAATATCCAGCTTTTAAGTGTTTGTGCTCGATATGCAAGGAGCTGCTATGACTCATGCATCCTGGACTGCTCACAGATGCCTGCCTCTTTCAAAAGCCCTTGGCCCCGTACAAGGATGGTTATCGGGCAACATAGAATACTAGTACCACACCAGGCTGATGACATCTCAAAGAGATCCTCAAACTGCTGGTGAAGAGCAGTACAATTTTGCTCAGACTTCGACAAATCATTGCTGCATTATTGATCAGACCATAAGTGTCCTGAAGATTAAGTTCTGCTGTGTTGACTGGTCAGGCAGTGCTGCGCAGCACAGCCCAGACAGAGCACCCCACATCATAGTCATGTGCTATACCTTCCGCAATTACTGTTACCAAAGTGGGGGTGGGAGGAGAAATATATTACCTGAGGAGATGCAGGAGTTAGAGCAAACCTTTAACGAGCAAGATGAGAGTAAGGATCCTGAGATGGGCCAGGATTCCCACAAAAGTGAGGAAGACATGACAATAAACAACTGAGCCAGAGAGGCCAGAGAGAACCTTATAGCCACCAACCTCCAGATTGACTGAAAGCTTTTTGTGTTTTTGTTAATAATATGTTTGTGAATTTACTCTCAACTTGTTGCACGTCCCATTCCTTGTGGATTCAGTAACTTTTCTATTTAATTTTGATTTATCTATGCAATAAAATGTTGACTCTTCTTTCAAATATGATTCTGATGACCTCACCTCTGTGAAAGCTAAAGTTTATGTGCAAACCTTGCCCTACACCATCATTAACACTGAAGCAGCTGTGATTTTTAACACTTCCACTGACGTGTCCTCATTTTGTGCTGGAATGATCCGTGGAACAAAGAAAAATGAGTCTCATGGGGAGCCCGTTCCCTGTTCAGTATTACCAAGTTGTTCTACATACTGAGACTATATGTTGTGTGCCTTTAACTCTCACTATCCCTGAAATGCTCCAGTACTATTGCAATGAGGTGTAAATCTGGTCCCTCATTCAGCACCACACCCGAAGGTGAATTGACATGTGAATTGGTCATTGTCCATCTCACAGACCTCAATGTTGTAGCATGTACTTGAGAACCTCAGACAAAGGTCAGACCTTTCTCTCATAGACCATGTAGACACATGACAGATATGTGTGTGTGTGTGTGTGTGTGTGTGTGTGTGTGTGTGTGTGTGTGCCGCCCTTAGATGTTATCATTGTATTCATTGTTCCCAGGGTTCATCTGTAGGGTCTTGACTTCAAACCTCAAATTATAAGGACAATAAAACAAAGAACTGCGGATGCTGGAGATATGAAACGTAAACAGAAACGCAACATGTCAGGCAGCATCTGTGGAGAGAAAGCACAGTTAACGTTTTGAGTTCGGGTGACTTTTCATCAAATTATAGGTATGTGTTTCCCTGATGGATGAGTCGATTTTGAGTCATTGACTACGCTAATTAAGAGAGAGGTTTGAGGTGCGCAGCTAAAATATGTCGCGTTCTTTTGCTAATGGAAGACAATCCATATTTTTCACTGTGGAAAACATTCTCATGTTCTATTTGCACCATCAGACTGCAACAGATGTTAGTGCAAGTGAATAGATACTCAGAAAAATGCCAATTCTATATAATAATTGAAGACCCATGTCACTCCTGTGTCCTGAGAAGGCTTTTTACCCTCTTGCTCCCACTACACCAGTGTGCAGGCCTGATATCTGTTACTGGGGTGCAGGGACCTTCTGACTGGTAAGCCTCGTCGACTTTGAAGATATAGATAGTCATCCTCTAGGCTTAGAAATACTTTATTTTAGGTTTGGGTGGTCTTTAGCAAGAAATTCCCAGCATCATGGAGATAAGTTTTACTTCTAAAAGTAAGGATTTACAGTTAAAGGCAAAAGCTGTGACTGTAAGATTAAGTATCACAGTGAGGAATGGATTTAAATTTTAATCAAGGAACCATGCATTTAAGGAAAGATACTTGATAGAAGTTATTTTCTAACTTCATGGTCATTTTCAACATTTTAACTCTAAAACTAAATGATATTCTGTGCTAATCTTTTAAGGATTGCATTTGTTTTATTTTATGTAGCTTGTATTGCGAGAAAAAAAGCAATTCATATTTTCCAAACAGGGAGCCGTAAGCAGTACTCTGTGGCAGGATCTAATTGTGCCCAGTTATGTTTTAGGTATCGTTCTGCAGCTTTTGTTTTGAGAAATAAAATAAATAAATGTTAAATAAATGTCTTTTCTGGAAAACAAAAAAGGTTTAGCCTTTTAAAGTTTCAAACAATGTTGTCAGAGAATCTGTCTTGATGAATATCTAATTAGTTTATTCTAGAGAATGTCACTGTTCTTATTTAATAAGTGAATCAATGTTCAAACGTGTATAAGTAGAATATCCTAACATAGCGTGAACAAAGGTGAACCAATCAGTAAAACAGATTGCAAGAGTAAAGATTCTGCTAGCATCCACTAGTATCATGCAGAAGCTTAGGAACATGTGAAATGATTATACTTTCTTCTGACAGACGAAGGATGCATGCTGTATGTGCTTTCAGAACTTCTTTCCAAAACAACATAACCTCAATGTTCACTTAAATAAGCAACATGAGGGATTTAAGCTCTTGGGTTGCTGTTGGTATATTCTAGTTTGAGGCACTTTGTTTATGTCTTTCAAAAAGCCAGATAAATTCTTCAAAATATTCCCTTTTTCTAAAGTATCACGTTAACAGTGACATTGTAGTGTCTTATGTTAATAATTGCAGAAAAGTTTATGATCTCTAAATTGTGTACAATGTCCTGTACACTCCTCACTGTGATAATGAATTAGCTTGTCATCCACCACGTTGACAATTTACAAAGTAAATCTCAAAGGATGAAGCATTTTTCATTTCCAGGCTTTGCTCTTTTGTTACACAGCAGTGGATGCTGACCTTTTAATTTTGTTTCCTTTTCAGAGATTAACTGAAAGCAAGAGCCGTTATTGCAGCGATAATAAAGATTACTGTATATTCAGATTTAAGTCAGCTCTTTTTTAAATGTTATGTTGTCATATTTATCTGTAGCTTCCCCTTTCAAAACATTTTAAAATGTTATTGCTACAATGAACTGCATGACCCAATGCTGACTGTTCATCAGGAACCTGAAAGTGTAAGCAATGTGTTTATTAGAGGTTTTTAACCCAACCACAGTATTTAACACCCGGATATCCTGTTTCCTAACTAGTTAGAGGAGGCAGGCAGTTTACAAACTATGCCTGACTGTTGAAGCTTCACTATTTAAAGGGATCTTGCAGGATCTGTGTGAAAACTTTCCACAAATTTCAAGAGGGAACCAGTCACTGACAGATGGAGTCTCAATGAAGGAAGGTTGCCTGGTGATTCTCAAATGCATCTGAGTACATTGTGCTGTGGGCTGAAAAGCATCCCAGGGAGATTCCACTTCTAGTGGATTGGAAGAAGAAGCCTGCATTGGAGACCAAGGCAGAGGAGATGAGCAGTGGGAGAGTGGTACTTCAATCCTGGGTTGGATGCTGGAAGAGGTTCATTAACTCTTCAAGGCAGGAAAGGTGAGTGACTTGGCACATTTAAGTGCAAATATCTTTATATGACTCCCCTAAACTTTCCTTGCACAGACTAAAACCTCTTGAGGGGTGCCTGTTCCACTTTGGAGGCAGCATGTGAGTAATCACCATTGACATTCTCATCTTATTGTCATGTTACCCATCTGATGGGTGATGCTGACAACAAATTTTTCTCACTCATATTTCTCTTCTTTCTCTCCTTGTAGGTGAAAGAAGTGCAGAACACCTGGGAAAAAGCGGAGTTGATTTTCCAGTAAACACTACCTTGACCACTTGAGAAGAGGATACACTGGAAATAAGTTGAGTGATAGCATTCATATCAATGGCAATGTTGAAATGACAGGCTCCCAGCCATCTGTCACAGAATTAGATATCTCAAAACTACATGGCATGCAACACACACCCAAATTCATCTGAATCCAACAAGCAACGAGCAATGATGATCTGCACAATGGTGGCTGAGAATGCACTTCTTTTTTCCTGTTCTTGCTCATCACTTCCATCTTCCAGAAGAGTTGCGAGTGCTATTCACGATTTGGTGCAGGGCAAGGATGGAGACTTCTTAGACAATTGCACACTCTGAAGAAGTACCAACAGATGATTCGTGTGCAGTCTTGAACAGCATAGACGTAAGTATCACAGTGGCACCTCCAAGCCAGGCAGCTTACTGGTCATGTGGTGAATAAAACATCAAGCACAGGACTTTTCCAGCCCATAATTGGTGGGCTGGGAGATGGTGGGGTCAGGAGAGGGGATGGAGGTGAAGGTTTTGGAGCTGCGTGTAATGGTGAGGGAGCACTGGGGATGAAATGCTACTGTCTTCTCACTGCTATGCCATTTTACCAATTATGGGGTGAATGTGGAATGGCACTCCAGCTCAGACACCAGCTGTTCTAGTTAAGTGGCCTCATTCCATCATCGCTAACACTTTAGCAGCTTTAGGTGGGCCTTGCACTGCATAGGGACACCGCCTCATGGACACTAGCCACCTGTCTACAGGCTTGGTAGGTGATGCAAGGGTTTATTTCTCAAGCAGTCTGTGGAAAATGTAGGTGACATTAATGGCAATGGCCACACCATTGGCAACACCTCTTGCCCTTAACAAACCATCTTCTTCAATATACTTTAGCGATGCTTACCCAGTGCTCTGGCACTGCTTACCTGGTTAGGACTGTGCCTGATTCCACAGTGTCTTCTCTTCCAGATGCAATATCAGCGGTTGCTGTTACTCCTGGGGACATTTTTGAGACTGCTGGATTGCTAGCATTCTGATTGGCTAGAAGTTCATAGCCTTACGAAGGATGGAAATCCCATTAACAACTAGTTAGTTGCTGGGAGCGTAAAAATTGAAACTTCACTCCCAAATTTGGTCAGAGGGCTTGCTCCTGCCTTTTGCGTCTGTATCAGGACCCGCCTCATCAGTAAAATTCCAGTCCTCAAATGAGCAGGTACAGTAGTGGAGTGTTGCCGTCGGAAGGTGAAGGATTCGCTAAGTTCTGCTGAGAGCTCTGGGGTCATTGATGGAGAGGAATATTCAGAATCGGAGCAGACAGTGTGTGAGATTTTTCAAGCATTTCTAGATGAACTGCACATGATTGTGAAGAGACTTCTGAGCCCATCTCTGCTATGGGGGTCATTGTGTCTTTGATCATTACAATTAAGTCTATGTTCATGCGAAGTGCAGCTAACTACGAGGAACATCAGACATGGCAGATTACTGAGTGCATATTGATTCTGTCCAATGGCCAGCAATGTCAGTCCCTCTAATCCGTAGGATGGATGATAGCCTCACCATCTTTTTAATAACCTCACTGAAGTGCAGCAAGTTTTTTCTAGCTCTAGTCTGACATACCAAATCCATTCCTGCACAAATACAGGTGGAGCTTTCAAAGTTTGGGCTAACAGGGCCCTGAGAAGAATTGACCATGGACAATTCAACACTTAGACCAAATGAATGAACAGCCAGCTTCTGGTTCTGCTGAAGTTATAAGAGTTCAACTACAGAGGAGTACTGGGAACAAAAAGAGTAGAATATGCAGTTTTTAGAAAAATTTTCATGGGTTGTGGATGTCACGGTCGAGGACAGCATTTGTTGCTCATTCCTAATTGCCCTGCTATGCCATTTCATAGACCAATTCATATTCAATCCTTGTCTGAGGAAGGATGTTCTCGCTATGGAGGGAGTGCAACAAAAGGTTACCAGATTGATTGCTGGGATTGACAGGACCGATGTATGAAGAGGGACTGAGTCAATCAGGTCTATATTCACAATAGTTTATAAGAATAAAAGGGTATCATGAAGAAACCTATGAAATTCTAAGAGAACGACACAGGATAAAAATAGAAAGGATGTTTTGGGGAGTACAGAACAAGGGACCACATTCTAAGGATATGGGATAAGCCATTGAGGACTGGAATGAGGAGTAACTTCTTCACCCAGAGGGTGGTAATTTCTGGAATTCTTTGCCACAGAAAACAGTTGAAGCAAAACATTAAATATTTTCTAGAAGGTGATCGATATAGGTCTCAGGGATCGTAGGTTATTGGGAGAAAGTGGGAACAGGGTACTGAGTGGGATGATCAACCATGATCATATTGAATGTGGAGCAGGAATGAAGGGTTGAATAGCCTGTTCCTGCACCAATTTTCTATGCGTCTATTTTCTATGTTACTATAACACACTGATTAGCATTCAAGTAAGTAATACTACCGTAAATTGTCACTTTTACATTCAGTCTTTTTGAATTAGAAACTTTATTTAAAAGTTCTATTTTCCTGTCCTCCCTTTTGGTCCCAGTCACTTGCTAAGTGACATTCAATTTTGAGGAAGATATGACAAGAGTTGGAATTAATCAGTTGGAATTAGTGAGCGGCTGGATAGTTGTTCAGAGTGCTGCTTTGTGATAGGGGCTCGGCTAGGATTTTCAGCTGGGTTTTATTTTGTACTGAATGTCTGGAGAGATTTAGATTAAGTGGAATAGGCCAGAGTCAGGTTGTTTTAGTATCCTTGGCAACTGGGAGAGAGGCTCTGAGCACATTGCAACATCAGGTTTTCTGCTTTCTCGTTCTACTTCTTCTGTTTCTCCTTCAGAAAACATTGGATGCTCATCGCTGTTCTCCTCCTACAACTTCACAGCTCTTTATCTCGTTATCTTGAGCAATATAAAGTATGCCAGCATCATTCTGACACTCCTGATGCATGTGAAATGTACAAGTAACCCCATGCCTATTCAGGCACCTAAGCGGCAGCTTCATCTTTCTGATTGCTTGCTCAGGATCAACTTTTGTGGTTATTTCGTTTTAGTTACAACTTATGAGAGCATTGGTCTCCTCACAGGCATCATCAACTCTGTCCTTAAAGAGTGACCCATGGCTCAAAAGAACCATCTGCTGAGTGAACATTGCGATGAAAGTATCTGCAGGGAATTTGACTGGTGTCGAATGAAAGCAGCATGATAGCTTCCCGAGAGATAATTCTGACATTTCTGATGAAGGGTCTAGGCCCGAAACATCAAGCTTTCCTGCTCCTATGATGCTACTTGGCCTGCTGTGTTCATCCAGCCCCACACCTTGTTATCCATGATAGCTTCCTGGTTACCTTGCATGATAATTTGATAACCTTTTGGTTACATAGCAGCTAAACGTGAATGGATTAGAATCCCTTTACTGGTTGATCGAGGGACTTCTGGAAGTGGTTGAGAAAAAGAATGCTACTGTTCCTGCTGGAGGCCCTTATTTATTGATGGCGTTCTAGCTCCAGCTATTCTGTTTCACACCAGGTGGAATTGCATAAGCATTTCCGATGCTGCTGTGAAGGCGGACATGTCTGTCCAAGGTAGCAGAAATAACTCTTAATGCCATGAAAGTCACCTCCTAAACCATGAAAGCACGCTCAAAAGAAACCTTGGGAGCAAATATCATTCACTTAGGCAAACAAACAAATGTCATAATTCAATATGTAAAAGCTTTCCAGCCTGTCAATGATTCAGTCCCATCACTCTCTGCTGTCCTCTTGCCTTATTCAACTTAGTGAGTTCCAGAGAGCTCAAGAAAGCCGTGCGCTGGCAGTTAATTGTATTCAACCACAATCTGTAACTTCATAGACCGGCGTATTCTCCATTCTACTCCTACCACAAGCGAAGAGACCAACCTTAGTTCAATGATAGGTTCAAGAGAGTTGTGGGTGATATGAGGTGCTAACCTGTGAAGTTGCACTTGCAAAAAAGAAGCAGAAGCAGCACACAATAGTCAGAGCTAAGCAATGCCATAATAAATGGATCAGATCTAAGCACTGCAGTCTTTCCACACACAGTCATAAATTATGATGGACAATTGAAAAGCTCAATAATGGGGGAGCCCAGAACAACTGTGAAAAAGACAAGACTGAAGCACTTCCAGCCATTTCAGCCAGAAATGCTGAGCGGATGATCCACCTAGATCGATATCTGCGGTCCTCAGCATCACAGATGTTGGTCTTCAACCAATTTGATTCATTCCACATGATATCAAGAAATGGTCGAAGGCTTTGGGTCCTAACAACATTTCAGGAATAGTACTGAAGACAGACACTGAAACAGTCTATTTTCACATGTGGCAAGATCTGGACAATATTCTCTTTTGGGTTGGGAAGTGGCAAGTAACATTTGCCCGACACAAATGCCAGGCAATGACTGTCTTCCACAAGTGAGAACCCAGCCCTCTTCCCTTTACATTCAATGGTATTAGCCTCACTGAATCCTCCACAATTAGTAACCTGTGGATTAGTATTGACTGGAAATGGAACCAGACCAGCCATATACTGTGGCTACAAAAACAGGTCATAATTGAGAATCCTAAGGCGAGTTAACTCACATCCTGTCTTCCAAAATCCTGTCCCACAATCGAGATGGCCATGTCAGAAGTGTAATAGAATATTCCCCATTGGTGTGAATGAGTACATCTCCAACAATACCCAAGGAGCTTGACGCCATCCAGGACAAAGTAGCCAAATTTATTGGTATTGTGTCCACCATCTTCAACATTCACCTCCTCCATTGCAACTGACCAATGGTTGCAGTGTGCACCATTTACGAAATGTACTGCAACAACTCACTAATGCTCTTTTGATAGCACCACCCAAGCTTGCAACCTCTATCTCCTCGTAGGACAAGGACAACAAGCTCATTGGAACATCCCTAACTTGAGATCCCCTCCAAGCCACACACCATTTTGACTTGTCACTGGGTCAAAATCCTGGACCTGTCTCCTAAACAGCATATGGGTGTACCTATCCACAGTAGACTGCAGTGGTTCAAGAAGGCAGCTTGCCACCACCTTCTCCAGGGCAACGAGGATGGGCAGTAAATGATGGCTCAGCCAACGCCCCCTACATCCTGTGAAAGAATGTAAGGAATTAAAAAATGACAGAATGGTGGTTAAAATACATTCAATTTCTTATTAGCATGTAGAGTATATATAAAAATAGCTGACTCTTCTGTCTCATGATTTCCAACATGCCACCAAGAACACTTGAGTGAGATGCAGAAGACAACAGGTTTCTACCAGCTTTCTTACACACCAGCACATTTTGTTCTTTGAACCTGCTGACTACTTCAATGCCTGCCCATCGCGGCAGATTAAAACTTCTGCCAGTGTGTCACTCAATCACTGTTTTTCTGTGAAATACGACACAAGGATTGCATGATCAGGTACTTAGCAGATCAATGTGCATTTTGCAACCTCTTCAAAATAATGTTATTTGGAAAACATTATGTGGCATTCATTTGCTGTATTCCTCCTCATGAAGCAGAAAATAATTACAATGCTGAAAATGGATTGTGCATTAATTAACTTATGGTACACTTTTGATAGAGAAAGGTTGAGTTACTTTTTATTCCATTTTAGCGTCAGAATAATGAGTTTGATGTTCACTGGGAGATTATTTTGAGTTGTACAATTGACCTCAGTGCTTCTAGGCTAAAGTGGTAATGAAACAAAATAAACTGGATTGTTGTTCATGATGATTGCCCTCCAATGACCTATCTGGTAAGTGGAAATTTGGGCATCAGAGGATAACAGGAGAAGCCTTGACAGTAATCCACTCCATGAAAAATAGCCCTATGACACATAAAATGAATGGCCAATTTAGCAAAGAGCCAGAGATCTTCTAGTATTTGTGAAGCTGCAGTCATTCAAGGCCATAGTTCAGTTACAAAGGGATAAGTGAAACTGAGGTTGGAAAATATCTCTGTTTTGTTTACCCACTCTCACTGCCTCCAAGACCAGGATTACTTTTAATTTCAGTGATGCAGTAGGGACAATGTCATAGGTCTTCGCTTTGAGATTTTAAGAAAATGGAATCCAGGAAATAATCTGGAAATTACCTGGGAATCTTGAGAAGGCACCAAGGATCATAGCCGCCAGCTGGATAAGGCTTTAAAAGTGTGTTAGTTATCTACTTAAGTACATCATTGGTCATGGGAAGGGAAGGCCATCCATAATTTGTTTGGGATGCATTGGTGACAGGGCCCTCATCAAATTAAAAGCCCCACCACCAACACCATCAGCACCAGCAACATCATTATCACTATCATCAATAACAATACTCAACCAACATCACCACAATCGCCAGCACCAACATGACTACCTTCGCCATCATCACCGCCATCATCTACACCACCAACACAATCACCACCACCACCATCATCATCACCACCAACACCCACCATCAACACCACCATCAACAACACCCTCCACCATCAACACCACCATCACCAACACCATCACCAACACCACCATCA
>JAHRHZ010000013.1:46576163-46598910 GCA_024137785.1 Ginglymostoma cirratum
ACCATCAACACCACCATCACCAACACCACCATCACCAACACCCACCATCACCAACACCATCACCAACACCCACCATCACCAACACCCACCATCACCAACACCACCATCAACACCACCATCACCAACACCCACCATCATCAACACCCACCATCATCACCACCAATATCATCACCAACCAAACCATCTTCACCAATAACACCACCGCCGCCACCAACAGCACGATAACCACTATCAGAAGATCTGATAGCTGTAGCCATTCGTTACTTTCAAATTTTCCGAGGTGCCCCCATTTTGTCCTCAAATTGCTCCAGTAGTGCCAGTCTCTCTCAGCAGGACTGCTGACCACCCAGCATTTCAAACTCTCTGATTGATCCTTCACTTCACGAACTTGACAGTGAACGCAAACGTGACTACGCCATTGAGACCTTCCATCAGTTTATAATGCTGTATGGCCAATTAATACCAAAAAGGTTGAGAGCTGTTTGGACGTGCTTACATTAAAAAACATATTGTTGGTAAGATTCCAAGATGTCTCTTGGGAAATTAATATTATTAAATAAGTAAAAAGAAAAAGGATGCAACTGAAGAGAATTTGAATCTGACACCAAATATGAAATGAGCTAAATGCTTTTAATGTGTACCACCATGTTTTTCACACAATGTCTGTGACCAATAGACATACAGAGAAATAAACAAATTACCCTATTTACCTTTTGGGTGGTTACATAAGCCCAAACAAGCCTTTTGATCTGGATTCTGAACCAGTGGCGGAGGAAACCTCAGGATCATTGTGGGGCTCTTGTCATGTACACTGTTCCAGATCATTAATTAGACATAGCAATGTTTTTGTGAATAAGGCCCATAGTAATGGGATAGATCCTACAAAGCTTCTAGATCATTAATATATTTACAGTTATGGATGTAACTGATCATCTTAGTTTCATTATCTTTTTTCTTACTTTGAAACAATCTTGGCTGTCCTCTTACAATACAGCTGCAGAAAGAAATCAACTGACGTGAATCACACATCTTGCATTTTCAGTGGATGCTAAATGGTACAGTCAACCTGAATGAAACATTCTAAACTCCAAACTATTCTGGCAATGAATAATTGAATCATTTCATAAGTGCCAGCTACTGTACAAATCTACGAGCCTTTTGCAGGTTTGCAAAATCATGAATTATTCAAGATTAACCTAACTCCTAATTCTACATAAATGTATACATCAGTAAGGTATCTTACAAGGTAGATGATCTGTTCCTGTTTCCAAGGAAATCTTGTGGTGTAAAATGAATAGTCAGTGAGATGTGGTAATTCATAAATTGTAACACTCAGAAGTGTATGTCAATAGCAATTCGTGATCAGAGAGCCACAAGGAACCTCTTCCAGACATTACGAAGGACCACTGGACACAATGCCTTCTCCTACTTTACAGGTAACGCCAGTATATGACCATCTCCATGGTGAAATTCACAAGCCAGTTCCTTAAGGAATCTAGCTGCGAGTAACTCATCTCCTCACTCCCCCAAAGCCTTTCCGCTGTCTACAATCGTGGGCCAAAGGGCCTGTACTGTGCTGTACTGTTCTGTGTTCTTAAAGCACAAATTAAGTGTATGATGAAATGCTGTCCACTTGCCTGGAAAACAACAATCAGCATGTTCCCCTTCAAGCCTCACACCATCCTGAATTGTAACTGTTTTGCTGTTCCCTCACTGTTCTGAATTCTAGTCACCACATCTGCTTGTTGAATTGAAGTATGATCTGACATTATCCTCCAGGAATGTGCTGCAGACCAACATATGCAAAACTGTGCCAAGTGAATCTCTTGATGTGTTATAACCGCTCATTTGTGTAATCTAAAGAGCACGCAGAAGAAAATCTGGATTCTTTAGGAAAATTAAATGAAAAATATGAATGAAATACTGAAAAACTGCAGCAGAAACAGGAAATACTGTAAGTACTCAATATGTCCCCCAGCATCTGAGGAGAGAGATACTAAGTTAATGAGCCTAATCTATCTATGGAGGCAGAACTAGGCACGGGATTGCAGAAATGGGAGGGTTCACGTTGCATATTGAGCTAATACCCCAGGGCTGTCCTCCAGCCTCCAGGCAAGTTTCCCAGGGGTGGGCTGCTTTTGGAATCAGGCTAATTAGCACAATTAAAGCCCTACTTATTGGCAAAATTTAAATCTTCCGGCTTTTTTCTCGTCAAAAAACTGAAAAAAATTGCAGATGCTGGAAATCTGAAACAAAAACAGAAATCAGCAGATCTGGCAGCATTTGTGGAGAGAAAGCCGAGTTAACATTTCAAGTTGAGTGACCCTTCTTCAGGACAGTTGCAAAAATATACTTTATTCATGAAAAATCTTTACATACATATACAGTTACTGAATCAATCCTGTACAGTCTTTGTACATGAAACAAACATTGGAAATTTGGGATTCCCTGTAGTTGTGAGAAAAAAAGCCCAAAGCATTCCTTACTTCTACAGGACAATATTCGCATAAGAATGGATCATCCTATACAATATACAGTTATTGGAGCATTCCTCTACAACCTTTACATGTGAAGAAACCAAACATTGGAAATTTGGCATTCCCTGCAGTTGTAAAACAAACCAGGGCATTTCTTTCTTATACAGAATAATATTTACTGACAAATGAGGCACCAGGAGGGTCCGATAACTGAATGGACCCCTGTTGCACTTTTGCAGAAACACCTTAGAAGGTAGTCTTTCACCACTGTGTCTTGACAGCACCTGCCAAATGCGTCCCTCAGCACTGACAGACCTGCTGAGATTTCCCAGCAATTTGAGTTTTTGTTTCAGCCTTTTGCTGGTGATGGACTGAACGCTGGGGTCAGCAGCAGTATGGAGGTGACCTGTCAGCAGGATGTCAAAGCGCCTTGATGTCGCCTCTGATTGGCCCAATTGCTCCTCAACACTTATGGCGCTAACAACTGTGGAGTTTCTTTAATTTAAAACAGAAGGCATGCTTCTGAGAGCATCTCCATTTTGAGGTGTGCTTGAGTCCTCTGATTGGACCTCCCACCCTAAATAACAATTAAAATGAAAATGACCAATTAGGTGCCTGCGTCACACAAAATTGAATGTGATCCTGACCCCACAGGAATAATGACCTCTCATTAGACCACTTGGTTTGTTATTAGACTGAGAATGGACTGTCTAGCCTCAAATAATGCTGATCTGGCTAATGTTGATCTCGCCTAGGCGCATGCCCTGTGCAATGTAACCTGTATGCCTCTGATCTGTACATCCTTGCTTACTATGATCTGTCTATATTGCTCGTAAACAAAGCTTTTCACTGTACTTCGGTACTCGTGACAATAAATCAAACAATCAAACTATCTTTCAGGCCAAGATAAAGCATTTGTACTTACAGATCAGGGCAGTGATAGATGCAGGTATAATCGCTACTCAGTTCTTGGTCAGTGCTACTTAAAGGTAGATAAAAACCAAACAGCTGCTGTCATGTCTTCTTTCATGCTGTCATCTCTTCTTTCAGAGACAGTGAGGGAGTTTTGGTTCTCAAGAGAGGTTGAACGACTGGTTAAGAGGAAGAAGGATGCTTGTATAAAGTTTAGGAAACAGGGATCGGAAAAGGCTCTAGAGGGATACAAGTTAGCCAGGAAGGAGCTGAAGAAAGGGCTTAGGAGAGCTATAAGGGGGCATAAGAAAACCTTGGCAGATAGGATCAAGGAAAACTCCAAGGCTTATTACACGCAGGTGAGGAATAAGAGAATGACCAGAGAAAGAGTAGGGCCGATCAAGGATTGTAAAGGGAATTTGTGCACAAAGCCTAAAGAGATAGGAGAGGTCCTTAATGAATACTTTCCTTTGGTATTCACAACTGAGAGGGACCTAGTTGTAGAGGATGACAGTGTGAAACAGGCTTGTAGACTAGAGGAGGTGGATGTTAATAAGGAAGATGTACTAGGAATTTTGAGGAAGTTGAAGATAGATAAGTCTCCCGGGCCTGATGGGATTTATCCAAGGATTCTATGGAAAGTGAGGGAAGAGATCGCAGGGCCTTTGTTGATGATCTTTTCGTCCTCACTGTCCACGGGTATAGTGCCAGAAGATTGGAGAGAGGCAAACGTCATTCCCTTGTTCGAAAAAGGGAATAGGGATAACCCCGGAAATTACAGGCCAGTTAGTCTTACGTCAGTGGTGGGCAAATTATTGGAAAGGGCTCTGAGAGATAGGATTTATGATCACTTGGATAGGCACAGTTTGATTTGTGATGGTCAGCATGGATTTGTGAGGGGTAGATCATACATTATTGAATTCTTTGAAGAGGTGACCAAACACATGGATGAAGGTAGAGCAATGGATTTGGTATACATGGATTTAAGTAAGGCGTTTGATAAGGTTCCCCATGGTAGGCTCACGCAGAAAGTAAGGAGGCATGGGATAGGGGGAAATGTAGCAGATTGGATTCAGAATTGGCTGACCCTTAGAAGACAAAGGGTGATAGTGGACGGAAAATATTCAAGACGGTGCTCAGTTACGAGTGGTGTACCACAAGGATTCGTTCTGGGTCCTCTTCTATCTGTGATTTTTGTAAATGATTAGTAAGTTCGCGAAAGATTCGAAGGTGGGTCGAATTGTGGATAGTGCGGAGGGCTGTTCTAAGTTACATAGGGACATTGATAGGATGCAGAGCTGGGCTGAGAAGTGGCAGATGAAGTTTAACCCTGAAAAGTGTGACGTGATTCATTTTGGAAGGAAAAGCTTGAAAGCAGAATACGGGGTTAACAGAAAGATTCTTGGCAGTGTGGAGGAGCAGAGGGATCTTGGGGTTCATGTTCACAGTTCCCTGAAAGCTGCAACCCAGGTGGATAGAGTTGTTAAGAAGGTGTATGGTGTGTTAGCTTTCATTAATAGAGGGATTGAGTTCAAGAGTCATGAAGTTATGCTCCAGCTATACAAAAGCCTGGTTCGGCCACATCTGGAGTATTGTGTCCAGTTCTGGTCGCCTCATTACAGGAAAGATGTGGAAGTGTTGGAAAAGGTGCAGAGGAGATTTACCAGGATGTTGCCTGGAAAGGAGGGAAGGTCTTACGAGGAAAGGTTGAGAGCGCTAGGGCTTTTCTGTTTAGAATGACGAAGGATGAGAGGTGACTTGATAGAGGTGTACAAAATGATCAGAGGTATAGATAGAGTGGACAGCCAGAGACTTTTTTCCTATGGTGGAGTTAACTATTATGAGGGGGCATAGTTTTAAAGTGAGTGGAGGTAGATATAGAGGAGATGTCAGAGGTAGGTTCTTTACTCAGAGAGTGGTAGGGGCGTGGAATGCTTTGCCGGAGAGGGTCGTGGAGTCAGCCTCATTAGGGGCATTTAAGTGGCTATTAGATAGGCATATAGATGATAGTATAAGGTAGGGGTGGAGGTTAGATAGACTTTAGGATTAGGGTAAAAGCTCGGCACAACATCGTGGGCCAAAGGGCCTGTACTGTGCTGTACTGTTCTATGTTCTATGTTCTATGTTTTTGTCTCTTGCACCACATGGCTCACGTTTGATATGTTTTTTGTGAAGACCCTATCATTTTATAATCTGTATTTTTGATTGTGAACTAGCAAGGACAGTTTTAAAACCAAAGGACTGTTAAAGGAATTGCTTCACTTCTGAAAACAAATTATTGAACGCATCCTGTGTAGTCTTTACAACTCCTGCTTTGTTCAAGCAGTGTGGGCAGAGATGTTTGTAGATGGCATGCCACCATTGTATGTGTGCAGAATGTGATTTGACCGGCAGCTAGTAGGTGATTAGGTTACGTAGTCGTGACTAGTCATGGATGCAGAGTTCATCAGCCTGATGACAACTCTGTGATTGGTTCCTGGGTAGCAGAACAGTTTGTGGAGGGGAACAATTCATTGAGAAGCCTTCAGACTACTGGAAGGACAGCTAGTGTGTGTTTCTCCCTCATGCAGTAAAAAACATCCTGAAACCTAGTTATTTTCTCTCACCAGTTGTTGGAAGCCATTGCTTTTAATCAGTAACTAAAAGATTTTGTAGTTATTGTGTCAATCATTCTATTCTTTCTGCGAAGAATTGGAAAAACATGGAGAAAAGAGATTGAAGAACAGAAAGTCCTGGTAAGTAAAAGGATCATCTCTGTGACCCCTGTGGACTGGTACTATTGAACTTCTTTTCCCAACTTTCCCCCCACCCATAGAGCCAAAAGTTTTTGTTTTTCTGTGTCTATCTACATGTGTGTGTAGGGGTTTTAGAATGGAGGTTAGAGTCTTAACTAGTGGAACCAGATGTGAGTACTTACAAATAAAAACAAGAACTGGAGATTTTGTGCTGGAGACCTGAAACAAAAGCAGAAATAGATGCAGAATACAGCAGATCTGGCAGCAGCTGTGGGGAGAAAGTAAAGTTAACATTAAATAAAGCTAATTCTGATAGAGTTCTGATGAAGAGTCACTGGATTTGAAATGTTAACTGTTTTCTCCCTGCAGACGCTATGAGATCTCCTGAGTTTCTCGAGCAATTTCTGTTTTTGCATTGACAGTTTAAAGCTGTTTATTTGTACTTGGAGCGTACTTATTATAATAAATAGGAGTTCCTGTTATGTACGGGAATCTGTTCAGTGTTTTCTATTAACTTGATTTTATCAAACAGGTCAATTTGGGACTTTATATACTTCAATTAAATTGTTAACTTACGTGGCAGCCCAGGAGTGATTGGGAATCAGTGCACTTTCCCAAGTAGGTTCTAATACTTTGAATAATCTACAAAAACATGTTTGAAATAACTTTCTTTCTTTGGTGCTGCTGTATTTTGTAGATGCTGTTTCTGTAGGTTCTACTGCTGCTACCTAATTAGTACTCGTCAATATTTCTAAAGGCTGAACTTAAGATTGCACATTCATGAGTTGCAATTCATGGTAAAGGTCCGTTTATTATATTGTGGGATTCTGATTTTGCCAATGTTCTACAAATTGTAAAACAAAACATTCTTGTGGTTACATATCTGAGATAATGATAATAGAATGAGTGTCATATTTTCAGTGGGAGATTGAATTTTCATGAGTAAACACCTTTGACAACTTTGGTCATCTTGTGAGAGAAGAGGATCAAGATTAGGAATTGTCAACACTGGGAAATCAAACAATTTCCACTTTTTGACATGAAATTATATATCAAACACTCTCTGCTACAGAATATTGAATGGAAAGCATTTTACTCAGAATCTAGAAATATGGGGCAAGGATTCAGTTGTAATGAGATTTACAAATCCATTGCAGCCATGTGGGTAAACACTCAGCGGGATAGGAAAGGGGACAGGGAGTTCAATGGTAAGGCATCAGTGAATTTATGCAGGTACCAGTATTTACAAAATAAAATTAAGTATTCTTTATTTGAATATTTGAAGCATCACAATAAGACACAGAGCTGGATTTTCTGGGGCAAACATATTTCCAAACCCACAACCAAAAAATCCGGCCCAACCAAAATTCAACTGCCCTGAGATATTATTATCCTGAGGAAGGTATAATTGATTTTGAATGAGAAGTCTACTCCAAATTGGAAAATGGACTTACCCAGAGAGCTGCCTGTCAATATATACCCAACAGCAGAGTAGGCCACTCAGCTCAAGTGCACACATTCGATTACAGTGCTCCTCCTGTTACCTCAGAAGAGGTGGAGGTCATCAAGCCAGATGACTAAAGAGCCAGATCTCTGTGAGGGCTAATGCATGTCTTGACTGAGATTAGGTTAAGATTGCCAGCGTTTTAATCACTATTTGACCTCTTTTGTTGAGCTCATGGAGAGACGGGTCATGTGACAACAATAGATTGTACAATGGATTGAAAGTTCCCGAAGATATTTTTTTCATGCTGGGTCAACTTTCATGTGGGCAATATTCAATTATTTGGCAATGACAACAATAAGGACAGGGAATACTCACAGGTTAAATTTCAGCTAATTATTCCATGGCTGTTTCAGACTTCATTTTGGACCACCTTCTATTTCTTGCAGCATCAAGATGGCAGCAAAAATGCATCTTTTATTGGTCCCAAAATGGGATGGATCCAACTCAACATCCAACTTCATTCCCACTGCCGTATTCACTTTTGTGCTAAGCATGAGGTGGTTGGCATGACTCTTGCCCTTACGCATCTGTCCACCATTGTTGGCAGAACTATTGGTTAGGAAGTAAGATTCTTGGGTAATGTACTGACTACTGATTTCACATCAATTATGGGGAATTCAGACTAAGTGGATGTACAGTTTATAATTTTCCAAAATTCCCTTAATTCTCAAACAATCCAGTGGATTTCAAGTTTGCAAATATAATTCCTCTAGCCAAGATGGAAAGAGAGCAAGTAGAAACAGGGAACTGTGGGCCAAGATAACAAGCATGGGGCTGGATGAACACAGCAGGTCAAGCAGCATCATAGGAGCAGGAAAACTTGACGTTTCGGGCCTAAACCCTTCATTATCTCCGAACTGTGGGCCAGTTGTTTTAACATCAGTCATTGGGAAAATGGTGGAATCTATTATATGAAGTCTCAACAAGGCAATAAGAAATTCATTGTTCAATCAGAGTTATCATAGTTTTGCAAGAGGAAATTTGTCTTTGACAAATTAATTAGAGTTTATTGACAATGTAAGTTGTATGGTAGGTAAAAAGGATATAGTTGTAGTATGCAACAAAAACAAAGTTGCTGGAAAAGATCAGCAGGTCTGGTAGCGTCTGTGAAGGTAAAAACAGAGTTAACGTTTCGGGTCCAGTGACCTTTCTTCAGTTTTGCATGCATTTCTATAAAGATTGACACTGGGGCTTCAGCTGTTAAATATCTCATGAATGACTTCATCAAAGAGACAGAAAGTAATGCATCTAAATTGGTAGGGGATATAAAACTATATGGAAATGTAAGCAATGAAGAAGATACAAAAAGCCAGCAAATAGATGTAAACAGGTAAGCATGTGGGGACAAGATAGCAGGTGGATTATAATGTGAGAAATGTGAGTTTTAAGAATTTCCACTTTCGTAATAACCAAAAAGCAGAATATTTTAGGAAATTACTGAAACTTGGAAATTTTGATGTTCAATGGGTCTTGTAGTAGAAACACAGAACATTGGCATGTAGGGACAACAAGCAATTACAAATATGAATGGCATGTTGCCCTTTACTGCAATGAGGTTACAGTAAAAGAATAAACTAAGTCTAGTGAGAATTGGAAGGGATTTTGATGAGACCACATCTTAAATACAGTACATAGTTCTGATTTCCATATTTAAGGAAGGATATACCTGCATTGGAAGCAATTAACTTGATTACTGGGATTAATTAGTTGTCTTATAATGCTAGGCTGAGAGATTTAGGTCTATTCTGTCTGGAGTTCATATATTGAAAGATGATCTCATTCCAACGAACACGTTTCTGAAAGGGTTTAGCAGGGAATACGCAGAGGTTGATTCTATTGGCTGAACAGTATAAAACTAGACAATACAGTCTCAGAATTAAAGCCCAGTCATTTAAGACTGAAATGAGAAATGTCTTCACTCATAGGGTTGTGAATCTTTGGAATGCTTTGGAATCCCATAGTTTGTTCTAGACCAAGAAGGTTAAAATAGAAATTGCTAGAACTTGGAAGGACAATGTGCTTATATATTTGGATGTAACATTTCATCAGAACTATGTAAGTTGCTAAAGTCCAACTGATTCACTCATGCACTTTAAGTAACATTAGGTCACATTGTATAATGCTGTCTGAACTAGCCTAACCATCTATTTAGCTGTAAAAATAATTGTTGATTGGGAGAAATGCCTATCCGTGTCTTCCCAGGGAAGCTGGGAATGGGTGATAATTTAGCCTTGCAGTGTTGCAGCCTTGCCCATATCCTGCAAGAAAAGAATATATATTTCTAAATATCTTTAAAAAACATTTGTCCAAAATTATGTAATCCAAATTTAGCTGTTCAGTTTCTTGACTTTGTTCACTATCATCTTCACTTATCATTTATTGGAACAATTTGATTTGCACTTAATTATGTACACCAGAACAGTCTTTAAAGCTGATATTCCCAATCATATATACTCATAGCCAGTAGTAATTGTGACCATAGCTGACTTTGCTGGAGTTTCCAAGCTTACATTTGTCTTGTTTAATATAAAAATATAGACTACCTACAGCTCCTAGGAATTGCATTGGCAGATTTCTTTGTCAAAACATCATAGCCAATATGACTGATAGTGAACAAATTCAGCATTTCTGAGACCACCCTTGGAAATTTGAGACAGTTACAGAATGTTGAGAAGGAATGATCATCTAAACATGCTCGGATTCTGACTTGCTTCACTAACCCCAAGGTGATATGATGTTCAAAGCAGTTTAGAATTTGTCCTTTGGTCATATGGGATTTGCATTAAATATCTTTCACATTTGGTGTAGATAATGTTATCGTGTTTCAGTTGGGGAAGCTTTTCTCCTTAGAAAGTCTTTGAAAAGCAATGTTTCGATTGTTAATATTTTAAACGCATGATACCAAGTAGAATAAACTAGCACTGTACCTGCCTTGATTTATAATGTAACCAATTTTGAAAAGAATATTACGCAACATTAAATCTACCTTCTTTTTAGCTCTTTGTATAATTCCTTGTCATTCAAATTTTGATTGCAATACAAACAAATTGCACAGTGCAGAAATATGACAGTAGGAAGCTTTAATATCAATTCACTCAGTTATAAGCTGTAAATCCCATTCTGCAGACCTTCATAAAGTGCTCTCTATGTTCAGTTCTGTAACTCATATAAAATGAGCTTTGTTTGGCCACGTTTCAAATGCTGATTCCGTTTTAGGTTTCACCATGTGAGAAGTGCCGCTGTGAGCCCAATGGAGAAGTGCACTGTTCCGTAGCAGAATGTGCTCAGGTTGACTGTGTGGATCCAGTATATGAACCTGATCAGTGCTGCCCTATCTGCAAAGATGGTATGTGCTTGCTAAAAATAACCTATTCTGTTTTTATCTTTTCTGAAATGCGTGACTGCTAATTTACACATCAAATGTTTTATGTAAACCAGTTGTAAATGAGTAATATATTTCATAGTAGTTATTATTGTTCTACAATACATTTTGTCATCTTGTGATAATATTACTAATTTACTATAATACAGGCTGTCTCACAGGTTTATTCATATCATAGGACATCCGTCTCTCAGATGATCCAACACTTATATCGCAGCGCATAGAATGAATATGTTAGCATGCCAAATATGACTATTTTACCAAGTCATTTTACATGGAAGTTTCACAGGAACTACCTATCATGCAGATATCCACTTCAATAGGCAGAAGAACATTCAGCTGTCAAGCTAAATTCAGGCTAAATTTATTGAAGGAAGCAAAGTACAGCTGTAGAAGAACAAGGTTAAATCTGTGCATCACTGATGCTGTGACTTTAAGGACAAGCTGAACTGCCCAGAATTTTAAAAACTGTTTTAAGCATCTTTAATCTGAAACTTTTAATGAGGTCAATGTGGATCAATTTCTTTTCTCAACAACAAGTTGTGAGAATATGTATAAAACGTGGTTGAGCAGTTTCAAGGCCGAAGAGATTATGAGAGAGTTGCAGTGGGAGAGAGATTCCCTGAGGTTTGTCCGGAGGGAGGAGGGTAACTTCTTCAGGGTAGGCATCCTTAGAAGAGGCTTCGCAGTGGGCTTAAAATTGTATCAGAGATAAAAGGTACTGCAGATGCTGGAGAATCTGAGATAACAAGGTGTGGGGCTGGATGAGCACAGCAGGCCAAGCAGCATCATAGGAGCAGGAAAGCTTGACGTTTCGGGCCTAGACCCTTCATCAGAAATGATCCTTCCATTAAGCTGAAGCAAAAGAAGAACTATCAGCCATTTTTAAAAATATATTGTATTCACTTAACATCTTTCACAACCCTGCAATGCCTTAAAGCACTTTATAGCAAATAAAGTATTTTCTTTTACAGAGTGTGTAGTGATTGGAACGAGGTCAGCTAGGTGGATCGACTGCTCACTCAACGGGCTAGCTGTGTGCTAGTGGGGTCAGTGTCATGTACTTTGCAAGTGTAAATAAAGGATGACTTGGTGACAAGATACTGGTCTTTATGAAGTTATTTCAGTGGCGACAAGAGAAAACCATTCTTCTGAAGAGATTTGCTCGCAACAGTCATCTTTCATTTGGAGTAAACATTTCTGGTATCATGCTATTTGGGAAGTTTGACTCGTTCAATCCTGTATCGAAGACTGGACCCAATATGTGGAAAGAGTGCTTTGTTTCTTTCTTGGCAAATAACATTGGGGCGGACAAAAAGCAATGAGTATTTCTCCTTACTACATATGGACCCAGAGCTTTTTTGGATATTAGGAGCCTAACTTTCCCAGAGACACCAGATCTCAGAACCTTTCAAGAGTTGATGGATTTAACTAAGGAGTATTATGACCCCAATTTTGGTGCTGAAACCATGGGAATGGCCCTGTCTGCGTAAGAGGCATGGTCAACGCGAGGTCAGACCCTATGATGTATAAAGTTCGGGTAGGAGAGACGATCCTGAACAAGCCTGTGGTTCACATAAAAGCTGCAACCTAGCAAACAGGGCAAAAACAAAACATACCTGGCCCTTCAGAACATCTTGCAAGGCTGTTAGAACCTGTGGGTTCTTCCCCCTACCTAGCATCAAAGAAACCCCCTGAGGACAAGTTGGACATGGCAGATGTCTCATCCTCAATGCCATTACAGCCTGAAGAAGAAAATGAGTTTTGGCCAAGAACCATTGGGTGCAAGAGGCGGGCTACGGTCTAGTACATGCTGCCAGTATCCGAGGCAGATTTGGAAGAACCAGAAACAGTGTGAAAATGCCCCAGGAGAAGCTACAGGAAAAAGAATGAGTCTATGTCCCAGGACTTAGAGGGGGAGGGATGTAGTGATTGGAATGAGGTCAGTTAGGTGTACCTCACAGGATATGAATTCCCTAATTGTGGCTGTTAAGCTGGTCCAATCATGGAGCCCTGGCTGACAGATATTAAAAGGAGTGTCAGTGTTCTGCTTAGTCTAGGAGTTGGCTCTAAGGGAGCTGGGTCAGTGTCAAATACTATGCACATGTCAAAAAAGGATGACTTGTTGACGGCATATTGGCCTTCGCTGAGTTATTTCAGAGTGTAGTCATTTTTGCCGTGTTTCACAAATCTCTGAAATTTGATTAAAGTAGACTTTTTCCAGTTGATATGCTTTTATCCCATTTCCTTCTCAGCCTGCACATAGTCAATATGATTTACTTGCTCTTCCCTTGTGGATGGACAGCTGGATTTTGTTCTCTGGAAAGGATTTATTCAGTCAATGTTCAAACAAATCCTACTAAAATTTTGTAAGTAATATGGATCCTCCTTTAATAGTGGCTGCAATCTGAGATAATTTATTCCAATCTACCCTTAGCTAGTATTATATTTTCACTTTGTTCATGGCTCCTAAGGCAAATAATACAGGAAATCCAAGCAGCCAAATTTCTATCTTAAGCCATACATGGACCTAGTTATACTTCAAATGATTAGAAGATACAGAAATATTTATCTTATATTTAATATTTTATTCTTTTACAAATTCCATGTATTTCTCCATCAGAGCACAGTTTTAAAATTAATGAAGTGGTTGACCTGGGTTTTATTCTAATCTAATTCTTATTTTGTTTTGCCATCTAGAAGTATTAAATTGTTTAAAAATTCACCTCTGCCTAAATCTCAGTAATAATACACAAACAATTGATCAGATTAACACTGAGGTTAAATTTGACATGATCACTTTGGTTGTTATTTTAGGGATACATCATACCATTATTGAAGTAAGTTTAAAGGAAAACATTAATTGTCGTAGGTAGACTTTGCTGAAAGGAATGCTTATCACATCTCAGAAGTATATTTGTAAGCACCTACAAAGTAAACATGCTGTTTGGACTGGACTATCACATTTTTCAGCAGCAGTAACATGGATTAGGATAGATAAAAGATAAGCAGGTAAGCGAAACAGTTCTATTAGGGAATTCACTGTTGATTTGCGAATTTGCAAATTCTTCCACAATGGTGGCCAGACTGCATAAGTTAGCTAACCTTGTTGACCTGACAGTTGAGAGAAGCATTCATTGTCTTTTCTTTTGGTAATAGCCCGCACATTTCTGAATTTATTGAATTCAGTTTTCCAACTTGCTTTAGTGGGACGTGGACTAGCAACTTCCACATTTTTAGTCCAATACATTAAACATTGATATAACAAAGTTAACTGTACAACCTGTTCCATGTATCAGACATAATAGGAACCGCAGATGCTGGAGAATCCGAGATAACAAGGTGTGGAGCTGGATGAACACAGCAGGCCAAGCAGCATCAGCATCATAGGAGCAGGAAAGCGTGACGTTTCGGGCCTAGACCCTTCATCATTTTCTGAACAATGATGGAGTTTATTACGAGCCTATGGACATTGAGGTCAACTGTAACATCTCTAATGCAACAGCTATAACCAGTTAACTTAGTGAGGTCTGGAGACTGAACTGCAGAGATGGTGTCAGAGAATGGGGGTAGTGTTTTGCATAGTTAAGGTTTACGATTTAATGCTTTGAATGGGATGAAGTGTTGATCAGAAGATTAAGACTTTTGAGAATCTCATGGAATTCCAGACATACTATGGTGGGACCAAGTTGTACTGGCACTGGTCTAATTTCTAGCTCCCCTCATCCATACTCATAGTATGGATAAAGACATTGCATGTTATCAGCCTCAAAAGTCTTACATACTAAATACCAGTGTCTATGAAACACTATTGTTGGTACATATTTGTTTCATTGTCAGAGTGGTCACAGAGTCATACAGCACTGAAATAGACCCTTCGGTCCAACCAGTCCATGGTGAACATAACCCTAAACTAAACTAGCCCCACCTGCCTGCTCCTGGCCCATATCCCTCCAAACCTTTCCTATTCATGTGGTTATCCAAATATCTTTTAAACTTTGAAATTGTACATGTTCAATTTTATGATTATGCTGTGTAACCTGACAATGATATTATGTATTTTTACTGTCAAAGAGGTAGAATTTATGAAAAAAAAATTTATATAAAGTGTTTTGCAAATCCTATCTATCTCATGCTCTTGTGCTTCTAGATGGTAGTGGTCGTGGGTTTGGAAGGTGCTGTCTTAGAAGTCTTAGTGAATATCTATACTGTAGCTTGTAGCTATTACAATCTGCTATTAGTGAGTGTTGGTGGTGCAGCAAGTGAATGTCTTAGGATGTAGTGTCAGTGAAGCGGACTGATTTGTTCTGATAGTGTCAAACTTGGAACTCCTATCATCCAGGCAACTGGGGAGTATTCCATTAAACACCTGACTTATGTCTTGTAGCTAGTGGACAGCTTTGGAGAGTCAGGAGGTGAGTTACTCTCCACAGAATTCATAGCCTCTGACCTGCTCTTGTAGCCTCTGTATTTATATGACTTGTCCAGTTCAGTTTCTGGTCAATGGTCAAGATGTTGATAGTGGAGCATTCAGTGATAGCAATGCCTTGAATGTCAAGGGCAATGGCTTGATTTTATGTTTGAGATGGTCATTGCCTGGCATTTGTGTGGCATGAAAGTTACTTGCCTCTTGTCAGGTCAAGGCTGAATGTTGTCCAGATCTTGCTGCATTTCGACATGGACTGTGTCAGTATCTGAGGATTTGCAAATGCCGCTGAACATTGTGCAATTATTGGCAAATATCCCTACTTCTGATCTTATTGAGTGTCATTGATGAAGTAGCTGAAGGTAGGCCTAGTACAATACCCTGAGGAATTCCTGCTGAGATGCACTGGAGCTGAAATGACTGACCTCCAACAACTACATCTCTTCAGGTCTTCCAATTTCCAAATATTCAGACTGGACAAATCGTGAAAGATGCAGGTCATGACCTCTCACAAGCCCTAACCCACTGAAGGTTATACTTACAATAGGCAATTACCTTGTGTCTGGAACCGTTTGAAAAAGTCTCCAAATCTGATTTAGGGTCAGAGACCTCAGAAGGTTCCAACTCATTAACTTGGATAGTTGCTCAAGAAAGTTTAAAACCTGCTGTAGCTCCTGGGTAACTGTAAAATTGATACCCATGACTCAGCACTGACCTCTGACATGCCTCCTGTCATCATCAAGTGTCTGTCCAAATTCAAGACACAACCTGTCAAGCAACCCCCGATGTCCACATTGATTTGAGACCCCCTCATTCCCTCAAATTCAATTTAACAATAACATGACTAAATACCCCTCTCAGCCTGACCTGACATCTTCTCCAACTCATCTGACTAGCTCCCCCTTACCCGGACTCAACCCAAGTTCCCTGACTGCACAATCTCCTGCTCCTGTGAATCTTAACTGACGATGGTGATCTCAATCTGAGATCCCAACCTGACCCATCAACTCCGTCACTGATGAACCACCTTACCCACTTAATCATCTGCCACCCTACCGTCTCAGCTACCTGCCACTCAACTCACTTACTTGGCACTCTACCCTGCTCACCCACATGCCACCCCATACCCCCTTCACCCACTTGGCACCCTAACTCTTCCACCCACTAAACATCCACACTTACCTTCTCTCTGTAGCATTTCAGTGAGGTTTTGGGTTTGACTATTATTTAAACTTTATTTACTGAAAATGGCAGCAAATGCAATAAAAAGAGGGTGGGAGGAGTGATCTGTCCTCCCTCCCATGATGCTGCAAGGTTGAGTTGAATCGAAGCAATGTTATACTTTCCTGAAGTCTGTTTATTGGAAGTCAGGCCCAAAACTCTAGGCTGCTGACACATGGTAAGAAAGTAGATGCAAGAGCAACAATCAGCACTCAGAAAATTTGGGCCTGAGATCATTAATTTTGGTGCTCCCTACAAAGGACCAGCTCTATATTGAAAGACATGAAGAGACCCAAAGCAATATGGCCAGTATTTTGTTTGTCTCAGGCTGAACTGTTCCTGCTTTTCTGCCAGACTGTGAACCATGACCCACCCTTCCTAAGGATGGGACAGGACAGGAAGCCTTAGTATTTCTCAGTTAGGAACTTCCTATTGTTCAAACAATAACTATCACCTAAAAATACATAATTTCATTGTCAGGTTACACAGCATAATCATAAAATGGAACATGTACAATTTCAAAGTTTAAAAGATATTTGGATAACCACATGAATAGGAAAGGTTTGGAGGGATATGGGCCAGGAGCAGGCAGGTGGGGCTAGTTTAGTTTAGGATTATGTTCACCATGGACTGGTTGGACCGAAGGGTCTATTTCAGTGCTGTATGACTCTGTGACCACTCTGACAATGAAACAAATATGTACTAACAATAGCTTTTAATCAGTCACCCTCTGTTGGAAGCAATTACATGAAGGAAACCATGAATTATTTAGTTAGACGATTGGAATTCAGAATACAAATTATATAATTGAAAAAGAATTGACTAGCTTTTACCATGAACAGCTATTAATATTGTCTTAAATTGCCGTACAATTTTGTAACATCAATTATTATTGCACAATGCATTGCTATAATCCTTTTAAAAGAATTCAGTTCTAATAAGGAGTATTCAGAAATTGTGAAGATGTCAAACTAAAACCCTGCACTCCTGACATTCAGTCTGGTACGACTTGTATCCATGTTATTAATTTTTCAAAATTTCGTGTGAAGTTCTCTCCTGCTCCCATCAGGTACACATTTTGAATCAAGAAACAAGGAGTGCCTCTTCATAGATGTAGGCTTACACAAACTGGTGCTCTTATTTCAAGCTATAGTGACTGTACTGTTTTACGATGAAGGCAGCCTATTGTTGAAGCAGTGTATCAGATGGACATTTTTTTTTCACTTACAAGCCAAAGATTAATTGATGACAATAAGATTTTAAAATAATGAAAATGAAAAGCAATTGAAGCATATTCTTAGAGCATTTTAACAGAGTTCCAAAGGTATCTAGATAACCATCTGAGAATGATGGACAGAGAAAGACCAGTTGTTTAATTATATCCCCCATACGAAACAGACTCGATCCGCACATCTGGACCGATCTCCAGTGAGAGCTGATAAAATCAGAAAGAGAAAAAAAGACAATTATTGGAAAATAAATCTGATGGTACCATATTTATTTGATAATTTTCTTGTTTAATTATAAAATTAGGATAATGGTGTCGCTTTAATTGCTATGTTACGTTGCATTCTGTCAGGTAAACACTGTGGGCTGAATTTCCCCATATTTTGCCAAGTGTCAATTTCAGGGAGTTTCAGCAAGGGTTTCTCTCCAACAATTGCGGTGCCTTTTCAAACACAATCCTCTGCTAGCCGCCTCATTAACTATGGCCAGTCTCCCCGGAGCCACTCATATTGACTCGTGTGGTCACAGAGACAGAAGTACTCCCTGCTGCTGAGAACTTCCCGTTTCAATAACTGGACACATATTTAAACCCCAGCTGCATGCCAATTTAAATGCTGCAAGCCAGGCACTACTATTCCAGTGTTCCTTCACAGATGCTGCCAGACCTGCTGAGCTTTTCCAGCAACTTTGTTTTTGTTCCTGATTTATAGCATCCGCAGTTCTTTTGGTTTTTAGCTATTGTTCCAGTCGTGTTTTTCAACCACTTCAGGTTTTAGCAAAGGTTTGTAGGTCGGGCTATGGGTGAAGTTGCTGACTTGCTCGCCGAGCTGGCTTGTTTTCATTCAGGCGTTTCGTCACCATGGTCGGTAGGCATCATCAATGAGGCCTCCAATGAAGCAATGTTATTCTACTCCACTTGGAATTTATACTGTCTGGTCTGTTATAGTGAGCAGTGTCATTTCCGGTTTGGTTCTGTGTGGGTTTGCGTATGGGGTCCAATTCTGTATGTTTGTTGATTACATTATGAGTTGAGTTTGGCTTGAATTACTATAGTTATATTGTCCCAGTTAAACTGATGGCCTTCATTGTCCGGACATACAGAACAAAACTGGAAATGAAATTACTCGCCATAACAGACCGGACAGTATAATTTCCAAATGAAGTAGAACAACATCGCTTCATCGGAGGCCTCACTGGTGATGTTACCTAGCATGGTGACAAAACATCTGAAGGAAAACAAGCCAACTGTTTTTCAACTGCATTTGAAAAGAAACAGCTGAGCAAGGGAGGTTGGCACCCCAGTTTATGGACGTAGGCCTAGAGGTTCTGAGGTTAATGAGGTAGTGGGCAGGCGAGCTGTCCTCTTTCATCTGAACTACCAATGGAGACTGTGACACCAGATGCTGCCAGTGTAAACAGAAGTAGCCACTTGGGTCAGTCAGTTTCTACAATCAGAAGAACTATGCAGCAATGCTGTGAGAAAGTCAGTGACCTTTTGTAATCCACAAGGTAGTGCCGTCACCTTCACTGTACTACCTCAGATTCATTATAATTCTGCCATTACACACAGCCAGAACCAGAACCAAGGCCACCGATTAACTGTTCTTGTAATTCCATGCAGCACCTTCCTTCAGTTGCTCTCGCCCACCTCGTTCACCTAGACCACTAAGTCTCCCTGAACTCTGTGCTTACTTACCCCAGACACTTCACCACCTTTCCCATCCTTGCACCACCACGAGGAGCACTTCCAGCTACTTTCATTGCATTCAATCCCTCCATTTTTCTCTTTGCAGAAGAAAATATCCAGTAATAAGTCAAGAAGAGCAAGGATAGGTGGCAGGTTGGCAGACCTCTCTCACTACGAGAGCTCCTCACCCACTACGAAGAGCAAATCCTTGAAGTTGCAGGAGAGAATTGAGACTGCTCATGTGGGAATGTCAAGACTTCCATGTTGAGGCAACCAAGTAAGCCTCATTCTGGTGTGCTGTGTTGCTCTCCCGCTATGACCACTTTCAACGTATTCTTAGCATGCTCAGGTTTCTACCCCTATTGGCAACTAATTTCCTTTCTTGTGCAGGCACCAGTGACACCAACCAGTTTCTGACCTTAAGAGGCCGGCTTATCTGAGCATGAGTTCCTCCCCAACTGTGAAGAAGTCACAGATCTGTGATTAGATTAGATCCGGGAGCACGCTCTGTTGAACATATCCCTTGCATGCCTTCACTACTGGTCAAGGGAGAACCACCACAAGTCGCTGGCAAGCAGAGCACAGCCACAGACCAGGTACCTACTAAGCCCCAGGCAGGAGATGACCCCATGATGTTGGCTATTAATACATTTGTGCAGGTGCACAAACTGTCATGGGAACAGTAAGTAGGTGTGAGACACTCAATGCACTGGATCAAAGGTTTGAAGAGTGCATTGACATTATCAGTACAATGTTGACTGTGTGTATTTGGCTTTCTCCATTAACGGATTGGCAGGTGTCATTAGAAATCTAGTCACGTGATGAGGCATTGTTTGTCTCTGAGAAGCATCCTCAGTAGCCATAGATTTCAAAGCCCATTCAGCCTTTCCATTCATGAGTTCAGCTAAGAAGTATTACCTTTGTGAGTAAATTGCTGATTGACAGCTTGATGGGAATGCCTTGCAATAGATCCTTGTATCACTCATATTTCACTCTTATGACCATTTTGCATATGTAACTTGATGATCATTCATGACTGTCCTTTTCTGGAGCAAAGGTTCATTCTAGTAATGTGCCTTACAAGGGAGCACAGACACTTAATAATGGGCAATGGCCAATGTTCCTGTAATATCCAAAATCTGTCTCAAATTGCATTGTTCTAGTTGGAAATGCAATTATAAATGCTGTCTGAATGACTTTAGATGCTGTACTGATGTCTACTTAAGCATTACATGCTCATTTAGAAGTTTGTGTGAGACTGCAGATTCTGAAAGCTGACCAACGATGTGTAGTTAGGAAGAATCTGTGGCAGGGTGCCTCTCAAACTGAGAATGGCCATAGCAGACTTCTCCACACAGCTCACAGATACATGATCATGATCAAAGCCTCTCAAACTAACTTTCCTTATTGCCATACAATGTTAGAACCTCATCTGAATGAGTACAACTCTTACCCTAATTAGAACAGAACATTCTTGAATGTGGGAGCAGCTGATCTTGTAAAAGTCTTCGAACAGTTAATCATGGTAATTTTTATTGCACGCAGGAAGAAATAAGAAAGAACTCACAAAGAAGATGCATTTGCATTTGCAATAGACAGTAGCTGTTTGCCTTTGCAACAGTATTTTTTTTTAATTCAATCATGGGATGTGGGCATCGCTGGCAGGGTCAGCATTTATTGCCCATCCCTAGGTGCCCTTGAGGAAGTGGTAGTGGCCCGTTTTCTTGAACTGCCACAGTCTGTGAACTGAGGGTAGACCCCCAATTCCAATAGAGAGGCAGTTCCACAAGATTTTGACTCAACAACAATCATCTACATTCAGTCAGTGATGTCTTCACCCTACTCAAATCTCTTGGAAGTAGTTATCTGTTAAGTTGTATCTGGCTTGTGTCTTATGCTACATTGCTCCAACATGGCTAAAGTGATGTTCCTCATTGTTAGTCGCCTTATCTTCCCCTTCAGTAGATTGCTGCCTCTGTCCCAGCTGTTCAACATCCATTACATCCCCTCTTTGCCTGTTTCGCTTGCGTGTAGCACAGCACACTTAGATTGCGTGTCACACTCTATCTGGAGTGCATTACAAGGGTCCTTTGGATTCTCCAAAGCATTGAACCTTGTCTTGAGAAGCCCAGTTGTCTGTTCCATTATTACCATGGTTGAAGAATGGGCTGCATTGTATCTATATTCTGCTTCTGTCGTGGGGCTTCCTCAATAAAGTCGCCATCCATGGTTACCCCTGTCAGAGTAGCCGCTGTCATTCACCAGCCATCCTTGTAAGACATTCAGCCCTTTTAATGAGGCAGGACTTATTTTTTTTTTTAATTAAGGGATGCCGGCATTGTTGGCTAGGCCAGCATTCAACATCCAGAGGGGATGTTAAGAATAAATCACTTTGTTGTGGGTTCTGGAGTCAGATGTAGGCCAGACTGAATAAGGATAACAGATTCCCTTCCCTGAATGACACTGGTGAATGAGATGGATTTTTACAACAATCAACAGTGAGGAGTATCAGGACCGGAACACCTTCTCTGTATTGTCATTCCTGTGCAGTTACATCAAACATAAGTGAGGCTTTCGCAAAGCCTGTGGTACAGTAGGATATGGAGTGCTTCCAGAAGGAGGACCATGAAATGCATCCACATGGACTGCTGAGTTATTAGACCTTATGTACATGCATGCAGCACAAACCATGTTGTACCAATACATTGGGACATTGTAACTGCGATTTGAGTACCGCTACCTTGCTCCTCCTTCCCAACAATCACTCTCAAATGTAAAATCAAATATACAGACCCATGTTCTTACATACTCACAATGCTCTATGAGAGGGAAGCAGCTTTGTATGTTTATGTAGCTAAGAGATCCTTGGTGTGTTGTTTGAAAATTAACAAATGCAGGTGACATTGCCATGATTTCCTGCAATCAGCTCAGTTTTAAAGATCTTACTGGGATTAATTTGTCATGATCAATGACATGTTCATGATTGTGTTTGCAGATTTGTAATTTACGTTGTTGGCCAATGCATGAGTTGCACATCCAGAGTAATTTAATCGCAGATAACAAGCATGGGGCTGGATGAACACAGCAGGTCAAGCAGCATCATAGGAGCAGGAAAACTTGACGTTTCGGGCCTAAACCCGGTTTCTGATGAAGGGTTTAGGCCCGAAACGTCA
>JAHRHZ010000013.1:46599310-46634890 GCA_024137785.1 Ginglymostoma cirratum
CCCGGTTTCTGATGAAGGGTTTAGGCCCGAAACGTCAAGTTTTCCTGTTCCTATGATGCTGCTTGACCTGCTGTGTTCATCCAGCCCCATGCTTGTTATATCGGATTCTCCAGCATCTGCAGTACCTTTTATCTCTGATACTAATTTAATCGCAGATGTGTGTTATCACTGAAGCTTTCAGCGATGAGTTAATGCAAGCGCCCCTGGAAGGGCCTCACATCATCCACAAGGACACCCTGTCCCGCAGACTAAACAAAACAATCTTACTTGTCACTGTGAATATGCTGTCAGCTATTTTTCATCCATATTGTTTAGATTTGGTGAAAGATGGGATGGTATTCAGGTCGTGGCCTGGGGGTGAGTTCCTTGCACTTTCTTCTTTGAAATATGCAACCGTTTGAGAAGGTAGAGTTTAATGTTCACCTTCAAGAAATGTCGAGAAATATGCTGGAGGCAAGTTCAATTGAGGCATGCAAGAGGCCATTGGATGATTATTTCAATGGAAATGGTATTAGGGACTTGGAGAAAAGGCAGGAGATTGGCACTGGACAGTAGAACTGGTGCAAGCCTGATGGGCTAAAGGGCCTCCTTCTATACTTAAGCAATTCTGTGATTCTGTATCACACTGCAGTGGTATTTTAAATGTTGTACTTTAATATCTGGTGCAGTACTTGAACATATAACCTTCTGTAATTCAGAGACAAGAGTAATTTTGTAGTTGCAATTCAAGGTCAAGGATAGCTTTCTGAACTCAGCACTTCATCAGCAGTGATATGAAAACCATTTGAAAGGCAGGTATTTGAGTGTTCTTATAAGTAATTAATCAGGAGAAGTTCAGATTAACAAAAACTTGTGATAATGAGTTTATCACTACTCCCATATGTGACTGCCTTCTAGATTAAAATATAGGCTAAAATATTTTCATTTGGAGTCAAGAATTTCCTCTTCAAACAAGGATTTGATTGCAATTCATGGCCCAGATCTTTGCTTTCATGAAAACTGGTGTACGATTGGCATAGTTGGCGGTAGAGGTATAATTCTCACCTTGATTAATCTTGTATGTTTATCTGAAAGTAAAATGTCATGTTGCTAAGCAAGAGATTAGCAGCAATATTTTCTCTCAGAGAGTTTGTTGTCGTTGGAATTCTCTTCCCAGAGACCATTAGAGGCAAGATTATTGAATAATTTTAAAGCTGATGGAGATAGATTCTTGTTTGACAAGGGAATCAAAAGGTATAAGGAGTAGACGAGAAAGTAGAGTCTGCAATTAGAAATCAGCCATGATCTTATCAAGTGGCAGAGCAGACTTAGGGAGATGACTGACTTACTTCTCCTAATTCACCTGTTCCATTTCACTGACTTGTTTCACCTTGATTTCTACTCTTGTTACACCATTTATCACAAAGTTGATGCCTGCTTGGCAAACAAGAGACAATAATGGTGATCACTAAACAATGTAGGAAGACTTGAAATAAAGTTGGTGGTGCTTAATGTTTACAGTAAAATGGTCATGTAAACCAGAGATTTAAATATACAAGTAATTTTCCTTGTACGAGTTCCACTCCTTCATCTTCATTTAGTGCTACTGCTGGAGGTGGTACCCATATAATTTCACAGGACTGGAAGTGGGAAATACCGTCCTTTGCTTTGCTTATTCAGATGTTCATGGCACATGACCTCTGAGGGTCTCACCAGAAAGAGCACCACAAGGAGCTGCACAGATGTACATAGAGTCATCAGGCCATGGATGAGTCCGTCAACTTTGACTGAGGATGGGGTCAAACCAGAAGGTAAAAGTAGACTGTAGAGCCCAATGTTCAATGTGTCCCTTCTTCATCTTCCTCCTCAAGGCCCACTTGCATTTCATTTCTAGTCAAGAAATGGTGAACCCTCAAGAAGTTTCAAACCATCCATGACAAAGTAGCACACTTGATCAGCAGCACATCTACCACTTTAAAGTGTTTTTCGTTCCATCACCAATGAACAGTAGCAGCAATGTGTACCATTTACAAAAGGCATTGTAGTAACTTACCATGGCTCCTTCAACAGCACCTTGTGAAGTTTGCCATCTGGAAGTACAAAGGCAATAGATGCAATGGATCACCACCACCTACACATTCCCCTCCACATCCTGACAACAAGGGAGTCTTGGTGACCACTAATATTATACTATGACAGAAGGCACTGTAAGGGCTGCCTCACAATTCATTGATGCCTCCCTGGAGGTACTCACCTCAGTGGCACTTTCTCAGAGGGAAGTCCTCTTGTTTCAGGGTGGCAGGTGATTGCCAAGGTAAGCTGTGAGATAAGAGAGATGGTGAGATGCTGTGGGATGGTCCATGGTTGCACTGCCAAAAGAGGGTCAAATATGTTCTCAGGCAAGGTAAGTACAGCACATCTTAAGAATAAATGTAATGGAAGGGCTGCCCACGCAGACCGTGGCACTGGCTGTCAGATGCAAGTTAGTTTCTTCATGGAAGACACCAGTCAATCAGAGTTGGTTTCTGCACAGTCAGTACAGGAAGACTGTGTGCAGGAGTCATTCCTGTGGCATCATGATGGACAGTTTGGCTGTCGACATAGTTGTAAGGTGTGTCTTTGAGTGAGTAACAATGTCTTGCAGGAAGGAAGAGATCCAAATGCGAGAGAGCAATCAGGAACCAAAGGCAATGTTCCATACTTGGTGATTTGACACCAATACATGAAGAGGCTTTGGTGCTAGAAAGCAGGGAATGCAGTCACTGATGGTGAGACTTGTGTGGAGCTGTGAGAAAGTGAATGGGTTAGTGGATAACTGTCACAATAACAACTGCTTCTGAGGAAGGGTCACAAGATGTTGCCACAAAAAACACAGATGTTGCCAGACCTGCTGAGCTTTTCCAGCAACTTCTGTTTTTGTTCTGATTTATAGCGTCCACAGTTCATTCGGTTTTTATTTTCTGGATAAGTGTATTTGGCCCTCATAAGAAAGCAAAGCATAATAATCACGTGTTCATTGTGTTCACTGCTCACATGAAGCTCCAAGTGGTTTGCCCTTCCTAATGTTTACCAGTTGCAAGTTGAACTTGTTGGAGTGCTATTTGTCCTCTACTTACTCTTCTCTCTCATGCTGGTCATAAGCAAGAACAGCCAAATGTACAGGCTTGGGAACAGTCCTCTACAGTGAGGAAGCAGCCACCTCAGAAGACACACTGTCACATCATTTTCCCTGCAACTACCACCAATGCAGATATTCTCAAGTCAGTGGAAAGCAACATGGGGTCACAATCTAATGAGTACAGCACCAGCATGCTCAAGCAGGTGATGAGAGCAGTGATAGTTGTGGCTCTGACACGTGAAAGACTACATTGATTGAAACTGATGACATGTCTCAAATTTCTTCAATGATGTGCCACATCTGCATGAGGTATGTGTATATCTGGTGGAGAGTTTCCAAAGGATCTGTGTGCCCAAAATTAGACAATGGAGAAATCCATCCAGGCCATAAGTACAGCAGTGCTCTGGCATGTGCATGCAATGGCATCCTCCACTGACAGCTAAATCCTTATGGAGAGCCACCGCCAGCGCAAAAGCCAATGGATGCTGGAGATGTGCATGGACTGCAAGCCATCACCCCTTGTATGACTGGTGGGACACTGGCTGGGCAAGAGGAGGATAATATCCTTGGGACCTCATGACTTGGTGCTCCTCAGGATGCTGCAGCTTTAGTCCAAGTGCCTGCATCCATATCCCTTGCAAGTGCTTCTCCCAGCAGAGGTTCCAACCTCTGAATGAATTTTACCCACAGCAAGTTATTGCAATCATTTTTAGGGCCTCCCTTCCCATTCCCCCTAAACTGTACAAACAAGTAGCAGGTCAAGGAAGACAATAAACTGGAATTCATTGGCTGTGATATGACAAACTTTGGCTTGTCTCCAGATTGTTACAATAACTATTTACCCTTGATTGCCCTCACTACCAAGCCTTGTAACCTGTCACAATGGTTGCTGACTGCAGCCAAGACTGATCTCCTATTGAATTATTGCCTCCTTTTAACCAATAATGATTTGAAACGCTGTACTTCTTGTGTGCCCCTCAAAAAATTGAAAAAACTTAGTAATATCCCCATTAGTATCCTGTTTAATAGATTTAATTGTCTTGCTGTTATCTTCAACCACTGCTTCCTTCCTCATGGCCATCTCTGGATGTATTCCCTAGTGGCAATTGCATTCCGAGCTTCCCTGCCAACACAATTTATGACTATTTTCCTAACCCACTGCCTCCTAGCCTGTCTGCACTGCACTGCACTGCGCTGACACAGTTCTAGCCATCGCTGTGATAACAGTTGAATTATGAAAACATTGCAGCTTCTCATCGACAATACTGATTGACATAGCAGGACTCCTAAAAATTGGAGAACAGAGTGTGAAAGCCTAATATTGCATTTTAATTATAACACTAAATTACACCAATTGTGAATCCTGCTATCATTCTTGTACTCTGGCAAATTTCAAGCTGTGGGTTGATTCAGCATAAAGAATACTTTGCCAAGTTCAGTGATTAAGGCTGACTGTTGTAGATACGATAATTGATTCACAGATGCATCTTTGCCTACAAAATCCAAACAATTTATGCAATTCATCATTTTGGTAAATGTAATATATCAAGCCTAGCTTTCAACTCCAATGGAGGACAAAAATGGGTGGCACTTGATTACACATGACACTTAAAATTGCTGTCACTAAAATAGAGGATCATAGAGCAATTGATCAATGGGCCAATCTGTGCTGGCCTGAAGCCTGAGCCAAATTCAGAATGAAGCCTGATTTGAATTATAATGGAAAGTTGTGAGCACTAGGCAGGCATCACAATATCGCTCAACTTTCAGGGAGGAGTCTAACACTGAGTTAGTCCTGGGTACATCACATTGTAGGGGACAGAAGGAATGCCAAGGGGGCCCCAGCCCAGCCTGGTTTCACAGTATTTTTATGAAGCCAAAAAGAGAACCCTTGCTCGTTTTGACTTAACGAAAATATAAACTTGAAGTTTTCTGGCCATTTTTTTTGCAGCGACTAATGAATGCTGGTTAGCTATTTGTTTGTGAATTCTGCTTCATAATCCTACAAACAGCATAGAAGTTAAATTTGCAAAATGATCTAAGTGTGGTAAGCCTGCATTTACAGAACCATTTGAATATACTATCAAGAAGATCTTGGGCATTTACAGTGCCCCTCTCCCTCGCGAACATAAAGGAATATTAGGGTGACTCAGGAGAAACCTAAAACGGACAGAGTTGAATGTTTGGGGACTAAATGTGTCATGAGATTGAGACATGTAACAAAGTTAATATTAGTGCAGAGGTTTACTGGAATAATTATTGGACTAAAAATTGACACATTCCTTATCTGGTGGCCTATCTCTTCAGCTTCTAAAAAGAGATGGCTGCAGAGATAGTGTGGAGCTGGAGGAACACAGCAGGCCAGGCAACATCAGAGGAGCAGGAAAGCTGACGTTTCAGGTCAGGACCCTTCTTCAGAAAAAGGTCCCAACCCGGAACGTCAACTTTCCTACTCCTCTGATGCTGCCTGGCCAGCTGTGTTTCTCTAGCCTAACACTGTGTTATCTCTGAATCCAGCATCTGCAGTTCTTACTTTCACTAAAGAGATAGTGATTGTTTTATATTTGATCTTCCAGAATTCCATAGATTCTAGAATGGTTTTGTTGGATTGATGGAAAGAAAGTAAAAGCCCACTTTCTAAGTGGGGGAGATGTAACAGAACCTCCAGCAGCAGGTGGCAATGGTAAGGGTGGGCAGCTTGCTGGGGAAAAAGTATCAATGAGGGAAGCTGAATTCATTGGAAAAAGGAGTAGACTGACAAAGGATTTCCCAAACTGATATAAACCAAAGGTTTCATTCTATGCATATATTATAAACTCTTCCACATTTAATCTTCATTTCCCTTCATGTTTGTAATGACCTGATGCCAGTGGAATAAACAAGCCCTGAATCAGGATCTTTAGACTGTCCGTGTTTTCAAAACTCCTGCTACATTTCTGGTGCAGTTGGCAGGACCCAACAGCACAGGCAACAAGTCATTGCACCTGAGATCCAAAGGTGCCTGGCTGAGATGGAGTGGATGGTGGAGGAGCCGAAACTGCCAATAACTCTGAGAGAGATTGAAGCTGCTCTGAAATCATTGGAGGCTCAGGTATTGGCACAAGAATGCAGACATTTAGGTGAAATAGAGGTGGAGACTCCCCGTGATGCCACAGAGGAAGGAAGCAGTGTTTTTGGTAGGATATTCTAATTGTTGATAATTAGGGAGCTGAACAGGTTTGGGGAAAGACTGGAAAGACGCAATGATTCACAGGTTAAAGACTGGACAGGGGGTACATAGCTGATAATGGTATCCATGTGCCTCAGCCTGAGTGAGCAAGCGACATTCCTGGTGGGACATCTGTCTGGGAAAGCCCTTTGGAAAATCTAAGAAAGAAGTCAAAAATGTTCAGAAAAGTCCACAGCAGATCTTTGGGGTCCTGACAAGGGACAGTGGGCTCAGCTGTAGCCTGTATTGGTTGCAGCAAAGAAGTTATGAGTACAGTCAAGGTGAAGGGGAAGACCTGATTTCTGTATCCCTGGAGCTGGTGAAGTTGCGCAATTGCATTGTCCTCTTGGATCCCTTCTTCAAAGGGACCAGGAATGGGATACTGAAGGGCCAAACAGCAGAAGCAATAAGTGATGTGAATGTCCAGTTGAGGACACTTAGTAATGACAAACCTTAATTATCTGTCTTTGAAGCATGGGATAACATAATCCAGATTGTGCGGAAAGATTGGATTCCCAAGACCAGGAAAGAGGCTATCATCAGGGCATGTGGGAACAGACTTCCAGGTACAAAGATTACTGATCATACCTCCTACACTCATGTCTAGCTCATTAAGACTTGGTGCCAATTGACATTCAGCATTTTTTTTTTTTGCTGTGATTTCTTGCTGAGGAGTGTGAGCTGATATCTTTCCCCTCTTTGGAGTTACTGTCTCATAGAGGTCAGACATCATCTATCATGGCTACATGGAGCACTCCCTAACTATCCTCAATCACACTTGTCATAGCCTGCGGTTCTTAGCAGATCATGATTTGATCAATGCTCTTTATGGAAATAGGGATATTGAGAATGCCCGTTGTATGGGGGTTGGATGTTTTAAGAGATATCTGGGTATTCTTGGAAAGCATGTATGGTGGCTGTTATGAGCAGCACATCACATCCTGACTCCTCAAAGCCTGTCCACCATCTACAAGGCACAAGTCAGGAGTGTGATGGAATACTCCCCACTTGCCTGGATGGGTGCAGCCCCACCAACACTCAAGAAGCTTGACACCTTCCAGGACAAAGCAGCCCACTTGATTGACACTACATCCACACACATTCACTCCCTCCACCACTGAAGCTCAGTAACAGCAGTATGTACTATCTACAAGATGCACTGCAGAAATTCACCAAAGATCCTCAGACAGCACCTTCCAAACCCAAGACCACTTCCATGTAGAAGGACAAGGGCAGCAGATATGTGAGAACACCACCACCTCCAAGTTCCCCTCCAAGTCACTCACCATCCTGACTTAGAAATATATCGCCGTTCCTTCACTGTGGCTGGATCAAAATCCTGGAATTCCCTCCCTAATAGCATTGTGGGTCAACCCAAAGCAGGAGGAATGCAGCAGATCAAGATGGCAGCACACCGCCACCTTCTCAAGGGCAACTAGGGATGGGCAAGAAATGCTGGCCGGCCAGCGATGCCCACATCCCACAAATGAATAGAAAAAAAGGTCAGTGGATGGGACTCAGGATATTTGACGTTTCCCCACACTCTCAAGATATACAGCCTTTCAACTACTTAGAACTGTTCAAGTAATAGGAAATCAGACTGAACTTTGCCCTGCCTGTGTCATTATTATTCTTGAGGGGTCAGACCAGCTGTCTCTAACTGGTTGGCATTGTGCTTTGTTAAAGTGTCCTGTGTCACATGTAGAAGAGTTCCCACTTAGTGTAACTCTGGGAGCCTCCCACATCAAGGTGGAAGAAGAGGGTGAGTTACATCTCGAGATCACCAATTTCAGTGATAAAAATGTTTTTCTTCAATCAAGAAGCCCTGCAGATGTGTGGGGTAAGTATCACTAACCTTGTTTCAAAAATGGACATTGGTAAGTTGGAGAAAACCCAGTGGAGGCAATTCATTTCTATCTTCACCAAGTACGAGATGACTTTCACCAAAGATGCTGCAAACATTATTATTGTGACCTGGTAAGCCACAGGATTCTGACTAAAGATGACTGATCAGTAAAGATTCTGCACCACTGGGAAGAGATCCAGGACTACCTGCTGCAGTCTTAGGAGTTGGGTGTCATCTGACTCACCATTCCATACACCTTTCCCATGGTCCTTGTGAGGATAAAGATAGAAATTACCAGGCACTCAGTACAAATACTCATAATGACATTTACCCTTTCCCTCAGATTGAGGAAGCATTGCAAGTGCAAAAGTATTTCTGCAGTCTCAATTTGGCCTATGTTTATGACTGGCTACCCATCACTGATCAAAACATTGAAAAGGTGGCATTTCGACCAACTCAGGGGGACTTTTGATTGCAAAACCCGGTACATGTTGGGCACAAATAATGCAAATGCTGATGCACTTGTTGGAAGACTGACCCCAAGAGGGAACCTATCCCTGTTCGGCTGGAAGGAGCTATGACTGATGCTATGTCCATTATCATGCTCCAAGTCACTATAACTTCTTTGAACAGTCCACCACTTGCACTATCACCTTAGACTCACCATATCTTCTCATGGAAATGGCCAGGTTAATGAATGGATAGCTGAGCATCACACGATGCTAAGCCAGGCATTCAAGCTGGCATCGAAAAGGACAGAGTAGGAAGCACTGAGAAGAAAATCAATGAATGATCACAAGACTGACAGAACTGGCCATTCAATCAACACAGAGGTATTCCTCTGAAATTGAAATTTCATGCGTTGGAATAAGGTAGAGGAGGTTTTGGACTCTCAAAGCTACAGAATCATCAAGAAACTGAATGCAGGTAGCCACACTTATGTTGCTGAACAACTAGTTGAAGGGCAGACTCAGGAAAACTCTTGCAGAGGAGATTTACTTGAGGCCAGAAGTCTGTTGGAAAATGAGGAAGGAAGCAGCTCACTCAGTGGTATTACTGAACCTGGAGTGTTACTGTTTCGATGGCTTGAGTGGAGTACAGTCGGATAGCAATTTCAAATCCTGGCATAACTATATGTTATGACTCCAGAAGGCGCTTCCAGTTCGTGGGGAGTTCTGTTTGCACTCTAGAAAACAGCAACAGGGAACGTCTGCTAGGAGGCAGAAACTGAAGCAGCCAGTGTTATGAATTATCCTGACAGACTTAAATCCAAACGGAGCTGATCTACCACAAGGAATGGTTCCCTTGGAAGTCAGCAGGACTAGGTATGGGGTTTAGAAGGTCTTCTAGAGCAAACGCTGGGAACCACCCCAATTCATACCATTTGGTCAGAGGAGGGACGCAAGAAGTCAATGCTGCCACTAATGCGCACTTGATCATGGTGCAAGTGAATGTATTAATCATTATGTGCTTTAGGTAGTTGCTAGGACAGCAAATTTCAAACAATTAAGCATCTGATGGAACCTTCAGCAGCGGGTGATGATAGTGAGGGAGGGCTCTGAGCAGGGAATCATGAGCCGATGTACCACAACCTCCAGCAGCAGTTGGAGACAGTCAGGGAGGGCAGCTAAAGCTGTTTAACAGACCCATTCTGGAAAAAAACAGATGCCTTTGGCAGAAGGTGGGCCTATGGGAAGAACAAACAGACAAACAAAGCATTCGTCAAACCATTGTAAATCACAGATCTCATTTCATGTAACTACTGTAAGTACTTCCTTGTTTAATTTCAATTTCCTGTTTATAATGACCTGATGCCAATAAAATAAGAAATCCTGCTTCATGATTGTTTGGCCATCTATGTTTTCAATTTTCATGCTATAGAATGGAAACAGGGAATTATATATCAAGTAGCATAACATACATTAATAGGGAAAACATTAAAATCAAATATTAAGCAGACAATAACAGGGTTCTTAGAAAATCACTGTGTAATGAAAGGGGAAATGCACTTGACTAATCAGTTAACATTTTTGATGATGTGCACGTGTGGATTTTCAGAAGAGATTTGATAAGGAAACACATAAAACATTTTTAAACATTATTACGGTTCATGAGTTTGAGAATTGTACTTACATGCATTGAATAATGGCTGATGTACAGAGAACACAAGAGGAAGGATATACATGTCATTTTTGGATGGCAGGTTATAATTAGTGGCATGCCACATCTGTCAGTACTTGGGCCTCAGCTATGTCGAATCCTATCAATGATTTAGAAGTGATACAGTGTAGCAAATCAAAATTTGCCGAAGATAAAGCATTTTGGGAAAGTAAGTGTTGAGGAGGATGCAAAGAGACTAAAAAGGGATATAGACTTGTTATGTGTTTGGGCAAGACAGTGTATACTGTAGGGAAGTGTGAAATTATCCACTTTGAGAGGAAGAATGGAATAGCACAATTGGTTTTTGAAAGCTGAGATGTTTGTAATCATGTGGAGTTGGGTTTCCTTGTACACAAATCAGAAACTTAGCATGCTCTATAGCAAACAATTAGGATGGCAAATGACATAGAATCAGACAGTCATACAGCACAGAAACAGACACTTCGGTCCAACCAAATCCCAAACTAAACTAGTCCCACCTGCCTGCTTATGGCCCATATCCCTACAAACCAGTCCTATTCATGTACTTATCCAAATGTCTTTTAAATATTATAATTGTGCCCACATCCACCACTTCCTGAGGAAGTTCATTCTACGCACGAACCACTCTCATGTCTTTTTTAAATCTCTGTCGTCTCACCTTAAAAATGTGTCCCCTAGTCTTGAAATCCCACATCCTAGGGAAAAGACACCTACCATTAACTTTATACGCCTCATGATTTTGTAAATTTCTATAAGGTCACCTTTCAACCTCCGATGCTCCAGTGAGCCTTTAAAAAGGAACTTGTAAAATAAGGTGAAGAGTTCTTCCTCCAAATATATTTGGCTTTTGTCAGAATAGTAAATTTATAAAATTGGTGTCTGAACAGGCGGGAACAAGAAAGTAAATAGAAGTAGTGTATTTGATGTAGTCCTCAAGGGTTTTAGCAAAGCTTTTGACAAGTCTCATATGGCAGTCTGGTCAAAAAAAGGTCCAAGGGAAAGTGGCAAATTGGATCAAAAATTGCCTCGGTGGTGTGAAGCCAAGGGTAAAGGTCCGTGAGTGTTTTGTGACATGAGGTTTTCCAGTGGGGTTTCACAGAACTCACTATTCAGACCATTGTATTTCATTAGCTTTTCATGAATCTATAATATAGGTTTAAATGTTAGAATATGATTGATATTACTGACAGGGGAGTTGAGATTTTCTTTCTTGCAGAGAACAGAGTTAAGGGAATTTCAAATCTGCCTGGGTAGGTTGTAGAGGCAGAGACTGTTGTCTCATTTAAAAATTATGCCCCTGAAGTATCACAACCTGCAAAACTATGGATCAAGTGTTGAAATGTGGGTTAAGTGATTAACTGTTTTACAAACAGCAAAGATATGTGGGGCTGAATGGCCTCCTTCTACATTATAGTTTTTTCCAATTCTATGAAATTTTCTTGGAAGGCTTGTCAGCAACATTTCCTGTATTTTCTTTTGCTGCTGGGCAGACCTCTGAAACCAATGCATGGCAGTGGCATCTGGGCACGGAAGCCACTTATTGGCATGCCTATTGATGCATGTGGAGCTTCCTAGTGGATGCATGGCCACACAATTTAGAGGAAACCTTGTTTGTCAGGGTAGGTGTTGAGGGGCTATTTCCTCTGGCTGCAGAGTCTGAAACCAAGGGTCTAAGTCTCAGATTAAGGGGCTGATCATTTATGGCTGAGGCAGGGAAATCTTTTCAATCAACAAGGTTGTGAGTCTTTGGAATTGTCTATCCTGAAGGGTTGCAGATGTTCAGACAATGACAATACTCAAGACTGAGTTTGCTAATATTTTAGACACTAACAGATTCAAGATATATAGGAATAGGAAGAAAAATTATTGTTAATGTACAAGTTCACCCATGAACTGAGTAAATAGCTAAGTGAATAGCTAAACAAGTTATATGGTTTACTCTAGCTCCTATTGCTTATGTTCATTTTTAATAATCAGCTTTACTTCAGAGTATTGGAGATCCACCTTATCTGTAGGAAGGATCTAAATCCATTCTTTGGCAAACCTAATGGTAATGTCCTTGTGGAAAGTAAAGTTATAGAATGTGAAAAACATGATTGTATGCAATGTAGATGGTATATGCCATCTGAGAACCTCAGAATAAATTTGGTTACAGTCAAATATTTGTGTAATTGGTATGATCTCTGTACAGATACACAACTTTGCAGGAGATATTTGAATTCCCAGTGATTGACTGAAGGGATCACATAGCAGGATTCCAATTCTTAAGACTTTTACTATAACAAATAAACCAAAAGCAACATTGATTAAACGCTGGCAAAACTCAGCAGGTCTGACAGTGTCTGTGGGAAGAAAGCCAAGTGAACATTTGAAGTCCAGTGACTGTTCATCAGAACTGTTAAACACTATTTAGTAAGCAACTAATGCACTGAACTACAGAAAAAGTACCCCTTTTAAAATTCAACATGACTGAAAACTCGACAGCGCACTTATATTTTATGTTCCGTTTTCGGTTGAAAAAGCATTTTGATGGGAACCAGTCCAACATTACAGCTTCCACCAGTTTGCTTCTCCCACTTTTACTGAGCTATAGCACAGCTCACCATCAAAAGGCATTTCTGTCAGTCTCAGAGAATCCCCAAACTAACTAAGAGCTGATATTGTGCTTCTTAATTCCTCTCCTCCCCCTTCACATACACCTGGATGAATTTTCCAGAGTTAACCTTCTTTAGATGGCCACAAGATGTTTAACCAAAGACCATATATTGGTCATAGTGTATTTGCAGTTTCTTCTCCACTGATAAGATATTAATAACAGTCTTCCATATAATTGCTTTGTATAGTGGTTGTATGTATGCACAAAAGCCAATATTAAGAATCATAAGCAATGATATAGGCTTACATACTGATTGTTAAAATGTCAGCTTCCGTAGCCCATTGACTTATTCAAATAAGCTGGACACCTCCAACTAGGAATTGATGGTCACACATCAACACAGAAAATTTGTCAGTCAAGGTGAAGATTGTTTTCACCACAGGGTATTCACAAATGGGAGGTATTTATGATTGGTGGATTATTAGATGGACTAAGTGCCTACATCTCCATATAGGTATATTTAGCAATGTTATAAAATTTGTAATGAGTGGCCAGTTGATTCTTGTATGAAGAATGAAGTATGAAGAAGAAATGCTAGTAATATTCAGCAATCAGGTAGTATCTGTAGACTAGAAACAAAACTGATCTTTTAAGTTGGTTTATACACATTATAAGAATGAAAGCTTATCAACCTAAATTGTCAATGTTTCTCTCACAATGTACGTCTGCTGAGGATTCCAGCATTTCCAGTCTAGTTGCTAGATTTCCGATACCCACAGTATTTCGCTTTTCAATTCGCACTTCTTTGAATGTTTGGAGAAATTAAAGAGCAGGCCAGATGTCCAGAGGTTACAGTAATTTTTGTAGGCAGTGCCTTGAACAATATTCTGTTGTTTCCTCCTGGTACGTAAGAAAAAGAAATTTAACTAAAAATAATAGGAACTGCTGTTATTTCAGAATCCACAAGCTGCTGAAGTCGCTAACAATTCATCTAAAGCTGAAGCCAGAACAGCACAGATCTGTGTAATTATCTCCCTGGTGAGTCTAAACTGCGCTGCATCTCCATTAAAACTAGGCACTCCATTCAAGACTTGTCCAGTTTTTTTCTCCTGGGTAAGCTTTTCCCATTTGCTGACTCCTTTTCATTTTCCTTGCTTCCCCTCCAATAACACAATCACTCTGACCTGACATAAATGAAATGCTACCACTTTTGCACTGTCTTTGTTTGCTGTATTGTTAGGACGTGACTGAAATGGGTCTTGGTCATATACCATTTAACCAAATATTCAGTGTTACTTCAATTAATTGTTCCCATCCACAATCAATAATTGGCTCGTTTGATGTTTTTATTTCATTTACAGTAATTACTACTGTATCAAACTGCTGACATGTTAGAGTGACATTAAGTATCTGAATTTCCACACCACCAGTTTCTCTGGAAAGAAAGCACAAGGTATATTTAACACCCTCATTGGGGAAGGATTTCAAGAGGTGTCCAAAATGGGCAGCAAGTAGGTGGAACAATTGCTTTGCATTCCAGTCAGTGCTGGAAGCTTCAGCTTTATTCAGCATTGCACCTTATTTAAACAGATGTACCAATGCAAATCTGCTGATCACACTTTGCATGAATCCTAGTTTAGAGGGCTCTTGAGATGCAGTGGAAGTGTCCCTATCCCTGTCAATGTCCAAATCCCACCTGCTTCAGAGGTGCCATAACACATTGGAACAGGTTGATCTTAAAAAGAAAGCTGGATTCTAGTTGGTGCTGACAGGTAGCCAATTGGATTAGTTCTTCAAAAGGATCAATGTGTAGCTTCTGGAGTGGGTTAAATTCAGGAGAAACAAATTACTTGGAGGGAAAAAAAGAATGATTTCTCAATGAATGGAGCTGAGGCATTGAACGTTTAGATAGAGAGGGAGATTTAAATGGCAGCCTTTGCTTGCTGTGGAGAATTTACTGACAGTGCCTCACAACGTTTTCGTGGAACTGGGAGGAGCAACAAAATACAATTTTGAAAATATTTTGTAGACATTTTTTGAATATCCTCAAGTCATTCAGACTAAAAATGGGTCAGCTGGTTAGGCTGCACAGATCCTGATACACATAAGTAGAGCTAGCAGATCACAGGCTTCACACAGTCATACATGAATTTTACTTCAGATTCCTGCAGCAGATAGAGGCAGTATTTGTGTAGATTCGTAACAACAGGATGTCAATTTCAGTAGAATAGGTTACTTCCACAATTATAGATACTACCGAATAATTGTTCTTGAATTCATTCTTGAAATGTGAGCATTACGAGCAAGGCCAAATTGTTATTACCATCTTGTTATTACCATCTTAGGAGGCTCTATAAGTAAGTGGGGTTGAGCCGTTGTCTTCAAAAGTTATAGCCTGCGTGATGTGGGTACATCCACAGAGCTGTTGGGAAAGGAGTTTCAGGATTTTGACCCAGTGACAGTGAAGGAGCGGTTATGTAGTGCCAGGGTAGGTTTGTGTGTGTCCACTGCAGTAATCCTTGTTGGTTGTAGAAGTCATAGGTTTGGAAGTGCTGTTGAAATAACTCTGGCAAGGTGTTGGAGCATATGTTGTTAGATGATGCAGACTACTAGCATTTTGTATCAGTAGTGGAGGATATGCATGTTTAGAATGCTGATTAAATAAGTTGTCTTGTCTTGGATCGAATTGAACTTCTTGAATGTCATTGGACTTGTGCTCATCCAGACAAATGCACAGTATTCTATCACACTCATAACTAGTACCTTGTAGTTGATGAATTGTTTTTGGACGTCAGGACACAGGAAATTCACATAGAATTCTCAGCCTCTGAGCTATGATTGTAGTTATATTATTTAAATGACTTGTCCAGTTAAGTTTCTGGCCAAACGTAAGATAGAGTCTCTGCAGTGCAGATAGAGGCTATTTAGCCTATCAAGTCCACACCGACCATCCAAAGAACATCCCATCTCCCTACCCTGACTCTGTAACTCTGAATTTCCCAAGACACTATGGAGCAATTTAGCATGGTCAATCCACCTAACCAGCACATCTTTGGACTGTGGGAGGAAACCCATGCAAACACTGGGAGAACATGCATACTCCACACGTACAGTCACCCAAGGCTGAGGAATGGTCACCGGACCCGAAACGTTAACTCTGATTTTTTTCTTCATAGGTGCTGCCAGACTGGCTAAGCTTCCAGCAACTTCTGTTTTTGTTTCTGGAATCGAACCTGGTTTCCTGGCACTTTGATGCAGCAGTACTAATCACTGAGCCACCCCAAGATGTTAGATGGCAGGAGATTAAGTCGTGGTAATGCTGTTAAATGCCGGGTGGAGATTATTAGATTATTTTGGTTGGAAATGGTAGTTGCCTGCTGTTGTGTGGCATAAATGTTGCTTGCCACTTTATCAGCCTAAAACTTGTCCATACCTTGTTTTATGCAGGTGTGGACCACTTAAGTTATCTGCTGAGTCACAAAAGGTACTGAAAGCATTCAATCATCAGCAAACATCCTCACTTCCGACTTGATGTTAGAGGGAAGATGACTAATGAAACCACCCAAGATGTTTTGGCCTAGGAAACTATACTGAGGAATGTCTGAGTAATGTCCCGGAGCTGATTGGCTTCTAACAAACAAAATTGGGAGAGATAATAGTATAGTTTGGAATGGCATTAGAATATTAATCTGGAGGCACGGGGTAGTGCTCTGGCTTCAAATCCCATTATGGCAGTTGATAGAAATTAAAATAAAGTGTAGAAAAAAGCTAGTCTTAGTATTGGTGACCATGCAATTATCATAGTTTGGTGTGAAAGAAAACCCATCTGATTCATTAACATTCTCAGGGAAGGAAATATGCTATCCTTATCCAGTTTGACTCCTGATCCACAACAATACGGTTACCTCTGAAATAACATTGCAAGCCATTCAGTCCAAGGGCAACTAAAAATGGGCAGTAAATGCTGGCTTTGCTAACAATGCCATATCCATTGATGTGGAGGGGCGGATGAAGGACTGTGGTAGACGAAGTCAGAAGTCACATGACACCAGGTTATAGTCCAATAGGCTTGTTTGAAATCACAAGCTTTCGGAACACTGCTGCTTCATCAGGTGAAGTGGAATGAAGCACACAGGCACAGAATTTATTGGCGGAGAAATTGTTGCAAGATTATTCCAGGTAATTAAGAGTGTCAAAAGATAGTACAAATGGTGTGAGTGGATTGTCGACAGGCTGAATAACAAGTCTTTGCAGGTGATCAAAAGTGTCAAATGGTGTGAGTAAAGTGTCAGCAGCTGAATAGCAAGTGCAGGAGTGACCTATGATCCAATTAGTGGGGCAGAGAGATAATTACAAAAGATCAATAATAACATAGTGCTAGAGACAAACCAAATGGCCGGAACTACATGATAGATATAACAGTCACATGACAAGGGTCTAAACAAAGTAACAAGTAATCCAAACTGTACAAACTAATTAAGGTAGAGCGATCATAACAATACCCTACTATTATAACCCGATTATTCTTACATATATCTGAGACCTCTCAACGTAATTGCTCCTGAATTTTGCACTGACTATTGTGGAGCCTATAGTGCAGTCCCATCAAGATTGATCATCCCTTTCTTGTTTCTAATTTCTACCCATATAGTTGCACTGGACGGTCTTTCAAAGATATCTTTTCTAATTACTGTAATGTTTTCCCCAATCAAAAATGCCCCATCCTCTCCTCTCTTGCCTCCCTTTCTATTCCTTCCTTTAGCATCTAAAACCCAGAACATTAAACTGCCAGCCCTGTCCTTCCCTCAGCCAAGTTTCTGTAATAGCTATGATGTCCTAGTCCCATGTTCCCAAGCACACCCTGACTTCATCAGCCTTACCTGTAAGACCCTTTGCATTGAAATAAATGCAGTTTAATTCTTCAGAGTTACCTCATTCTTCGTCTTGCTCTTGTCTGCTTTTTGTAATTTACTTGCTATTTTCTGATTCAGAACCATCCTCATCTGCCTTTCTATTTTTACTGCTCCTTAGGAAGCACCCTCCCCTACCCTGCTCCCACCCCTACTAGTTTAAAGGCTCCTGAAATAGAGCTAGCATATCTCCCGTTATAACACAAAGAATATTCATGATCCACTATCTTTTTGTATTGTATCTGTCCCGCATTTTGTGGACAAGACATATCTGGGCAACTACCCATATAAGTAAATAGTATTGTTGTTGTGCTGGAACAGCTTGGCTAAGGGTGTGGTTAATTCTTGAGCACATGTATTCAGTACTGCAGCTGGCTTGTTGTTAGTACCTAAAGCTTTTGTTGCACGGAGAGCCTTCAACCATTTCTGATCAAATGGAGTGATTTAAATTGTTTGAAGAGTCCTGTATGATGCTGGGGAGCTCAGGAGGAGGCCATAATGGATCATTCACTTGGCATATCTGGCTGAAGTCTGCAAATGTAAGGTAGCAATGGCCTGCAGAGTTCCCTTCTCCAGCTACAAAATCCTCCTTAATACCATCTCCCCTATGCTTTGTCTCCTCCATCAAATACTTAACTCCATGCTGCAGGCTTTTATAAGTGCAAAATGTAAATTGAACTTTTTGCCCTTCTAGTCTGTCTGTTTCTGAGTCTTTCAGAAATCTTGTACAGACATAATGAAGAATAATAAAAATAATAGCTGATTATTTTTTCGGTGGTCTTCCAAGTAAATCACAGATGCCTTAACAAATCAGATTTTATTCCTCTGGTCATTTGTAAGTAGAATTGGACTTCTTAAAATATTGGTACATGGGTATTTCATTTTAGCATGCTCCATTCTTGGCCATATTAATTCACATTAAAGGATAGCATATTCTGAGTGGAATGGTTTTCATTACAAAAATAAATATGCTGTAAATTCTCTTTTTCTTGCTTATGAAACTGAATTTTGAAATGAATGTGCATCTTAACAAAGCAAGACTTCAAAGCATGTTTTTGGACATTCCCATGTCCCATCAAGGTAAGGTGAAGGAACTAATGACATGCTAGAATATAGCTCCTGAGCTGATAGTATCCTTCTGGGTTCCAGGCAGCTAAGACAGCATGAGAATTCAGAAAGGATTAGGGCATACCATCCCTTGAGTCTGCACTGCCATTCAAAAGATCATGGCTGATTGAATCTTGGCATCAATACTACTTCTTTCCTGTAACCCTTCCCAATAACCTTTGACTGTCCTATAATTTAAAAGTCTGTCTTTCTCAGACTTGATTATATATTCGATGGTTCAACCATCTCTGCTGTCTGGGTAGAGAAATCCAAAGAGTCATAACCCTTTGAGAGAAGAAATTCTTCTCATTTCCATCTTAGAAGTGGCTTATCCTTATTCTAAAACAATGTGTCTTAGATTTACATTCTCACAAAGCGGAAACATCCTGCTGTCAATATCTGCCCTGTCAAGCCCATTTAGATTCTCATTTGTATCAATAAGATCACTGTTCATTCTTCTAAACTACAATGTGTACGAGCCTAAAGTAAAACAAAGAACTATGGATGCTGGAGATGTGAAACAAAAACAAATTGCTGGAGAAACTCAACAGGTCAGGCAGCATCTGTGGGAAAAAAGCAGAGTTAACATTTCAAGTCCATTGACTCTTCATCAGAACTGTTAGTAGCTAGGAAAAGGTGCTATTTATACTGAAGCTGAAGTTGGGGGAGGGCGGGGAGCGGAGTGATGAGTAGATAGTTGAAGACATGAAAGGGATTGGTAAACAAGGAGATTCTGGATAGCAGGCCAAGACAGACAAAAATTGAACAAGTGATAATAAGAGCTAAGAGTATTAGAAAATGTTTCAGCAGTACTGAATGCAACCCATATAATTTGATAATGTGCCTAAATGTGTGACAGAATGGGTGACTGTGCTAAAAGCAACCCTTGTCAAAACAGGAACCAGCGTGGAGTGCATAAAAATATGGAAAGGTGGAATCAGGCTCTAAATTTATTGAACTTGATGTTGAGTCCTCGAGGCTGCAATGTCCCCAAGTGGTAAATGAGATATAGTTCTTCGAGCATGTGGTGAAGCTCGCTGGAACACTGCAGCAGTCCTGTGACAGCAATGTTGATATGAGCCCACGGTGGTGTGTTGAAGTGGCAGGTAATTGGACGCTTAGTGTCATTTTTATGGATTGAATGTAGATGCTCTGCAAAGCGCTCACACAGTCTGCATTTCGTTTCCCCGGTGTAGAGAAGACCACATTGTGAACAACAAATACAGTAGATTGAATGAAGTACAGGTAAATCGTTGCTTCACCTGGAAGGTGTGTCTGGGGCGTTGGATGGTGAGATGGGAAGGGGTAAACAGGCAGGTATTAGACCTTCTGTGATTGCATGGAAAGGTACAGAAAGGGTGGTCGGAGGTGTTGGGAATGGAGGAAAAGTGGACCAGAATGTCTCAGAGGGAACAGTCCCTGCAGAATGCTGACAAAGGAGGGGTGGGGACTATGTGTCTGGTTGTGACATCTCATTGGAGGTTACGGAAATGACGCTTTACAGCCTTTTGGATGAGGAGGCTGGTGGGCTAGTAAGTTCGGATGAGGGACTCCCTCTCATTGTTGTGGGAGGGAAGAGATGAGGACAGAAGTGCAGGAGATGTGTTAGATATGGCTAAGGGCCCTGCTGACTGTGGAAACAGAAAATCCTCAGTTGAAGAAGAAGATGGACATTTCTGAGGCCCCCCTACAGAATGCAGCGTTGGCAGAACAGATGCGACGAGAGATGGAGAAATTAGGAGAATGGAATGGAGTCTTTATAGAAAGTATGGTCTATATAGTCCAGGTAACTGTGGGTGTCAGAGGGCTTGTGATGGATATTGGTGGCCAGCCTATTCCATGAAATGAAAACAGAAATGTTAAGGAAGAGAAGGGGGAATGTCAGAGATGGACCAGCTGAAGGTGAAAGCAGGGTGGAAATTGGAAGCAAAATTGATAAATGTTTCCAATTCCGGGCAAGAGAGGGAAGCAGCACCAATGATGTCAATGATGTACTGGAGGAAGATTTGTTGAGAGTAGCCTGAGTTAGTTTGGAACAAGGAATGTTCCACGTACTCCCAAAGAGACAGGCATAACTGGGGCCCATACAAGTACCTATGGCCACCCCTTTGATGGAATAAAGTGGGAGGAGTAAAGAAGAAGTTGTTCAAAGTGAGGACAAGTTCAGCCAGGCAGAGGACAGTGATGGTGGATGGAGACAGTTCAGGCCTACTTTTTAGGATGAAGCATGGTTATGGCAAGTGTGTTCTGACACATGAGGAATGGTCTAACAGCTCTTTGCTCAAAATGTGCTGCCATCTGTTAGAGTTTCCAAAGCGTGATTGCTCCTGTGTATGCATGATGCCATGTCCCAAATGGATGAGCACATGATCTTCTCCATTGAGAGAGTGCTGACCCTTATGGAGAGTGACATTTCACCAAGATCACCAAGGAGCTCTGGAAGCTGCATACTGGCTTCCACAGTGCGGCCTCATCCTTCAGTAATGTTGACCTCTGAGTGGGGAAGATAGCATGCAGCCACGTGGACCAATTGCCAAATGTTGTCCTGGTCCAGGTGAATCTTGAATGGCTTTGGAAACAAACAGACATTGGTTATGAACTAAAGACAGTAAGGACTGCAGATGCTGGAAGCCAGAGTCAATAAATGTGGAGCTGGAAAAACACAGCAAATCAGGCAGCATCCAAAGAGCAAGAAAGTCAACACGTCAGGCCATTGACTTTCCTACTCCACGGATGCTGTCTGACCTGCTGTGCTTTTCCAGCTCCACATTTATTGACTCTACATTGGTTATGAATGTTGTTTACAGGCTTCTGTGTATTTGACAATAGTTTTTAGTACCATTGAACACCACATGCAGCCTTAAAAACAGAGACTGCATTTGACAGCTACAGTAGTGCAGCCTATGCCTTGTCCTTCTAGGGTTGAGTCACCCTGACAGCATCATCTGTGGGCATTTCACATGCCAGAGCATCAGGAGAAGCAGCCTGCTTTCAAATCAGAACAGCCATTATGACAGAACAATGCAGGCTTACCTGGAAATATTTGCATAAAAGTATCTTGTAGCAAATGGGGTGTCACTGAATTAAAATACATTTTCTGAATTCCACTGTGTTATTGCTTTGTGCACCATAAAGTTTGACGAGGTGCCTACTGAGATGCATACTTAGAACAAGGAATTTGATAAACTGCTTGTTGCAGCAATGGACTTCTGACAGAATAATCCCCTAAGGATCTCTCGCGCTTCCTGAAGTGGAAAAGTGAGTGCCATGGTCCCCCTTGTCACCACCAAATCTCAATTACTTTACTCAGACATTCCACAGGCTCAGCAACCAGCTGACTTGATAAACACTCAGAAACATGTGACATTCTGATATGTCCTTTGTCTGTCAGCCTTTAAGGTGGTAACATTTTGTTTGAGCATCCTCCTGGCTCATAGCCTCTGTGCTCCTTCCTCAATCATGCCCCATTGTAGTAACATGCCATTGATGCTCCTCTGCCCGCGGCTGTCCAGCTCTCTCCCAATATCCTCCCCACTGGAGGAATCAAACTCTACGTTTAAATTTGGATCCATCACAGTACAGTGGCTCAGACCACCCTTGTGCTACCTGCACTCACCACAGGGGACCTTCCGCTGACAGCTCTCTCCTATGAGCTTACACTCTATAAATCCCTCAAAACTTCCCAGCCTTCATTTCTCTGACATGGGCCTGCCTGCGTGTAAAGCTGTTGCTTGCAGGTAAGCCCAATGGCTAGTAGTTTTAGCTCGCACTCACCTTTTTGCTGACCTATCACTTCCTTTGAGTAAGCAAGCCATTGATACTCCATGGGACCCTCGTCAAAAATGGTAGAATCTGTTTAAAATCTTGGTCAATTGACCCCTTAACAAACTCAATTGCCTGCCTATCATCCTGTATCATTCAAATCCCATAGTCTAGCTGCCCCTAAGAAATTGACCAATGGTGGGAAGATATAGTGGGGATCCCTGCTGACGAATTCTTCCTTGGCTCAAAGCCTATTAGAATCAAGCTCGTAAAATTCTGACAAAATGTCAGCTAGGTTTGTGATCGGGTGCCAGAATAAAGGTTGAATATACTAGTCGACATCAGATATGAGAATGTTATAGAATCATCCCATCAGCACAGAAAGAGAATTCTTGGCCCATTGTGTCCATGCTGGCAAGGGCAACATTAATAACCCCATTCCCTCCCCTTTCCCCGGAGTCTTGCATCCTGCATTTCTTTCCCTTTAGGTAGTGACAATCTACTTCCTTATTGAAACCCATGATTGAGATTAATGTCTGGGGTTTGCAGGAGAATCACAACAGAAGTGGAAGATGTGTAAGGAAGTGTTTCAGGCCGTGCTCATTAGTGCCTTTTACCATGAGCTAAAACGATTTTTAGAACAGCTATGTGGGACTGTGGTTGGTGCTTTATTTTCTATTGTCTGCTGTTTATTCATCTGGAATGAACTTGTGGTGAGCTTATATAGCATGTTATGAAATTCTTGTGAGAGGCATGTTCATAAAATCAGTCAACTAAGTGGTACAGCAATGTAAGACCGAAAAGTATTCCTTTAGACAAGAAGGAATTGTATACAGCTGCTCATGAGCAATCCAAGATATGGAAATTTATCAATAATTGTAGTAATCACAACATTCAATGATTAAATCATTTAATTTACTGTTTCTCAAATTAATTTCAACAGCTACCCAGACTATGTCTAGGCCTATCTCCCACTTTTTGGTTGAGGCTGACTGTAGTAAGTTGTGAATTTTGATGACCCCTTTACTGTTAGGTCCAAGGGAATTAAATATTTCCTGCTTTGAAAGATAGCTTTTCCTTCTTTATTTTGACATAGTTATTTTCCAGTCAACACTGAATTTTACTGAACGAGTAATATCATTAACAGGCTTCGGTCCTGTGTATTTAGATGCAGCTGCAGTTGATTAAAAGGTCAAGTATCAACATTAGTTTGAGGGCTCCCTTGTGGCACAGTGGTAGTGTCCCTATCATTGGACTGGGAGGCCCAAATTCAAGTCCCACCTGCCACACAAGTGTATAATAGTATCTCTGAACAGGTTGATTAGAAGAAATAGGTTAAATTAATATAAGCCTCAAATTTTGTGTGAGGGTATTTATGGCTTAGTGGTAGTGTCCTTGCCTTTGAACCTTAAGGTCTGGACTCAAGTCCCATCCTGCTCCAGAGGTGTGCAAGAACATCTCTGAACAGGTTGATCAGGGAAAATAGCTCAAAATTTTGCTTGTTTAGATGGACCTGAAAAATTGTTTATAGCCCTAATTGACTGAAGTGCTTCAGTATCCCAACAGACTGAAAATTGCTCAAGGGCACTTATTAATTAATATCACTCTGTAAGCTTCACCTGAAGCCTTACTGAACAGATTTACATATCATGTAAATTAATACATATACGCACACTAATTGTTGTTGACTTTCACCTTAATAAAACACTGTAGTTTAAGACAAACAAGCAAAACACATAGAGAATTCACCTCATAAGGAATCACTTAACTCTGGTTTGTCACAAGCCAGAGCAATAGTCATCTTTGATAAATTGATTGTTGGCACTTTTATTCAAATCCTTTGTAAATGAGGCACCAGAGGATGATAAAAAAATTATCCTGTTGCTTATTAATAACCTAATTGCAACAAACCCTGGTCTGAGAGGTGGGAAAGAGAACGGCTTTGTCATTTTTATAAACATGAAACTATAGCTTATTGATTTATTCTGAACTCCATTTCACCTTGACACTCCATTTCATTCATAGATCATAGAATCCCTATAGACTTCCCTGGAAACAGGCCCTTTGGCCCAACAAGTCCACACCGACCCTCAGAGCATCCCACCCAGACCCATCCCCTACATAACCCACCTAATTTACACATCCTGAACACTACGGGCAATTTAGCATGGCCAATCCACCTAACCTGCACATCTTTGGACTGTGGGAGGATACCGCAGTACCCAGAGGAAACTCATGCAGACACGGGGAGAACGTGCAATCTCCACACAGTCGTCCGAGAGTGGAATCAAACCCATGTCCTGGCGCTGTGAGACAGCAGTGCTAACCACTGAGCCACTGTGCTGTCCCAATGTTAATTTTTACAGGGATTAATGAGGTTGCAGGAATGTATGACTTTGAAACAAACACTTTCTAAATATAATTCTGAGATAGGTGAATGGAAAAACAAGCAACTGTTTACAAAGCCTCTGTTCTGGCTAAGATTTAACCTTTAACCACAGGATTCATGTCCCAGACTCAGACTGAAAGACAGGTCCTGAGCAGATATTTGTAGTCCAACTGCATCAGCAATTTTATTGCAGGTAGACTCCTAATTGGCCACCTACAGGTTTGCAGTCTGAATGTACAGGCACCCAGTGCTGCTGACCTGTTTATAGGACAGACAGCTCTGGAGTTCAGCAGCCCCACTAGGAGCACTGTTTACACAAGTCAGAGACCTGAAGAATGTCTCCATATTGGAAGCAACCTCAAACAGGAAAGTAACAATTAAAATTCAGCATGGCTGACAGTAGTACACCGTGCTGGTTAGAATGGACACCGGTTCAGGTGGAATGATAGGGCCACATGGGCTGCTATTCATGCCCTCATCTATCTCTCGGGCTATGGAACCTCCCTGCTTTAGGGGCCTGGGCTGCCACAGGGTCATTGTTTGCATGAAACTTGTTGCCTCAGCATGTGATGGTTTCTGCAAAGCCGCCAGCATTGTTATAACGAATACACATTCTAGTTGGGACCGTCCCTTTTCCTGGAGGATTTGGTAAAGGCAAGACATTTCCATCTTTGAAATGCCTGTTATATGGAAACTGAAATGCATCCTTTGTTCAGAGCTTTATTTCAGTTTTCGTGCAGCAGTTAGGTCGGTGTGAACTGATGCTACAATTTCATAATCCCTTTCGCACATGCTTAATGGCTATTCTCAGAAAAAAAGACACAATTAAGCCTTTCCTCAATATCCCTTTTAACTTTTCAAGCAACCAGTAAGCCATTTAATTGATATAAATATTGGATCTGACTCCAGCATCTGCAGTTCTTGCTATCTCCTAAATATTGGGTGCTTTCTGTTCTCCTGCAAAGTGAATATTTTTGTGGTAAGGCATCATGTTACTGCATGACTAATTTAAAGGCTTGGATTCATGATCCGTAAGGATGAGTTCAGTTCCCATTTCAACAACTGAAGAATCTGAATTAATTTATTGAAAAAGTGTGGACTAAATAGGCTGCTATCACTAATGTTGACCATGAAATTTATGTTGACAAAATTCTGATTCAGCAGTATCTTCTAGGAAAGCTGTCATTATTGTATCTGGTCTATAAATGACTCCAACCTGCAATAATGTGATTGCCCATTCAGAGTTCTCTGCAATAGCCTTGCAAGCAATTCAGTTAGATTCAAAAAGGTGGATCATCACTACGATCTCAAAAGCAAATAGGGATGAGAAGGAATACAATCACATAAAAAAGTGCTGTTGTGGCACAGCGATAGTGTCCCAGTTCAAGCTGGTTGTCATAGTCCCCTTCTCTTCTTAGAGAGAGGCAACTGATGGTGGATTAACCTGAGGGTAACCATACCACAGGTGGGGTCAACATTGATACGGAGGGACCTTCATGGTAACCTCAGCTGATGTGGGAATTGGATGCAAGCTGCTGAAAACACTCAGCCTCCCAAACTGGCCGACTGAGCTAACTGACCCACAAGGTTGCCGTGGTCTTATCAGACCATAGGGCTGCTCTCACATTAGAGAGAGATGACTGGTGGTGGTTAAAATGGAGAGTGAACAGACCTCAAGCAAGCATCATAGAATTCCTAAAGTGCAGAAAGAGGCCATTCAGCCCATCGAGTCTGCACTAACCTTCTGAAGTTCACCTCACCCTATCTTCGTAACCTTGCATTTTCCGTGGCTATTCCATCTTGTCTACACGTTCCCTGGACCCTACGGAAAATTTAGCTTGGCCAATCCACCTAACCACCTAACCACCAATCCACCTAACGTTTGGACGGTGGGAAGAAACCAGAGCACATGGCAAAAACCCACACAGATGTGGGGAGAACGTACAAACTCCACATGGACAGTCATGCAAGACTGGAATTGAACTGAAGTCCCTGGTACTTTGAGGCAGTAGTGCTAACCACTGAGGCACCATGCCATCCAAAGGGCAAGAGGAGAGGTTGAAAAGGAGAATTCTTCATGGTAACCTCAGCTAGTGCAGGAATTAAACGCATGCTGTTATCATCACTCTGCATCACTGACCAGCTCTCCAGCCAGCTGAGCTCCAGCTCTAATGATAGGTCACTCGACCTGAAATACCAGCACTGTTTATTTCTGTTTGCCAGCTCTTGAGATCTCTGGTTGCTTTATAGTTTCAAATCTGAAACAAACTATACCTTAAACAATCCAAAGACTATTGTCAGGCAGTTTTTCCTTAACTCAAAGATTCCTTATGTCTTTGTGACTCAATGCCACATCAATTTCGCTGCTCCAACAGCAACATTGTCTTGCATAGCTAAAAATATCCACCACTAGATTTTTCTAAGTAATAAATCTTTCCTGGCATTTCAGGTATATAGATGACTTTCATTTCAGTTTATAATCCAAAAAGAAAAAAAGACCAGTTCCTCATTGTACCCAATTCATTGAATATTTAACACTGCATTTAGCCTTAGCAACAACTGCTCTCACAAGGTCTGCTATGCTTGATAGTGGATTTTCATATGCTACAACTTTTACCTAAAGTATTAGCATAACAGCTACAATTGTAAGGTATTGAGTTATTGTCACCTGTTGCTGCATCATTTGAGATTGTTTCAAAGTCTGGTCAATTTTTACAAGCCATAATTAAAATTTTTAATTTAAACTTATTGCACAAAGCACCTTAACAGTTGCAAATGGCCTGCCAATGCTGGTCGACAGTTGAGTGAACTCTCAACCAAAGACAAATCTAGACTTAGAGTTCAGCATGAAAATTAGATGAGGCTTTTTGCTGGAAGATTGAATGAGTTCATTCTTGGATAGGCACAGAGCCAACTGTCTATCTTCCAAGTCCAGTAAGACAAGTAATGGGAAATCTATTTCCATCTCAATGTCCTTCTTTAACACTTCTGCTACATTTCCTCATGTTCCTTTTGAAAATCAAACATGCATTTGTCACTTCTGCTGTTGCCTTGCTCTCTAGCAGACAACTAGCTTCCTTCTCTCTTGTTGGTTTCTCTCCTTCTGATGTCCTCTGCCTGTTGATGTGTTTATAATAGCCTTTGTTAGATTTTGGGCAGTTCAAATAAAGGATAATAACATTCTCACCTAGGCCACCTAATTTTCCTTTTCTCTGTCTCTTTTGATAAGGTGTTTTTCTGTCATTCCTGTTATTAGCCTAGGTTTTATCAAGAGCTAAATTTCAAAATCGTGTGCAATAGGAATATATAATGAAAATTCTGACTGAATGTTATAAGAACATAAGAATTGGAACAGGATTGTGCCAAAAACAGAAGTTGCTGGAAAAGCTCAGCAGAGGAAGCTCAGAACTGAGGAGGGGCCGCCAGACCTTACACGTTAACTCTGATTTTGTTCTTCATAGATGCTGCCAGACCTGCTGAGCTTTTCCAGTAACTTCTGTTTTTGTTCCTGACTTACAGCATCCACAGCTCTTTCGGTTTTTATACAGGATTGGGCCATTTGGTTCCTTGAGCCTCCTCTGCTTTTCAATAAATCATGGCTGACCTAATTATGACCTTAAATCAGGGCTCATTTAAAACAGATTTGTGATTTTGTTTCCCTCTTAGACAGTCATAAGATTTTAGAACTCTCTCTCTGAAAAGTTGATGGAAGCAGAGTCCTTGAATATTTTTAAGGCAGAGATAGGTAGACTCTTGACAAATGGAGTGGAAGGTTATCAGGGTAGGCAGAAATCCAGATTTGAGGTTACAATCAAATCAGCTATTTTCTTCTTGAATAGTGGAGCAAACTGAAGAAGCTGACTGGCTTACTCCTGCTTTTTGCTCATAAGCTCATTTTCTTACCTGCCCACCATAATTGACTGCCTTTTAAATCAAAAATCTGTTGACCTCAGCCTTGAATATGTTCAATGATCCAGCCTACAGTGCTTTCTAAAGTCGGGAATTTCAAAGTTTAACAAATCTCAAGAGGAAAAGCTACCCCTCATCTTTGATCTAAATTGGGAGACCCCTTAGTTTGTAACTATGTTCCCTACCTCCAGATTCTCATATAAGATGAAACACTATCTTGCATCCTCCCTTTCAAGCCTCTTCAGGATCTTAAACGTTTCAATAAGATCACCTCTCATTATTCTGAATGTCAACGAGCGTAGGCATGGCCTATTTATCCTTTTCTCAAAGACAATCCTATACAGTCATTACTCTGTATTCACAAGGGTTCCATACCTGAAAACCCCTGTGAATGATGAAATTCGCAAGTTCAGAGGTCATTAAAAATAGGTTGAAAATCATGGATATGCGATTTTTGCCTGCGCATGTTGATTTTTGCTGTTAGTTATTTTTTAGTGCTGACAAGCAAATTCGCGATTTGTGATTTCGGAGATACAGAGGACTTACTGTATTCCTGGAATCAGCATGGTGATCGTTCTCAGGGCAGCTTTCAATACATGTATATTCCTCCTTAAGTAAAGAAGACACAACTGCAAGTGCAGGCCCTGTATATTTGTAGCAAGGCTTCCTTATTTTAATCGCCCATCCATAAGACCATAAAGCATTGGAGTGCAAGTAGGCCATTCAGCCCATTGACATTCAGTGAGTCCATGTCTGACTTCATAAAACTCAACTCGCTTACTTTCCTGCCTTTTCACCATAATCCTTGATTATCCTACTGATTAAAATATGTCAATCTGAGCTTTGAATATACTTAATGATACAGTGTCTACAATCTCTGCATTTAAAAGTTCCAAAGACTTCCCCGTAGGGAATTCCTCCTCACCTTTTCCTAACTGTGTGATCCCTTACCTTGACATAATGCCTTCTGGTTCTGGACTCATCTATAAGGGAAAACAACCTCCCCACCATCAACCCTGTTGACCCCCCATCTTGGATGTTTCAAAACTGTTGCCTTTCATTCTTCTAAACTTCAGTGAGTACAGGCCGAACCTTTCCTCCAGAGAAAATCCCTCCAAACCTGAAAATCAGCCTCATGAATCTTCTCTGGACTGCCTCCAATGCCACTATACCTTTCCTTAGATAAGAAATCTAAACTGTTCACAGAGTTCCACATGTGCATTGTATAGTTTCAGCGAGATTTTCCTATTTTTATATTCCAATCCTTTTGAAATAAAGGGTAATACTCTATTTGCCTTCCCTATTATCTGCTAAACTTGTGAACTAGTTTTTAGTGATTTATGCGCAAGGCTTCCCAAATCCCTCTATGCCTCAGCTTTCTGCAGTCTTTCTTCATTGAAATTCACCAGCTTTATTCTATTCTTCCTGTTAAAGTTCATAACCTCATGTTTTCCCGCATTATATTCCATCTGCTAGTTTTTTTGCCCAGTCACTTAAACTGTCTATATACCTCTATAGACTCTATGTATCATCCTCAACACTTGCCTTTCTACCCTCATTTTTATGTCATCTGCAAAATTGCCAATAGCACATTCACTTTTATCATCCAAGTTATTAATGTAGATTATAAATAATTGTGGCCATAGCACTCCTTCCTGTGGCACTCCATTACTTGCATGCAATTCTACTTGCAATAATTCTATTCAGCTTCCTAAGTACTTTTTATACCTGCAAGTTAGATCCCTCTCTACTGCACCATTCTTCAGTCCCTCTACTTATTGTTTTTCTGTTTGTTCATGGAATGTGGGTGTCACCAGCAAGGTCAGCATTCACTGTCAACATCAATGCCCTGGAGAAGTCGATTGTGAGTTTCTTTTTTTTTGAACTGTCACAGTCCTTGGGAAGTCAGGACATGGACAAAGCTGTTAGGCAGGGAGTTCCGGTATTTTATGAGGATCAATATACCCTGGAGGGAACTTTGCAGGCGGTTGTATTCCAATGCATCTGCTACCTTTGCCCTTCAAGGTGAGTGAAGTTGCTGTTTTGGAAGGTGCTGTCAAAGGAGGTTTGGTGAGTTTGTGCAGTGTGTTGGTGCATTGGTAGTGAAGAGAATTAATATTGAAGGTTGTGGATGGGGTGCCAATCAAGCAGGCTGTCTTGTCCTAGATGCTGTCAAGTTGCTTTAGTGGTGTTGGAGCTGCCGTCACGCAGGCAAGTTGGAGTATTCAATCACAATTCTGACTTGTGCCTCTTAAAGTACAAGCATAATTTAGCCACGTCAACTTTACAACTACTTTTTCAAATGAGGTGAACTATCTTGCAACTTTACCTTCTGTAAATGTAGGCACAAAATGCAGAATTCTTGTTAAATCGTATCCTTCATTGGAATTGTAATTATCCTCTGAGTTACTACCTCGTCTTTCTTCTTTTAGCTTTTCTGAAGCTAATTCATGATATCCAACAATCCCCTCTCTTTGGTGTTCAAGCTTTTTAAAATTTCATTTCCTTTCTTTGTCTTTTTCCTTACTTTCTTTTTCTCTTTGTTTACTCTCTCCTCACTTTCAATTCAAGCCTTGTTATCCACTTTTCGTTCCCTTACGTTTTTCATTCTCAACCCTTTCCATTTTTCTTATTTTCAGTTTTTTTTATTCTTAACAAATCTTAACTAATTCTAGCAATGATGCATCTGTTTCAGGTTTTAATCCTTTTAATTCTAAATGCTGGACAATCGCTTTGAATACCTCGGCCTTTCGAGATCATGCTTTTATTCCAATTTCAACTAATCTGATAACAATTACTGTTTGCCTTTGTTAAAGACTTAGAATAATCCAGTCGTGGCTTCCACTCCAAGTAAATTTCTAGCAACAGCCAAAGCCATTGGAAATTCTAATCCATGTGGCATATTTCACAACAATTCGCTTGTTTCCATTCTCTGTACTTCCGTGTTTACATCTCTTTAAACATTCACAGATCCCTCTCAACTTCAACAAATTCTACCCCACAAAAAAATCACTATTTTGTCATGATTCCAGTTGATGGTAATACCAGACAAGAGGATTCTAGAGACAAACCTGCCTTAATAATCCAGAGGGTTTTTTTTTGTAATTTGATTGCCATAATGGTAATCACTGAAACAAAATATATTTTATTTTCTCACTTAACTTTGTCAAGCCAAAGTTGGTCATTATTGAAATAAAGTTCAATTCAGAGGGTCCAGTAGAGTTCCCAGGCTTGTCAAAAAGAACTGAAGGTGAAGCCTGACTTAGTGGAGGAGCCACAAGGAAGTTTAGTGAGAGCTAAATGTCCACTTGATGGCAGTAATGTTTCAGGGACAGTGGAACTTGTTAGAGGAGAAACCATTCACAAAAGAGAAGGAAAAGGGAATTGATACTCCACAGGTGACACTACTAGTACAGGTCAGCGGGGCATACCAGGAAATTAAACACAGAATTACTCATTGGAAGTTCAAAATAACAGAGACAAGCTTCAATCATTAACCACCCCACACAATCACAGAATTATTCTGGTGCATGAGGAGGCTATTTGGCCCAATGCATCTGCACCAGTTCTTTGAATAAGTATTATGATTTAATGCCATTCTCCTGCCTTTTCTGTAACACCCTGATTATTGTTCCCTTTTCAGATAATCATTTAATACCCTCTTGCTTGCCTCGATTCATCTTTCCTCTGCCATGCTGCCAGGCAGTGCATTCCAGACCTAATTAGAGTCATACAGATCCACAGCACAGAGAAAGGCCCTTTGGCCCATCCTGTCCACGCTGATTAAAAACAATCACCTATCTATTCTAAACCCATTTTCCAGCACTGGGCTCATAGTTTTGTGTGTCTTGGCATCACAAGTGCACATCTAAATACTTAATGTTACAAGGGCTTCTGCCTACAAGGTGGCTCAGTGGTTAGCACTACTGCCTCACAGTGCGACTGAATGTGTGGAGTTTGAATGTCTGCATATGTTTCCTCCAGGTTCTCTTGTTTCCTCCCACTGACCAAAGATGTACAGGTTGGGTGAATTAGCCATGTTAAATTGCTCCATGTTGTCCAGGGACGTGCAGCTGAGGTAGATTATCCATAGGAAATGCAGGGTTGGGGGCTAGGTCTGAGCTGGATCCTCTTTGGAGGGTTGGTAAGGACTCAGTTGGCAGAATGCCTGTTTCCACACTGCAGGAATTCTATAAGTTCCAGATTCCCGCTAATCTCTGGGTGAAAAAGATCTTCCTCACATCTCACCTGAACCATATGTCCCTTACCTTAAATCTACGCCCCTCATCAAATACTGTGGCCTGTTTTTCACAATCTTTCTACAAGTTTCTCCCTATCTGGTCTGTCCAGCCACCTCATGATTTTGAAAACGTCTAACATATTTCCTCATGGCTTTCTCCTCCCCAAGAAAAGCAGCTCCAATTTCTCCCATCCATCTTCGTAGTTGATGCTTTTCATCCATGGAATGATTCCTGTAAACTGCTTCTACACTTCCTTCATTGAGTCTATATCGTACCTAAAGTATGGTACCCACAATATTACAGCTGAGGTCTAACTTGTACAAGTTCAGCATAACCACCTTGTTCTTGAACTCTGTGCCTCTAATAACCAAGCCTGCAATCCTGTGTGTTTTGTTACTTGCTCTCCCAACCTGTCCTGCCAAGTTTAATGATTTACAACTTATACAGACAGTCCAATCAGGTTCATGTAATATTAAATATGCAAGCCGACACCCAAAGGACGCAAACATCAGATTACCACCCATCAGACTTTGAGGAGTAAAATTTGTAAAAACGCCTAAATTTTAAAACAAAAGATCATAGAATTGAACAGTGAAGGGTTGGGACTTGGAAATGTGGCCAGCATACATGCTCAAGTGCTCGTCCCAACGCAGAATTCATGTATATTGTCATCCCAGTTTTTAATTTTTTTTTATATCGAGCTGATAATGGAATGCTCACCTGTAACGAACAGCAGAAATTTTGCTTCTGCCCATTTTTCATGACAGAGTGTGTTACAATGATGGTAAACATGGACTATTGCTATTCAACTTCCATTCATTTGATATTAATACTTAAGATTTTGAAGTAGTTTTTGAAGAGTGCAAATACTGACCTAAAATGTATGCTATGACCACCTGACTGTCAACTGAGACAAATTAAAGGAACCAATACAGAACGTTTCAACGTGTCTGCGCTGAAATTACCATTTGTCCAAAAACTATCCAGAAACTACACAATGAAGTCAGTGTCAAGAAACACTCTTGTTTAATTCACAGCTGAAAGGTTGTTTAATTCACAGCTGAAAGGTTGCCTGTGGAGTATTCCGCTTAGAAAAAAATGGAAATACACTTGTTAATGTACAAACAAACCATTTTTCAATTGTTTGCTTGGCAGAGTAGAGGGAGAGGGACATAATAGATTCATAACAACGGAATCTGGAAGGCTTGGTTTTATCTCCTTGTTTCTCTCAACTTCTGAAGTCAGTGCCCAGTGAAAAAGCAACTTGGGAGAGCCATTATTACTAAGAACTCTAAAATCCTACAGATTTCACTACTGCTAAAGATATAACAGCTGAACAGTCATGGACTCAGGTTCCACATTTACAACTCAAGGACGCTAAGAATTTTAAACTGCATTTGCATGTATTTCCTGTTTGCACTAGCCTCATATCCCACTTTCACTAAACTTGTAATCCGTAGTCGTTGGTGTTTTGTTTTTCTTTGGGGTTAACACAAAAGAAGTTGTGTTTCTTCCATTCAAAAAACCTTGTTAATTTGTTTTCTATCAAATTATGTTTTTGTTGAAATGTGATGGCTGACATTAAAAAAAATTGTTGTGGCAGTCTACAATGGTTTTAAAAAGTGGTCGGCTGATTTCTAGTCCTCATCTGGTCATAACAATCTCCAGTTTCCCAGCTTTGGCCAGTATGTAATCATGGCTGGAATCATTGTACGACAGTGAGGCTGTGCCACTGATGCTCAGAGTTAGGGACATAGGAACAGGAGTAGAACATTCAGCTCACTGAGCCTGCGCCACCATTCATGATCATGGCTGATCATCCACTTCAATGCCTGCTTCCCCACATTAATCCCACATCCCATTAAGTCTTAATATTTACAAATCTTCAATTTCTACTTTAAATAATACACAATCGCTGAGTTTCTACAGCCCTCTAGAGTAGAGGATTACACAGGTTCAAAGTCCTCTGAGTAAATAAATTCTGCTCATCTTGCTCCTTGGTCTTTTCTTATTTTGAAATTGTATCCCCTGGTTCCAGACTCCCCAAACAGGTGGAACAGCTTATCTGAATTGACACAGTCTATTCCTTCATATCTCTTGTAGGTTTCAATGACATCACCTTTATTCTTCAAATTGCTAGAAAATACAGCCCCTGTTTGCCCAGACTCTGTTTATAGCACAGCCTACCATCCCAGGAACAAGTCTGAAGGGCCTTTGTTGGACATCCTGTATGGCTGTGATAGGGTAAGATAAGGGTCAAAGATGGAACACAGTACTCCAGCTGCGGTCTAACTGTGGTTCTGTACAATTGAAACAAGACTTCACTATCGTATCAGAGATAATAGGAACTGCAGATGCTGGAGAATCCGAGAT
>JAHRHZ010000013.1:46635290-46700485 GCA_024137785.1 Ginglymostoma cirratum
GGTCTAGGCCCGAAACGTCAAGCTTTCCTGCTCCTATGATGCTGCTTGGCCTGCTGTGTTCATCCAGCTCTACACCTTGTTATCCAAGACTTCACTACTCTTGTATTCGGATCTTCTGGCGATAAAGGACAGCATAACATTAACTTTCCTAATTGCTTGCCACATTTGGAGGTGGAGTGCAATCCTACTTCAGCAAGCAAGTGCGACCTGGAGCTGCAGGCTATGGGCAACAGCCAAATAAATAACTGCCTTTAGGCGTGATATCTTTTTTGTGATGGTTGCCCACAAGCTGCCAACCCAATGTGAGGGCTGCCAATACAAGCAGCCACACCAATCTGCAAGTCACCCATTCTGCCCTCTGCTCTTACTTTTCCTGTGCCAATTTTCTCATGATTCAAGAAGCAATCCAGAGATTATTATCTTTGTTGGCTGGCACTTAAATTTCACCCCAGGCTGCTCATGCTCCTTCAGCAGAATCCCTTTTCTAGCCCTACTATTTTAATTGTTTTTCATTCATGGGATATGGCCATCACTGGTGAGGCCACCATTTATTGTCAGACCTTGACTGCCCTTGAGAAGGTGGTGTTGAGCTGTTTTCTTAAACAATTGCTCTCCATGGGGGCCAGGAAGGGGGCAAGTGTTATTCATCCAAGTCCCATGTATGTGCTGCCTTTGTCCTTTTAGGTGGTAAAGGCCAGAGCTTTGGAAGGTGCTGTCAATTTTTTGCAGCCACATCAGTGCATATGATTCACAGCTAAGATGCTTTTCTGACTTTTATCTTCTTTTAGTCTTGGTTGAAATATTTTGCATCCTAACCTAATTTGAACTTAAACATTATAATTCTTGTCAGATATTTTCTTTGCCAGCTACATCAGCCAGTTAATCTGCGTTTGGTACCTGTTTTCCTGACAACATTTGCTCTTTCCTAGACCAAGACTTGTTTTAATCCTACTTTTTCTTTATAGACACTGGAAATGAATCCAATTATGTTGTGCTTGCTGGACCTTAACTGTTTCACTACTCTCAGATCATCTAGTTCTTCCTTCGATAAATTAATTATTTATCTATATCAACTCATCAACTATAATTAACAGAAAACGAACAGAGAGAACAGAAGAAGGACTCAAAACATGTGCCCATATTTCCAAGTGTAACATCACCAAAGAGGAGCAGAAGTTAATTTTGCCAGGTCTCCAATGCTTTCTATTGCCCAGGTGATTCCTATGGTGTCCCACTCACCTCACCTGAGAAGCAGAGTGCACAGAAGCAGGTCTGATGTATCAATGTAAAGGTACTGGTGGAGGATCTTTCTAGCTTTCTGCCTCGATGTCCTGGTAGTATGTTCTAGAGCATTGGAACACTCCAGGACCCAATAAAGTTGATGGGTACTTGTGCTATTATTCTCTTAAGTTGCAGTACTGAGACAAAGAGTACCTGTAAGATTTTGAGGGGCACTTTAACTTAATTGTAAGACCTATATCAATTATAATTATCGACTGAATTTTGAAATAGCCAATATAAAGTTTACTAGTGCTGATCAGTCACAGGACCCATTGCAGTCCAAATATATTTTCACAATTTTTACAGAATGTATTAAGTTTATCATAACAAGTAAAAAATGTCAGCACTTAACAAAAGCAGTGGTTTTTAACCTATACATTCTAGGAAAGTTGATGAACCTGATCGGAGTTAAGTTCCGGCCTCCAAGCAATAGAAGGGACATGGGACAAAAAATAAATTCAAAAGGTAGAAGTGGTATGTAGGAGGGGCTGTATTGCAATTATCAAGGGGGACATCAATATGCAGGTTGCCTGTGAAAATTAGGATCCCAAAAAAAGGAGAACTGAAAGAACAGTGGATGCTGGAAATCAGAAAGAAAAACAGGAATTTGCTGGAAAAGCTCAGAAGGTCTGGCAGCATCTGTGGAGGGAAATCAGAGTTAATGCTTCAAATCAGGTGACCTTTCTTCAGAACAGGTTCTTCAGCTCTAAAGAAGAGTCATCTGACCCAAAACATTCAACGTGAGCAAATGTGAGGTCTTGCACCTTGGAAAAAAGAATACAGGCATGGGCTATTTTCTGAACGGTGAGAAAATTCATAAAGCCGAAGTACAAAGGGATCTGGGAGTGCTGGTACAGGATTCTCTAAAGGTTAACTTGCAGGTTGAGTCTGTGATTAAGAAAGCGAATGGAATGTTGTCATTTATCTCAAGAGGGTTGGAATATAAAAGCAGTGATGTGCTTCTGAGACTTTATAAATCTCTAGTTAGGCCCTATTTAGAATACTGCGTCCAATTTTGGGTCCCACACCTCAGGAAGGACATACTGGCACTGGAGCGTGTCCAGCGGAGATTCACACGGATGATCCCTGGAATGGTAGGCCTAACATACGATGAACGGCTGAGGATCCTGGGATTGTATTCATTAGAGTTTAGAAGGTTGAGGGAAGATCTAATAGAAACTTACAAGATAATGCATGGCTTAGAAAGGGTGGACGCTGGGAAGTTGTTTCCGTTAGGTGGGGATACTAGGACCCGTGGGCACAGCCTTAGAATTAGAGGGGGTCAATTTAGAACAGAAATGAGGAGACATTTCTTCAGCCAGAGAGTGGTGGGCCTGTGGAATTCATTGCCACGGAGCGCAGTGGAGGCCGGGACGTTGAATGTCTTCAAGGCAGAGATTGATAAATTCTTGATCACGCAAGGAATCAAGGGCTATGGGGAGAGTGCGGGTAAGTGGAGTTGAAATGCCCATCAACCATGATTAAATGGCGGAGTGGACTCGATGGGCCGAATGGCCTTACTTCCACTCTTATGTCTTATGGTCTTATTAACTCTGATTTCTCTGCACAGATGCTGCCAGACCTGCTGAGCTTTTAGAACAATTTCTGTTTTTGTCCCAAAAGAAGGAATTTGTGGAATGTCTACAAGATGGTTTTTTGAAGCAGCTCATGGTAGACCCCACTAGTGGACAGGCAGTTCTGGCTTTGGTGATGTGTAAAGAGGCAGACTTGATAAGGGAGCTGAAGGTAAAGGAACCTATGTGGGACAGTGACCATAATATGTTAGAATTCACCCTAGAATTTGAGAGAGAGAAGCTGGAACCAGATGTAAGGGTATTACATTGGAGTAAAGGTAACTAAAATGACATGAGGGAGGAGCTGGCCAGAGTTGATTTGAAGGGGAGCCTAGCAGGGAAGACGGTAGAGCAACAATGTTAGGAGTTTCTTGGGATAACTTGGGAGGCACATCAGAAATTCAGTCCATGGCAGAAGAAACATGTCAAGGGGAGGATGAGGCAACCAGGGCTGACAAGGGAAGTCAGGGCAGCATAGAAGCAAAAGAGAAAGCGCACAATGTGGTGCAGATGAATGCCAGAGGATGTGAAGCCATTAAAAACAAGTACAAGATAATTTTTTTAAAAAGGGTGCAGAAGATGAAATATGAGGTTAAGCTAGCTAGTAATTTTTCACTGTCCACTGGAGTAACACCAGATGACTGGAGGGTGGCAAATGTTATTTCCTTGTTGAAGAAAGGGAATAGGGATAATCCTGGGAATTACAGACCAGTCAGTCTTACTTCTGTGGTGAGTAAATTATTGGAGAGGATTCTGAGAGATAGTATTTATGTTTATTTGGAAAAGCATAGTTTGATTAGAAATAGTCAGTATGGCTGTGTGAGGGGCAGGTCATGCCTCACAAGCCTTATTGAATTCTTTGAAGATGTGACAAAACATATTGATGAAGGCAGAGCAGTGGATCTGGTGTATATGGATTTTGACAAGGCATTTGATAAGGTTCCCCATGGTAGGTTTATTCAGAAAGTAAGGAAGCATGAGATTCAGGGAAATGTGGCTGTCTAGATACAGAATTGGCTGTCCAATAGAAGACAGAGGATGGTAGTAGATGGAAGTTATTCAGCCTGGAGCTCAGTGACCAGTGGTGTTCCACAGGGATCTGTTCTGGGACTTCTGCTCTTTGTGATCTTTATAAATGACTTAGATGAGGAAGTGGAAGAGTGGGTTAGTAAGTTTGCCGATGATCCGAAGGTTGGTGGAGTTGTGGAAAGTGTGGAGGGCTGTTGTAGGTTCCAATGGGACATTGACAAGATGCAGACCTGGGCAAAGAAGTGACAGATGGAATTGAACAAGGAAAAGTGTGAAGTGATTCATTTTGAAAGGTTGAATTTCAATGCGGAATACAGGTTTAATGGCAGGATTCTTGGCAGTGTGGAAGAACAGAGGGATCTTGGGGTCCACGTCCATAGACCTTTCAAAGTTGCCACCCAAGTTGATAGGGTTGTAAAGAAGGCATATGGTGTGTTGGCTTTCATTGGCAGGGGAATTGAGTTTAAGAGCTGTGAGGTTATGCTGCAGGTTTATAAAACTCTGGTTAGACAACACTTGGAATATTGTGTTCAGTTCTGTTCGCCTCATTATAGGAAGGATGTGGAAACTTTAGAGAGGGTGCAGAGGAGATTTACCAGGATGCTGCCTGGACTGGAGGGCAGGTCTTATGAGGAAAGGTTGAGAGAGCTAGGGCTTTTCTCTTTGGAGTGAAGAAAGATGAGAGGCGACTTGATAGAGGAGTACAAGATGATAAGAGTCATAGATAGAGTAGATAGCCAGAGACTTTGTCCCAGGGCGGAAATGGCTATCATGTGGGGGCATAATTTTAAGGTGTTTGGAGGAAGGTATAGGGGAGATGTCAGAGGTAGGTTCTTTACACAGAGTGTGGTGGGTGTGTGGAATGCACTGCCAGCAGTGGTAGTGGAGTCAGATACATTAGAGACATTTAAGCGACTCTTGGAAAAGCACATGGATGGTAATAAAATGAAGGGTATGCAGGTTAGTTTGATCTTAGAGTAGGATAATAGGTCGGCACAACATCATAAGCTGAAGGGCCTGTACTGTGCTGTCCTGTTCTACGTTCTATGTTCTTAAGAGTTATTTTTAGGTGTATGAAAGTTAAGAGAGAGGCAAGAGTGGACATTGGATCACTGGAAAATGAGGCTGGAGAAGTAGTAATGGCAACAAAGAAGTGGTGGAAGTACTGAATACGTACTTTGCGTCAGTCTTCACAGTGGAAGACACCAGTAGCATGCCAGAACTTCAAGAGAGTTAGGGGATAAAAAGTGAATGTAGTGACCATCACTAAGGAAAAGTTTCTGGGGAAGCTGCAAGGTCTGAAGGTGAATAAATCAGTCAGACCGGATGGACTACACTGTGGCGTTCTGAAGGAGATAGTCAAAGAAATTGTGATGGCCTTGGTGGTGATCATTCAGGAAATCAAGGAGTCAGGGAGGGTTCCAGAGAACTGGAAAATCGTTCATGTAATACCCCTGTTTAAAGAGGAGGGAGGCAGAAGATGGGAAATTATAGGCTGATTAGCCTGACCTCAGTCATTTGCAAAATTTTACAGTCTGTTATTAAGGATAAGATTACAGAGTACTTGGAGTACATGATAAAATAGGGTTGAGTCAGCACGCCTTTGTCAAGGGGAGATCATACCTGATAAATCTGATGGAATTCTTTGAGCAGATGATGAGCAAATTAGACAAAGGACGACCAATAGACGTGATCTAGTTTGATTTCCAGAAGGCCTTTGACAAGGTGCCACACAGGAGGTTGCTAAATAAGATAAAAGCCCATGGTGATAGGGACAAAGTACTGGTGTGGACAGAGGATTGACTGATTGGTAGAAAGCAGAGAGTGGGAATAAAGGGGTCTTTTTTAGAATGGCAGTAGGTGACTGGTAGAGTTCTGCACATGTCAGTGTTGGGACCACAACTATTCACATTAACAATCTGGATGAGGGAATTGAGGGCACTGTTGCTATGTTTGCAGATGACACAAAGATAGGTGGAGGAGCAGGTAGCATTGAGGAAGCAAGGAGGCTGCAGAAAGACTTGGACAAGCTAGGAGAGTGGACAAAGAAGTCCTGATAAAGGGTGTAAACCCAAAATGTTGCCTTTCCTGCTCCTCTGATGCTGCCTGACCTGCTGTGTTCCTGCAGCTCCACATTGTATTGACAGATAGAATACAATGTGGGAAAGTTTGAAGTTATTCTGTTTGGTCATGAGAATAGAGACATAGACTATTTTCTAAACATTTCAGAAAAGGATTCAGAAGTCTGAAGCACAAAAGGACATAGAAGTCCTGAATCAGGATTTGTTTAACATTAACATGCAGGTTCAGCTAGTAGTCAAGAAGGTAAACACAATTTTGGCATTCATTTTAAGAAGGCTAGAATACGAGAGAAAGATGCACTGCTAGGCATGTGTAAGGCTCTGGCCAGAATGCATTTGGAATATTGTGAGCAGTTCTGAGCTCCGTTTCTAAGGAAAGATATGCCAGCATTGATGGTCCAGAGGTGGTTGACAAGAATGATCCCAGGGATGATGGGCTTGTTGTTTGAAGAGCGGTGGAAGACTCTGAGTCTGTACTTGATGAGCTAAGAAGGATTGAGGGCGGGGAATCTGATTGAAACTTACAGAATACTGAGAAGCATGGATAGAGTTGATATTGAGAAGACATTTCCACCAGTAGGAGAGACAAGGACCTGAGAGCATGGGTCTCTTGTTGAATTCACTGAAGTTAACCTTCTATTTTCGATCCTTCTTGTGCATTGAACTATTAATGCTCAAGCCTTATTAACCATTGCTAGCCACTTGCCCTTGCTTGATCAAAGGCATCCTAATTCTAATTATCTTTGTAGTACATGAACAATGCAGTTTATGTTTAAGTTCAGTTTATAATCATTTATGTTTGTGATCATTTTACATTCAGAGTTTATTTGGCTAAACAATACATGCACAAGTCCTGATTGGTTTCCTTGAAAGTAATGATCATTTTCGTGACATTACTTCCTACTGTCTCCTCATTCATTCTTTAATGTCCCAATCATTTTATTAGGTTGTTCCTCTTAGCTTGCTGATTCCGTACATTTTTGCGAAGATAGGGTGGCACCAATGAACAATTTAGGCGCCAGCTTAGAATTTGTTACACCACCTCCTAATGATTAACTCTTATCTCAGCTGTACCAATCAATACATTTGAATGTTCTCCAAAACATAATCAATATCCTTTAATGATTATAACCATATATAAATCCACACTAACTGTTGATACCTAAAATAAATTAAAGCTGAAAATAACCATACAAACTAATACACTTAATCCCATTACATACTTTTAAGTTATTGTTTTAAAACATAGTAAATCTGCTTGTGTTCTTATGTTTTCACCTGAAAGCATTCTCATTTGTGTTAGCCTAAATATACGTTAGATAGAAACATAAAACAGTGAACATAAAAACAAAAATCTTATTATTAATCTGGCTATATGGCTACAGAGAAGTCAGTTTTAAAATTGACCTTAATCAGACAATATATGATTTAATTTCTCACTTCCTTAACCAAGTCAAACTGATTAATTTTTGAAAAGTACTACAAATACAGAATGTCATGAATTTGCTTATTTATCTCACAAGGAGGAAATGATGACACCAGGAAAAGGAAGGATTTTACATTGTAAATTTTACCAATTTGTGATCTCAGCTCAGAGTTCGATTTGTCAGGAGTACAAATTGAGAGAAGTCCCATGCTTTTGCCATATGATCAGGCAAATAGGGTTATAATGCTCTGTTCAACCTGTGTTCTCTGTGTGTGGTTTTCTCACTGGAAGCAAGGGATCATGGGCATGGAATTATCTTTGTCAGGAATCCAAACGGTAACAGCACTGGCCCCACAGAATGTTCCTATACATTCCCCACAAAGCCTTCAAAGGGCCACTGACGTAGCTCAACATTAAAATTCAATTACTACATTCTATTTAATAAGTACATTAATAACTCATCCTAGAATTCTCATTAATCATAATGGTAGTTTGCCATGTAATCTACTGCTCATTTCTCAAATCATCAGTTAACTCCAGTCTGTTTGTCTTAATTTGGTTTAACATCTGGAATACAACTAGAGGATTTATTTGCTTTCATAGTTCAAAAATAAATTCACTGAATCTATTTGTATGCTTCTAGGTGTCATGAGTGGTAAATATCAGTGATTTCATTTTGGTGACTAATATATTATTATTAGTCTTTTAATATTTTTCCTCTTGTGGATTTCATTTAACTTGGTTGACTTTAGTTCATTTCGGCTGGAAAGGTGAGATATCCTGAGTCATAAAGACATTGCATGGCAGCATCAGTAATATTCCTTGAACCATGATGAATCCCTCTCCCTTGAGGTACAACATCTCAGAAATCTCTGACAAGCAGATGATTGATAACACAGAAAAAAAAAATCTGATATTGGCTTCCCATCAGTGAAATCTGAAAGGACAGAAGAACGTTTCTGATTTGCCCAACAACAAATCACGGAACCTTGTACATGATTGTATCATTTCTTACACCAACAGCATTATTTTACTTTAGGAAATAGACATATTGCTACAAATCACAATGATAAGCTACATACATTTTGTCTTAAACAGAATGAAAATGTAAGAGTTTGACTGGCCATCCTCCAGTTTTGCTCATGAGTAACATTAATTACATTCAGAATTTGTAGTGACATGCAGATGTGTCACATACTATTCTTAGTTTCCTTTGTTTATACTTTTGCTTTCTCCTTGGAAAAGTATCAAAAGGCAACATCAAAATAAGATAAAGGTCACATTGCCAAAGTATTAATTAGATCCAAGAAACTTGACATATTGTGAAGGTTATAAGTATGATAGCTCTGACAAGATTCCAGTCAGGGCCTTCATTTCAAAATAAACATACCGTAAGTTTAATCCTACGAATTTATGAAAGCAATTAAAAATTTGTGTCACCTAAAATAATTTTATTTTATACTGGGTATGCAACATTCATCTTCTCAGATTCTTCAATTATTAATTGGCAAGATGTGAGGATAAATGAAAGGTGAATCTGCCATTTCATTTTGCTTCAGATCTTGACAGGTGTGCACAAAAGAATATTGATTAGACAAATGCCGTGCTTGGAAAAAGGTTCTAAATGCTGTACTTTTTGTCTTAGTAGGCATTGCTGACTGCACAAATACTGTTTCAGGGCTTACATTCATATTTGCATTCTATCAGATTTTAATCAATATTTGTCTATGGAAGAACTTGCCCAAAAAATTGCTGTCAATAGAAAGATCAATTACAATTCAACAATTTCTGTCCAGGATCAGTTTTCAGGTTTGCAAGCCATTTTAAGAATTTCATGCACAGTGGGGCTTCCACCACCTTTTCTCCAATTCTTGATTTTGCTGAAATTATTGGTCTTGACAATTTTTTGCAACTCAGTCTTGCACTTGATCATGCCTCATTGAACAGCCCTCTCACAGAAATGTCCTTTTGTCTGACTTAAGTACCAAAGAGTGCTGCCTATACTGCTGTGCTTAGTCCCAGCTAGAAGGGAGATGGCTGGGTAATTCCACTTACAATCATTCCTGCAGACTTTACTGCTGTAAGTGATTGTTAGTTTTGAAGTAATGTTGTGACCAGATAAGGAGAGGCATTTTGTTTCCATCTTTTTAAAAACTCTTTCGGTTGATGGTAACAAATTTTAGTTATTTTTCAGCATGTAATTATATTGCATGTTAATTAGAAATGTAGTTGACAAGATTAAAATGAGGAAGCCAATTACAAGGTTTTCTTGAGTTAAAGAAAAAAATTTATTGCCTGAGGTAAAAAAACTTTCACAGAAACATAATTAATTGGTTTAAAAAGAGAATGTCTGGCATAGGCATGAAAAGTAAGAACCACACAATTTAAAAAGTATTCAGTATCCTTGAGGTATTGGATTTCTAATGTGAAACAACAGTTATATAAATATTGATGGATATTCTCAGCAGTGGCAGAATTTGTAGATATCCTTGAGTTATTGATAGATGGCTGTTTTCTTAATTTGTTTTTGCACCAGCGTTGTCTTCTATGATGATAAGAGATATAGATGTTATGCCCAGAATTGAATGCAAAACTCCTGCTATGTCCTATACTCTCTGCTGCTATCGATAAAGCCTATGGTACTATAGACTTTATTAACCACTCTCTTAACATGTCCTGCCGCCTTTAAGGACTGCCTATCAGTTCTTTTGCTCCCTTTAAAGTTGTATCATTTAGGGATTGTGGGGACTGATTTTCTTAGAGCCGGGGTTAGTGTAAGAACAAAAGGACTAGGAGCAGGAATAAGCAATTTAGCTCCCAGAGCCTGCTCTGTCATTCAGTACAATCATAGCAGATCTCATTTCACCCTCAACTTCACTTTCCTATCTGCTTCCCTTAACCCTTCAACCCATTACTAATTAAAAATCTGCCTATCTCCTCCTTAAATGTATTCAGCTTCCCAGCATCTGCCATATTCTAAGGGAGTGAATTCCACAGATTCTCAATACTTCGAGAGAAGGAATTCTTCCTCACCTCTGTTTTAACTTCCTTGCTTAGCCATGTACGTTTTGTCCCTGTCTTACAACTAATTATCCTGTCTGGAGCATATTTTAGCTGGGAGGAATTGAATTCACCTTAAACACATGCGACTGCTCATCAACTGCCCTACCTTAGTCTTCCTAGCCAGTCCATCAGGGCCAATTATGTTCTCACGCCTATGTAATTACCTTTGTTTAACTCCAGAAAGGTAGTGTGGGAACTCCAGTTTCTGACCCTCAAATTGAATTTATAATTCTGCCATCCTATGATCACACTTCCCCAGGGGATTCCTTACTATGAAATCATTAATTAATCCTCCTCATTACACTATACCAAATGCAAAATAGTGGGCTCCCTGGTTGGTTCCACAACACATTGGCCCAATGGTATCTCTTATCTCTTGTTGGTATCTCTTATACACTCCAAAAACTGTCCCTCGAGGCTACTGTTGACAATTTAATTAAATCAGTTGAGATGTATATTAAAATCACCAATTATTATTGCCACACTCTTCTTAGAATCCACCAGTATATACAGAACTACTGCTTGGGGACCTATAGATTACTCCGACCAGGGACTTATTTCCCTTGCTGTTTCTTATTTCTACTCAGCTAGGTTCTGCTTCTTGATCTCCAGCCCCCTATATCATTTTACATTACAGGCAAATACTTAACTGTGCTATCTCCAATAAAGATAGCTGCAAAGAGCATGTGTCATCGCATTTGCACATGTGGAAGGATAGTAATAGCCATCTGGAGCCAAAAATTTGGTTTTGCAAAAGCAGAGTGCAGATTTTAAGCAGTGAAGTTGATGAGTGGTGAGTTATTAAGTGTCAATTTCTTTCTGACACTTTTTAACTGGTATTTACTATGCTAAGAATTTAAGAAAGGTAACAAAGCACATTTCTTCCAGCCTTAGGCAGCATAAACAAGTTCTGCTGAAGGGTAGCTGATTAAATAATTAGGTAAGCCAGTTCAATCTGGTTGCTGCAGTGTAGCTCCAAAGAGTATAAGTACAGAGGTCTCCATGCAGCTTGCAAGTGGAGTACAGATTTCAAACAGTGTGAAGGAGAAGGAAGAAGAATCATAGAATCCCTACTGTGTGGAAGCAGGCCATTCAACCTATAGGGTCCACACTGACCCTCTGAAGAGCATTCCATCCAGACCCACCCCACTACCCTATTCCTGTAACCCTGCATTTCCTATGACTAACATCCCTGAACACTATGGGCAATTTAGCATGGCCAATCCACCTAGCCTATACACTGTGGTAGGAAACCAGAGCATCTGGAGGAAACCCCACACAGACGCAAGGAGAATGTGCAAACTCCACACAGTCAGTCACTTGAGGTTGGAATTGAACATGTGTCCCTGGTGCTGTGAAACAGCAGTGCTAACCACTGAGGCACCATGTTGCCCCCAAGAAGAGGAATGCTTTTTTAAATCTACTTTCTTCACCATTCGAGTACATGGCTTCTATTTAGGTATAGCAGAAAGAGCTCGCTGTGATTAAATGGTAAGGTATTGTACCTGTAATAGTTGATACAATTAAGATATAGCAGGGCAGTTCTACCTATTGGCATGTCCAACCTTAGAATGTGGGAAGTCTGTCTGAGATAAACACATTGGCAGCAAGTACCACCCACTGCATAAGCATGATTCCGGGATTCAGATTGAGCGATAGCTGCAGTGACTGGTGTGCATCTGCAAGTCAGATAACATGGATAGCTCACATAACAGCTTAGCTATGTGCAGGCAGATACAGAGTGGGAGCCAGTCAGGTTTCTTGACTGGGAAGTCACATGGCAATCTGCTGTAAATTGGTAAGGGGTGTCTATTTGTCCATTTGGGGTCAGGGAAAGGGTCAAGTGAATGGATGTTGAAGGCCACCCCCTGGCTTTATCTCTGATCCTCCTGACCTTCCCTTTCCTGTGACATCTACCCTGCAAGACCAGAAAGGAAACCACCTACCCACTTACCATTGGACTTCCTGATCCCTGAAGCCTGGGCCTCCTGTGACAATCACTAGGCCCCAAGCTGCCGATGTCCAATTGGCTGTCAGCTTTTGGCAGCATGAGCCTTCACTGTATTGATTCCCCTTGAAGCTCAGTGGTCAGCTCTGACTAATTAGGAGATTAATCTGGTTAGCTTTCATGATGGGGAGGATGGCAATCAGTCATCCCTGGAGATACCCGCCCACACACTTTGCACACAGGGCACTAAGTCTCAGCCAGAGCCTCCACTGGATAACCTAGATGTGTGATCAAACCTCATGATTTAAAAAATAAAGGTGGATGGGACCAGAAAACCTATCTTGTCTCCAAAAATCATTCCAAAGGACAACTCGGGAGTATTGGTGAAACCAATCTTTATTGACCTCCTCAATGCTTGGTACAAATGTACACAGTGCCTCTTGCCCCAGGCTTCTCAGTGAAAATGTGTGTCATGTGTTCTATTCCTAACAGTGGGTTCTTTCTAAGTGCCTCTCAGTTTGAGAAGGAAATGAGATAACTATCTATTGATTGAAAGTTATTCTTTGTAGGAGTTGAGGTGGCTGTTTTTTCCTGGTTCTGTAGATGGTTCTGTAAACACCAATACTGTCGGGTTTATATGGTTGTAGCCAGGGCACTGTATGCTCAACAGCATGTTTATAGGCCCTTGACTGAAGTGGGTGAAATGTTCCAAACACAAAAGGACTTTCATCATCAACACCAGTTCCTGTCATTGCTACTGCAGTGAAGAACTTTGCAAAACTATCAGTAGAACAGATGAGAGCTTTAGAAAATTATAAGTAATGGATTGCGATAACAAAGTCTTTGTTTAAGCTTTGTTCTACTGCAAATATCATTTAAAGACTCCGTAGGCTATGACAGGACAAAGCAATATCTGGTGGACTCTAAGGACACTAGCAGACTATATGCATATATTTTGAATCCAGTAGATGATGATCAGGTACAGTTAACAGTGGTGTCTAAGATAGTGCAGACAAAATCAGGTCACAAATCTGACAAGGTTTTAACAGGATTACCACTGTTTATATGTTTAATCATTCACTGGAGGGCGATAGTTATCATGGAGTATAAGGAGACTACTGATGCCATATGTATAAACAACTAAAAGTCAAATCCAGAAATTATACGTCCATTAGCAGGATTTGCATTCCCATGGAATTACAAAGGACATTTGGCACAGAAACAGGTTTTTCAGCCCCATCAGTCCATACCAGTGTTTGTGTTCCACTTAAACATCCTGTCAGCTATCCAACTTTAAATTTCTCGTCTTACCTCTTTATCTGTCCTCACTTGTCCGTACCTGTGTAACTTACCTTATGTGTGAATACTATTTGCTTCAAATGCTTCCTCTGACTAAGAGTTTAACATTCTTGGTACTCTTTGAATACAGAAGTTTCTTCTAAATTCCTCATTGGATTTTTTCGTGATCATTTCATATTGATGGCTTCTGGTTATTCCCTTCCAAGAACAGGAAACAATCTCTGCATATGCACTTTCGAAATTGTATTTTTAATCCAAAATTAAAATTGCTAATGGAAATGGGGACAGCAGTGGTCCTAGCTTTGGTCCTTCTGGAGCATCACTCCATATCTCCTGCCACTTTGAAAGCTACCCTTTACTCCCACTCTTTGCTTTTTGCCTAGAAACCAATTGGCAATCTATTCTAAAACTTGCCCCTGAATTCACATTCTCTAACCTTATGTGTTAGTCAATTGTAGGGAATCTTATTGAAGGCCTTCTAAAAATCAAGATAAATTGAATCTACTGTATTACCATTTTCTATGCTTTCTGTGATCTCAAAAAAAAATCAATTTGTTTGATCAAGCAAGATTTTCCCTTTTAAAACCCATTGATTGTTCATCATTGTATTTTAACTTTGAGATGTGCTTCTATTCTTTCCAAGTACTCATCTTAAGCTGACTGGTCTCTAAATCTCTAAGGATGTTCTATTTACCTTCTGAAATACAGGAATGATATTAGCTATCTGCCAAACTTCTGGTAATGTCTTTTTCAAACAAATTATTGAATTTGTGTATAATGACTTTGCTGTGTCTTCCCTGGATTCTCGAGGGATCCCAAAAGTAGTGCTGAAGGAGCCTCAGTCCTTGAGCTTGTCTAACAGGGTTGAGATTCTTGCTCCCTGTATAGATAAGAGCAGAAATTGTCTGAAGGATGAGCAAACTGAATATAGTACTGTGGTAATTGGGGATGGTATATTCAGGAGAATAGACTGTTTCCTGTGGCCAGGGTTGAGAGTCCTGAAGTTGCTTGTCTGGTGTCTGGGTTCATAGTATCACATCTAAGCTGGAGAGGAACTTAGAGTGAAAGGGGAAAGTTGTCCAGTTGTCATGGTCCGTGTAGGTACACGTAGAAAGTGGAATCAGATTCAGCTGAGGGAAAATGGGCAGCTGGGGGCTAAATTAAAAACAAAATCAAAAAAAAATCTCTGAATTATTTTATCACTTCTTGCTCTTGATTACTGCCTGACACAATCTAATTGACGCAGGATCAACAAGATTAAAGAGATGAACGTTTGGCTCAAAGATTGATGTGGGAGAAACAGGTTGAGATTCATGGGAAATTAAAACCAAAAGAACTGTGGATGCTGTTCTGAGGAAGGGTCACCAAAACCAAAGCGTTAGCTCTGATTTTTCCTTCACAGATGCTTCCAGACCTGCTGAGCTTTTCCAGCAACTTCTGTTTTTGTTCCTGAAATTCATGGGATATTGGTGCCTGTACTGGGGAAGGAGGGAACTGTTCTGATGGGATGGACTCTACCTAAATCATGCTGGGATCAAAGTCCTGGTGAATCACATAATAAGGGCTGTGGATAGGACTTTAAACTAAATAGTAGGGGGGTGGTGTTTGGGTGGGTTCAGTTGCATGGAAAATGATGGAAAACGAAAGAAGTGAGGGCTCAGAAGAAGTTATTAAAGTTTCCAGAACAAGTATTGGGACTGATTGTGAGGAAAGGGTGAGAACTCTCACTTCAGGCACAGTGGGTAAGGTGACAACTGTTAGTAGGGAGTCGGTCAATGCAGGACTGAGAGTGTTGTACTTAAATACGTACAGTAAATGAAACAAGGGGAATGATCTTGGAGTATAGATTGAAATTGGCAGGTATGATTTTGTGGGCTTCACAGAGACGTGTCTGTAAGGAGATCAGGGCAGGGATCTAAATATCTAAGCGTACACGTTCTATCAAAAGGACAGGCAGATTGGCAGAGGGAGTGGGGTTGCCTTGTCAGTAAGAAATGGAATTAAATTAAGAGCAAAAAGTGATAAAATAGTCAGAAGGTTTAGAATCTGTGTGGGGTAGAGTTGAGGAATCACAAAGGAAGAAAGACCCTGATAAGAGATATGTACAGGCCTCCCAGCAGTAGTAAGGATGTGGGGCAGCAAATAAATGGGACATAGAAAATGTGTGTAAGAACAGCACTATCACAATATTCTTGGAGGACTTCAACATACAGGTGAACTGGGAAAATCAGATTGGTAGCAGATCCAAAGAAAAAGAATTTGTGGAATGTCTACAAGATTTTTTTTAGAGCAGCTTGTGGTAGAACCCACTAGGGAATGGGCAATTCTAGATGTGGTGAGACTTGATCAGGGAGCTTAAGGTGATGGAACCTCCAGGAGGCAGTGACCATAATATGATAGAATTCATCCTGGAGTTTGAGAGAGAAGCTGGAGTCAGATGTAATGGTATTAAAATTGAGTAAAAGTAACTACAAAGACTTGAGGGAGGAGCTGGCCAGAGTTGATTGGAAGGAGAGCCTAGCAAGGAAGATGGCAGAGCAACAATTTTAGGAGTTTCTAGGGGTGTTCAGGATGCACTGCGGAAATTCATCCCAAGGTAGAAGAAACATGGCAAAGGGAGGACAAGGCAATCATGGTGACAAGGGAAGTCAGGAACAGCATAACAGCAAAAGAGGAAGCAAAAAATGTGGTGAAGATTAATTGGAAGCCATTAAAAACCAGCAAAGGATAACTAATAAAGCAATAAGAGGAGAAAAGATGGATTATCAAGTTAAGCTAGTTAGTAATATAAAAGAAATTTGCAAGTTTTTTTTTAGATACATAAAAAGTAAGAGAAAGGCAAGATTTTTTTAAATTTATTCACTCACAGGATGAGGGCATCGCTGACCAGGCAGCATTTATTGCCCATCCCTAATTGCCCAGAGGGCAGTTGAAAGTCAACCACTTTGCTATGGGTCTGGAGTCTAGGCCAGACCAGGTAAGGATGGCAGTTTCCTTCCCTAAAGGACATTAGTGAACCAGATGGATTTTTCCTGATAATCAACAATGGGTTCACGGTCATCATTGGACTCTTTAATTCCAGATATTTATTGAATTCAAATTCTACCATCTACCATGATGGGATTCAAACATTATCTGAGTCTCTGGGTTAACAGTCCACCGATAATACCATTAGGCCATTGCCTCTCTCAAATGGATGTTGGACTGCTGGAAAATGAGGCAGGACAACAGTAATGGGAACAAAGAAATATCGGAAGAACTGAATACTTTGCATCAGTTTTCCGAGTGGAGGACACCAGCGACGTACCAGAACTTCAAGAGATTCAGGGCCTGAGGTGAGTGTAGTTGCCATCACTAAGGAGAAGGTGCTGGGGAAACTGCAAAGTCTGAAGGCAGGTAAATCATTCAGGCCAACTGGACCACACCCAGAGTTCTGACGGAAATAGTTGAGGAGATTGTGGAGGCATTACTGGTGATCTTTCAGGAAATACTGGACTGGTGGCGGGTCCTAGAGGACCGGAAAATGGCTAATGTAACACCCATGTTTAAGAAGTGGGGGAGGTAAGATTCCATTATTAAATATGAGATTGTGGAGCACTTGGAGATGCATGATAAAATAGGGCTGTGTTAGCATGTCTTTGTCAAGGAGAGTTCATGCCCGAAAAATCTGTTAGAATTCTTTGAGGATGTAATGTGGAAGATAGACATAGGAGAGTCAGTGGACATGATTCATTTGGATTTCCAAAAGGCCGTTGTCAAGGTGCCACACAGGACACTGTGAAATAAGAGCTCGTGGTATCAGGAGCAAAGTGCTGCCATGAATGGCTAACTGGCAGAAGGCAGAGAGTGAGGGTAAAGGGGTCTTTTACAGGATGGCAGCCAGTGACTAGTAGAGATCCACAGGGGTCAGAGTTGGGACTATTCACATTATACATTAATGATCTGGACAAAGTAACTGAAGGAATTGATTTTAAATTTGCAGGTGACACATAGATATGTAGCGTTGAGGAAGGTGTGAGGCTGCAGAAGGACTTGGTCAGCCTAGGAGAGTTTTTTTAATTCATTTGGGGGATGTGGGTGTAACTGGCTGGCCAGCATTTAATGCCCATCTGTAATTGGCCTTGAGAAGGTGATGGTGAGCTGCATTCGTGAACCACTGCAGTCCATCTGTTGTGGGTTGACCTACAATGGGTAAAAAAATTGGCAGATGAAACACAATGTGGGAAAATGTGAGGTGATGCACTTTGCTAGGAAGAATAGAGGCATAGACTGTTTTCAAAATGGGGCAAGGCTTCAGAAATGTGAAGCATAAGAGGACCTTGGAGTCCTCATCCAGGATTCTCTTAAGGTTAACATGCAGTTTCAGTTGGCAGTTAGGAAGGCAAATGCAATGTTAGGATTAATTTTGAGAGGGCTAGAATACAAGAGCAGAAATGTACTGCTGAGGCTGTATAAGGATCTGGTTAGACCCCATTTGGAATATTGTGAGCAGGTTTAGGTTTTGTATCTAAGGATGTGCCAGCATTGGTGGTCTCGAGAAGGTTTACAAGAATGATCCCAGTGATGTAGGCCTTATCATATTAGGAGCGGCTGAGGACTCTGGGTCTGGTCTTGATAGGGTTTTGAAGGATGAGGGGGGCACTGATTGAAACTTACTGAATGTTAAGAGGCCTGGAAAGAGTGGATGTGGAGATGATGTTTCCACTAGTAGGAGGAACTAGAACATGAGGGTATGACTTTAGTGTGCTTTAGTGGGCTTTAGAACTGAGATGAAGAAGAATTTCTACAACTCGAAGCTGATGAATCTGTGCAACTCATTGCCACAAAAGATTATGGAGGCCTTGGCCAAGTCATTGAGTCTATTTAGGATTAAGATAAATAGCTTCTGGATTGGTAAGAGGATCAAGGGTTAAAGCGAGAAGGCAGAAGAATGATACGAGAAGCATATCAGCCATTATTGAAGAGCAGAACCAAATGGCTTAATTCTGCTCCAATGCCTTGTGGTCTTTTAGCCTTTGAAAATATATGATGCATCTGCCCAGTCCAGAGTGCTTATGGTTTTTGAATTTAAGGTTCTCCAATGCATCCTTTCACAATTGTATATGCATTTATCCCATTGCTAATCTCATCATTCAATGTCATGTCTCTGTGTTCTATTCCTGAGTACATACCAAAACAAAATAATTGTTTAATCTTTCTGTGATATCTATGGAATTACCCAATCTACCCATTAATCTTTCTGCTGTCAGCATACCCGTTTGTTTTTACTTATGCATCTGTAGCATTTTATTTTGCTGTATGCTCCTTGTTACTCTTATTTCATAGTCCATCTTTGACCCTGTACTTGTTTTTGTTTTTGATTTTAGTGTTAATCTCTTTGTGTCTTTCTTTTCATGCACTCCTATCTGTCATGTACTGAATGTTTGCCTCTTTCCTAGGCCTCAATAGCTAATTTTTGGCTTTTTTTTTCACCTGTGGAGTCACACCTTTGGGTAGTTTGGTCTTTCCTTTCTGTAGATTTATTTTTCGAGACTCTATTGCTCCCCTTCCCCCATTTTAAATGTGTCTTGATTTTGTTCCACATTGACGGAGGAAGTGTTGTTACCCGATTTCTTCTCCAACATTTTACTGTCAGTCCTTAAAGCCGGTCTTTCTTTAATCTATTAAGCTGGGCTTTGTAATATTCATCCACTTCTCTACCATCATGTTAATTATAGAATCATAGAATCCCTACAGTGTGGAAACAGGCCCTTCGGCCCAACAAGTCCACACCAACCCACAAAGCAACCCAATCAGACCCATTCCCCTATAACCCACCTATGCTAACATCCCTGAATACTATGGGCAATTTAGCATGGCCAATCCATCTAGCCTACACATCTTTGGACTGTGGGAGGAAACCGGAGCACCCGGAGGAAACTCACACAGACACGGGGAGAATGTGCAAACTCCACACAGACAGTTGCCCGGGGGTGGAATCGAATCTGGGTCCCTGGCATTGTGAGGCAGCAGTGCGAACCACTGAACCACCATGCCACCCAAATTATGCTGACTATTGTCTCAATGTTTCCCTATTTCACTTCTGTTATCTGTTCCACGTCTTTTCCCATAACAAGATTCAATAATCAATTTTCATCAGGCCTTTTCTCTATTGGTTTAAAAATGAGAGCCGTACACATTGTAGGAGCTCCATTTCTAAAACATTTTTGCCACTTAGCTTCATGTGGCACCTCTCTTCCAATATTAAGTAGTCTATAGGCTGTAACTATAGTATAATCGGTTATGTAGTATTTTCTATCTCTCTTCTTTTTATCATATTTTTGCCTTGCTGATAGGTGTGTCATTTTTTTCTATTGCCATTATGTTATCCCTCATAAGTAAAGCTAAATAAGAACATAAGAACGAGGAACAGGAATAGGTAGTTCAGTCTCTTGAGCTTGCTCTACCATTCAATACAACTGTGACAGATCTCACCTGGGTCCCTCATCTGCTCACTTCCCATAACCCTAGAACCCATTACTAATTAAAACTCTGTCTGTCTCCTTAAATATCCTCAACTTCTTGACATCCACTGCATTCTGGGGTAGTGCATTCCACAAATCATGACCCATTGAGAGAAGTAATTTCTCTTCATCTCTATTTTTAATCTGCTCCCCCTTAACCTAAAACTATGACTTCACATTCTGGATTGTCCCTTAAGAGGAAACATCCTCTCTACTTCTACACTACCTCTCCTTTTCACCTTTCTGTTTGTCTCAGTGTATTATACCATGTAATGTTTAGTTCTGTTATAGAGTCATAGAGTAAGACAGCATGGATTCAGGCCCTTTGGCCCAAACTGGCCCACGCTGACCATGGTGCCCTCTCAGCTAATTCTAATTGCCAACATTTGATTCATATCCCTCTGAACCCTTCTCATCCATGTATCTATCTAAATGTTTCTTAAATGTTGCTATTGTACCTGCCTCAACCTCTTTTTCTGGCAGCCCATTCCATATAGATACCACTCTCTACGTGAAGAAGTTGCCTCTCAGGTCCTTCTTAAATCTATCTCAACTCACCTTAAACCTATGTCCTCTAGTTTTCAATTCCCCATCCCTGGAAAAAAGACTATATGCATTCATCCTATGAAGCCCCTTATAATTTTATACACTTCAATAAGGTCACCCCTCATTCTCCTACGTTCCAAGAAATAAAGTCCTATCCTGGACAACCTCTCCCCATAACTTAGGTCTACTCGTCCTGGCAAAATCCTCATAAATCTTCTTTGCACACTTTCAGTTTAGCTGTGTTTTTCCTATAACATGGTGACCAAAACTGTACACAATACTCCAAGGGGAGCCTGACCAACGACTTATACAACTATAACATAATGTCCCAACTCCTGTACTCAATGCCTCAACCAATGAAGGCCAGCATGCTAAATGCCTTCTTCATCACCCTGTCCACCTCTGATGCTGCTTTCAATGAACAATGTACTTCTACTCCTTGGTCCCTCTATTCCATAACACTACTCCAGATCTTACCATTTACTGTATAAGTCCTACCTTCATTTGACTTTCTAAAGTTCAACACATCACAGTTATCTGTATTGAATTACATTTGTCAATCCTCAGCCCTCTTCCCCATCTGATCAGTTTCCCAGGGGCGGCACGGTGGCTCAGTGTTAGCACTACTGCTTCACAGCACCAGGGACCCAGGTTCGATTTCACCTTCGGGTGACTGTCTGTGTGGAGTTTACATGTTCTCCCCGTGTCTGCGTAGGTTTCCTCTAGTTTCCTCCTGATGTGCAGGTTAGATGGATTGGCTATGCGAAATTGTCTGTAATGTTCAGGGATGTGTAGATTAGGTGGGTTATATAGGGATGGGTCTGGGTAGGATGCTCTGAGAGTTGGTGTGGACTTGGTGGGCCAAAGGGATTCTCTGAGATCAAGACCCCTCAGTAATTTTTGATAACCTTCTTCGCTATCAACACTACCTCCTAATATTGTATCATCTGCAAACTTACTAATCATGCCTTGTACATTCACATTCCAGACCATTTATGTAAATAACAAATAACGAAGGTCCCAGCACCAACCCCTGTGGCACTCCACTAGTCACAGTCCTCCAGTCCAAGAAACAACCTTCAACCATCACCCTCTGCTTCTTGCCATTAAGCCAATTTTGAATCCAACGAGCTAGCTCTCTCTGGATCCCATGCAACCTAACTTTCATGACTAACCTGCTGCGCAAGACCTTGTCAAAGGCCTTACTACAGTCCATATAGACAACATCCACTCCCCTACCCTCATTCATCTTCTAGGTTACCTCTTCAAAAAGCTCTAAAAGATTTGCCAGACATGACTTGCAGTGCACAAATTCATGCTAAATATCCCTAAACAGATCTTGACTATCCAAATGTTGGTTGATCCAATCCCTCAGTATCCTCTCCAGTAACTTGCCTACAATGATGTCAGGTGCACTAGCCTGTAATACCTGGTTTGTCTTTGTCTTTCTTAGACATTGGAACAACATTAGTCACCTTCCAGTCTTCTAGAACTTCACCAGTGGCTAAAGATGAAGCAAAAATCTCTGCAAGGGCCTCTGCATTTTTTTCCCTAGCCTGCCACAACATTTGATGATGAACTTTATCAGGCCCAGGGGATTTATCCACCTTAATGCGCTTTTTTCAAACACCTCCTCTCTGTTAATTTGTACGTGATCCAAAGCATCCCCACTTGTTTCCTTTATTTCCTTAGCAACCATGATTCTCTCCTCAGTAAACACTGAAAAGAAATATTCATTAAAAGTCTCCCCCATCTCCTGTGGCTCCACACATAGACAGCCATTGCCAATCTTTAAGGGGACCCATTCTTTCCCACCAGCCCCACCCCCTCTCTTACTCTTAATATATCTATAGTTGCTCTTGGGATTATCCTTAACCTTATCTGCCAGATTCATCTCATACCCACTTTTTGCTCTTCTGATTTCCCTCTTGAGTATGCTCCTACACTTTTTATAGTCATCTCAGGATTCACTTGAGCCCGGTAGCTTAAACACAATGTACTCCATTTTTTTCCTGACCAGAGCCTCAATATCCCTCATCAGCCAGGGATCCTTAAACCTGCCAGCTTTTCCTTTCACCCTAAAAGGGACTGTCTCTGAACTCTTGATATCACACTTTTAAAAGCCTTCCATTGCCAGTCATTCCTTTTCCTTCAAATAAACTCAACCAATCGACCTCTGCTTGATCCTGCTGAATAGTCTCAGAATTAACCTCGCTCCAGTTTAGCATCTTAACCTGTGGTACTGTCCTATCTTTTTCCATAACTATCTTAAAACTAAGAAAGTTACAATCACTGGACCCAAAGTGTTCTCCAGCTGACACTTCAGTCACTTGCCCAACCTCGTTTCCTAAGAGGAGGTCCAGTGTTGCACCCTCCCAAGTAGGGCCCTCTACATATTGATTTAGGAAACGTTCTTGGACACATTTGACAAATGCCACCCAGTCCATGCCTTTTACACTCTGGGTGGCCAAGTCAGTACAGGGGAAATTAAAATCTCCAACCAATGCTACTCTATTATTCCCACTGATACTTGCAATCTCTCTCACATCTGCTCCTCTAGTACCCACTGGCGATTTGGGGGTCTATAATACAGTCCCAACAGAGTTACCATCCCCTTCTTGTTTCTAAGTTCTAACAATGAGACCTCATTTGATGACTCCTTAAGAATATCCTCTAAGCATTGTTGATATGGCCTCCCTTGTCAAAAGGGCAACTCCGCCTCCTTGCTTACGTGTAATTTTGTCAGCATCTGTATCCTGGAACATTGAGCTGCCAATCCTGCCCTTCTCTTAGCTGTGTCTTAGTTCTGTTGCCATGTTTCAGTTCTTGAGAATTTCTGAGAAGGGCTCTGTAAACAGGAGTTACACTACCCTCTAAGTTCCTGATACAATATTCTAGTTAGCATCATTGCAAAACCAACTTTGGGTATAATTTACACTTTATGTGGAAACCCTTTACTTCCCCACTAAGAGGATACACATAAAACAGTGCCAGTTGTTTGTTTAGATCTGTGTACAGGAGTACATCCACTAAGTGGTCAGTTCACTGAACAAGGTCTTCTGTAAGATGTCCTTTGAGTGACTACATCAAACTACAGCAGGATATGTCTTGTGGATCTGTATTCTTTTCTGATACTGCTCCCTTGACATATAAAGTAATACTTCAATCATCAGTTAGGTTTCAGTACTTTATCAATCCTAGCAATGACTGTGCAAGGCCAGTTGTATGTGGTCATTTGCTGCTCTCCCACGATGGTGGATGTGTCCAGCTGCAAACCAGCAATGGGTGTAATACTTGCATTTTGCTTAGATAGGAAGAAGACCATTAACATTCCCGAGAGATCCTTATCTATGAGAGTTATAATCAACAGTGTCTGGTGGGGCCACTGGCTTATTGAGCTTATTGACATGTTCTGACATGTCTGTGTGTTTACAGTATGCAAAGAGACAATTTGGCCCATCAAAATTTATCTATTGTAATCCATTTTCCAACACTTGGCCTGTAGCCTTATATGCTGTGGGGGTGTTTTGATTGTTTATCTACATTGTTCTTAAATATCTTAAGGGTTGCTGTGTCCATCCTACTTTGAGTGAGTTCCAGCTACCCACAACCCTCTGGATGAAAACTTTTTTTATCAAGAGATACAATGGCCTCATGGTCTTATTGCTACAGGATTAATCCAGAGATCTGGACACCTGGGTTTGAATCCTGCCATGATAGAGGGTGGAATTTGAATTCAATAAAAATCTGGAATTAAGAGTCTAATGATGATCATCCATTGTTGATTGTTTGGAATGAGCTGGTTCACTAATGTCCTTCAGGGAAGGAAATTGCCATCCTTAGCTGGTCTAGCCAACATGTGACTCCAGACCCACAGCAACGTGGCTGAGTCTCATCTGTCCTCTGGGCAATTAGGGAAAGGCAATAAATGCTGGCTGAGCCAGAGACACCCACATTCCATTTGCAATGTTTTTAAAAAATCCCCATATCCCTCTGAACCTCCTCACTATAAGACTGCCCCCTGGTTATTAAGGGGCAACATATCTTCATATCTACCCTGTCTATGCCCCTCAGAGCTTTTTACATCTCATTTAAAACCCCCCTTACCCCTTTTTCTCCAAAGAAAACAACTCCAGCCTATCTATCACTCTTCATAGCTGAATCTCTCCAGTCCAGGCAACATCCTAATGAATTTCTGCATCCTCTCCAATGTAATCACATTCTTCCTATAGTGTGGTAACCAGAACTGCATACTGAACTCCAGTTGTGGCTGAACTAACGTCATATACAACTCCATCATAAGCGCACTGCTCTTGTATTCAATACCTAGTGAGACAGACAACCCTTGATATCAAGGTAGCATTTGATCAAATGTGAAATCAAAGAGCCATAGCAAAACTGTAGTCAATGTGGATCAGGAGAAATCTCTCACTCGTGGTTACGTCTTGCACAAAGGAAGATGTTTATGTTTGTTTGAGGTCAACCATTCTCAGACCCAGGACGTAGCGGCAGGAGTTGCTCAGGCTGGTGTTCTACACTGAACCATTTCCGCTGCTTGATCATGACCTTGCCTTAAAAGTGGAGGATATTTCACAGATGGTTGTGTGCAGTGTCCAGTTAAAACTATTCACATTCTGAAGCAGTTTACGTCTGGATGGAGCAAAGCACAGGCAACATTTAGATGAAAAGTGGCATGATTATTTTTGCCAAAAACTGCAAGACAATGGTCATCTCCAACAAAAAACAGTCTAACTATCTTCACCAGTATTTATCATCATGACCATCATTAAATTCCCCACCAGCAACTTCCATGGTGGATCATAAAATAACTTAGCTACAAAGGATTGATATCTCTGTGGCACGTAACTGACTTCCTGACTCTTCAAAGCCTGTGTGTCACTTACAAAGCACGAGTCATGAGTATGTTGTGATTGCTGTAAAAACTGAAATTTTAAAAACAAATTTGAATTCCCAGTCACTAACTTAAAGAACTCATACAAGATTTCCATATCTTAGATTTTTACTGTAACAAAGAAACTAAAATCACCACCGATTAAACATTAAAATAAAATAAGCATGATTTCCATTCAAATCTTTCTTCTTATTCACTATCATTACTTTTGATGTTGTCCCTAGTGTTTGACAAGATATTAACCAAAACCCACTTCCACAGCCATATCTCATCAGATGTGAAGAAGTGTCACTGGCCCCGAAACATTAATTCTGCTTTCTCTCCACAGATGCTACAAGATCTGCTGAGTTTCTCCGGCAATTTCTGTTTTTGTTACTGATTAAATGCTACTTAGCAAGCAACTAATGCTAGAAGCTACGGAAGGAGAATTTGTTATCTATTTCTAATCATGACCAATAACCATGCTATATTTTTATATATTTGCATATAAATGAGACGGATGTTGGAATGTGCCTCACGATCATTGTCTTGTTCTGAACTCACTTTAATCACTTTGGAGGCTGGAACAGAATTCCCCTTATTTTGTATTTCTTGAATTGACCCAGCTTTTTTTATTGGCTATTTTTTCTATCTGTTTCTCCCATGAGTAGGCCATTCAATACATGAATCAATAATGCTCTCTACTTCAATTCCATTGACAAGTCTTGTTCTATTCCTGTAAATACCCACTCCTAACACAGTCTGTCTTGAAAATTTCAATTGACCCAGTATCCACAGTGTTCTGGGGGCTGTGATTTCCAGATATCCACTATCCTTTGTGTGAAAATATATTAAAAGCAATCTCTTCTTTTCTTAAAAAATAAATTCACCATTTCTTGTTTCTATGATGTTTCCACAGAAACAGTAACACAAAGAAAAGCCATTCAATGCACCTTAAAAAACTATTCCTACCTGCACCACTCCCAAACATTACTTCAAGGGAGCTTTGAAAATGTAGCCCATGTAATCATCTGGTACTACTTATCCAAGTTCCTGCATATGTTTCTCTGATAATAAATATCACAAATTTCACCTCAATTGATGTCAATCTCTCTTTGTTACAATTTATTCAATATTTCTATTTCCTTTTTATAATACAGAGATCTTAATTGGGCAACGATGATCCAGGTGTGTTAAATTTTAATAGAACTACAAAACTTAAGATCTATAGCAGCAGAAATAAATCACACTGCTTTGTCAGGATTTTTAATTGCTGAATTGATTGTGATGCTATCAATAATTTGTTCTCCTGTGAACTAAGATTGATTTGTTCTTGTACCTCTACAGATTTTATTTCCTAAAGCGTAAATGATGTTCTGTTTCTCCCAACAAGTGCAACACTCGAATTTATCTGTGCTGAAGTTCATTAGTTCAGTCAACTGCCTCGACTGCATGCTTTCTAATGAGTCTCTGTTACAATGTTCCTTCGTTTATTTCTCCCACCTCTCCAATGATTTCTTTTTCTCACAAAGAAGTGAGTGAGGATCATGAATCTATTTGAATGCTGTTCTTGAGGAGGTGATGGAAGCAGAGTCTTTGAATATTTTTAAGGCAAAGTCGCATTAATTTTTCATAAGAAAGATTATCGGTGTAGATGGGATTGTGAATTTGAAATTATAATCAGATCAGTCATTATATAATCAATGGCAGAGCAAGCCTGAGGGACTGAATGGCCTATTCCATTTGTGTGTGCTTATGAACACAAAAGAAAAAAGCTTGCAGGGCAGTACATTTTCTAATGAACTAAATTGATTGTAAAATATGTTGCAATAATTCACTTGATTCTGAGACTTGCGTGAGGCATGCTAATATGACAGGGCATTTTGATAACAAGAAAAAGGTGGAGCTGGATCTCTTGAAGAGCATTAAGATGGATAAGTCCCCAGAGCCCAATGGTATCTACCCAAGGTTGTTGAGAGAGGCATGTGAGGAGATTGTTGGGAACTTGACCAAGATCTTTGTATCCTTGCTAGCCATTGGAGAGGTCCTGGAGGACTGGCGACTGGCAAATGTTGTTCCCCTATTCAAGAATAGAAGCAGGGATAATCTAGAAAACTACAGACAGGAGAATCTCACATTGGTGGCTGGGAAGTTATTGGAGAGGATTCTTAGGGATAGGATTTATGCACATTTGGAAAAGCCTGGCCTAATTAGGGACAGTCAGCATGGCTTTGTGCAGGGCAGATCATATCTTCCTAACTTGGTTGTATTTTTCAAGGAGGTGATGAAGGTGATTGATGAGGTTAGAGCAGTGAATGTTGTTTACATGGATTTTAAGAAGGCTTTTGGCAAGGTCCCTCATGGTTGGCTCATCCAGAAGATTAAGATGCATTGGATCCACAGTGACTTGGCCGCGTGGATTCAGAATTGACTTGCCCATAGGAGACAGAGGGTAGCGGTGAAAGAGTGTTTTTCAGTCTGGAGTTCCATGACTAGTGGTGTTCCACAGCGATCTATACTGGAACCTCTGCTGTTTGTGATATATATAAATGACTTAGATGAAAACGTAGATGGGTGTATTAGTAAGTTTGCAGACAATACAAAGTTCGATGCAGTCGTTGATAGTGTAGAAAGTTGTCAAAGGATACAGCAGGATACAGACCGGTTGCAGATACGTGCAGAGAAATGGAAGATGACGTTTAGTCCATGTAAATGTGAGGTGCTGCACTTTGGAAGATCAAATGTTAACGAAAAAGATACAGTTAATGGCAGGTCTCTGAACAGTATTGATGTACAGAAGCATCTTAAGGTTCAAGTCCATAGCTGCCTGAAAGTGGCCACTCAAGTAGATAAGGTGGAAAAGATGGCATATGGCATGTTTGCCTTTATTGGTCATGGATTTGAGTACAAGAGTCAGATGTCATGTTGCAGATTTATAAGACTTTGGTTAGGCCACACTTAGAGTAATGCATTCAATTCTGGTCACCATATTACAGGAAGGACGTGGAGACTTCGGACAGGGTGCAGAAGAGGTTTACCAGAGTGTTGTCTGGATTAGAGAGTATGAGCTATAAGAAAAGGCTAGAAAAACTTGGGTTTGTTTTCTCCTGAGCAGCAGAGACTGATGGGAGACTTGATATAAGTCTATAAAATTATGAGATTCATGGATAGGGTTGGTGGTCAGAATCTTTTTCCCAGAGTTGAAATGTCCAATAATAGGGGTCATGTATTTAAGCTGAGAGGGGGAAAGTTCAAAGGAGATGTGAGTGGCAAGTTTTTTACACAGAGAGTGGTGGGAATCTGGAATGCACAGCCAGGGGTGGTGGTGGAGGCAGATGCAATCGGAGCATTTAATGGACTTTTAGATAAGCACACGAATATGCAAGGAATGGAAGGATATGGACCAAGGGCAGGCAGAAAGGATTGGTTTCATTTGGTGTCATGTTCAGCACAACATCGGGGGCCGAAGGACCTGTTCCTGCGCTGTACAGTTCTATGTTCTGTGATTGTGTTGCAGCTTTTGAACTAATTTTGTTTTGGCCAAATTTGTAATGCAACTTTCCTGCAGAAACATGTTTATTTCCAAATTCTTCCATGTATTATTGAATGACTTGTTTGGAATTAATTAATTATATTTGCATGTATTTTTTAAATGGTCCCCAAAAGACCTTTGCTGAATTGTGACATTATTAAGCAATTGGTGTGACGCATATTTGTAAGCAATTTAATTGTGCGTATAGTATGCCTCATCTCTTTAGGGAGTTCTTAATGTCCTTCCAAAAAGCTTTTTAATTTGTTTGTACTGTGAGGGTGGTGTTGGAAAGCTGTTTTCCAGACTGGAGACCTGTGACTAGTGGTGTGCCGCAAGGATTGGTGCTGTGTCCACTGCATTTCATAATTTATATAAATAATTTGGATGTGAACAAAGGAGGTATGGTTAGTAAGTTTGCAGATGATACCAAAATTAGTGGTGTAGTTGGCAGTGAAGAAGGTTATCTCAGAGTACAACAGGACCTTTATCGGAGGACATTTTCACTACATGTTTCTTTTGAAGTATTGGCTGAAAGACTAGCATCAGTTCAATGGGGCAAAACAAACATCGGTGGTGTGGAGATGTTGTTCTCTCAAGAGATTTTAATAATCACTCCAGCTGATGATGATGATATGTTCTGTTTTTAATTCATTTTTGAATACTTTGCTTCAAAATAGTGCACTTAAGGATTTTCCATCTGGTCTTTTAAGACTTACTTCATTGGGGCAGATTCTTGTATACTTAATTTCTTAATTAGTATGAGCAATTACTGTTTCTGGGAGGTGTGATAAATCACACTATTAATGTTATCCCCACTTTCTGTAATCTCAGCCTGCAGTTCTGTTTTTAATGACAGTAATGGTGCAGCATTCAATGAGAATCCAATAATTCTAGGATTATCTAATTATATTTGTGATAAAATGGACCATTTTGACTATGAGAGATTTTCTTTATCATATCTCATGCTATACTAATATGCTAATATATTCATACTGATAAACGACAATGGTAGGTTTAGGCAGATTTTTTTCCTCCCTGGTGTGGAGTGAACAGTGGTGAGAAACTTGGGAAAATGCAAAGATAATTTAGAAACCAGAATCTTAACGTTGAAAAAAGTGTTTGCAGTTTCTCCCTTAAGTTTTATATGGTGACTTCAGAATCTCTCCCTTGAGCAGCAATGACCTTATTTCTATTTATATACATCTCATTAAAGCCACTAATTCACTTTGTTAATACACAGCTTCCAATTCGTCTCACCTGCTCTGAGAAACTAAACAACAAATATGCCAAACCTGTAAATAAGAGCCAGGTACCTGGCAGTTGCAGTTCTCTGGTTGCTGGTCCTGTCCATCATCTAACAGTGTCCCTGGGTGCTCTGAGGACAGCATTGTCCTTGACTTTACACTCACTCAGGTCAGCATTGATAAACCGCCAGGCTCAACACATCATGATGCCTGGTCTCAGACCAACTCCCACACCTATTCAGACTTTCAATATTTTAGTTTGAAGCTCAGGGATGCCGATGACTTGAATGCTTTTGTCAGGTCACTTTGCATGCAGGGACACACACAATCCATGTATCTACACAGAGTGCATTTTATCACACTTAGTTTTTGTTCTTAGCTCACTCTCACTCTGCGTCAACTTGAGGTGGCTAACCTTAACATATACTTCAAGTTGTTTTCTTAGCACATGCTCGCTGACTTATTGATTCCAGCCTGTATGTGGATCACATTGCGTTTTAGTGGACAGGGTTTCCAATGTTCAGTTACATGGCATAGCCTGTGCTATTTTTCCGTACACAGGGAGAGGCTGGCAGCTTCTCATGGTGGGGAGCACTGAACCATCAAAGGGAAGACAGATTGTTTGTGGCACCAGCCTACATCAATATCTCAACTGCAGTACATGCCAGTAGTTTACACAACAAAGACAGTACATGTACTTTCAGCAAATGACCATATTAGAAATTCAAAGGATAAGGCTGGAAGGGACTGGGTAATACTAGAGTGTCCTGGAAAGATATTTGTGGGTGGGGTGTTGCAATTTATGGAATTTCTCCTCTGTCCAGGTATCTCTGGCGCCACCTATCCCTCTGAGAGGAAGGGACACCTAAAATGAGTCAAAGCCCTTCACCATCTCTTACCTTACCAACACTGTTGAGCACATATGGTTAGAGGCATTGGAGATGGGATCCATGCATATATCTGGCAGACAATGAGGGTGTGCAACCTGACTTTCCATGGCAGTCACCAACCTGGAGACAACCCGATGTAGGCATGCTAGAGTCAGCAAAGTACTGATTACATTGACGAGCTCCTCCATCCTTACCTCATGTTCATGTGCCTGTCTATGCATTTGGACAAAGTTTTTAGTGGCTGAGACCCTGGGTTTGTCTTCTGCTTGATGCAGAACAGGTACCGTGTCTCCAGCAGTCCTGTTGAGTGCCAGAAACCTGTGGCATTTCTTCTTCCTCTATCTGCGGAGACATGTCACTGGTATGCTCACCAGACTGTGTTCCTGTGTTTAATCTAGAAAGAACCCAGTGAAGTGAACATCTCTATGCTGGAATGTGCAGGTAAAAGCATTGTCAGTACATCCTCGATGGTTCATTATCTTTCATCTCAGGTGTGGAGGTGAAACTGAGAATCTCTGATACTGGTCTCCTCTTAACAGAGGTTTGCTAGGTGCTGCTAGCGTCAGCATAAAAGAGCAGGAATTAATGGGATAAAGCTTGCGTAGAATAAGAATGTGTTAATACTGGTGTTAATGGCAGATCAGTGCAGCACATTGAAACCCACTGGGCTGGTTAACTGCAGAAGTCTCTTCATCCTCATATGAGTGGCCATGCAGTTTTCTGGCAATTCAAATAATTTCTCTTCATAGGGAGTGAGGAGATTATGTCTTCTACCACCTTGCTTGGCCAGGCTTGGCCCTCTCATCCTTGCCGTGAGCCAATTTATCCTGCAGTGAAACAAAGATAGGGATTGAGTATGATGGAAGTGGATGAGAAAGCCATTAGTGTTGATGTCGGAGCAGGAGATATGGTGAGGTGTCCCCAGTCAGAGGACAAGAAGGGTTAGTAGTTTGGGAAGATGTGGTGTGTGAAAGCTGTAATGAGAATTATGCACGAAATAGTGAGAATCATAGTCCATGGGCCTTGGTGAGATGTGTGTGTGAGAGTTAAGTGAGATAGCAGAGAGAAGATCAGGATCCAGCATTGGCTGGTTTGGTCTGGTTTGGTGCTCCCTTGTGGAGTCCACAGGAAAAACAACAGACCTCTTCTCCAGACTCCTGTAGCCAAAGTAGAGTGTGAGCTTTTCTTTCTGTTGTACCATAATGGCCAAGCACCGCTCTGTGAGTTCCTGGTTTACACAATCTGAAATGTGTGCAGCTGGCACGAGACATGTGAACACTCCCCAGCAGTGGTGGGCACTTCTGTCCATGCTGCTACACAGTTCCCCAAGAAAGATGCTGAAGAGCCCAGTTACATAACTAATGAGGTGAAGCACGGAAAATCACATGAGAAAATCATGTGGGAGCCATGACAGACTGACACCGTGAATCTCACTCGACAATACATTTTAACCTGCAAACAGGAAAGTTCTGCTCTAGGATAGTTCCTGTTTTTGCACAATATTTGATTTGATTTGATTTAAGCTTTACTGTCATGTGTACTCAATAGAAGTGCAGGAGCACACTGAAAAGTGTACAATGTCTTAGGTACAATTTGATACGCAAGATGACTAACACATTGCCTTGTTTGGCTTACTGTATAAATGTATATTTGCTTTGTAAATCAAACAGGAAGCAGTCTGGTTTGATGCAAAACATTGTCAAGCCCTTTTTTTTATGTTCTTGAGAAGGTTGCCGGTGCTGCAGTGACTTGTATTCAGAACGTAAACTATTTTCAATGCGTTTTCTGTTTTAGCAGCTTGGCTCTGTTTTGTAATGGAATATGCAAAAGAAAAGTCACAAGTTTGTTAGCATATAAATCCTCGAACAGCTCTACTTTGATGGTTCAATCAGGAATCTTGTTAAGGCTCTCTGGAAAGCATTTATTTCACCTCAAGTTCTGCAAGAAAATTCTCAAAGGACATTGTCTAGTGGCTGTCTTGTCTATCAGGTCCTTAATGAGTACCTTGAATGATGTAAATGCCTTCTGAAATAATATGAGATATGACAGAAACACTATGTGTTGTTTTGTAACAGCAAAAGTGTTTAGTGTTCACCCAGAGCATACTTTGTTAGATTTATTCACAGGGCTGTGGCTGAACTTTGCACAAGTTTCGACGTGGAAGGTGAATGTGGTGTCTTTCTCAAATCACTAATGTAAAACTGGGGCCAATTTAACTCCTGGGTCTGATCTAAAAACATCAGAACTACTTGTGCCTGAGCACAATGTAAATGATGTGAGGCCCTTAGGTAAGAATCAAGCAAAGTCGCTGAGTCTAAATCCTGGAATTTCCTCCCTAATGGCATTGTGGGTCTACCTACAGCAAGTGGATTGTAGCAGTTTAAGAAGACAGCTCATCACCACCTTCTCAAGGGCAACCAGGGAAGGGCAATAAATGTTGGCCAGCTAGCAACACTCACATCATACAGAATGAATTTTACAAAAAACAAAAGCAGCAAAACCTGCAACTGTCAACTCTATAATTCGGTTATAAGTGAATCTGGAGGATTATATGTGATTGTGGATGGGGGAAGGTCATGGAGGGAGACAAGGGACAGGGTAGATCAGAGATTTCCCCCCTACGTCAGAGAAATAAACCTGCTTCTCTGAGTCCTCACAGGCACCTTTCAGATACATAAATCATTTCAGATTTTCGTTCCACTTCTTGGGTCTACTGTTCACAGAGTAACTGACTCATGAGTATGTACATTCTTATGCTGCGCAAGTACAGTATTTTGCATTACTTTACATTATGGTAATTCACAATTAACATTTTTACCTCTTGCGATAAAGTTTGAGGTCAGGATTTAAATCATCTGTGCAATCAACCACTGAACTGAAAATCAGGCACTTCTCTTTGCTATTGACATAAAATCACAAAATTCAGCATTTCAAAATTAAATATTCTACTCACAGCAAGAAGATTTTTCAGTCAGTTGGATTTCTAATGGTCTGAGGGATGATCTGGAGAAAAGACTAAATAACCTGTGAACTGGCTTCCACTTGGGAGCAATGTGAAAGTTTCAGTTTAAGTCTCAACTGGCTCCGTTACACATGGACTAACTTTTAGACTCATGTCGGGCCTGAAGTAGTTGCTAGACTAAATAAGCTAAGCAATATTAACAAAGCTTTTAATATTAAAATGTTTGTCAACCTCATGAACAACAAAAAAATGGCACATTGCATCTTAATTGGGAGGCCCATGTTTGATCTGAAATTGAGCCTATATTGTACATCCTGGACAATTGTATATTGTAGTTTGCAGATTTATAAAATGTCCTTGTACCTTGGAATTACAGGCTTTTGATACATTGTTTTGGGGTACTTATATTGTTTGAGTGTTATCTATGAGGAATATTTTTTGGGGAAGTATGAGACTGGGAAAACAGCAAGTTTTGAGTGATTAGTGTATAAATTTAGTGGCCAGTGTCATAAACATAGAGGGATTTATTCACTATGGTACAACAGCTGTAGCAGTTAATGAAGTCTATGTAGGATTCAGGAACAGTTAAATCAAAAAATCATGTTTGAGAGAAGTAGCTCTGAATTAAAGTATAATAGTTTACATGAAAAGATTGTTTTCAAATGCTTCAGGAACATACAAGTCATGTATTTTTTCTGGGGTTTGTGCCTTTTAATGTGGGCAAAATATGTCATATAAAAGGAGCATGGTTTTTACTAGTTCTTCAGAGGATTTTAAAAACAGAACAGTAGAGACTAGTAAACCGTGCATGCAGGAAGGAGGGATCACATCCAGAATGAGACACAGCCCAAGTGAGTATGTAGTTTATGGAATTTGGAGGCAGCATGGGAATGGAATGATAAATCTTTCTTTTCTTTCTCCATTTTATAAGTTTAAAATTCAGTCACCTTTTCAAAAGGTTAATAAGGTAACTACTCAGCTGACTGAGGGACAGTTGTAGGTCAGTCAACTGAAGTCTGAATAGGTGTTGATTACAATTGAGGCTTAACCAGTATGAGTCATGTCAGCTCACCTCAGCTCTGTTTAAGAGAGAGTTCATTGAAAGCACAAGACCAGTAAGTGCAGGAAAAAGAGATCACAGCTGGAGTGAGACGGAACCCAAGTCAGTGTATAAAGTTTGGAGACTTTGGAGGCAGAGTGGGAATTTGGCGCAGAGAGAAAGAGGTGCTTTTTTCTTGATTTTTTTTTGGCGCCTTGTCTTTACAAGATAAACCGAAGCCCAGAATTAGGGGCCCAGTGCAATAGAGAGAGTGACATCATAAGATAACCTTAAGTTCATTGTATGGTAATAGCTACTAATTTGACCATCTTTTGTAGGTTACTCTGAAATTGAAGGTGAATAGGGGAAATATTTACATGTTACAAACTAAAAGACCAGTAGGATCTTTTTTGGAAAAGAAAATTCAGAACTAAGTGATTAAAATGTAAATGCAGAGACAGATGATGTGGGAGCTAGTAGACCCAATTGTCATTCATAGTTAAGAGATAATAGGAACTGCAGATGCTCGAGAATCCGAGATAACAAGGTGTAGAGCTGGATGAACGCAGCAGGTCATGCAGCATCATAGTGTCCGCATCTGTACCAAGTGTTGGTTGCTTAAGGAACTCCAGCTCAGAGCTGATGAGCTGGGAGTCTGAGCTTTGAACACTGAGTTACATCAGGAGCAGGTGAGTTACCTAGAGGTGTTCAGAAGGCAGTCAGACCCCTTAGATTACCTACCTTGAATTCGGCCAGTGGTCAGGGACAGGAGATGTGACTATGAGTGAGGTAGGGGTATCCAGGAGGTTGTGTTGAAGAATCCTCAGCCCTTGAACTTGTGTAAGAGGTTTGAGATTCTTGCAAAGAGCAAGAATGAATGGATCCAATGCAGGATAAAGGGTGTTGGTTGCTGGGAGATAGGGAGGTGACTAGTCAGGGTCCAAAGCTTGTAAGGTGTCTGGGGAGGTGTAGTTGGAGATGTGTGTGCTAAGTATGGGGTCAGTTGAATAGTTATGCAGGATTTAGATTGAAGGATTTAATAGTCTAACCTTCCCTGAGTAAGTATTTACTTCATTTCATCAAAAGTCAATGATTAAAATGGATACTTTCGGAGGACTCCATGCGTAAAGGAATAACTCAGTAGAACCTCCATTTTCCTTTGGAGTGTATAATGATAGGAATTCTGGAGGGTCCTCACATGCAATCCGCTTCCACATTGGAATAACAACAGTCTAGCCATCGGAAAATCCAGGCCAATGACTATCAAAGCTGCAACCAAAATCATACATTTGATGAAATTCATTTATCTGTTTAAATAAACACATTTTCACTGTAAACTTACTAACATTTAAAATCTAACCGTAGGAGGACTCATTGTTTTTACAATACGAAATGCAATGTGACTATGACTTGAGCTTTAAGAAGAAAAATTCAAAGATCTTTTGCTCCTTTTTTGCTAAAGGTGCTTTGTTAAGATGCAAATGCTGTCACTAAATAATTACCATGTAATTGTCCTCAAAGCCACCTTCTGTTTCTAATGTTTACCCTAGGTAGGACTTCAAATCCAGATTTTAATACCTGAGGAGAGGTTTAGACATACATATATTTTAATAGCAGTGTTCTTTGATAGTGTCTTGTGATATGACCATTATCCGAAATTACTGCTGGAAGTCACCATGCTAAATAAATTACCAATCCTGGAACTGAATTCTTAGCAGTCTGATTTACCTTCAGTAATAATAATGGTATTCAATATTTATCTTTTATATTTTTTTCTCACTTGATTTTATCCCCAAACATTTTCTAACAGCTGGAAAGTCACGAGACAAGATAAATGTGAAGGGTACTTAGCAAAAATTAGCTCATCAAACCAATGACTAAGGGATGAGGTGAAACAATGAATCTGACAGAACCACATCATGGTTTCTACACTCTCTTGCTGATGCTTTCAGATCACTTCCAATGTACTATGTTCATTTAACTAAGACAATGATATTTTAGGAATTTCTCTTTGGATTGCTATATCAACATTAGCAATGGGATTTAGACTGGCCAAGAGATAACTACAATCCAAAAGTTGCACTTAAAAAACAGAGGTCAGTATGTGATTTCAGTGGATTTCTTGTCATTCTGCACACTAAAAAAAACTTATTCATTTGCATAAATTCCGTAAAATGTTTCTAATTAAGTTTTTAAACCATTGTTGCTTGTTTATCAATCTCTGCACCCTCCATTCAACTATTGTGAACACCCTGATTATCAAGCCAGAGAGCACCACATATAGCAGTCAGCCTATCCACTTTCTATTAAGCTACTGAATATTTACAATCCATCATTAAATTATTGTCTGTAATGAATCATGACTTAATCATAGATTATTAGTAATAATAAAAATTCATGAGCAGAAGGAACTCAAAACAGTGATAAGCTATCACCTGTAATTCTGATGACAGAGCTGAATAATTGGCAATATAAAAATCCCACAGCTTTACTGAAAGGTTTCATCTTGTAACCATCAGAGAGAGGAGGCAGCGAGCAGGACGACCTCAATTATGGTAACTTCTAAAACCACCAAAGCTTCACATAAGGAATGTTGTCTGGCAGCAAGTTAGAGATGAATTCAGTAGGAAGAAATTAGCACAATGAGTCAAGGCATAGCAATAGTGTCAAGAAAATGTTAATTCTTATACATTCATGACTGTGTGGCCAAATTCAGCTCTAACTCCATTTACAAATTTGCTGATGACACCATCATAGCAGATCAGATCTTAAACAATGATGAGACAGAGTACAGGAAAGAGATAGAAAATTTAGTGGCATGGTGTAAAGACTCAGTCCCTCAGTGTCAGCAAAACACAGGAGCTAGTCATCGATTTCAGGGAGTGGAGTGGAGGGTACGGCCCTGCCAGTAGCAACGGCGCTGAGGTGGAGATGATAGAGAGCTTCAAGCTCCTAGGAATAAATATCACCAACAACCTGTCCTGGTCCATCCATGTCACACTATGGTCAAGAAAGGACACCAATGCCTCTACTTCCTCAGAAGGCGAAAGAAGTTTGGCATGTCCACAATGACTCTTACCAATTTTTATAGATGCACCATAGAAAGGATCCTTTCTCCACAGCTTGGTATGACAACTGCTGTCCGGAAGAAATTACAGTTGTAAATGCAGCCCTGTCCATCACAAAACCAGCCTTACATCCGTTGACAAAAACAGAAGTTGCTGGAAAAGCTCAGCAGGTCTGGCAGCATCTGTGAAGAAAAGATAAGACTCAACGTTTTGGGTCCGGTGACCCTTCCTCAGAACTGATCCATCCATTGACTCTGGCTGCTTTCCCAAGGCTGTGGGAAGTATAAACAATCTAATCAAAGACCACCACCCCCCGCCGATCCCGACCCTGCATATACTGTCTTCCACTCTCTTCCATCGGGGAGAAGATATAAAAGTTTGAAAACACATTCTAATGGATTTAAAAATCGCTTCATCTATGCCATTATCAGACTTTTGAATCGACCTCTTATCTATTAAAGTTGATCTTTCTTGCACTTTCTCTGTAGCTAGAACATTATCTTCTGCATTCTGTTCTATTTTCCTGTTGTACTTATGTAAGGTATAATTTGCTCGAATAGCACACAAAACAATACTTTTCACTGTATCTCGGTGCATGTAACATACAATATTAAATCAAATGAAATCAAAGAAAAAGATTGCATTCTATCAGCCAAAGTAAAGAAGCTGAGAATAAACCTAGCAGGAGAAAGAACCCTCAGAAGATGAGAAATGAATATGTATCTGTTTAGCTGGGAAGTTTGAATGCATTTAATGCAATTGAAGTTAAAATCCGGTCAGCTGAATTTAGTCAGAAGTTACACAACACCATGTTATAGTCTATCACGTTTATTTGAAATCACAAGCTTTCAGAGTGTAGCTCCTTCATCAAGTGAAGTTAAATAGAAGCGCAGAGAACTCAGAATTTATAGGCAGAGAGATCAATGGGCAGAGAGATCAAAAGATCATACAAATGGTGTGATTGGAGTGTCCAATAATAAGTCCTTGCAAGTGATCTGAAGTGTTAGAAGGTGTGAATAAAGTATCAACAGCTGAATGACAAGTGAAGGGATAACCTATGATATGATTAAAATGAGGCAGAGAAGTAATTACAAAAAATTAAAAATAATGTGGTACTGGAGACTAACCAAATGACTGGAATAACATGCTAGGTATAAGAGTTGCATGCCGAGGGTCTAACCAAAGTAATAAATAATCCAAAACTGTACAAACTAATTAAGATAGAGAGATCATAACAACTTATCCAAGTTATAGTGACAAAACAGGACAGCAAGGAAGATTTTACAGATACAGAACAATGTGGTGAGGCCACATGCAGCGAGACATGAACCCAAGGTCGAGGCCATCTTCACGGGTATGGAACTCGGCTATCAGTTTCTGCTCGGTGAGTCTGTATTGCTGTATATCTCGAAGGTTGCCTCGGAGGACGCTTACCTGAAGATCCGAGGCTGAATATCCTTTACCGCTGAAGTGTTCCCCCATTGGGAGGGAACATCCCTGTCTGGCGATGTCTGTTCATCCATTGCCATAGCATCTGCATGGTCTCGCCCATATACCACGCCTCGGGGCATCCTTGTCTGCAGCGTATGAGATAGACATCATAGCTGAATTTAGTAAATACCTACTCGAGCATGCATCTATTTGTATAATATATATCAAATTAATTTGATTGCTGATACTTTAGAAAATGAACTAAAGTCACAATCCATATGCTGTTCACATGGGAAGTAGTAGTTTTGGGACGACTTTAACTTAACTCAGTGGGGAAACTGAGAATTGCACGCAAAGCTGGTTTTGCAACTCAACCAATGTTATTTATCATTGAAGTCAATATGAAGTTATGTGAGATGGCTTCAAATCCAGGGTCAATCCTGCCAAGCAAATCAGGTGAAAATTGAACCCTTTCTGTCAGTAAACATCAAATACTTTCAAATGGCTATGAATGCACTGAAAAGTATTACTAATTTCACAGATGAATAAACAACATCTGGGACAGAATCACAGACTGCATCACAAAGCACTAGACCTGACATATTAATCAAAGATTAGGGATCCTTTTTCCACAGATTGATGTCACATTCATAAGTATAATATGGAATATTACATTTTAGACAGTGGAAAGGTCTAGGGGTTGATGTAATATTAAGAAATTGAGATATCACAATTGTAATGTATCATTTCAAAACCACAACAAGCTAGGTCTTCAACATGCCACTGGTAGCTGTCATAACCGCATATTAGGTGTATCCTCAGGGAAATAAAAAATTGTATTGGTTTTTCATATAGCTCCTATTAATAAATAATTGTTTCAACTTCAAAATAATCAGCAGCACAGATAAACAAGATTAAAGGTTAGTTCATTGCACAAGTATTGCTAAAAGTTGTATAAGTAAATAATCATAATATTATTAGCTTAAAGATTTAAAGTAAGGATAAAAGTTGCTTATGAAGATGAAAATGAGATCACTTTCATCAAGTACAATGGCTTTTTCATCGAATGGTCAGAAGTTACTCCCAAAGGTAGTTTGAGAGAAAACGGTCCCAGGCGTGAGTGAAGACTCCTTTGTTTCATTTTAATGTTATGTGACAAGATCATGGGTGAGGTTCCCCAATTGGTTACAGTTCCAGATGAGATACTCGAACTGATAAGCTGCTCGGTGGGGAGGGACGAACTGGCTCCCCTTCTTTATTCATCCACCTTATTGGTTGGTTGCAACAAGATTAATTTTAAAACAATCCCTTCCCTTACGGGTATCTTCCTCTCAAACCCAAATAAACTTGTGATTTAAAGCGAGCAATTTAACCAGGCTTTCTCAATGAAGAAAGCGTGAGTTTCTTAAATACCTTACGTGATTAGAAATACTACCACGACTCTCACTCATTAGAAATGAAAGGGGACTCCCAAAAGTCTGAATTGTTGGTGAAGAGTGAGAGAATTGAACTTTGTGGTTACCGCAATAGAGATTTCCATCACATTGACGTTGATAGTTGAATCATCAGTTTCACGATCCTTAGTTCTGTAAATTGTGATTCTGTAGTTCTGATTCCTTTTAACTGTGACTGAATTCCAGCATTCAGCATGCGAGAAAGTCCTTTTGTTACCTGTTTCATTTTTCTCTGCTGCTGGCTACCTGGCTTCTGGCGTTTGGAGTGAATCTGCAACACGTCCTGTCCAAGATGGTGGTGAGGTAGGCGTCCTGTGCTGGAGCTCGTCAGCTCTGACCACATTTCATTTTTTTTACCCCTTTTTTTTAAATTACTTGACCTGAGCTTGGACGGCTTTGGCAGCAGCGAGAGCCCAGCGCACAGACCTTGAGCGGTCTGGAACCAGGCCCAGGAAGGGGACCATGAGTGGGCCTAGTGCGGAAGAGAGAAAGCCCAGAATTACTTGTCTGGACCAAGCACAGAGCTGAAATGAGCGACTGCTGCATCAGCAGAGACAACGTTAATGAAGTAGCCCAGCAGCAAAAGACAGCGCCTGAGGATCAGTGACTTTGCTGTTGGTTGGGTCCAGTGTAAATGGCAATGAAGCAGTGGCAGAGGGATGGTGGCACAGGCGTCATTGACAGTGATGAGCTGGTTCAGGTGTGATGGACTCTCTTCAAGCTATATCTATTTTTTCCTTATTGTTAAATTATTTAAATTGGCACAATTTCGTGGCAACAAATAAAAGCTTTTGCTGTATTTCATTGTATTCTGACTGTAAAGTACGCATGACAATAAAAATCAAACTGAGAGGTAGCTGTTGAATAGCTCTTCAGCTGTGATCTTCTCAGCATGCTAATGCTTGAACCCAGACTGGTACACATGAGAATGTTCAGTTCCATTAATACATCCGAACAGAGTTAAAACTAGCTTTTTAACTCCCGTCCTTGTGTATTCTTCAAAAGGAAAAGCACAAATTGTCTGTGCAGTTTGTGATGTCATCCGCAGCGGGTGTCTTCCTGTTGAGCAGAGAGTTGTCAACATCTTATGATCTTTGTAGTTACAGTCCAATCAATTTGATTTGCCTGTTGCTCCCTTTGAACAGCTGTTGTTTGAAGTTCCCTTTTTATCCATAAATGTGACATTCTATGTGTTTCTTTCGCTTTTTCCAGACAGGCACTTTTTAATTTATCTCCAAAGATATTTTTAGCTGCGCTATTCTTATTTTTGAAAAAAACAGTTTGGAATTACAGGTTACTAATGTTCACAGTACTTTGTGATTCTGAACTATGCCTATGACTTATGGCGCTGGCCTTTGGTAGCCTGGTTCAGTAGAGCTGTCCTGGATGCCTCTGTCTTGAGAAACAGTCCTTGCTTCAAGCTGCCTGTCTGGCAGAATTTCCCATTTACATTTGAAATGTTTTGTCAAGTGAGATTCATGGTGTTCAGCCTGTCATTGTCATAGAGTCATGAAGTCATATAGCATCTAAACAGATCCTTCAGTCCAACTCGTCTGGGCTGACCAAATATCATAAACTAACGTAATCCCCTTTGCCAGCATTTGGCTCATAACCCTCTGAACCCTTCCTATTTATGTACCCATCCAGATGCCTTTTAGATGTTGTTATTGCACCAGCCTCCACCACTTCCTTTGGCAGCTCATTCCATACATGTACCACCCTCAGCATGGAAAAAGTTACCCCTCAGCTTTTAAATATTTCCCCTCTCACCTTAAACCTATGCCTTCTGGTTTTGGACTCCCCTACCCTGGGAAAAAGGCAATGGTTATTTACCCTATCATGCCCCTCATGATTCTATAAACCTCTGTAAGGTGTCTCTAGAGCCATTTGAAATACTTCAGTCTCTGACCTTACCATGTGGTTGCTGTCCCCAAACTTATCCTCCTGCACTCTATCTTTCATCCTGTTTAAAGTATCATTGTTTTGATCTTTTTTTCAAAGTTCCAAAAACAATGTAAAACTTATCAAAAAAACAGTAATTACTGCTCCAAGAAAGCGAGGAAATCAGCTTCAGCTCTGAAACTTGCCCCCAAAAAAGGAGCAGCACATGACAGCCACGATCCTCTCCCATCCACCACTGTCATTCCTCACAACATTGTTCAGAACATCCTTCATCTCGTCAAATATGCAACTGTGTTCTTTGCTCCTTTTGTGGAATCACGTGGCTGGAGGGACAGAGGTGTTCATTGCTGCTTGGACCTTTCATGCTGCTGGTACCATATTTAAAACCCAGCTGTGCTACTTCAGACACTAAAAGCCAGGAACTGCCTCTCACACTGTGGTCTCAACCACTATCACCAAGGACATTCCCAAAACAAAGTTCACACCTGCTTTGTGAACAGGGACCTGAATGTCTTGACAAATGGAATGTTGGAGAGGAGGCCAGTGATTTATCCATCTGAAGGATATTATCTGCAGGAGACCATGCAGTCTGACCAACGCACAGGCAACAGCCTGGCTCAGTCCTGTGTCCCACATCAAATGAATGCACAGCAGTGCAGGAGATAGCTCAATGATCTCTGATCTGCACGCCACCTTTTTCTCCCTCTACTGCCTCTCACTCACACTAACTGTGCCACTGTGATAAACTGCCTGCCTCTCTCTCCACACTAAAAAGGAATGCAGCCCAAAGAGGCTGGCAACCTGTAGCTGAGCACTAAGGATCCTGTGTACTAACAGAGCAAGCCAAGAGCCATTAGATGCATCCTGTGTAATTGCATGAGTAGTGTATATGTGTGTCTCTGTTTGCAAAGCAACCTGGTAGAAACGTGCAAGTTATAGGCATTCCTGAGCTACTTCAAGTCATGCATCATCCTTACTCGGAAATATGTCACTGTTTCATCATTGTCGCTGTGTCAAGATCCTGGAGCACTGTCTCTGAAAGCATTGTGGGTGTATCAACATACCAAGTGCTGCAGCAGGTCAAGAAATATGCTCACCACCACCGGCTACATGGCAAGTAGGGAAGATGATAAATATTGGCCTAGGTAATGACACCAACATCCCATGAATGAATTAAAAAACTGCTGAGCATGCTCTTTCTTCCAGGTACAACTGAGCCCAGGCATGGCAGATGACACAGCCAGCTCCTTTCCTCCTATGTTTAGTATTAAAAATCATGTCAAAGGAAAAACTGGCCAAGTTGAGGAGCAGTTTTCCTTTTTGATGCTGCACAATATAAAATAGAAACACAGTTGGAAGGAAGAGAAACAGAACAAGAAGATTTTTTAATCCTGAATCATGCAATAGGCTTTTTTAGTAATCTTGGAATCCAGTTAGAATTTTGGGATAGCATTGTGCAAAGCGTGCACCATGCACACTCCATCCTCTTGCTTCAACTGCCTGTTGTTACTGAGATGCTCCATCAGAAGAGGCACTCTGAAGCTAAGTTTTATTTGATTGCATGGGACTGGAAGGAGCAGAAGTCTTACACTAGGCTCCACAGCACCCTGGCCCATTTCCTATGAGGACAGGCCCAATGCCCCAGGCTTATTTTGCTTCAAGTCCTAACCCTGAAAGAGCTGCCTGATATTGCCTGGTTCCAAACCTCAGGGTAGCCCCAGTGCCACTTGCTCCTTTCCTACAGACCTCTCACACAGTGTTAACATATCTTCAGAATGGCCCAGGCCTCCTGTTGACTCAGAATTACTACCAGTGTCTCTGTCACACATCTCCCTGCAGTCTACTTGCACCACACTCTTAACTGGCTTCCTGCCCTCATTGTCCAATCATTTTGCTCCCCTATTGCTGAATTGCTGTGAACATAGTTAGAGACATGACAGGGAGTATGCCACCCCTGCTGGCCAATCATACTTCTCAATTCAGTTACAGCCATTCATTCATTCATTCTAAAAGCTATGTCGTCCATTAACTGCAATATTTTAAAGATTGCACCAGAAATGCAGTAACTTCCAGTGGAAAACATCAAGCTCTGTAATTCCTATCTTCGAACAGTGATTACATTACAAATGTCCTTAATTGATTGTGAACCATTTTAGAACATCATGAAAGTTAGTGAGAGGTGCGATATAAATTCAAATTTCTTTCCCTCCAACTCCAAAACAAAAACTTAACCAGTTTTCCTGTAATCTTTCCTTAAAGTTACAGCAGATGATTTCGGGAAACCTTAAAGAAATTCATGCTGGTTATATTCCGCAATACATGCAAACAGCTAATTTGCAAAAATCTGCATTGTTTTCCTATTAATTATTTATTCAGCGAAGAATTAAAAAGATAAAAAGCTTCCTAACATTTCAAAAGATGCAAAGAATAAACCAGACAAAGTTGAAAATGGCATATATTGGCCCAAATGTTCTTGAGTAGCTCAAAATGGGTATCCAGAACATCTAGTACATTCATATCCAAGTGCTACTGGCTTTCTTTTCCTAGCTTTTGCTTCCGTGCCCCCGTGAAGTTTTGTCATGACAGATTGTTTAATAGATTCAGAGTGAAGAAAAGTGATTGTCAGAAAATTCCTAACTTATATCAGAAAATTTGGTGGAATTTTAACTGGCACCATTTTTACAATAGGAAATCACTGGATTCAATTGTATTCTTTCTTGCAATTGTAGCTGGCGGACCTTTCTCACATGCTGACAATCATTTTACTAGATAGACATGCAGTGGCTGCCTCTTTGCATAAGGTGGAGTTCACATCGGTCACTACTGACTCTCCACACATTCCCACACACCTCTGTGAATTACAACTTCATCTTCCAGCATTAGCCCTGGCCTAGGGGTTTTCCACTGGAGGTTACTGCAGTTCTTTTAAATTGCACTGACTTTTAAATTGGGAATTATTGCTGCCTAGTTTCTACCCAGCAGATGGGAGAATTTGAAAATTCATATTAATGAAATGAAATTATGTACTAATTGCGTGGCGATCCTCTCTCCAATCACTAGCAAGAATTACACTTCTTTTCCTCAATATCGAGAATCACATTTCTGCCGATCTCACCATATTTTCCAAACTGACTTGTTAATGCCCACATTGATTAGGAACTGGTAAGGTTCCGCACATAGCTTCTTACCTTTTGAATTCATCCCTTTTTTAATAAACGTTCGAAAGACCATTAGGTCCAGCAAAACTGTTCCTTTCTCAGGGTTCCTAGCCATCAGCCTGCTTTTGCAGTTTGTTTTTGTCTTTCCAGAATTGCATGTAGTTGTTCAATTAGGCCACTTATCTGTTTCAACATATGCCCCTTTTAACTTATTTCACAATTCTCTTACCCTTTAATGTTTGCGTTCTATTCTTATTTCTAACTTCTAAAATTTTAATTATATCCCTTCAGGTGTAGTCAATTATCTTGGAAATGGATTATGAATATAATAGATTTCTAATTTGGATTTTTTACCTGATAACACAGTTACTTTATAGTTCTTCTTTAATTCTGTTCCCTGTGGTGAGAAAGTGTTTTCTTACTGTAGTACTTCAGTAAAACGTCATGCGGCCTTCGGGTTTTAGGTCTTCTAATAAATTTTCTTGTGCTACTTTGTCCCACTAATTAGAAAATCATTCCAATTAGTTCCACAAGTTTAAATAAGCATATATGTAGTCATATGTGAGAGAAGTAACAAGATTGAATATTGGAAGTCTCAGTTGTGTTTGGTTGAATCCTTTTAAAATAAATAAAGCAAAAGGCTGCATGATTGCAGCTGATCAAGCACACTGGACCATTATCCCAGAAATGTGCTAATCTTTCCCCATTTGCTTATTGATGATTTACACTTGAGTATCTTCCCAATCTCATTAGGATTTGTTCGAATTAAATCTGGATGTAATAGAATGTTACAATACAGAAGGAGGTTGTTTGACCCATCATGCCTGTACCAGCTCTCGAAAAGCTGCCAAGTTAGCCCTATTCTCCAGCCCTATCTCCGTAGCCCTCTAACTTCCTCACTTTCAAATATATATCCAGCTCTCTTTTGAAACATCCTACATGTCCCAAAGGGAGTCAAGCTGAGGCATTTTCAATGCCAGACTTGGAAGGGACATAAACCTCTGGAAAGGTGTGATGGACAAGGAAGGCATAGGGAAGTTAAACACCAGTGGAATCCTCTTCCTGACAAGATGCCTAGAGCATAGCCTGGTGATAACAAATGCCCTATATCACTAGCAGACCTCGCGTGGCCTTAGGGTCTCAACTTAAGGATGACAGATTGGCTCTTGACACTGAGGAGCCAATAGGAGATATTTATATGGTGGGGGCTGTAGCTTGCCATTGCAGGTAATGGAGAGAGAAGCCACATTCAGCAAATTCAAAACATTTTGAAAGAAAAAAGTGGCCACAGCTTCCAGGTCACAATTCTGGATATAGTAGACATCACTGCATTCCAAGATATTCAATTGATAATGGTACTTTTGGCAGAGGAGAGCAAGGCTCAATAGCTCTTGTATTGATCCATTAAGATCAGTGATAGAGGATGAGCTGATTACATGCCAGGCACTGTCAGGTCTGTGACCCTTGACCTTAGGAGAGTGATGATAAAAGCCAAGCTGAGGGATCAACCAGGAATAGAGACAGTAAATGTTTTTTTGGAGACAGGGCACTAAAGATGGAGGTGAGGAAGTTGTTAAGCTAAAAGTATGTAACACCAGAAAAATCAACTCTCAAAGTAAAATTATATTAGCACTTTATAAAGGAAAAAAGTGCAAATGAAGAATAGCATGTAATGCTAAACAATAAGTAGCTGATCTTGTGGAATAGTTGTCAAATCTGTATTTTTAATGTAAATGATAGTGTAAAGAATAGACACCTGTGGATCTCTAAACTAGTACTCTGGCGTTAAATGTTTTCATAAAAGCATTAAAATCAAATGCATTATTTTAGAACAACATGTAACAGTATTTTCCAACAGTAATGTCATATTCTTCTAACAGTTAATATAATGTTTTAATGTCTAAAGCCTTCTGATTGTAAATAATTACAAGGGGTAACATGAATAGAACCATTCGATTTACCAGTCCATCAAAAAAACAATATTTAAACTCTCCGTTCCTTGGTTTTATTAAAACAGCTTGATGCTTCAAATCTGAACATAAAATCACAATTGTTATTAGTCAAGTAAATGAGTATTCTTCAGTTATGAACAATAAACTTCAATTTGTTTCACAAGATGAAACAAGTGTGTTCTATGTCCACTGACAGTCTTGCTGTCCCTGAGGTAATAATTTACAGCTATAAAATAAGAACTGAAATTAAAAAAAAGTTAGCACTCAAAAGACAGACTAAGTAACATGTTGGTGAATGATTGAAAATGTCAGCACTAGCGTGTAAAGATAAAGGCAAAGATTGTTAGAAGCATACCCAAAGGAAGATGGTTGTCGTTGTTGGAGGCCAATCATCTCAACACTAAGAAATCAATGCAAGAGTGCCTCAATGCCCTCAGCATTTTTTTGTCATTCTTTCATAGGTTGATGGTATTACAGACTGGAGCAGTAATTTTTTCCCATTTTTTCAGCACCTTTAAAAAAGGACTGCCTTCTTAAAGTGCTGCAGCCCGTGCAGTTTATGTACAACTGGGAGGGAAAGATCCAACCTTCTTCAGCTGCTGCATCCATGATATTAACAAAGTCAATTCCCGACTTGAAAGTCAGAGCAGCCATCTGACAGTTGCAGCTCATTGATAGCTTCAACAGACTCCTTATGCTTCAATGCTCCTGCCAGGCTACTTTGTGGCCCGAGGACTGCAGGCAATTCTAGAAGGCAGCTCACAACGACATTCTCCAGGGCAAGTTGGAATGGACAATAAATGCTGGCCCAGTCAGTGATACACATGCCCTAGAACAAATAAAAATGCATTTTTATACCTGAGTACAGGTCCTGCAAAACTTTTTATCCCCCTTTAATCATTCACTTATTGCTCATCCCTAATTGCCCAGAGCTCAATTCAGAGTCAACCACATTGCTGTGGGTCTGGAGTGATATGTAGGTCAGACCAGGTAAGAATGGCAGTTTCCTTCCCTAAAGCACATTACTGAACCAGATGGGTTTTTCCTGACAATTGACTCATGGGCATCATTAGATTCTTAATTCCAATTGTTTATTGATTTCAAATTGAACCCTCTGGCTGTGGTGGGATTTGAACCCAGGTCTGCAGGATATTATCTGTGTCTCTAGACTAACAGTCCAGCCATAATACCACTAGACCATTGCCTCCCCCTTGGTAAAGCCTCCCCATGTGCAATTCTTCAACAGGCTTTACCTGATGTGAATGAATGATGATTAAAGGAATGAAAGCTCAATTTTAAAGACCAAAGAATAAACAAATTGCTTTTAAGTTCAGAAGTCCCTTGGTTCTTGACTGTTTTCATTTCTTTATGCTTCATTAAAGGTTCTGGACACCTTATTTAAGGAAGGATGTTAAAGCCCTGGAGAGATTTTGAAGGAGATTTACCAGAATGATACCAGAAATGAAGGATTTTAGATACAAGGAAGGATTAGAGAGATTGGGCTTCAGAAGATTAAGAGGTGACCTTATTGAGGTCTTCAAAATTATGAACAATTTTGACAGGCTAATGAAGGATATTCTGTTTCCACTAGTTGGTATGTCAGTAACTAGGGGTCACAACTTCAAGATTGTCAGCAAGAGAGCTAGCATTCACATGAGGAGAAACTTATTTAACCAGAGATTTATTGGGATTTGGAATGCGCTGCCTGGGACAGTGGTGGAGGCAGATTCAGTGTGGACTCAATGGGCTGAATGGCCTGCTTCCACACTGTTTGCATTCTGTGATTTTCTGCCAACTTACAACAAATAATAGCACTTACACTGTATTGGCTTAAAAAAAAGATAAAATTCTCCTCAAAAGCATTATGCTTGAAAAAGAGAGCACAAAATTTGATAGAATGCATTAAGTGATATGAAGCCCTTAATTTCTACAGTGATGACAAAATATTTTGTAGTTCCTTTATGTAGGCTTTTTTTAAAATTAACGCCATATTCAAAATGTACAAGTCTGGGAAATAAGCCAATGAAAGTGCTTTCCTGTATTACTCCTGGCTGTTTTATAAAATGAAATTAAAAATTCATATAATCTTCAGCTTCTGTTTGATGCATATTCTACATCAGCAATGATCTTTTTTCCTATCATGGGTACATTAGCATTGATGGTTGTTGAGAAGCAGTTCACAGTAACTGCTGTTAATGTGATCTGAAATCAGTATTGCCATCCCTCAGGCTACAGAACTACAGGAAAAGCATTGTAGAATGTGAATCCCGCAACAATACACATGAATATACTCGAGGTTTGCCAAAACTGACGAATCTTTTTAAACCAATGGAGATTAGAATGGAAGCACCTTTTTAAAAGAATGACTTAAGGTTAACTGGTCGCATGAAGAATTCAGAAGTGCTATTACCTTCCATTAGTTTTTGTAATTTATGGCAGAAATTTACATGATATGAGAGGGCAAGTGAGTTGGTGAAGACTGTTCTGAGTTCAAATCCAGATTGCAAACTCTGACAGCTGCAAGATTCTGAAATGAGCTCAGACTGTTTTCATCCAGTTCCCACGGTGCAAGTCCACAGTATTGCCTTCAATTCAGCAGTAATTGTCGGTAATTGAGTCACTAGCATAGGTGGCATATTAAATGGAATTGTCAAACTGCAGGAATGGGATGTTGCCTCAGAGGTTGATGTTAAAGTAGGCTCTTGTGGACTTTAAGAAAGAAATTTGATTACTTGGCTCTGGAGCCATTGAGAATTTCTTGCAACATTGCATGCCAATTACATCATTGTACAAATTGCATAACTGTTCTGCGAGTTGTACTAATTTTCATTTTTAAAATTATTTTCATTTCCTTGCAATATGGATGACTAGTGAAAAGAATAAAAATAATACTGTAACAACATTACTAATCAGTCTGTGTTTTCAAGGAAAACTACTCTGCTTGGCAAGCTGAGCAATGTGACATGAATACTTACATTAATCTGAAGCAACAAAGTGGTTCATATTCATCGTTTTTACATATTTTTGACTGATTCTTATCTGTGTTGACACAGGAAGAAATTTCTCAGACAAAGAGTTGACCATTTTCTAATCCTTAAACGTACTCTGCTAACACTTTGGCATTTGTTTGGGCAGTGATTCAATTCAATGTTGCTTTGAAAGACTTTGCAAAGGAGTTTTCAACATTGTCATCCATCATGTAAGCATATTGCACTCCTTTTATGCAAAACCAGAAATGAAAATCAGCCCCTTGCATTTACAAGTTCATGGAATTGTACACTTCAACTGACAACCTTCCCTCTCCATTCAGACAGTTTACTGTCTTTCAACTGAGTCTATATTTCAATGCCTTGTTAGTCCTGTCATTATGTATTTATATAAAACTGTTCCTGTGAAGTAGATTGACATTTATTGCCCATTTCTCGTTACTGTTAAAGGCAGTGATGATCCACTTCTTGAACCACTGAAGTCTATGTGATGTAAGTGAACAAAAGCACTGCTGGTGGGCTTGAAGTTTCTGGACTTTGACTCAGCAGAAGTAAAGGAATGGTTCCAAGTCAGTTTGGTGTGTGGCTTGGATGAGAACTTCCAGGTGATGGTATTCCATGCATTTGCTGCTGTGTCCTTGGTGGTGGTTGAGATCACAGGTTTTGGAACACACTGTCAAAGGAGATGAGCTACTATAATGCAATTTGTGGATGGCAGACTGATGCTCATTGCGGTTTCCTATATGTTAGCCCAAATACCACAAAAACTAAGTTCTTGTTGAATCAGTCATCATGGAGTTTATTTAGAACACTAATTGTTCACAATGCTAACATATTACAGACTTACACACGTAATCTGGGTTCTGGCTGTACTGATGTTCCTTTACGTTACATACACAACTGACTGACTACACTGAGTCCATTATAGAGAGAGAGAGCCTAAAGGTGGAGCATGTACCTTTCCACCAGAATGTCACTTGTTGTGATATCATGTAAATGTCTTAAAGATATAGACCTATACACCTATTGCTGGTGTAGTGGACAGTGAAGAACATTACCTCAGAGTACAATGGGACCTTGATCAGATGGGCAAATGGGCCAAGGAATGGCAAATGGAGTTTAACTTAGATAAATGTGAGGTGCTGCATTTTGGTAAGGCAAACCAAGGCAGGACTTGTACACTGAATGGTAAAGTCCTAGGGAGTGTTGAGGAACAAAGAGGCCTTGGAGTGCAGCTTCATAATTCCTTGAAAGCGGAATCGCAGATAGACAGGGTAGTGAAGAAGGCATTTCGCTCACTTGCCTTTATTAGACAGTGCATTGAGTATAGGAGTTGGGAGGTCATGTTGTAGTTATACAGAACATTGGTTGGACCACGTTTGGAATACTGTGTTCAGTTCTGGTCTCCCTACTACATGAAAGATGATGTGAAATTTGAAAGAGTTCAGAAAAGATTTACAAGTATGCTGCCAGGTTTGGAGGGTTTGAGCTATGGAGAGAGGTGGAACAGGCTGGGGCTATTTTCCCTGGAGTGTCAGCAGCTGAGGGCTGACTTTATAGAACTTTATAAAATCATGGGGGGCCTAAATATGGTGCATAGCCAAGTCTTTACTGCAAGGTAAGAGTGCCCAAAACTAGAGGGCATAGGTTTAAAGTGAGAGGGGAAAGATTTAAAACGGACCTAAGAAGCAACCTTTTCACACAGAGAGTGGTGCATGTATGGAATGAGTTGCCAGGAGAAGTGATGGAGCCTGGTACAATTACAACATCTGAAAAGCATCTGGATGAGTATATGAATAGGAAGGGGTTAGAGGGATATGGACCAAATGTTGGCAAATGGGACTAGATTATTGTAGAATATCTGATCAGCATGGACAAGTTGGACAGAAGGGTCTGTTTCCATTCTGTACATCTTTATGACTCTATATGGAATCTGTGCCATAATACTACAGAGACTGTCACAATTACAATAAAACTCAAAAAAGTGCAGATGCTGAAAATCTGAAACAAAACCAGAAAGTGCTGGAGAAACTCAGCAGGTCTGGCAGCAACTGTGGAAAGAGAAACAGAGCTAACATTTGAAATCTCTCATTACAGATGCTGTCAGACCTGCTGCCACTACTGTGCATGGGTGTTGAAGGGTGTGAATGTTCAAAGGTATGGTTAGTGTGCTGAATAAAAGGTTACTTTATCCTAGATGTTATCAAATGTTTTGAGATTTTTTTTTTGGAGCACTAACCCAGGCAAGTGGAGAGGATTTCCATCACAGTCCTAACCTAAGAAAAATGAAAGGTACCTGTGTCTTTGTGAATTCAGGAAGTGAGTTACTCACTGCAAAATCTCCAGGTTCCAACCTCAGCTTTGACCCATCATGCTTTATATTGGTGGTCCAGCTCAGCTTTATGTCAATGTTAATCTTAACTCTGTTTCTCAATGCTATCAAATGTCAATGTAGGGATGATTAGATTCTTGCTTATTTGGAGATTTGTCTGGTATGTGGCAAATATTGCTCACCAGATCTGTCCAAGTCTGAATGTTGTCCAGGTCTTGCTTTTATGGGCAAGGACTGTTATAGTATCTGGCAAGTCATAAATGGTACTAAACATTCTGCAATCATCAGTTAGCATCCCACCCAGACCCACCCTCCTTTCCCATGTAACCCTGCATTTCCCATGGTTAATCCATGTGACCTACACATCCCTAGACACTATGGACAACTTATCATGGCCAATCCACTTAACCTGTGGGAGGAAGCCAGAGCACCTGGAGAAAACCCACACAGACATGAGAAGAATGTGCAAACTCCACACAGACAGTCACCTGAGGGAGGAATCAAACCCGGGTCCCTGGTGCTGTGAGGCAGCAGTGCTAACCACTGAGCCACCATGCCGCCCTAATCAGTAATCAGTAACCATGTTTTGAGGCAATTACTTTCAGGTTTGTAAAAAAATCTTGTTTATGATTTTCTCAGTTTTTTTTAACATCTGGAAACAGTTTATTTCTGTGTACTGCATTAACTTTAAAGAACTAGCCTTTTGGCTCCCTGTAAGATGGAGGTGGAGGAGGGTTTCTGAGTCCAGGGCTCATCCGCTTTTCTTTTAGTTTCTTTTCTTTTCTCCCTGGTTTATTTTATTTTACTCATCTGTTAGTGAAGAGTTCGGGTGAGGCGACACCATCGGCAGTGGAGAGTAGGCCCAGCATGCAGACGCGCGGCAGCGGCATCGAAAGTGAGTTTGGGTTCCCAGCGACTTCCGCATCTTCGTGGCGCTCCTGGCACCAACTCGTGCTGTTACTGCTGCTGCACAGGCAGTTTTGGGCTCCCAGCAGCATCTGTGTCCAGTGCAGATTCATGGAGGCAGCGGCAGAGGTGGGCTTGGGCCCAATATGAGACCCGGCGGCATCAGCAACGGCTGCATCAGCAAGGTGAGCCCAGAGGCAAGGACATCGGTGGACGCAAGATGGCATCAAAGAGTGACCATCAGTGGGACTGCAAAGGGGACTTGTGCCTGGCCACCAGGCCCATGGCCCATGGTGGAGCTCTTAACAAGAACAGCTGGAAAGTTGGACACTTTCTTTATCCCTTAATTTTTCTGCCTTTATATTCTGTCTTGGTTTATTTTTCGGTATTTTAAGATGGTGCCATAGAGCGGTGAAACTATAGAACACTTTTCACTATATTTTGTAGCAAGGTACATATGACAATAAATAAATCAAATCAAATTAACAGAAACACAGCTGGCATCGCAGGCCCAAACAGCTGGTGTTTGAAAAAAATTAGCTCTAATACATGATGCTCCATATTGCAGCAAATTAACACAATATCAAGCAGGAAAAATGAAAGTAGTTCTTGTTAAACTAAATAGATAAGAATGGACATTTCTAGTAACTACATTATTCCATTGTTGGTTAGTTTATTCTAATACTTCAGATTTGGAAAGTTTGGATGATCTTGCAGCCATTTTACCATGCCCTCAAGATTGAACAATCTACAACTTCCACAACAAGAAAAGTAGTAAATTAATGAAATTTAATAAAATATGCTTATCTGTGTATTGTCAGTATCTTTATTTTAATAGAACCTATTTTTGTTAAAACACATCACCAGAAAATGTAGATATTTTTCAAACTATTAAAAATAATTATACTTTACATATTATTTTGATACTTGAGAATCAATTTGTACATTGGACGGGATTGTAAAATAATTTACTTTCAATATTTGCCATGTGTTGGACATCCCAGTATGTACACACAATAACAAATAATGACAATACTGTTTTTCTCTTAGGACCCAATTGTTTTGCAGGAGTCGCTATAATCCCAGCTGGACGAGAGGTGAAGGTTGATGAATGCACAACTTGCCATTGCTCCTATGAAGATGGCACTTGGAGAGTTGATCACCAGGCAACTTGCATCAAGAATGACTGCAAGGAAATATAGACAAAAGATCGTGTGGATAAAGATTTTTTTTGCTATATTGAACATAAAATGGGACTGAATGTGTTTTTGTACATTCTGTATTGCATACCATACTTATATTGAATTAGTCATGTTATTTGTACTAAATCTGAGCAATAAAAAGTGACTAGTATATTTCAAGCATCACAATCTGGCATTTTTTTAGATTTTCAGTGGATGGTAGATGTTTGAAATATTCTGTTCCAGTCTCCCCATCAGCTGTCACCACCTGCAATAATACCTGTGCTCCTCAATCAAGGTTCAACATGATGCTTTGAATAAAGGTTAAGAGGAAAGGTCATCAAGCCATCTAAGAAAAATCAGAGGAGAGTAATGAAAAATAGTGTACTGTCATTATAGCTGCAAATATCTTACATTAGAGTAAATAACTTGAAAGCACGAAATGCAAAAGAAACGTGTATAGTGATATTTTATGGGATATTAGCAACAGTTGCTTTGCGTGTTCCAGGACATCATGATTTTTTTGTTGTTTAATACATCAGTAATGCTGCTGGAAATCCAAACAGCTTTGTTCTCATTAAGACCATAACATTTTTTACATGATGTTCTTCTTGATTTGGATTTGGTTCTGGGCATCATTTATTTCTCCTTCTTTTGTCCCTCTTGCACTATACACCTTCCCCAGCCAAGATCTGCTCACAAGCAACTGCCAATATTGTTCTTCACTATATACAAAAAACAGCTGGGAAGGAGGCCCAGTACCCAAACATTTCTTCTGCTCCCTTAGGTAGCACAGCTTTGATCAATTATTTGCTATATGAAGAATAACAATAGAAATTTGTGTCCTGCTTACATGCTGATGATTCATCTCAAATTTTCAAACATCTCCAATCTTTATCAAACTGCCAAGAGCTAATTGAAATCACTACACTATTCAAATTCTGGATAATTTCCAATCAAAAAAAGAGCAAAATGACAAAACAGAAACTGCTTTCAAGTAGTGCTTCATGCTTCCAGTATTTCACTTTATGGACATTGGTCTGGATTTCACAGCAAGAACAACTAGTAGGCTATTACATGTATAGTTAGGTGCAAAAGCCTGGAAGGTGCTGTCTGCTTGCCCTACTCCTCCTGAAACTTCAAGAAACTTGTATCTCACCAGGATACTCAGGATTAAAATATATAGAATGGATTCCCATACTAATAACATACAAAATGTTTGGCATATAAATTTATCTTTACTGATGTAGAATTGCATTCCTCCAAGGCTTAATTATTGTTGGAGACTTTTAAAACATTTTATTTGCTGGTTCACTCTTTTCCTGCTCACTCTCAATCCTATTTTACAATCCCACTTTTATTTTGTTTTCTCTACATGATTTGGCATTGAATTAAATATTCCTTGCCTAGTCCCTCTGCTGCTTATTAAAAGTTCTTCAGTTTGGTTGAGAAGACACACTATTGCTTGGTCTATTCAGATCAATTCCTGAAAGCTGACTGAAAGTGTTCTTGATTTCTGTGGGCAGATGTAAATGTAATAAGTGGCCAGTACTGTTCATTTTCTGCTCACCACAAAATCAAGGTGATTATAATCCACTCCTCAAGTACAACTTGATGGATGAGAAAAATCCTGGCAACATAATGCAACCAGTAGTTACCTCAATTTTTGTGGGACTTCCGTGGCTATTCTGTCAATATTATTGTTGATGAGCAGGAGAACTAGAGTGGAAATTCACCCTTTACAGCATTAAATTATCCTTTGATTGGTGAGTTCATGGTGAGAGTATGAGTACCCATAAACCACATATGTCTATCGCTAATGTGCTGACCTTTCCTGATGGTGTCTTAATAAGAAGGTTATGTTAGTAGTTGTAGTAGTACACATCAATGAGCTACTGTACTGGAGTGTAAGAGATTAAGAATTGATGTATTATCTGAAACACATTTTTCGAAAGGACAGCCACAAGTAAAGGAAGGATCAATAGCCTCAGATGTATCAGCTACAGGATGAGCCTCTGGATACTAAGATACACCCATGGGTGGTTCATCTGTAAAGTGTAATTGCTGGGAACAAGTGGTGGAAATCTCATTCGATTCAGATGGTGTAAAGCAGTAAGTCGTATCTCTACAACACCAAACACGGACTAACAATGCAGGAAGTAGCCATGAAATGCACAACCACTGCAAGTACGTCTATGGGGCAAATATCAGAACAGAAAACCAATTTTACAAATTAAATTACTGTTTACAACATAGCAGGCATGAGAGCACCACCAAACATACTGGATTTGACACTGTCAACATGCAGGGTAAATGCCATACTCTTTTAAAAGCCACTTTATAATATTATAGTGGCACTTATGCACTATCTTAAATATTTCAACAGGTCAATGTGAGAGCATTTAGGGTGTGGGTGAAGCCTTCTAACCATTTTTAATGTTGGTTTACTTCTCTTTCTCTTTGCTGGCATTTCAAAAAGTTAGGCAAATGTGTTTTTTCGGTTCTTGCTAGTGCAAAGCCCCTCCATTGGTAACTCCAATCTCCTTATGGTCACACACAAAATTTCATTCTTTTCTGAGGAACACTGAAGAGGTTTCAACTCCAGATCAAACACTTCATACTCCCACTGATATGTGGAACTGTCCTGGCACTCCTGGAAGAAACTCCCAGCTATGGGTAAATAGCTCCACTGCCTTGTGGATGCTACAGGAGAGCCAAGAGCAAAATCAATAAATAATGACAAAAGATCTGGAGTGGAGTGATGCTTAAGTATGTCATCTTTCTAGCAGTTCCAACCAAATCTATGCCAAACCTTGTGCACTGCTGCCATTTGAACCCAACCAAGAAGCTCAAGATAGGTAGGGCGCTGATGTTTGGTCAGCCCAGGTTCTCAATAAATTTTTATCAAACTTGTGATCTGAAGAGAGTGCATTAGTTTCACTGCAGCTTTTGAACTTAACGTAAAATCATAAGAACAGGAGTAGGCCCAGCAGCCTGTTGAGACTGCTCAATCATTTAATACAACCATAGCTGATCGGACACTTTGATGCCTTTTACCCACTTGATCCCCAGGTAACCCTTTACACCACTGAGAATCAGTAATCTATTAAATTCTACTTTAAATATTTTCACTGACTGAGCTTTTACAGCTCTCTGAGGTAGAGAATTCCGAAGATTAACCATCTTCTGTATATAAAAATTCTCCTAATCTGCCCTAAGTGGCATCCCCAGTATTTTTAAATTGTGTCCCCGGTTCTAGAATCCCCAACTAGGTAAAACATCTTAATGCGATAAACAATGTAGATATATATATATTATGTAGTCTTTAGTTAGGTCGCTTCTGATTCTTCTAAATTCGAGAGAAAGCAGGTCCGATTGCCCAACCTCCCATGATAAGACAGTTATTCCATCTTGGGAATAAGTCTAGTGAACCTTTATTGCAATTCCTCTATGACAATGATATTTTTCCTGAAGTAACCACATGTAGTTTACAGGCTTCACAGCCTGAGGATGAGTCATATTTCGACTCAAAATATTAACTATGTTATCCTACAGCCACTAACTCACCATTGTCAATTTTGTTAGTAACATCCTCAAAAAACTCCAACAAATTTGTCAAACTTGATTTTCCATTAAGAGATCCATGCTGATTATATCTAAGCAGAAAATATTATCCAATTATCCAGTTATCACAGCCTTTATGATAAATTCTAGCAGTTTCCTTACTACTGTGTATGGCTAAAGGACCTGCAGTTCCCTGGTTTTCTCCCTTGCTTCTTAAACAGTGGGAATAACATTTACAAGCTTCCAGCTGGGCTGCTGGAACCATTCCAGGATCCATGGAATTTTAGAAGATGATTAACAAAGCATTGACTATCTCTATGGCTACCTCATTCAACATTATAGGCTGTAGGTTATCATGTCCCAGGGACTTTGAACCTTTCAACCCCCCCATTAGGTCATCTAGTACAAACTTCTCACTAGTTTGATTTTTTTGTTGACTCTTCTTTCACTCTTGTCATTTGGATCTTTAATTCTGGGTTTTATTTTGTATTTTTCTCAGTGTAAATGACCCACAGTAAGCATTTAGCTTCTCTGCTTTTGCTCTAGTACCCATTACAAATTCTTCTGACTCAGCTTTTAATGGACTCACATTCCAACAAGAAGTAAGGATAGCTGAGAGTGGATTAGTGAAACTAAAATATTAAAAATTAATCTGGCAGGGCAAGAGTTCAAAGGAAACTTGAGCAAAGATTAAGTTTCACTGCAAGGAACTTGCAACTCTTGACATAGAACTATCCATAAATAACTGAGAACATGTTCTCTCTGTCTACCTTTCAAACAGGACAAGTTAACCTTATAAGCATTACACATGCTGAAGTTAACATGAAGGATTCTCAACCTGGCATGGTGACCTTCAGGATAAACCACCAACAGCTGTCTCTGTCACATGACAGAGTAGCCCTAAGGTCCAGTAAGACTATGTCATGAAGCCAACAGTGTGGGTTCTATTCCCACACCAACTGAGGTTACCATCCTTTTCAAACTCTCCCCTTACCTGAAGAGTGGTGACCTTCAGGCTCAATTCCCACTAGCCGTCTATGGCAATTTTACCTTTATAATGCTGCAAAGCGATGTTTCACTGCAAAGACTAAAAGGCCAGCTCTTCAAAGAACTTCACATTGCTACCAGTATGTTCCTCAAACAGAGCACTAAAAACATAAGAAAAGGAAATCATCACCGATTGCAGTAAATGATTGGAGAGATGGGTAGGACACTTGAACTTTATTACAGGGAAAACCCAGTCGCTGAGAAAACTGTGAATGCAAAAGAGAGGTTTGCTGTCATGGAAGAGATAGATATTCATATTGATGCTGAAGTCAACTCCTGCATTGCAAAAAGTGTAGTTGTTATATTCAGTTGGGTTAAGAGATTGTGGAACAGCAGCAACCTGACTGACAACACGAAACTGAGCCTACCAACCTGCACCCTCAGTGTAGTGAAATCTCAACAACTTGCACTAGTTTGGAGTTAGACTGACCCGATTCCACCTTTGCTGTTTCACAAACATTGGTATCTTTTGACTGATAAAGTCACCAACTCAGCAGTCCAGAGCTTTGTAATTCCATCAACCTTGACCAGTTACTAAGCCAACAATGTCTGAAATAGCTCAACCACATGTATAAGGCTGAATAACAGCCAATTATTCAAAAAAAAACTTCTTGTGTAGTGAATTGCCTGCTGGTGTGACTCCTCAATGTCCCTACTTTCACCATGAAGGCACCTAAAAATAGCTTTGAAGATGGCGGACCTCATAGAAAACTAGGAGACAGACGTCAGCATCCATGACCTCTGGAGGATGACTTGAGTGACATTAGTAAAGGTAAGCAGAAGTGGGGAGCTTATCCCTCTGAGGGTCCAGAGAAAACAGAGCCCAGTAATTCCTCCATCTTCTTGACCCACTGTCTTCATATGCAGCAAATCATGCAGAGACTGCCATAGCAAAAGGGTTTCCTGAGCACACCAGATGATATTTGATATGGAGTTGACCACCACAACACAACCCATCATCTCACAAGGTGGAAGGTTGCCAATCAAGCAATCAGTCTCTCTTCCATCAGTGTACAACAGCAGGAGTGTGAACCATCTACAAGAAGCACTGCAATAACTCACCAAGTTTCTTTTTACAGCATTCTTCAAACCCGCAACCTGTACCATTTAGAAAGACAAGGACCACAGACACATGAGAACCCCACAACCTACGAGCTCTCCTCTGAGCCAAATACCATCCTGACTTAGAAAAATGGAATCATTCCATCACTGACTCTAAATCAAAATCTTGGAACTACTTTCCAAGCAGCATTTGGGGTGTACCTGCTCCCTCTGTATTGCGGTGGTTCAAAAAGATGGCTCACCACCACCTTCTCAAGGGTAATTAGAGATGGACAATAAGTGTTGACCCAGCCTGTGAAGCTCGCATCCTGTGAACAAAAATGAAAATAAATAAATAAACAAGCAAAACATCATAAATAAATGAGCAACTCCTTATATCTGTTTTGGTCATCAGTTAAACTGCAGTCATGCCTAGCAAGTTGGCCATTAAAGCTAAAGCAGGAGAGAGAGCAGAAACAGCCAGCTGAACTCATTTGATAGGATTCTGTGTATGAGGTAAGGCCCACAGCTGGTCTTCAAGTCACCCTCTTCATTCCTCAACTTCAATAAAAAGGAATTTGCAAACGGCTGTATTTTAGCAGGCAGGCTTGTACTGACCAGTATAACACACTCCAACCATAATTGCAAAGGAGATGCGATTCTGTGCTGATAACTTTTCCACTAACTAATTAGATGATTAAAAAGAAAAAATGTGGGAGGGGATAGTGTTGAATGTGAGTTGGGACAACAAGATGATGAAAACTGGGGAAGACTTAATGCAAACTAATGCGAGCTTCAAGTTCTTTCTCAAAGTATCCTTTCCAATTGGCAGCTATTATTTCATGGGATTGTCACTGGGCAAAACTTTCATGTGTGATTATTTGAAACAGTGACAGCAAATCAAGATTTTTATCTCCATTGACTTCACAAGCAGTACACCAGTAACCCTTCCTGATGCACTCTGCTTAAGGCAGTGAGTGAGGCTGGTGTAAAATAAAAACTTAGCATCTTCTTAAAATGTGTAGCCTACTCCCCTAACAGTCATTACTTTAAAGCAGACCTTTAACATGCTTTCCTGCACCATAACAGAATGATACTAATGGATGCACAGCATTATTTGTCCAGTATAACCTTGAGATAATCCTTAAATGGCAGTCAAAATTTCATACCTCATCTTCACTTCAACTAAAAACTTGCACACTGGATCCTCAGAAAGGCCATGTAGTAGAGGCTATGAAAGGACCCAGCATAGATGAGAAGGTGAACAGGGAGTTGCTAAGGAAACATGCAGCTGTCCTCTGGCAAGATGGAACCATTGGTGCAGCAGTATAGGCTGCTTGTTAGCAGCAAAACATTAGAATGATCACCGTGACATCCCAGTAATGATACTTCCTAAATCTCCAGTAGCTGACCACCGTGATAAACAGGCTATGCAGAAAACGGCCATTGTGACTCTTTATGTAGCAACAGACACAGCTTTCCTATTTCCTCTTTACTGATGAGGGCAATTCTAACCCAGATCTTCTTACTCAGGTTTTTGTAAGACCTGTATAGTGCTGAAATGTCTTGAATAGTACATCTGCAAGGGGGCACCCAAAAGGAATCCCATAGCAGTATCTGAGGGCTTCTAAATGTTAATGGAGAAGGGAATATTTCAGAGAGCTCTTTCCTGTACATAGTCTAATATAACCATCTAAGTAAAATATTCACAACAAAGTGTTTTTTTTATATAGAAGACACAGGATGGAACCTTATGCTCCTGTAGGTGTCACACTTGGAGTCAGGAAGGTTACTTAATAGGTGGGCTGCTGCCAAACCCCAATGCCTTCATAACCTCACCAAAATTCAGCTCTGGCCAGGTGGCCAATGAAGGACCACTTCAGGGCCCTGGGTCATTGCCACTGGGATTAACTCAGTTACAGGTTGAGGGAGGGGGGAGGGGTGGAGCAGCTGTTGCCATGCCATTGTCCACAAAGCATCTGCTTGTCATCTCAGAAGAGGAGGTCCTGTTCCAACTAGACAACAGGCAGGGAGATGCCTGCTAGGGGCTTCTTCGACCTCTGACCCAGGAAAAATCTCCCTCCACGCACTTACTTACCTTTGCCCTTTCTCTTCCACAATTATGACACTCTGAGTGTGTTCATTTGGGAGACACGGCCTGCTCCTTAGTGCTGCTGAGAATGAGCTGCTGGTCTCTGATTGGCCAGCAGTTCTCAGTAGACAAGACTTCCAAACCTGAGGGCCTTATTCCAGGGGAAGATCACTGGTGGCCTCAACACTACCTGATTGGAATGTAGTTTTCCCTGGGAGAGGCAGCATGATTTCTCCCAGGTTCTGCAGCCAGTTGGTAAGGTTCATGATACCTCAAGACATTTCAACATTTTTTTCTTGCTGATTCATATCAATGACCTAGCTGTTCGTGCGCAGGACACAATTCAAAATTTGTGGAAGACGTGGAGTATTTTGAACTATAGGGAAACCAACATATTGCAAGCAGACAAATGGCAATTTGAAGAAATATAAAATAAATCTTTTGGCAAGAACAATACAGAAAAGTAACAAAGTTAAGGGTACAATTCAATTGCAGTGCAGGTAAAGAAGGACCTGGGTATATGTGAATAAATCATAGAAGGTGGCAGGACACATTGACAGCTCAGTTACCAAAGCTTACATTATCCTCGGCTTTATTGATAGAGGAATGGAATATAGACGAACAAGAAGCTGTGTTAAAATGGTATTAAGGAGTGGGGCTGGATGAACACAGCAGGCCAAGCAGCATCATAGGAGCAGGAAAGCTTGACGTTTCGGGCCTAGACCCTTCATCAGAAATGGGGGAGGGGAAGAGGGTTCTGAAATAAATAGGGAGAGAGGGGGAGGTGGATAGAGGATGGATAGAGGAGAGGATAGGTGGAGAGGAGGCAGACAAGTCGAAGAGGCGGGGATGGAGCCAGTAAAGGTGAGTGTAGGTGGCGGGGTAGGGAGGAGATAGTTCAGTCCAGGGAGGACGGACAGGTCAAGGGGGCGGGATGATGTTAGTAGATAGGAGATGGGGGTGGGGCTTGAGGTGGGAGGACGAGATAGGTGAGAGGAAAAACAGGTTAGGGAGGTGGAGATGAGCTGGGCTGGTTTTGGGAAGCGGTTGGGGGAGGGGAGATTTTGAAGCTTGTGAAATCAACATTGATACCATTGGGCTGCAGGGTTCCCAGGCTGACTATGATTTACTGTTCCTGCAGCCTTTGGGTGGCATCACTGTGGCATTGCAGGAGGCCCAGGATGGACATGTCGTCTGAGGAATGGGAGGGGGAGTTGAAATGGTTCGCGACCATTTGTTCGCGACCAATGGTTCGCGACCTGATCTCATCAGGAGTGAAACATAATCCGAGCAAGTATATAGTCCAGGGAATTTGGAATCAGATCAGCAACAAACAAGTCAACAGTCATTGAGGACAAGGGCTATTGAACTGTTCTTCCAGTTTACCCTTTGTCCATGGATTTTTTCCTCCTCTGTGTGTGTGTGTGTGTTTGAGCGTGTCTGTGTGTGTGTGTATATGTGTGTGTGTGTGTGTGTGTTTGAGCGTGTCTGTGTGTGTGTATATGTGTGTGTGTGTGTGTGTTTGAGCGTGTCTGTGTGTGTGTGTTTGAGCGTGTCTGTGTGTGTGTGTGTGTGTTTGAGCGTGTCTGTGTGTGTGTGTTTGAGCGTGTCTGTGTGTGTGTGTGTGTTTGAGCGTGTCTGTGTGTGTGTGTTTGAGCGTGTCTGTGTGTGTGTTTGAGCGTGTCTGTGTGTGTGTGTGTGTGTTTGAGCGTGTCTGTGTGTGTCTGTGTGTGTGTGTGTCTGTGTGTGTGTTTGAGCGTGTCTGTGTGTGT